>JBBGZY010000089.1:10287500-10888705 GCA_037952925.1 Lithobates clamitans | reverse complement strand
TACCTCACACCCTCATTTCTATAATAACACACACTCTCATTTCTATAATAACACACACACTTTAACACACACAACTTACCTCACACCCCCATTTCTGTAAAAGCACACGTACATTACCTCAAACTCCCATTTCAATAATAACACACACACACACACATTACCTCACAACCCCATTTCTATAATAACACACACACACACACACACACATTACCTCACACCCTCATTTCTATAATAACACACACATTACCTCACACCCTAATTTCTATAATAACACACACATTACACATTACACACACAAACATTACCTCACACCCTGACTTCTATAACACACACAACCTCATTTCTATAATAACACACACATTACCTCAAACTCCCATTTCTATAATAACACACACACACACACACATTACCTCACACCCCCATTTCTATAATAACACACACATTACCTCACACCCCCATTTCTATAATAACACACACATTATCTCAAACTCCCATTTCTATAATAACACACACATTACCTTACACCCCTATTTCTATAACACACACACATTACCTCACACCCCCGTTTCTATAATAACACACACATTACCTCACACCACCATTTCGATAATAACACACACATTACCATAATAACACACACACACACACATATTACCTCACACCCCCATTTCTATAATAACACACACACACATTACCTCACACCCTAATTTCTATAATAACACACAAATTACCTCAAACTCCCATTTCTATAATAACACACACACACGCACCCCCACACATTACCTCACACCCCCGTTTCTATAATAACACACACACACACATTACCTCACACCCCCATTTCTATAATAACACACACACACACACACACACACACACATTACCTCACACTCCTATTTCTATAAACACACACATTACCTCACCCCCCCCCCCCATTTCTATAATAACACACACACATACATTACCTCAAACTCCCATTTCTATAATAACACACACACACACACACACACACATTACCTCACACCCTCATTTCTATAACACACACACACACACACACATTATCTCAAACTCCCATTTCTATAATAACACACACATTACCTCACACCCCTATTTCTATAACACACAAACACACACATTACCTCACACCCTCATTTCTATAATAACACACACATTACCTCAAACTCCCGTTTCTATAACAACACACACACACACCCCCACACATTACCTCACACCCCCGATTCTATAATAACACACACACACACACACACACCCCCACACATTACCTCACACCCCCGATTCTATAATAACACACACACACACACACACACACACACATTACCTCACACCCTCATTTCTATAATAACATACACATTACCTCAATCTCCCATTTCTATAATAACACACACATACATTACCTCACACCCCCATTTCTATAAAAACACACACATTACCTCACACCCCCATTACTATAACACCACACACACACATTACCTCACAACCCCATTTCTATAATAGCACACACACACACACACACACACACACACATTACCTCACACCCCCATTACTATAACACCACACACACACACATTACCTCACACCCCCATTTCTATAATAATACACACACACACACACATTACCTCACGCCCCCATTTCTATAATAACACACACACATTACCTCACACCCTTATTTCTATAACACACACGCACATTACCTCACACCCCCGTTTCTATAATAACACACACATTACCTCACACCACCATTTCTATAATAACACACACATTACCATAATAACACACACACACACACACACACACACACATTACCTCACACCCTAATTTCTATAATAACACACAAATTACCTCAAACTCCCATTTCTATAATAACACACACACACGCACCCCCACACATTACCTCACACCCCCGTTTCTATAATAACACACACACACACACACACACACACACATTACCTCACACCCCCGTTTCTATAATAACACACACACACACACACACACACATTACCTCACACCCCCATTTCTATAATAACACACACACATACATTACCTCACACTCCTATTTATATAACACACACATTACCTCACACCCCTATTTCTATAACACACACACACACACATTACCTCACACCCTCGTTTCTATAATAACACACACATTACCATAATAACACACACACACACACATATTACCTCACACCCCTATTTCTATAATAACACACAAATTACCTCAAACTCCCATTTCTATAATAACACACACACACACACACACCCCCACACATTACCTAACACCCCCGTTTCTATAATAACACACACACACACATTACCTCACACCCCCATTTCTATAATAACACACACACACACACACATTACCTCACACTCCTATTTCTATAACACACACATTACCTCACACCCCTATTTCTATAACACACACACACACACACACACACATTACCTCACCCCCCCATTTCTATAATAACACACACATTACCATAATAACACACACATTACCTCACACCCTCATTTCTATAATAACACACACAACCTCATTTCTATAATAACACACACATTACCTCAAACTCCCATTTCTATAATAACACACACACAAACACACCTACACATTACGTCACACCCCCGTTTCTATAATAACACCCACACATTACCTCACACCCCCATTTCTATAATAACACACACATTACCTCACACCCCCATTTCTATAATAACACACACATTACCTCAAACTCCCATTTCTATAATAACATACACACACACACTCACACATTACCTCACACCCCCATTTCTATAATAGCACACATACATTACCTCAAACTCCCATTTCTATAATAACACACACACACACACACATTACCTCACACCCTCATTTCTATAACACACACATTACCTCACACCCCCGTTTCTATAATAACACACACACACATTACCTCACACCCTCATTTCTTTAACACACACACACACACACATTACCTCACACCCCCATTTCTATAATAACACACACATTACCTCAAACTCCCGTTTCTATAATAACACACACACACACACCCCACATATTACCTCACACCCCCGTTTCTATAATAACACACACACCCCCACACATTACCTCACACCCCTGATTCTATAATAACACACACACACACACACACACATTACCTCACACCCTCATTTCTATAATAACATACACATTACCTTAATCTCCCATTTCTATAATAACACACACATACATTACCTCACACCCTCATTACTATAACACCACACACACACACACACATTACCTCACAACCCCATTTCTATAATAACACATACACACACATTACCTCACACCCCCATTACTATAACACCACACACACACACACACATTACCTCACACCCCCATTTCTATAATAACACACACACACACATTACCTCACAACCCCATTTCTATAATAACACACACACATTACCTCACACCCTCATTTCTATAACACACACACACACACATTACCTCACACCCCCATTTCTATAATAACACACACATTACCTCACACCACCATTTCTATAATAACACACACATTACCATAATAACACACACACACACACATTACCTCACACCCCCATTTCTATAATAACACACACACACATTACCTCACACCCCCATTTCTATAACACACACACACACACACACACACACACTACCTCACACCCCCATTTCTATAATAACACACACACACATTACCTCACACCCCCATTTCTATAATAACACACACACACATTACCTCACACCCCCATTTCTATAACACACACACACACATTACCTCACACCCCCGTTTCTATATTAACACACACATTACCTCACACCCTCATTTCTATAATAACACACACATTACCATAATAACACACACATTACCATAATAACACACACATTACCTCACACCCCCATTTCTATGATAACACACACACACATACACACACACATTACCTCACACCCTCATTTCTATAATAACACACACAACCTCATTTCTATAATAACACACACATTACCTCAAACTCCCGTTTCTATAATAACACACACACACATTACCTCACACCCTCATTTCTATAATAACACACACATTACCTCAAACTCCCGTTTCTATAATAACACACACACACACACACCCCACATATTACCTCACACCCCCGTTTCTATAATAACACACACACACACCCACACATTACCTCACACCCCTGATTCTATAATAACACACACACACACACACATTACCTCACACCCTCATTTCTATAATAACATACACATTACCTCAATCTCCCATTTCTATAATAACACACACATACATTACCTCACACCCTCATTACTATACCACACACACACACACATTACCTCACAACCCCATTTCTATAATAACACACACATACACACATTACCTCACACCCCCATTTCTATAAGAACACACACACACACACACACACACACACATTACCTCACACCCCCATTTCTATAATAACACACTCACATTACCTCACACCCTCATTTCTATAACACACACACACACACACACATTACCTCACACCCCCGTTTCTATATTAACACACACATTACCTCACACCACCATTTCTATAATAACACACACATTACCATAATAACACACACACACACATATTACCTCACACCCCCATTTCTATAATAACACACACACACACACACATTACCTCACACCCCCATTACTATAACACCACACACACACATTACCTCACACCCCCATTTCTATAATAACACACACATTACCTCACACCATCATTTCTATAATAACACACACATTACCATAATAACACACACACACACACACACACATATTACCTCACACCCCCATTTCTATAATAACACACACACACACACACACACACACATTACCTCACACCCCCATTTCTATAATAACACACACACACACACACATTACCTCACACTCCTATTTCTATAACACACACATTACCTCACACCCCTATTTCTATAACACACACACACACACACACACATTACCTCACACCCCCATTTCTATAATAACACACACATTACCATAATAACACACACATTACCTCACACCCCCATTTCTATAATAACATACACATTACCTCACACCCTCATTTCTATAATAACACACACAACCTCATTTCTATAATAACACACACATTACCTCAAACTCCCATTTCTATAATAACACACACACACACACACACATTACGTCACACCCCCGTTTCTATAATAACACCCACACATTACCTCACACCCCCATTTCTATAATAACACACACACACACACACACACATTACCTCACACCCTCGTTTCTATAATAACACACACATTACCTCAAACTCCCATTTCTAAAATAACACACACACACATTATCTCACACCCCCGTTTCTATAATAACACACACACACCCACACATTACCTCACACCCCCGTTTCTATAATAACACACACACACACACACACACACACACACACACACACACACATTACCTCACACCCTCATTTCTATAATAACACACACACAACCTCATTTCTATAATAACACACACATTATCTCAAACTCCCATTTCTATAATAACACACACACACACACACACACATTACCTCACACCCCCATTTCTATAATAGCACACATACATTACCTCAAACTCCCATTTCTAAGATAACACACACACACACACACACACACACACATTACCTCACACCCCTATTTCTATAATAGCACACGTACATTACCTCAAACTCCCATTTCTATAATAACACACACACACACACACATTACCTCACACCCTCATTTCTATAATAACACACACATTACCTCAAACTCCCATTTCTATAATAACACACACACACACACATTATCTCACACCCCCGTTTCTATAATAACACACACACACACACACATTACCTCACACCCTTATTTCTATAATAACACACACATTATCTCAAACTCCCATTTCTATAATAACACACACATTACCTCACACCCCCATTTCTATAATAGCACACATACATTACCTCAAACTCCCATTTCTATAATAACACACACACACACACACACACACACACATTACCTCACACCCCCATTTCTATAATAACACACACACACACACACACACACATTACCTCACACCCTCATTTCTATAATAGTACACACATTACCTCACACCCCCGTTTCTATAATAACACACACACACACACACATTACCTCACACCCTCATTTCTATAATAAACACACAGAACCTCATCTCTATAATAACACACACATTACCTCAAACTCCCATTTCTATGATAACACACACACATACATTACCTCAAACTCCCATTTCTATAATAACACACACACACACACATTACCTCACAACCCCATTTCTATAATAACACACACATTACCTGACACCCTCATTTCTATAATAACACACACATTACCTCAAACTCTCATTTCTATAACACACACCCCCACACATTACCTCACACCCCCGTTTCTATAATAAAACACACACACACACACACACACACATTACCTCACACCCTCATTTCTATAATAACACACACACACACACACACACACACACATTAACTCACACCCCCATTTCTTTTTTTTGAAAATTGACAATTTTTATTGATTTTCCAAAGAAGTAAAGAATTTACAACAAAAGTTACAAGGAAATACAACTTTGTGATGTTATAAGTACTTCTGGTCAACATTCAGCAGATAAGTATATGAATGAACAGAGAGTTAAACGCTCTAGTTGAACAACCGTCAGGAGGTATCATCATCGGATTATTATTCAGATAGTACATCATTTATACCTTATGCAATTATTCAGAGAATAAATGAACAAAAAAGGGAGGGGGTAGAATAGAGAGAGTAAGGAGAAAGGAAAAGTGGTAAAGGATAAGAAGGAGGGAAGAGTAGCCGTCCGCCTCTGGAGCCCGGAGTTCCCTGAAAGGGAAAAGGGAGCCATACACATCAAAGGATAAGGAACATTAGGTTATGGGGTTTTCAAAGAAGACCCATAGTTCCCATATGCGATTATATTTCTCAAGAGTATCGTTCATGGAGGCTGTCAGATAATCCATTCTCTTGACATCTCTGATCCTGGAGTGCAGCTCGGATAAAGAGGGTGGTTCTCTTGGTTTCCATTTTAAGGCCACCAAGCATCGTGCAGCAGTCAATATGTGTGAAAAAAGTTTTTTGGACAATTTAGAGAGAGAGAACGGTGGTAGACCCAATAAAAAGATCTTCGGATTGAAGGGCACTTCAGCATCAAAGACAGACTGGAGCAGGGAATGTACCATTTGCCAATAGGGCGTAATCAAAGGGCAGGTGCAGTAGATATGAAATAGCGTCCCCCTATCTTTACAGCAACGCCAACAGCGGGAGTCAGTCGATGGATATATGGAGTGGAGCAGGTCCGGGGTCTGATACCAATGAAACAGAATCTTATACTGATTCTCCTTGTAGAGCGTGCAGACAGAGCTCTTAGAGGCCTGAGACCATATGAGCTGCCATGTGAGTAAAGGAAGGTCTATACCCAGGGCCTGCTCCCACTTGTCCATGTAAGTATGACGAGGTCCCGATGGCGAAAAAACCCAAGTTAAGAGTTGATAGGTGCGCGAGATCATACCCTTAGGGGACAAGCCCTCTAAGCACAGTTTTTCAAATTCAGTTAGGGGGGAAAATTGAAGATTGGGTACCAGGGATTGAGCATAATGTCGTCTTTGCAGGTAACTAAAAAAGGCCTGTTTGGGTATATCAAAGGCGTTTTGCAGATCCTGGAAAGATCTCAACATTCGGGTTCTAGGGTCAATCAACTGGCCATATCGAAATAAGGCCTTCTCCATCCAAAAGTGTGACATCGGTGAGGTCAGACTATCGGAGATATTTGGTGTAAATAAAAAGGACGTAACTGGTGAAGAAGAGGTGGTAAGTGGATATGTCGATTTGGCTCACCGCCACAGCAGGCGTAAAAGAGACATTGGTCCCAATAAATGTAAGCCATCGGTGGACACATCAGAACTCCACAACATGGAGTTCAGATGGACAGGGGCCAGCCACAGCTTCTCAATCTGCGTCCAATGGTTAAAAGCATGAAGAGTGCACCAAGAGGCTACAGGGCGCAGCTGGGTAGCAAGATAGTATTTGGCTATGTTAGGAAAGGCCAGGCCACCTTGACTGCGGGGAGCGTACAGAACCGATTTAGCAATCCGGTGCCTTTTATAGTTCCAAAAGAAGTTTATCAGGTCGCCCTGGAGCCTCTTGAGATGTGGGGATGGTATAGGTATAGGAAGCGTCTCGAAGAGGTATAAGAGTTGGGGTAAAATTGACATCTTCAGGGTCGCTAGACGACCAAAAAGAGACAGCCTCAGGGACTTCCATTTGGCCAATGAGGCTCTAATAGAGGTGTATAACTGGGGAAAGTTGGCCTTATAAAGAGTATTGTATGTGGAAGTGAGGTGGACCCCAAGGTATTTTAAGGAGGATTTCCAGAAATAGTTAAATGTTTGCGAGAGAATCGTTAGTGTCTGATGAGGTATATTAAGGGGGAGGGCTTCAGTTTTAGAGTTAATTTTATACCCTGAAAGGGCGCTATATCGATCCAGCTCTGAATGTAGGTTCGGAAGAGAAACATGAGGTTGTGTCAGGGTGAGGAGGACGTCGTCAGCGTATAAAGAAATTTTAAATGTCTCTGGTATGAACTGGGATGCCGTGAATATTTGGATTCTCCCTTATATGGGCTGCTAGTGGTTCAATACACAAGGCGTAAAGGAGAGGGGATAGAGGGCAGCCTTGTCGGGTTCCATTTGATATTGGAAAGGTAGAGGATGAAGCGAATTGAGTGCGGATCAATGTCGAGGGGGATGAGTATAAGTGGGAAATGACTCTGAAAAAGGGGCCTTCCGGCTCTACGGAGGGTTGCGAACAGGAAGGGCCAGCTCAGCCCTTTTCCGCATCAAGACTGAGCAACAAAGCTTCTAACTTGTTCCTGTTGGCAATCTCCACAAGGTCAATGACCCTTCGAGTGTTATCCCCTGCTTGACGAAGAGGGATAAATCCCACCTGATCTTTATGCATCAATGATGGCAAAAAATAGTTTAGTCCATTTGCCAATAGCTTCGTAAAAATTTTCAAATCTGTGTTGAGGAGTGCTATAGGTCTGTAATTGGATGGGAGAGTGTGATCTTTCCCTGGCTTGGGGATCAGCGTGAGATAGGAAGTTTGCATATCTTTCGGAACAGACCTATCAGACAGGAATGAGTTAAACAGGGTTGTCATATAGGGGAGTAAGTGCGGTAGAAATGTTTTGTAGTAGTGGTACGGTAGTCCATCGGGTCCCAGGGCTTTATTATTCGGCAAGGTTTTAATCGTGTCAGTGACTTCCTCCTCTGTAATGGATGCGTTTAGGGTTGCGAGGGCAGAAGGGGAAAGCCAGGGTAAGTCACAGTCCGCTAGGTAAGAATGAATCATTTGGGATAGGTCAGGTGGGGAAGGATCATGTGGGACAGTCGGATCATTATACAGCGCGGAGTAGTAGTCATGGAAGATCTGGGCGATCTTGGTGGGGTGGGATTGAAGAATGCCTCTCTCATCCTTAAGATGAGAAGTTGAGGCAGTCGCCGCGCATTCTCGTAGTTGTCTCGCTAGTAGCGTGTGTGGTTTATTAGCTTTGTCGTAGTAGGTGTGTCGTAGTCGTAGTAGCGCTTTTTCAATCTTACCCAGATCGACATCTTTTAGTCCAGCCCTGACGCTTATAAGTTCTCTAAGGGTGTGTAGGGACGGGGAGGAAAGCAGTCGTGCTTCTAGAAGCTTAAGCTTATCTAATAGAGCCCGGCGGGTTGCATTAGCATTTCTTTTAAGCGCAGTAGAGAGTGAGATGCATTGGCCCCTAAAGACCGCTTTATGGCCCTCCCACAAGAAGGAAGTGGAAACCTCAGAAGAGTGGTTTTCTGCAAAGTATAGCTTCAGGGTTTGTTCCAGTTCCTCCCTGGAGGGGCCATGTTCGAGCAAAAAGTAATTCAAGCGCCAATGACAAGTGCGGAAAGTTCCCGGGGAGAGTGCGAGGGAGAGTTTGATCGGGGCATGATCCGACCATGAGATAGCCTGAATGTCTGAGTCTGTACAAGCTCTCAGGGTCGGAGCGTTTACGAAAAAGTAGTCCAGTCGTGAATGAGATTTATGCGGATGGGAGTAGAAGGTGAATTGTTTAGCCGACGGATAAATGGTTCGCCAGGAATCAAACAGGGCATATTTCCTAGTTAGTTGGCGGAAAAGAGTGGATTTTCTATCGAGGGCCTTAGGGACCTGTCCTTGCCCTAGAGAGTGTCTATCCAAGCAGGAGGAATAAGTTAGATTGAAGTCCCCTCCGATGACTAGATATTGGTGGGGAGATGCAAACAGACGTTTATATACTTTGGATAAAAAGGAATTTTGGTTAGTGTTCGGGGCGTAAATGTTGCACAGAGTGAGATTGGCACCCTTCCATGTACCTCGTAGGATAAGGTAGTGCCCTAAAGGGTCAGAGAATATGGATTGTAACTGGAAGGGAGAGCCTTGTTTGAAAAGAATTGCCATCCCAGCTCGTTTACGTGGATTAGAAGCTAGATGTATTTGTTGATAATGTTTGGATGCAAATGCCATGTTGTCAGTTTTAGTGAGATGTGTCTCCTGAATAAAAATTATGTCAGCCTTTGACCGTTTGAATTCCCTCAGTGCTAAGCTTTGGTGTTGGAGTTGAGGCCTTTCACATTTAAAGATAGTATGTCAATCATGGTGGATGGGTAGGGAGGAGAGGCAATAGCTTACCCAGCCAGTTGAACGAGATCTCGATATTTAGGAAGTGGGGTAGTTGAGTCCCCCAAGGACGTACATGTCCGGGATTCCCATTTCTATAGATGAGGTCCGGGCTCCAGAGGAAGGAAATGTCCATGGGACGGTAGTAAAAGAAAGAGAGAGGGGGAGAACTTCCAGCAATAGAAAAAAGCGGAGAGAGATAGGTGAAAAAAAAATACATTTTAGTACAAAATTAGATGATAACCATACACTATTTAACCCACCTGAAAAAGGTGATGGGTTGGGGATCTCCAAAGGGCCCCCCACTACAGAGGAGGAAAAAAAAACACCCAAGGGGGTTGAATAAGAAGCCATTCGGAGATCACCAGAGGGAGGATAGGATAGGTCCAGGATGGGTGTGACCCTCTCCAAGGCCTGCCTGCGTATAATTAAATTTGTGGCACAACAATATAAAATCGAAAAAGAAACCTGCTTTTTATCAAGTGATAACTAATGTCCTTTAACCGGAACGAAGACCTCATATAGAGGGAACTGTTATGATAATTTGCTCCATAGGTAACCATGGTTAAACAGTCTGGCATCAAAAATAGAAGCATGTCATCTGTCCTGGTGCCCCGTTAAAGGAGCCCAGGAGGGGCGAGGATGCTCTGCTAGGTATAATACTTTACCTTGGTACATGAGGGATAGGGAAATAATAGGGAATAGAAAGGGGAGGGTGGGGTGGGGGATCGGAAAGGAAGGGGAGGGATAGGATGGGAAGATTAGGTGGTTAGGGATAGGGAGGGGACGGGCTGTACCTTCTGCTATTTGCAAGAGTTACATACTATCAGTTAGTTGTAGTCTGAACAAGTTGCATATCAAAATCGTGAACCTAAATGCTTGGTAGATATAACTTAGCCATTATTTAAGCGAGGAGACCAACAGGGTAGGTCCTTAAGCTCAAGAAAAATAAAAAAAAGTGGTCAGAAAAAAAAAAGAGACCCAAATAGTAGCACAGCAATGTAGTTAAGCATCTCAGAAAAGTGGAGCGTTATCTCTGGTAGGAGGACGAGGGAGGTCCGGCAGGATGCGGTCTCGGGCGTTTTCTCCCATTCACCTGGATACAAGGTAGAGGGGTGGTGAGGGGGTCCCATCCAGGGGTAGGCGGAACCGGGATATCCAACTCTCTGCAGAAAGAGTGGAGGTCTTCAGGATACCGTAGTGTGTTGGACCTCCCGTCTTTCTTAGCCGTGAGACTGAAAGGGAAGCCCCAATCGTAGCGAAAGTCATGTTCCTTCAGGGAGGTGAGGAGCAGTTGCAGGGAGTGCCTTTGCTGGAGAGGGTGATCCAGGACAAGTCTGGAAAGAACTGTATGGCAGCGCTATCAAAATCAATGGTATGCATATTACGTGCTTTCCTCATTATGTCCTCCTTCAGGGCAAAGTTATGAACTCTGCAAATTACATTGCGTGGTCTGGGTCCTGGTCCTCTTGGGCGGAGTGCACGATGAGCACGGTCCATTTTAACTCGCTGGTTTTCCGGGAGACCCAGTATGTTATTGAAGATAGCTTGCAGCGTTACATGCAAATCCTCATCTTGAGTAGCTTCTGGGAGGCCACGAACCCTGATGTTGTTGCGCCTGCCTCTGTTGTCAAGATCTTCAAGGTGGCGCTGAAAGTCTCTGAGAGTTGAGGCCTGGGAAGTCAGGCGATAATGTATTTGCAATATTTCAAGCTTTGTGTCACATGCGTCTTCCTCCAGAGATGTGACTTTGGTAGTTAACTGGTGTAAATCAGTGCGAAGCATATTGATTTCAGATCTGCATGTGTCGCGCACTTCTTGTATAAGTAAACGAAAGTCCTGTTTTGTGGGCATACAGCGGACATAATCCCTCCATGATGTGCACTCTTCAGGTTCAGGTTCAGAGTCTATTGTAGCATGAGTATAAAAGTCCTGCGTAGTGATTGAGTGGGTGGTAGATAGGGGGTAACCTCTCTGGGGTGTGTGTGGGGGAGCAGTGGATGTAATTTTCACTGCTGTGCTTGCTCCATGCTAATGACCAGCAAGTGAATGAGCCCCCTGATGTCCTGCATGCTGTGGGGTTGGAGAAGGCACTGAGGTCTGATATGAGTCCTTGTGCTGCGGGGACAGAGAGGGAACTCTGTCTCTGGTGGTCTGGGGCCTTTGTGGGAGGGAGCGGTGGTCCCAGTCTGAGGCTGAGGGTTCCCAGGAGGGAGACATCTGGCCGGTGTGTGCCGATGGCGAGGGCTCCACGAGGCAGGGGGGAAATGTCTGTGACAGGCTTCCCAGCAAGTGTTCCCCGGAGAGAGCGGGGGGCCCAGTCAGGATGGTAGCTGGGGGAGAGCTGGGGGGCAATCAAGCAATAGATCCCCCTCAGAAGCGTACCTGTCAGTTCTGTGCTCTGCAGAGATCCGCGGTGGAGGAGAGGAGAGGGCCGCGGCATATGATGCTGGAACTGGCGTCGGCGCCATCCTGGCCTCGTGCTGTCCCGCCGGAGCTCCGTGCCTGAAGTACTTGGTTATAAGAGGTGGGGGAGCCGAGGAAGACCTTGTAGCATGCCCCCTGAGGTCCGCTTCTTTAGCCTTACGAGGTTTGCCCATGGTGCTGGAGCTGTTGTGCTGTTTTTAGCAGTATGCAGGCAGGCCTGGCCGGGAGCTTCAAGGAGACACGTCCGATCCAGGAGCCATCCAAGCCACGCCCCCCACCCCCATTTCTATAATAACACGCACACACATTACCTCACACCCCCATTACTATAACATCACACACACATTACCGCACACCCCCATTTCTATAATAACACACACACACATTACCTCACACCCCCATTACTATAACAACACACACACACACACATTACCTCACACCCCCATTTCTATAATAGCACACACATTACCTCACACCCCCATTTCAATAATAACACACACACACACACACACACACACACACACATTACCTCACACCCTCATTTCTATAATAACACACACATTACCTCAAACTCCCATTTCTATAATAACACACACACATCCCCACACATTACCTCACACCCCCGTTTCTATAATAACACACACACACACACACATTACCTCACACCCTCATTTCTATAATAAGACACACACATTACCTCACACCCCCATTTCTATAATAACACACACACACACATTACCTCACACCCCCATTTCTATAATAACACACACACACATTACCTCCCACCCCCATTTCTATAATAACACACACACACACACCAGTGGTGTATTTAGGTTTTGTGCTGCCCTAGGCCTGACTAAACTCATGCATGCCCCTAATTTAAATACGACCCACCCCTTGCTGCCGAGGCCACACCCCTTCCTGTTTAAGACCCACCCTATCATCTGTAAACCACACCCCTTCCTCTTTTTAGGCTCATTTGGCACCTTTCAGGGGGGAGGGGTGAACAGTGTTTTTGACAGGTACCCTTCCCCACTCCCTGGAGACTGCAACTAAATGTGGACTGTTTAAAGGGTTTGCATTGTTTTTTACATGCATGGAGCACTTTGCACATGCCAGTGGCGGCTGGTGCTCAAAATTTTTGGGGGGGTGCAAACAAACTAAGAAATTAAAAAAAAAAGACATCAATTGCAGCCTCATTGTGCCCCATCAAATGCAGCCACTATTCCCACCAAACGCAGCCACTGTGCCCAACAAACGCAAGCACTGTGCCCATCAATTGCAGCCACTGTGCCCACCAAACGCAGACACTGTGCCCCATCAAACGCAGACACTGTGCCCCATCAAACGCAGACACTGTGCCCCATCAAACGCAGACACTGTGCCCACCAAAAGCAGACACTGTGCCCATCAATTGCAGCCACTGTACCCATCAATTGCAGCCACTGTACCCATCAAACTCAGCCACTGTGCCCACCAAACGCAGCCACTGTGCCCACCAAACGCAGTCACTGTGCCCAAACGCAGCCACTGTGCCCATCAATTGCAGCCACTGTGCCCACCAAACGCAACTACTGTGCCCACCAAACGCAGCCACTGTGCCCCATCAAATGCAGCCACTGTGCCCACCAAATGCAGCCACTGTGCCATCAAACGCAGCCACTGTGCCCACCAAATGCAGCCACTGTGCCCATCAATTGCAGCCACTGTGCCCAAACGCAACTACTGTGCCCACCAAACGCAGCCACTGTGCCCCATCAAATGCAGCCACTGTGCCCACCAAATGCAGCCACTGTGCCCATCATTTGCAGCCACTGTGCCATGAAACGCAGCCACTGTGTCCACCAAAAGCAGCCACTGTGCCCATCATTTGCAGCCACTGTGCCATCAAACACAGCCACTGTGCCCACCAAATGCAGCCACTGTGCCCACCAAATGCAACTAGGGCTGAAACAACTAATCGATTAATCGACAACTAATCGATTATGAAATTAATCGATTACTATTTTCATAATCGATTAATCGGCCAGTAACATAATGGGGTTAAAAATAATAATTATAGTACAAAAAGAGCAAATAATCTCTACTGTAAATATTACTTCCACAGTTCTACAGTAAAAAAAATGAACCCCTTACAGTAGAGATTATTTGCTTTTTTTGTGCTATAAAGGGCTCATTTTAGTTTTTTTTTAACCCCCTTATGTTACTAAACGTCTTAGACCTGGTTCACATCTTTCTATAATAACACACACACACACATTACCTCACACCCCCATTTCTATAATAACACACACACACATTACCTCCCACCCCCATTTCTATAATAACACACACACACACCAGTGGTGTATTTAGGTTTTGTGCTGCCCTAGGCCTGACTAAACTCATGCATGCCCCTAATTTAAATACGACCCACCCCTTGCTGCCGAGGCCACACCCCTTCCTGTTTAAGACCCACCCTATCATCTGTAAACCACACCCCTTCCTCTTTTTAGGCTCATTTGGCACCTTTCAGGGGGGAGGGGTGAACAGTGTTTTTGACAGGTACCCTTCCCCACTCCCTGGAGACTGCAACTAAATGTGGACTGTTTAAAGGGTTTGCATTGTTTTTTACATGCATGGAGCACTTTGCACATGCCAGTGGCGGCTGGTGCTCAAAATTTTTGGGGGGGTGCAAACAAACTAAGAAATTAAAAAAAAAAGACATCAATTGCAGCCTCACTGTGCCCCATCAAATGCAGCCACTATTCCCACCAAACGCAGCCACTGTGCCCAACAAACGCAAGCACTGTGCCCATCAATTGCAGCCACTGTGCCCACCAAACGCAGACACTGTGCCCCATCAAACGCAGACACTGTGCCCCATCAAACGCAGACACTGTGCCCCATCAAACGCAGACACTGTGCCCACCAAAAGCAGACACTGTGCCCATCAATTGCAGCCACTGTACCCATCAATTGCAGCCACTGTACCCATCAATTGCAGCCACTGTACCCATCAAACTCAGCCACTGTGCCCACCAAACGCAGCCACTGTGCCCACCAAACGCAGTCACTGTGCCCACCAAACGCAGCCACTGTGCCCATCAATTGCAGCCACTGTGCCCACCAAACGCAACTACTGTGCCCACCAAACGCAGCCACTGTGCCCCATCAAATGCAGCCACTGTGCCCACCAAATGCAGCCACTGTGCCATCAAACGCAGCCACTGTGCCCACCAAATGCAGCCACTGTGCCCACCAAACGCAGCCACTGTGCCCATCAATTGCAGCCACTGTGCCCACCAAACGCAACTACTGTGCCCACCAAACGCAGCCACTGTGCCCCATCAAATGCAGCCACTGTGCCCACCAAATGCAGCCACTGTGCCCATCATTTGCAGCCACTGTGCCATGAAACGCAGCCACTGTGTCCACCAAAAGCAGCCACTGTGCCCATCATTTGCAGCCACTGTGCCATCAAACACAGCCACTGTGCCCACCAAATGCAGCCACTGTGCCCACCAAATGCAACTAGGGCTGAAACAACTAATCGATTAATCGACAACTAATCGATTATGAAATTAATCGATTACTATTTTCATAATCGATTAATCGGCCAGTAACATAATGGGGTTAAAAATAATAATTATAGTACAAAAAGAGCAAATAATCTCTACTGTAAATATTACTTCCACAGTTCTACAGTAAAAAAAATGAACCCCTTACAGTAGAGATTATTTGCTTTTTTTGTGCTATAAAGGGCTCATTTTAGTTTTTTTTTAACCCCCTTATGTTACTAAACGTCTTAGACCTGGTTCACATCTTAGTGTTTTTTGGTGCTTTTTGCAGAAACGCACTACAGTTCATTTAACATGGTTTTCTATGGGACACGTTCACATCTATGCTTTTTTTCAGCCGCTGCGTATTTGAAAAGGGTCAAGGACTTTTTTTTAAACGCAAAACGGTTCTTTTTTGGTTCAATATACTTCAATGGAGAAGCTGCAGAAAAGCATATAATGCATTTTTGCAGAAATTTGTATTTTTTAATCTACCTAACAACAAATTGGCCAGTATATCTCTTCTGTTATTCTCAGAGTGGATTCAATATTTTGCTCCCTAATCATATAGTTGGTTGTTTATATTTACCACTGCATAGAGATATTTAAGAATTAAATTGCTTTTTTTTTTTTTAAACTTTACATATTAACTAAATTATACACCACACTTTTTTTTAAGGTTATTAATCGATTAATCGATTAATCAAAACAATAATCGACCAACTAATCGATTATGAAAATAATCGTTAGTTGCAGCCCTAAATGCAACCACTGTGCCCATCATTCGCAGCCACTGTGCCATCAAATGCAGCCATTGTGCCCCATCAATTGCAGTCACTGTGCCCATCAATTGCAGTCATTGTGCCCATCATTTGCAGCCACTGTGCCTTTAAAACGCAGCCATTGTGCCCCATCAAACGCTGTCACTGTGCCCATCAATTGATTTATTCAATAACTTTACCTGCTGTTCTTTGGGGTTCCCTTGTGCCTCTCTCTCTCTTTCTCTCTTCCTGATGTCACTGCCAGACCCTGCCCCAGTGCGGAGGAGAAGGGTCAAGCAGTGTGGAGGAGGGTAGGTGGAGCATAAGGCTCCACCTCCGCCAGTCATCGGCCGCTTATGGGGGCATGAGTCACACGCCGCCCCCCACATGAGAGGAAGTCCCCCCACCCATCTTCCTGATTCCTGGCTCCCGCGGCCGCCCCCCGCACACATGCAGCCCACGGCAGCCGCCTTGCTGTAGCGAGCGGCGCTGCTGTGTATGGGCGTGCTTGTCAGAGGGTGGAGGGGCGTGAGCTCTGCTAAGCACGCCCATACACACGCCCCTCCACCCTCTGCCAAGCACGCCCATACACAGCAGCGCCGCTCGCTACAGCAAGGCGGCCGCCGTGGGCTGCATGTGTGCGGGGGGCGGCCGCGGGAGCCGGGAATCGGGTGGAGGGACTTTCTCTCATACGAGGGGCGGCTTTTTTTGCCGCCCCCCGCAAAGTGCCGCCCTAGGCCTAGGCCTTGTCGGCCTAGGCCAAAACACAGCCCTGACACACACACATTACCTCACACTCCCATTTCTATAATAACACACACACACACACATTACCTCACACCCCCATTTCTATAATAACACACACATTACCTCACACCCTCATTTCTATAATAACACACACATTACCTCAAACTCCCATTTCTATAATAACACACACACAAACACATTACCTCACACCCCCGTTTCTATAATAACACACACACACACTCACACATTCCTCACACCCCCGTTTCCATAATAACACACACATCACCTCACATCCTCATTTCTATAATAACACACACATACACATTACTTCACACCCTCATTTCTATAATAACACACACATTACCTCAAACTCCCATTTCTATAATAACACACGCACACACACACACACATTACCTCACACCCCCGTTTCTATAATAACACACACACATTACCTTACACCCTCATTTCTATAATAACACGCACATTACCTCACACCCTCATTTCTATAATAACACACACACACACATTATCTCAAACTCCCATTTCTATAATAACACACACACCCACACATTACCTCACACCCCCGTTTCTATAATAACACACACATATTACCTCACACCCTCATTTCTATAATAACACACACACACATTACCTCACACCCCCATTTCTATAATAACTAACACACACACACACACATTACCTCACACCCCCATTTCTATAATAACACACACATTACCTCACACCCTCATTTCTATAATAACACACACATTACCTCACACCCCCGTTTCTATAATAACACACACATTACCTCACACCCTCATTTCTATAATAACACACACACACACACACACACATTACCTCACACCCTCATTTCTATAATAACACACACAACCTCATTCCTATAGTAACACACACATTACCTCAAACTCCCATTTCTATAATAACACACACACACATTACTCCACAACCCCATTTCTATAATAACACACACAACCTCATTCCTATAATAACACACACATTACCTCAAACTCCTATTTCTATAATAACACACACATTACTCCACAACCCCATTTCTATAATAACACACACACACACACACATTACCTCACCCCCCCCATTCCTATAACACACACAAACACATTACCTCAAACTCCCATTTCTATAATAACACACACACATTACCTCACACCCCCATTTCTATAATAGCACACACATTACCTCACACTCCCATTTCTATAATAACACACACATTAGCTCACATTTCTATATTAACACACACATGACATTGTCTCTATTATAATAACACACAAACTACCTATCTTCACCATCTCCTTAGTGCTCACCCCTCTCTTCCTGTACAGTTCGCCCTCTCACTAGTTTGGCCCTCGGCGGCTCCCGTACTACACATGCGCGCCTCGTGTGTTTCGGACTGACACAGGAAGACACGTGTGTCCCGGTGTGTTTACTCGTGTGTTCTTCTATGTCAGAGCGAAGCGTGAGGGGAAGAGGTCATGGATTCCGTGCTGAATCTAAATAATGAGGTGAGAGGGCTGAACGTACAGTGCTGTGTTCTACACATGCACTATAAGCTGGAAAGTGATGACTGTACATACTTTTAGCCTATGAATGGCTTTTATTTCTGTGCTGGTTTATCACGATGGGAGCAGACACATAGCAGGGAATGTCTGTATATATACACATCATAGCAGGAGATGTCTGTATATGCACATCGTAGCGTGGGGTTGTCTGTATATACACATCGTAGCGGGGGGTGTCTGTATATACACATCGTAGCGGGGGGTGTCTGTATATACACATCGTAGCGGGGGGTGTCTGTATATACACATCGTAGCGGGGGGTGTCTGTATATACACATCGTAGCGGGGGGTGCCTGTATATACACATCGTAGCGGGGGGTGTCTGTATATACACATCGTAGCGGGGGGTGCCTGTATATACACATCGTAGCAGGGAGTGCCTGTCTACGCGCATCGTAGCGGGGGGTGTCTGTAAATACTCATCGTAGCGGGGGGTGTCTGTAAATACTCATCGTAGCGGGGGGTGTCTGTAAATACACATCGTAGCAGGGGGTGTCGGTATACGCGCATCGTAGCAGGAGGTGCCTGTCTATGCGCATCGTAGCGGGGGGTGTCTGTATATACACATCGTAGCGGGGGGTGTCTGTATATACACATCGTAGCGGGGGGTGTCTGTATATACACATCGTAGCGGGGGGTGTCTGTATATACACATCGTAGCGGGGGGTGTCTGTATATACACATCGTAGCGGGGGGTGTCTGTATATACACATCGTAGCGGGGGGTGTCTGTATATACACATCGTAGCGGGGGGTGTCTGTAAATACACATCGTACCAGGGGGTGTCGGTATACGCGCATCGTAGCGGGGGGTGTCTGTATATACACATTGTAGCAGGGGGTTGTCTGTCTACGCGCGTCGTAGCAGCAGGGGGTTGCCTGTCTACACGCACCGTAGCAGCAGGGGGTTGTCTGTCTACGCGCGTCGTAGCAGCAGGGGGTTGCCTGTCTACACGCACCGTAGCAGCAGGGGGTTGCCTGTCTACGGGCGCCGTAGCAGCAGGGGGTTGCCTGTCTACGGGCGCCGTAGCAGCAGGGGGTTGCCTGTCTACGGGCGCCGTAGCAGCAGGGGGTTGGCTGTCTACTCTGCACTACTCCGCAACACCCTGCAATACTCTGCAACACCCTGCAATACTCTGCAACACCCCGCAATACTCTGCAACACCCCGCAATACTCTGCAACACCCCGCAATACTCTGCAACACCCCGCAATACTCTGCAACACCCCGCAATACTCTGCAACACCCCGCAATACTCTGCAATACTCTGCAACACCCCGCAATACTCTGCAATACTCCACAACACCCCGCAATACTCTGCAATACTCTGCACTACTCTGCACTACTCCGCAACACCCCGCAATACTCTGCACTACTCCGCAACACCCCGCAACACCCCGCAATACTCTGCACTACTCCGCAACACCCCGCAATACTCTGCACTACGCCGCAACACCCCGCAATACTCTGCACTACGCCGCAACACCCCGCAATACTCTGCACTACGCCGCAACACCCCGCAATACTCTGCACTACGCCGCAACACCCCGCAATACTCTGCACTACGCCGCAACACCCCGCAATACTCTGCACTACTCCGCAACACTGCAATACTCCGCAACACTGCAATACTCCGCACTACTCCGCAATACTCTGCACTACTCCGCAACACCCCGCAATACTCTGCACTACTCCGCAACACCCCGCAATACTCTGCACTACTCCGCAACACCCCGCAACACCCTGCAATACTCCGCAACACCCTGCAATACTCTACAACACCCTGCAATACCCTGCAACACCCTGCAATACTCTGCAACACCCTGCAATACTCTGCAACACCCTGCAATACTCTGCAACACCCTGCAATACTCTGCAACACCCTGCAATACTCTGCAACACCCTGCAATACTCTGCAACACCCTGCAATACTCTGCAACACCCTGCAATACTCTGCAACACCCCGCAATACTCTGCAATACTCTGCAACACCCCGCAATACTCTGCACTACTCTGCACTACTCTGCACTACTCTGCACTACTCTGCACTACTCTGCACTACTCTGCACTACTCCGCAACACCCCGCAATACTCTGAGCTACTCCGCAACACCCTGCAATACTCCGCAATACTCCGCAATACCCTGCCTGGGGGTTGCCTGTCTACGGGCGCCGTAGCAGCAGGGGGTTGCCTGTCTACGGGCGCCATAGCAGCAGGGGGTTGGCTGTCTACTCTGCACTACTCCGCTACACCCCGCAATACTCTGCACTACTCCGCAACACCCCGCAACACCCTGCAATACTCTGCAACACCCTGCAATACTCTGCAACACCCTGCAATACTCTGCAACACCCTGCAATACTCTGCAACACCCTGCAATACTCTGCAACACCCTGAAATACTCTGCAACACCCTGCAATACTCTGCAACACCCTGCAATACTCTGCAACACCCTGCAATACTCTGCAACACCCTGCAATACTCTGCAACACCCTGCAATACTCTGCAACACCCTGCAATACTCTGCAACATCCTGCAATACTCTGCAACATCCTGCAATACTCTGCAACACCCTGCAATACTCTGCAACACCCCGCAATACTCTGCAATACTCTGCAACACCCCGCAATACTCTGCAATACTCTGCAATACTCCACAACACCCCGCAATACTCTGCAATACTCTGCACTACTCTGCAATACTCTGCACTACTCTGCAACACCCCGCAATACTCTGCACTACTCCGCAACACCCCGCAATACTCTGCACTACTCCGCAACACCCCGCAATACTCTGCACTACTCCGCAACACCCCGCAATACTCTGCACTACTCCGCAACACCCCGCAATACTCTGCACTACTCCGCAACACCCCGCAATACTCTGCACTACTCCGCAACACCCCGCAATACTCTGCACTACTCCGCAACACCCCGCAATACTCTGCACTACTCCGCAACACTGCAATACTCCGCAACACTGCAATACTCCGCACTACTCCGCAATACTCTGCACTACTCCACAACACCCCGCAATACTCTGCACTACTCCGCAACACCCTGCAATACTCTGCAACACCCTGCAGTACTCTGCAACACCCTGCAGTACTCTGCAACACCCTGCAGTACTCTGCAACACCCTGCAATACTCTGCAATACTCTGCAACACCCTGCAATACTCTGCAATACTCTGCACTACTCTGCACTACTCTGCACTACTCTGCAATACTCTGCAATACTCTGCACTACTCTGCAATACTCTGCACTACTCTGCAATACTCTGCACTACTCTGCAATACTCTGCACTACTCTGCACTACTCTGCAATACTCTGCAATACTCTGCAATACTCTGCAATACTCTGCAATACTCTGCAATACTCTGCACTACTCTGCACTACTCCGCAACACCCCGCAATACTCTGAACTACTCCGCAACACCCTGCAATACTCCGCAATACTCCGCAATACTCTTGCATACTCCACAACACCCCGCAATACTCTGCAACACCCCGCAATACTCTGCACTACTCCGCAACACCCCGCAATACTCTGCACTACTCCGCAACACCCCGCAATACTCTGCACTACTCCGCAACACCCCGCAATACTCTGCACTACTCCGCAACACCCCGCAATACTCTGCACTACTCCGCAACACCCCGCAATACTCTGCACTACTCCGCAACACCCCGCAATACTCTGCACTACTCCGCAACACCCCGCAATACTCTGCACTACTCCGCAACACCCCGCAATACTCTGCACTACTCCGCAACACCCCGCAATACTCTGCACTACTCCGCAACACCCCGCAATACTCTGCACTACTCCGCAACACCCCGCAATACTCTGCACTACTCCGCAACACTCCGCAACACCCCGCAATACTCTGCACTACTCTGCACTACTCCGCAATACTCCGCAACACTGCAATACTCCGCAACACTGCAATACTCCGCAACACTGCAATACTCCGCAACACTGCAATACTCCGCAACACTGCAATACTCCGCAACACTGCAATACTCCGCAACACTGCAATACTCCGCAACACTGCAATACTCCGCAACACTGCAATACTCCGCAACACTGCAATACTCCGCAACACTGCAATACTCCGCAACACTGCAATACTCCGCAACACTGCAATACTCCGCAACACTGCAATACTCCGCAACACTGCAATACTCCGCAATACTCCGCACTACTCCGCACTACTCCGCAATACTCCGCACTACTCCGCAACACCCCGCAATACTCCGCACTACTCCGCAACACCCTGCAATACCCTGTAATACTCTGCAACACCCTGTAATACTCTGCAACACCCTGTAATACTCTGCAACACCCTGTAATACTCTGCAACACCCTGCAATACTCTGCAACACCCTGCAATACTCTGCAACACCCTGCAATACTCTGCAACACCCTGCAATACACTGCAACACCCTGCAATACTCTGCAACACCCTGCAATACTCTGCAACACCCTGCAATACTCTGCAACACCCTGCAATACTCTGCAACACCCTGCAATACTCTGCAACACCCTGCAATACTCTGCAACACCCTGCAATACTCTGCAACACCCTGCAATACTCTGCAACACCCTGCAATACCCCGCAATACTCTGCAATACTCTTGCATACTCTTGCATACTCTTGCATACTCTTGCATACTCTTGCATACTCTTGCATACTCTTGAATACTCTGCAATACCCCGCAATTCCCTGCAATACCCAGTCATACTCTGCAATACCCATCCATACTCGGCGATACCCTGCCATGCGCAGCCATACCCTGCCATGCGCAGCCATACCCAGCCATGCGCAGCCATACCCAGCCATGCGCAGCCATACCCAGCCATGCGCAGCCATACCCAGCCATGCGCAGCCATACCCAGCCATGCGCAGCCATACCCAGCCATGCGCAGCCATACCCAGCCATGCGCAGCCATACACAGGCATACGTAGCCATACCCAGCCATGCGCAGCCATACCCAGCCATGCGCAGCCATACCCAGCCATGCGCAGCCATACCCAGCCATGCGCAGCCATACCCAGCCATGCGCAGCCGTACTCGGCCTTATTCAGCTGTACTCGGCCTCTGTATGTGGCCAGGCTGTGGAAGTCTCACACGTGATATCGCCGTACTCAGAAGGAGTAGGAGAATCTATTTTGGGGTGTAATTTTTGGTATGTACATGCTATGTGTTAGAAATATTGTATAAATGGACAACTTTGTGTTAAAAAAAAAAAGTGTTTTAACCACTTCCTGCCCGCTGGCCTTCATACAACGTCCTTGACTGTGCGGGGATATCTGAATGATACCTGCAGCTATGTATAAAAACGGTGTTCAAACCACACATCTGAGGTATCTGTGCGAACGTTAGAGCGAGAGCAATAATTTTGGCCCTAGACCTCCTCTGTTACTCAAAACATATAACCAGTAAAAATTTTTAAAGCGTCGCCTATGGGGATTTTTAGGTAGAGAAGTTTGGCGCCATTCCACGAGCGTGTGCAATTTTGAAGGGTGACATGTTAGGTATCTATTTATTCGGTGTACCTTCATCTTTCACATTATGCAAAAACATTGGGCCAACTTTACTGGTTTTTTTTTTTTAAGCACAAAACTTTTTTTTCCAAAAAAAGCATTCAAAAAAGTGCTGCGCAAATACCGTGCGAGATAAAAAGTTGCAACAACCGCCATTGTATTCTCTAGGGTCTTTGCTAAAAAAAACATATATAATGTTTTGGGGTTCTATGTAATTTTCTAGCAAATAAACGATGATTTTTACATGTAGGAGAGAAATGTCAGAATTGGCCTGGGTGCTCCAGAACGCCTGGAGGTGCTCCCCTGCATGTTGGGCCTCAAAATGTGGCCACACTGTGTAAAAGTCTCATACATGTGGTATCGCCATACTCAGGAGTAATAGCAGAATGTGTTTTGGGGTGTAATTTGTGGTATGCATATGCGGTGTGTGAGAAATAACCTGCTAATATGACATTTTTGTGGAAAAAAGAAAAAAAAAAATCTTGATTTTGCAAAGAATTGTGGGAAAAAATGACACTTCAAAAAACTCACCATGCCTCTTACTAAATACCTTGGAATGGATTCTTTCCAAAAAGGGGTCATTTGGGAGGTATTTGTACTTTTCTGGCATGTTAGGGTCTCAAGAATATAGATAGGCCGTCAGTAATTCAGGTGTGATCAATTTTCAGATATTCGCACCATAGCTTTTGGACTCTATAACTTTCACAAAGACCAAATAATATACACCGATTTGTACTTATTTTTACCAAAGATATGTAGCAGTATAAATTGTGGCCAAAATTTACGAAGAAAAATTACTAATTTGCTAAATTTTATAACAGAAACAAAGAAAATTTCATTTTTTTACCGAATTTTCAGTCTTTTTTTTTCTTATAGCGCAAAAAATAAAAAAACCCAACGGTGATTAAATGCCACCAAAAGAAAGCTCTACTTGTGTGAAAAAAAGGACACAAATTTCATATGGGTACAGTGTTGCATGACTGAGTAATTGTCATTCAAAATGTGAGAGCACCGAAAGCTGAAAATTGGTCTGGTTAGGAAGGGGGTTTAAGTGCCCAGTTGTCAAGTGGTTAAGCTGTGTGAATGGTCGCCAGGTCTGATGTTAAAAAGACAGCGTGACAACGCCTTTGTCTATGTATATAGCAAAGCTATTGAATAATCAGAGATAGAGGACGGGGAGCTGCCTTGCAGCTGTGTGATTTGCCTACCAAGCATTCCCAGCTTGAACACGGCTAGGAGACCGCCCCTTGGCCGGGCAGCGTGCCACAAAACCCCGCCCTGGAGCGGGATGAAGTCACGCGGCCGCGGGGGCACAGGGGAAGGCCAGATGGTGTGTGCGCGTGAGAAGACACAGGAAGGGAGTGCCTGCGTCATCACCTCGCCCAAGCCAATGGAAAGGCTGCCTCCGCCCCCTCGGCTGAGGATGGGCAGGAAACAGCCTGAGTGTGCCAGACGGGCACAGGAGGACCAGACAGCCCCCAATGGACAAGAGGAGGAACTGCAACCATAATGGACATTTTGCATATAATGTGTTAAAATATAAAATCTCTGCGCTGGTCTAAATCAAGACCAGGAAAAAAGTCAAAAATAGTAATAATATATGGAGCGCTAATTTCTGTGTTCAGCTATGTGATAATTAATACTATGCGTGCTAAGAAGCAGGACAACCGAGAGGGTAATATCCATACAGGCGAATATATTCCCAAACGCAAGTTTAAACTCTGTAATAGGAATCCACCACATCTGGTAAGAGGCAAACTTTTACCTTATGAAACATCATATTTCCAAACATATGTGATCGCTTTCAAGCGGAATGTATCGGATGCCTTGCTAAACCAAGTGATTGTCACCACAGGAAGTCTTTGCAGTATACTGCCTGAGCAAGATTCCACACATTCTGCATTTCATTCATTAATATGAACTTTGTGTGTTACAATTAAAAGTCACATAAGGCACTTTCATACTAATTCATTGTATGTTTATTTTGCACCCCTTTGAGCACTATTCGTACACTGTTGCTCATTTATATTCACTTTAATAATTTGTTCTTTTTATCTTGTGGTTTATGTGATCTCAATATCATTGTTGTGTGCTTTGTGGTCGGTTTATGTTTCATTCAATATTATTAATTATCACATAGTTGAACACAGAAATTGGCGCTCCATATATAATATTACATATAATCACAGTAATCCAAAGCACTCGTATATCAAGGCAAATTTCCCCATAAGAAATAATGGTAACTCACAACCATCATAAACTTCCGCTCTGCACTGTTGTATGCATGAAACTAAGTCTACTTGTATGGAAGCCCTTAGTGACATAAGCATGTCTTTCATAGTAACATCTGAAATGAGCTGACCTGAGGTAGGGAATTGTGCAATGGGATCTATGAAAGCATCAGAAGAGTGTTGTGATGAAAGAGAATTAGTCACATCCACATCCAAGAGGGAAGGAGTTGCCTGGGTCTCCAGAGTCTATATGGGGTTTAGACTTAAAGTAGAGTTCCACTCAAAAAATTAAGTGTACATTAATCAGCAGCATTAAAAACAATTAACAACATTGATTAACAACAAGAGGTCCCTCGTAATCTGCTTTTTCCTCTCCCTGGCGCTTGCTCATTTCCCTTGGCGCCCGTGCTTGCTACTGCTCCTGGGAGATGTCTGTCATTATTTCCCAGGAGTCACTGGACAGCGCCGAGGGCTTTGTTGCCATCACAACGGGGCAGGCACTTCCGACAACGCTGCTCGTTGTGATGGCAACGTCACAAGTGTACGGCGCTGCGAGCTGTACACTCAGCGCATGCGCTAGAAGGGGTCGCTCAGCTGCACCAGAGCCCGGAAGATAGTGCTTGTGAGCTTCACATGCCCACAAACAAGCAAGATGGTAATAGCCAGGAACAAGGATTAAAATAGATTGGCAATCGAGCGCCATTTAAACTGAGAAACGTGAGTGCTAGTAATAACTTTTTAAATATTAAGTTATTCATCCAAAAAAAAAAAAATTTATTTCACAGTTGGAACTCCACTTTAAAGTGATTGTTAGGCCACTTTCACATCTTTATACCATCCCCTCTGTGTTCTAATCCTGTGTGAGTGATTTATAAAAAAAAAAAAAAAAAAGCCTGCTATACCTCCATTTCAGAGCTCTTCTCAGCAATCATATGATCGGCTGGCTTTCTTCTCTCCCCGTCTGATAGATGCAGCGGGCAGGGCTGAGATTCCACCCATGACATCACTTGGGAAAGGAGAGGAGGGAGAGAGAGAGAGCCAGCTAAGAAGAGCTGTGAAATGAGGTATAGCATTATTTTATTTATAAATCACTCACACAGGGGCACACGGGATTAGAACACCGAGGGGATGGTATGAAGATGTGAAAGTTATTTGAGCAGCAGGAGTTGAGGGGACAGGCACTGTCACAAGCTGACAGGCAGAGAGGGGAGGGGGAGAGAGCACAGAGGAGACAGAGATAGCAGGCTGCGTGTGAAGGAGGCATGAACCGATGACTCCGGTGTCAGGGCTCCCTATATCGGAATCAGCGTACAGGGGGAAGGGTATAGTCAGGCAGGATCAGCCAGGTATTACAGGGGGCCAAATGACACAGCACATGCACTGTGCTGTATATAATGCTTTAAAAGAACAGGATCTTTGTTAAACCCCCCCCCCCCCCCCAAAAAAAAATTAATCAAGCTCCTTGTACAGTAGTAGAAGAGTTAACTTCTAACCTCTATTTGCTTGCCTATTGTGCCAGCATCTTCTGAGCCTGTGCTCGGTGCTCGAGCTGTAAGGCAGGCTCTAGAGGTCCTGAGGCCGGCGGTGCAGTATGTCTCCCGCCGCCTGTTTGGTGAACCCCGGGCTGCATCAGCTGATAGAAAGCCGACAGTTTTTGAACCAGCGGCTGGTCTGGACAGCGTCTCCGCATACTGTAGCAGTCAACGGGGATGAAGGACATTGGGAGGCTGTGCAGGTGTCGGCTGGAGCTATCCTGAAGTTGCAATGTAGATGCCGGTTCTATGAGACCATATGGCCATACTGTTCGGTGGTAAAATGCTCATATCACACATTTTCAGGCGTTCCAATTGAAGTCTATGGAGACAAATCTGTCAAAAAAATTCTTTTTTTGAGCGACAGGTGTTTTGCTTCAGGCAATAGAGTGCTCAGATGTTAACAGGAGCCATTGGAATTAATGGGCTTTGGCTTGCTGAGCATTTTAGAGCTGTAAGCTTCAAGTTCAAAATCGCTTAGGTGTTGATGCAAAATAGAATAAACACATATATACATATTAGAGCTGCACGATTCTGGATAAAATGAGAATAACAATTTTTTTACTTTTGAATAAAGATATAAAGATCACGATTCTCGGTGTAACATCATCTTTCACATTATACAAAAAAATTTAACTAACTTTACTGTTTAGTGTTTTTTTAAATCATTGAAGAGTATTTTTCACCAAAAATTGCGTTTGAAAGACTGCTGCGCAAATGCAGTGTGACAGAATATATGCAATGACAGCCATTTTATTTTCTAGGGTCTCTGCTAAAAATATATATATAATATAGTTTAGGGGTTCTAAGTAATTTTCTAGCAAAAAATACTGACTTTAACTTGTAAGCAACAAGTGTCAGAAAAGGCTTATGCCGCGTACACACGGTCGGACTTTTCGTCTACAAAAGTCCGACAGCCTGTCCGACAGACTTTCGACGGACTTTTGGCGGACTTGCGGTAGACTTTCTTATGAACGGACTTGCCTACATACGATCACACAAATCCGACGGATTTGTACGTGATGACGTACACCGGACTAAAATAAGGAAGTTGATAGCCAGTAGCCAATAGCTGCCCTATCGTGGGTTTTTGTCCGTCGGACTAGCACACAGACGAGCGGATTTCTGGGTCCGGCGTAGTTACGACGTAAAGATTTGAAGCATGTTTCAAATCTAAAGTCCGTCAGATTTGAGGCTGGAAAGGTCCGCTGAAAGTCCGGGGAAGCCCACACACGATCGGATTGTCAGCCAGCTTTAGTCCGTCGGACTTTTGTAGACGAAAAGTCCGACCGCGTGTACGCGGCATAAGTCTTTAAGTGGTTAAACTGACCTCATTTACAGACCGAAGTTCATCCCTTTGATCTAAAACAGGGGGTCTCAAACTGGTGGCCCTCCAGCTGTTGCAGAACTACCCCATGAGGGGTTCCCATGAGGCATTGCAAGGCTGACAGTAACAAGCAGGACTCCCATAGGCAGAGGCATGATGGGACTTGTAGTTCCCCAACAGCTGGAGGGCTGCCAGTTTGAGACCCCTGATCTAAAAGAACCAAATGATGCAATGTTTCTTTTTATCTCTCAGCGCTGAGCAATGTTGTGATAAACTTTGCCAGCTTTTTTTTTTTTTTTTGACAGCTCTGAGTAGAGAACTGCTCTGCACTTGTTACATGAATCATGGAAATGCTGGATTAAGATCATGAGGGGGGTTGAATCGAGATGATTTTTTTTAACGATTAATCGTGCAGCTCTTATATATATATATATATATATATATATATATATATATATATATATATATATATATATATATATATATATATATATATATATATATATATAGTGTGACAGAGCAAGGCTATGGAAATAGGTTGAAAATGGACACAGAGATTGCATGTCTGACTGCAGAGATACAAAGCTTAGGTTTTGAGTGGAGGAAACTGCTCTGGCAGGGGCTCTGTAGTTTGGAGATTCCTAAGAGTCTTGGGTGGGACGGGATCTCCAACCCTGTGTCCGGGTGTTTTGGACAGCCGGCAGGGTGGGTGCTCAGGTGCACACAGCCCTTATAACAAGGGGCTGGTGAGAGCAGTAGGGGATGGAAGGTGGACTGTGAGCAGCTTGCTGCTGTTTAAAGACAGACACCTGTGAGGAAAACTATCTGCCCTGTGGGAGACTGCAGCCCTGTGTAAGCCCCGGTTCACACTGGGGCGACTTGTCAGAGTGACAAGTCGCCTCCCGTTCTGTGCTATGGAACCGTTCTAAGGGGAGCGACGCAAGTCGCTCCGACTTAGAAAAAAGTTCCTGTACTACTTCGGGGGCGACTTGCATAGACTTCTATACAGAAGTCGTTTTGCAAGTCGCCCGGGCAGTCGTTTGCAGGTCGCCTCGCTGAGGCGACCTGCAAGTCGTGCTGCCTCTGGTGTGAACCGAGGCTTAGGGGGATTCTATGTCCAGGGACTGGGAAAGGCTGGCCAGCTTTGAGAGTCAGGGAGACTACGGCAGTCAGTGAGTCCAGGGGGTTGGAAGGAATCAAGAAGTCTGTTGGGAGCAAGCAGAGGTACTGCTGACAAGAGAGCTTTGTATGTTTTTCATTTCTATGTGCTAAGTGAAGTTGAAACCCCTGCGTGGGAATCCAGGATGGACTTGTTTTGTTTTTTCACTTTTAATAAACATGAGCTACCGGGCCCTTAACAATAACGTCTGTGTGACTCACTGCATAAAAAGAGAGCATCTACCGCTCAGGTAAACACCCACCAATATCACAATATATATGTATATAATACAGTCTGCAATACATGCATATTTCCCATGTTTTATATCTTTCATGACCCCGCTAGTACACACAAATATCCAATGACCTTGAAAATTATTCAGCTCCTAAGTCCTGTTATGAGCTGAGGACATACAGCATTTTTGTAAACTCTGGAGTGGCCAAGATAAGAACTAGGAGGTCTAATTAGACTGAGATAATACAGGGAGGTCTAAATTTCTGACATGATAGAATATTTTTTTGTTGACTTATCCAACAAATATAACAAAACATGTCTATTGGTATATTTAACAGACCAAAACACACCAAATATGAGAAGTTCAATGTTGGGGTTTACGTACACTTTGTACTAGTTTGCATCCATACAGTGCGTTAACAGGCGTTGCATTATGGCAGCCCATTCAAATGACACATTAAAATGCACAACACTGTCACCATGTGCGTCAGTGTGTGATGAAATGCAAGTGCCATTGGGTGTGCTATTCAAAACTGCAGTGCCTTGCCATCCTAGGCTACAGGGATGTGGATTTCTATTGATGCACAACTCTAGCATACAAGGGCTACTCCATATGACGCTGCAAGAGAAAGGAGCCGCTCTGAAACAGGAAACCTGGACAGTGGTCATGGCACCGCCTTAAACAGGATCACAGGCAAAGATTAAAAAATAAAGAAGCTGCATACTTAAGGGATTAAAGGGGGTTGTAAACCCTAGTTTCTTAAAAATTAAAATAACAAACATGCCTATACTTACCTGCAACTATCGTTTTGGACAGAGCAGCCCCAACCCTCTTCTGGGGTGCCCCCATGGAATGCCTCTTTATATGGGGGCACCCGTGCAGGCTTGCTCCTGAGTCCCGCTACTGCGTCCATTGACACAGAAAGCAGGACTTGGTCCCGTCCCCCACTCCTGTGTCACTGGATTTAATTGACAGCAGCGGGAGCCAATGAGGCGAGAGACCACAGCTGGTGCCACTGGGCTTGTGAACATCACTGGATCGGATTAGGCTTAGTTAAGAAAAAGGGGGGGGGTCTGGGGGTAGCTTAATGCATTAAGGTGAAAAACCTTGAAGTTTTACAACCACTTTACAGCTGCTGAAAGCTGATTATTATCACTTTAACCACTTCTCGTCCGGCCTATAACAGAATGACGACCGGATGGTGGTTCTGTTATCCTGACTGGGCATCGTATGACGTCCAGCAGAATAACATGTTGGCGATCGGAGGTGTTGTGTGTCAGTCTGACACACTGCATTCCCGATCGTAGTAAGGAGCCCCTGACGGAGCTGATCACAGCGTGAACCAGGAAGTGCCAGTAAACTGCTTTCCTTGGTTTGCGCTGACAGGGAGAGTCGATCGGCAGCTCTCCCTGTCAGAGTGGGGGTCTGTGCTGATGATTGTCAGCACAGCCCCATCAGATGTGCCAAAAACCATGCCAATCATTGCCCACCAGAGTGCCAGTCAGTGCCCATCAATAAAACCTGTCAGTACCTCATCATCAGAGCTGCCCATCAGTGCCATCTATTAGTGTCCAGTGCTGCCTATCAGTGCCCATCAATTTTACATATCAGTGCCGCTTCATTAGTGCCCGTCAGTGAAGGAGAAAACAACATTTTATAACCGAAACAAAGAAAAACGTTTTCTTTTCAAAAATGTCGGTCTTTTTTACTTTAGCAAAAAATAAAAACCACAGAGGTGATCAAATACTACGAAAAAGAAAGCTCTATTTGTGGGAAGAAAATGATACAAATTTAGTTTGGGTACCTTCAAGGCAATGGTCATAATGTGCTAGTGTGCATCACATACTAGCACATTATGTGAAACTTACCCTAGACTGAAGCCCTCCAGCGACATGCTGAAAGTGCTTCCATCTTCACGCGGGTCCTGCGGACTCCGGCTGTGTGAATGGCTGGAGCTGCAATGAAGTCACTCTTACGCATGCGTGCGGGAGCTGCCATTCACGCCACAGGACTCTGAAGGAACGGCGCGGGTATGGCGTTCCTTTAGCGCACATGCGCCGGTGACGTCACCGGCTGCATCTCTAGTAAATATCTCCTAAACAGTGCACGTTTAGGAGATATTTTACAGTATCTATAGGTAAGCCTTGTTATAGGCTTACCTATAGGTAAAGGTCATGCATAGGCGTTTACTCCCACCTTAGGTGGTCATGGGCTAACCAGAACTTGGGAGGAGTGCCACTGAAGCTGTTTGTTGTGATGTAGGTCAGTAATGCACATAAAATAATGTATAAAAAATATATTTCCGGACTTAACTTCTTTCAAATATGAGCACATTCTTTAATCATACCACACAGAATAGAACAAAAATTTCTGTAGTGCTGTGTGTATATATAGGAGTGTTTCCAGCAGCTGTTTCTAGGCTGCCACATCATCAGTTCTGTGATACCACAGACAAATTCAGCTGGATTGCAGTTCAGTCCCTCCCTGCTGGACTATGAAAACTTGCTGCTATTGTCAAGTGTGTGAGTTAGCGAATTCATTTGTTTGGACAGTATATTATGTAAAAATGTATTGTGGCTACTAAGGGAAACTTGCAAAACAAAATATACAGCACCATTTAACTCGTCACATTTTAAAATGTATGTTTTCTGAATTTTGCCATATATAATGTAAAGTGACTTAAAATAGAGCACAATATGCGTCTGGTCTTCTTCAAACCTCACTGTTGTGATAAAGTTTGCTGCAGTAAGGCAGCTTATTTATTTAAATGGGCTGACAACACACCAGAACAGAAATGGATACTGTACCTGTGTCTTTTTCTCCAATGCAGTGCATCACGATGAATGGTAGAGTTCCTCCTCAAAAACTCCACTCCCTTGATCTCCAAGAATCTGCTTTTTTCTGGTTCTGCTCCCGTCTATTGCAGAAGCAATCTTATTCTCTCCACTTTCTCTTTCTGTAAGGTTCTCCAAGGCCCTGTTCTTGGACCTTTTTCTCTATCTACACCTCTTTTTTTGGTCATGTACCTTTTATGGCTTCCAATACCATCTCTATGATGATGACTGCTCACCTCATTCTTTCAGTCTCCTCTTGCATTACTAACTGAAAGATCAAGATGGATGTCACTCCACTTCTCAAAATAAATCTTTCTAAAACCAAGCTTGCAATATTCACCCCCACTCGTGGCCTCCTCACAAACTTTTATATAAAGATCAATAATGCAATTATCAGTCCCTCCCCTCACGCCAGGGTACTAGGTGTAATCCTAGACTCTGCCCTGTCCTTTCAGCCCCAAATCTATTTACTGTAAAATTCATCCCTTACTTGTGCGCACTGACTCTTGTGGAATGCGATAAACTTTGGCGCCCTCTGAACTTTATAAGGAATACAGTTGCTGACAGACTTCTCTCACTGGTCTTCAGCTCTCTGATAAGAGTGTTCCTGTGTGCTTGTTACTTCTGGATCTCCTGTTACCAACCCAGCTTGCTTCTCGACTCCCCCTTGCTTCTCTCCTGGCTCTGACCTCTCTGACCTGAGCTTGTTCCATGGACCTGTTCCTGATTACCTCCTGTGTATGACCCTGGCCTGCTGCCGATAATGCTCCTGTCTACTCTTCTTGACCACTATGCTCTGACCTTGGCTTCCGTTCCTGACCACATCTCCTGCTGTGAACTTGAACACGAGAAAGCATCACCACTGCAGATCCATCTGACTACCATACAGCTGGCAACCTGTGCTTCTTTGGTCTCAGTATCTCCTGTCACCATTTCCAGGGGTGTGGTGCACTCAGCTGCAAGGGTTCAGTGTAATAAGTTATTGTAGAAGTACCTGTGCATTCCTTGAATGTGCTTTGAGTGGAATTCACAAAGGTCCTGTTGCCAGTGACAATTACATCTCTTTTCTGTTATTTTTCCCTGACCTGCCACATGGCTGTTTGTCTCCTCAACTGTATGGCTTTCCATATAAAACATGCAAGGGGAAGAGTTGAGCCCTTTTCAACTTATCTAAGGGGTTAATGAGAAGAGGGCACCAGGCAGTGTTAATTTAGTCGACTAAATGAATACTATTTTAGTCGACTAAAATACAACTAAAACTAAAACAATTGAGATGACACAAATACGACTAAAACTAAAAGCCATTTTAGTCAAAAGACTAATATGAGACTAAAACTAAAATGCCATTTTAGTCAAAAGACTAAAATGAGACTAAAACTAAAATGCCATTTTAGTCAAAAGACTATGACAAACTAAATTGCAATTACTGAAATGTACTGGAGATTTTAGTCGACTAAAATGTACTGGAGATTTAGTCGACTAAATACGACTAAAACTAAAACAATTGCAGAAGACTAAAATGGGACTAAAACTAAAATGCCATTTTAGTCCTAAGACTAAAATTAACACTGGCACCAGGGCTGCAAGGGAAATTATGCCCATCATTTTGTCTTTGATCTATATTACTGATTTGTAATGAACTTCTTTCACAGTTGAAATTCTTTGTTCAAAACATAGTTTTAAACAGCCCTTGCCCCTTTATAATAAACAGATAAATGGTTCTTTCCCCCTTTGTATTTATAATTAATTTATTACATTGAACTATAATGTTTTGTCAATACTCCTATTGAAGTTAGTTCTATGTTTGTTGCTTGATTATTTTTAGTAATTGAACTACATAATGACGTTGTGTCTGCAGCCTGTAGTTGAAATGTGTTTTTGGGTAGTTGTCACTCTGAATTGTTACAAGGTACTGTTTGTTCTATATCTCGGATTACTTTCTACATCCATCTGTCTTCCAACTAATTTATATTCTACAGATGGAATAACAATTTCAGCAGTTCTTTTCTTTAGAAAACATGAATTCCATAGGAAAAGGCAACAGATTTTATGGCTTGTTTTATGATCAAAAAAAGTCAGTGGTCAAGTTGAGGTCAGTATTTTTTGGGCTTTATCATGATGAGCTTCCAGTAAACAAGATAGTATGTGCAAAAAAAGTTCCCAACAAACTATATAGTTTTTCAAATTTAGGATTTGTAGAAATAAAAAGATGGTAATGTTGATTTTTAGACATTTCATGATAGTTATTAGCGCACACAAGCACAATTTTAACACTTTACCATACCTTGGCGTCCCTGGTCTTCTGGCTACTGATCTGTAGTCCGGACTGAAAGCTGTCTGCGATGGTTCGGTCTTTGTGCTAGGGGTGCATTGTGAATGCATGCTCAGCACTCAATCGAGCCACCCAGCGATGCATATGAGCAGCATGTGGGTGTTAAAGCCCACACTTTGCCACTGCACATATGTATTGGGCGGTCATAAACGGGTCAAAGAAAGCCCTTCTAAATTTAAAAAGGTAAAACTGTACTGCAATAGAAACAAAATAAACATGCACACAGTTAGGCCTCATTCACACAGGCATATTTAAAGTGTGCACCCATGCAAAGGGCCATGTTTGCCCACATGGAATGGACCGATGTTCATCATGTTTGTTGGTAGGCAGCAGCTGCACAGACATGGACATATTGGGAGAGGCAGCTTTGTGTAGCCACTGTGTCACAATAGACATGAATGGGACTTCCTACACGCAGAGAACACCTGTACATCCTGTACGGGCGAACACATCCCTTTGCACAGAAGAATAATGAATTCCTAAAGACACGACATGAACTAATGAGACTTTGAAGGTACCACACCAAAAACTTAAATTCACATTTTAATTGGTACAAACAAATTAAGAGTTTAAAACAGGAAACATCCTTGACATATACAGTATCAAGGATACAAGTGAGCACACCCCTCACATTTTTGTAAATATGTTATATCTTTTCGTGTGACAACACTGAAGAAATTACACTTTGCTACAAGTGAAAATGTCCAAATTGGGCCCAAAGTGTCAATATTTTGTGTAGCCACCATTATTTTCCAGCACTGCCTTAACCCTCTTGGGCACGGAGTTCACCAGAGCTTCACAGGTTTCCACTGGAGTCCTCTTCCACTCTTCTATGACGACATCACCTTGTGCTCCTCCGCCTTCCATTTGAGGATGCCCCCACAGATGTTTAATAGGGTTTAGGTCTGGAGACATGCTTGGCCAGTTCATCACCTTTACCCTCAGCTTATTTAGCAAGGCAGTGGTCGTCTTGGAGGTGTGTTTGGGGTCATTATCATGTTGGAATACTGCCCTGCGGCCCAGTCTCAGAAGAGAGGGGATCATGCTCTGCTTCTGTATGTCACAGTACATGTTGGCATTCATGGTTCCCCAAATGAACTGTAGCTCCCCAGTGTCGGCAGCACTCATGCAGCCCCAGCCCCAGACCATGACACTCCCACCACCATGCTTGGCTGTAGGCAAGACACATTTGTCTTTGTACTCCTTATGTGGTTGCTGTCACACGCTTGACACCATCTGAACCAAATACAATTATCTTGGTCTCATGAGACCACAGGACATGGTTCCAGTAATCCATGCTCTTAGTCTGCTTATCTTCAACAAACTGTTAGGCTTTCTTGTGGATCATCTTTAGAAGAGGCTTTCTTCTGGGACGAAAGCCATGCAGACCAATTTGATGCAGTGTGTGGCGTATGTTCTGAGCACTGACAGGCTGACCCCCCCACCCCTTCAACCTCTGCAGTAATGCTGGCAGCACTCATACGTCTATTTCCCAAAGACAACCTCTGATTATGACACTGAGCACGTGCACTCAACTCCTTTGGTCAACCATAGCAAAGCCTGTTCCGAGTGGAACCTGTCCTGTTAAACCTCTGTATAGTCTTGGCCACCATGCTGCAGCTCAGTTTCAGGGTCTTGCCAATCTTTTTATAGCCTAGGCCATCTTTATGTAGAGGAAAAATTCTTTTTTTCAGATCCTCAGAGAGTTCTTTGCCATGAGGTGCCATGTTGAACTTCCAGTGACCAGTATGAGAGAGTGAAAGCGACAACACCAAATTTGCCACACCTGCTCCCCATTCACACCTGAGACCTTGTAACACTAATGAGTCACATGACACCGGAGAGGGAAAATGGCTTATTGGGCCCAATTTGGACATTTTCACTTAGGGGTGTACTAGGACTGGGGGAAAACTCGATTTAAATCTTGAATTGCGTTGAGAGGTGAAATCAATTCAAAATTTAAGCAAATCGATTTTTTTAGATTTTTTTTTTTCACCGTGCCGGTCCTGAGGCGCTGCGGGCATGAGTTTTTAGGCGAGGCTGAAGCCGCAGCCTCGCCTAAAAACTCATGCCCGCAGCGCCTCCGGACCGGCGCTGACACTGCAGCGGGCCTGAAGAGCTGCAGGCAAGGAGTTTGTAGGTGATGCCGCGGCTTCTGCCTAGTCCGCGAGGCCGGACGACGCGGACTAGGCCGAAGCCGCGGCCTCGCCTAAAAGCTCATGCCCGCAGCGCCTTGGGACCGGCACGGATTCCAAAGAAAAAAAGAACTCGTTTCGAATCGTGAATCGAGTTTTTTTTTTTTTTTTAAGAGGATCGAAGGTTTTTTTTTTTTTTTTTTTTAGAAAATCTCCCAGCCCTAGGGTGTACTCACTTTTTTTGCCAGTGGTTAAGACATTAATGGCTGTGTGTTGAGTTATTTTGAGGGGACAGCAAATTTACACTGTTATACAAGCTGTACACTCACTACTTTACATCGTAGCAAAGTGTAATTTCTTCAATGTTGTCAAATAAATATAATAATTAGTAAAAATAATAAATAAAATATTTACAAAAATGTGAGGGGTGTACTCACTTTTGTCAGATACTGTAGGTGTTTTATTATAAAAGAACTGCAGTTACATATAATGACATTTACAGATGGATAGATCCCCAGATGGTATAATGGTTCTCAGGGAGAACTGGCATGGATTCTGTCAAAAGTATTAAGAGTACCAGGGAAGTAGGGCCCCGACCATTGCATTTCAGGGAAAACCCAACACACATGAAGGTAAACTCTTTTACTTTGTACCAATAAAAATGTGAATTTTTTTCTCTTCACCTTAACACTTACATGAATTAAAGGAGAAGTCCAGCCTGAGCTTTTTAGGCTGGGCTTCTCTGGGTCACAGGAGTGCAATTTGTTTTACACTCCTGGGACCCGTTTTCAGAGGACTGCGGTCTGAAGTCTGCTCTCTGACGTCACTGCCATCAGTCGAGGCAGCGCGTCATCCCGACTTCCCAAGTCTGGATCCGCCAGCTGCCTTGATTGATGGCAGTCTCAGCAAGACGCTAAGACGGCTGCTCCCTGCCCCTCCACAGCTCAGTGCTCCAATGAGCGTGGAGGATCAGAGCAGGAGAGATGCTGACTGACAGGAGTAAGAACCGAGCCATCGACGGTGTTCGGTGGCTCGGTTCTCAGTGCAGAAATGCCAGGGGACAGCTGCAGCATCGGTCTGATGCTCCATCCACTGAGGTAAGTATGAATCTAAAAAAAAAACGAAAACCCATAATTCTCTTTTAAGGTAAAAAAAATCTACCTTTACAACCACTTTAACGCTGTGCCTTTTTGGAAAACATTGAAAATTGAAGGTGTTTTCGGCTATGACAATTTTTCCCTGATCTCCTTCTTCCCAATTGCTTCCATTGAATTTAGAAGGATTCCAGGATTATTCACAAAATAAAACAGATTGGCGGACACTTTCCACTCGCATCCTGAGTGCATAACGTGGTCATGAGATAGGTAAGGCAGAGCCGATAAATGTAGTTTACATTGGTTTAGCCATGCATGTTTAAAGAGGAGTTCCATCCAGGGGGGGCGTCAAAAAAAAAAAAAAATTAAAAGTCAGCAGCTACAAATACTGCAGCTGCTGACTTTTAATTGGACACTTACCTGTCCCTGGGTCAAGCGATGCGGGGGATCGAAGCCCCGCGCGTCCCCCCCCTCCGCTCATCGGCGCCGGCATTTCAACTGTGGGCGCCGGGCTGTGGCTTTACAGCCTGGCACCCACTGCGCATGCGCGAGCGGCGCCGCGTGCCGTGATTGCCCGCTCAATCACCTGGGACCTGTAATGGGTCCCAGATGATTGACAGGAGGGAGGGAGCAGAGCGGAGCCCTTCCTGTGCCTGGGGGGAAGTGATGTCACCAGCCCAGGCAAAGGAACAGGCAGACTATGAGGGACCACCTAGCAACAGGCATTTTAGAGGTAAGTGAAAAAAAAAAAATATCCAAATGTTTTTTTGGTTTTTTTTTTTAGAATTTTTCCAGGTATTTTTGTTTTTTGGGTGGAACCCCACTTTAAGCCCTTATATTGCCAGGACATATTACATATGTCATAAGGCACAGCTAGAAGATTTGTAATTCATCCGCAGTAGTGAAAGAGTTTCAATCTTGGCACGTTTACGTTTGCAAATAATGTACATTTTGGATTGCCTATTCAGGTATGAATGGTGTCCTGCTTCTCCCTTTTTCCAAACGTTAGACTCTGTGTTAGCGCCATGCAGAATAGTGTCAAGGATTAAACGAGGTTGATGGTAGATCATTGGGAACTCAGACCGGACACAATCACTGCATGTTATGAGGAGTTCTAATGCTCCCCAAAATCTTGGAAGTGATGGTATTTGCTGTACCTTTGACAGAACAACAGGGTAGCAGGGGAAATCATGGAGAACTAAAGACCAGTTCACACCACAATTTCTGCATTCTGGATGCGTTTCTGCATGTGCATTTTTTTTTTATGCGCTCCTAGTGCATTTTTTATACATTTTACCACTCTAGATGCGTGTGAAAACATGCAGCATGTTCTATTTTTGTTGAATGCACTGGAACACACTGCACTAATGTGAACTAGGCCCATTAAAATACATGGAAAACACTGCATAAAAGTTTTAATGCAAATTAAAAAGACCCTGAACTGCATCTTGTGTGATACAGCCCTCAGATAAGTGGGTAAGAGAGTGGGCTAATCAAAGGCTCCATGAAGACCTGAATAGCTCTTTAAGGGCTCCTGCACATTGCAGATCAAAAATAAAAAATATTTCTCTGCCTAAAAGCTTGAAGAAGCTTGTGCTTTTTGGTGCTGTTTTGTGTGTTTTTAATGCATGTTTTTGCAATATTTCTAGCTCTATCAAGCTTTTTTGTTCACAAACCCTCCTCTCAGCTCATTTTTTCCAATTTTTTTTTGCGCATTTTTGGGTGCTTGGGCGTCTTTTCTGCTTGAAAGCTCCTCTAAAAATTGTGAGTTTGGTCTACTGATCTCAAACAGCCCTATGCTGGAGGAAATGTGGGGAATCTGGTACTCTATACCATACACGCTGGTCTTGCATATCAATGAGGTCATTTTGGAATATAATCTTTTTCATATTGTCAGATATATGTGGCTAGCACATGGCTCCTTATCCAGAGCTAGCCATCTTGCACAAGAACATTTTATGAATTTCAACCCAAATTCCGAGTAGTGATTATACAACTTTTATTAGCAGCAAAAATTGCAAGGCAGTGAAACACTACCAATCCACCTTACCCCAGTGATGCCATTCTCGCCCTCAACCATCAGTGTGAGATGGAGAACTTATTGGCGATCACAACCCTCAATATCACAGCATTTAAAGTGGGATCTCTGGTTATCAAACCCTAAGTGTACAGTCAAAGTTTGAATGTGTTTATATTATGGTGATGACTGGTTTTCCCTACCCTTGCCCCTCCTTCCCTATAATGCCCTTCCCTCCCCTTCTCCTTTGGCAAGCTTAACTTGCCTACATACGACAAGCAATAGGTTAATTTATCATCTGTACATGTGCACTGCAGATATCACCGTTATGTGGATTTGTGTACCAACTGATGTGTTGTACTACCCTGTCTCAAGTTTTGTTATTGCACCACCTCAATTTGTTTCAATAAAATTATGACACAAAGCCATATTTGGCTGTGTTGCCACCCTCCCCAAGACACAGTTTTGCTCCCAAATGGGGTGTCCAGGATGGGGAACAACACCCCTACCGTAAGACTAGTACTGATATTACCTCCAAAGTTCAAGTTTAAATATGACTCTTACTTGGCATTGTAGCCATATAAATAATCTTTTGTTGTACATTCTACTGTATACAGAGTGTACCACCGTTATCTGTTTACATCCTTCTTTATTGAAAACTATTGAAAATAAAAAATGCGAGTTTGGAGGGTTTTTCTGCTTGTAAGCACATATGCCTGTAAACTCTTAAAAAAAAACGTCATAGTGTGCATGGACACATTGGCTAAGATGGAGGGGAGTTTCCAGGCAGAATAAAAAAAAGCTCAAAAGCCTGTAGGGACAGCTTCTTTGATCTTCTTTGAGATGCAGTGTGCATGAGCCCTAAAACCGATCTTCTGGCAAGCAACTAAAGTGCACAATTGAAATATCCATGTTTTACCTGCCAAAGGCTTTGTAATCCAGTTTTGTCATCCCTGAACCTCTGCCAGTCAGCAAAGAAAAGTTACAGCCTTCTTTTCAGCAGCAGCACAATGTATTTAAAGTGGTAGTAAAGTATTTTTTTAACCACTTACGGACCGCCTGCCGCAGTTTTACGTCAGCTGTTGGAAGGAGGATATCGTTGTTATGGCAGCAGCTAGCTGCCATAACCCCGGTATCCCCTTCTTCAGCGGGCAGTCCACTACAAGATAAAAGTGGTCTCTGCGGTGGATTCACCGCAAGATCACTTTTATCGGCGGCGGGAGAGGGGAGCCGCGATCCGGTGCCCTCCACTGCTTGCCGGAGCCGTCGGCAGCGGCGGAGGCGATCGCGTCCTGTCACTAGCTGGGCATGGAGACGAGTGAGGGGAAGATGACCCCCACCCGTCTCTGTACAATTGCTGGGTGGAAGCGACGTCAAAACGCCACTTCCGCCCACAGCTCTTAAAGGGCCGTTTTTTTTAAATGACAATTTTTTTTTTTTTTTTTTATTGCATTTTAGTGTAAATATGAGATCTGAGGTCTTTTTGACCCCAGATCTCATATTTAAGAGGACCTGTCATGCTTTTTTCTATAAATAAGAAAAAAAATATTTTTTTTAAACGCGCCCTATACCGACGAGCTTGTGCGCAGAAGTGAACGCATACGTGAGTAGCGGCCGCATATGAAAACGGTGTTCAAAACACACATGTGAGGTATCGCCGCGATTGGTAGAGCGAGAGCCATAATTCTAGCCCTAGACGTCCTCTGTAACTTAAAACATGCAACCTGTAGAATTTTTTTAAACGCCGCCTATGGAGATTTTTAAGGGTAAAAGTTTGTCGCCATTCCACGAGCGGGCGCTATTTTGAAGCATGACATGTTGGGTATCAATTTACTCAGCGTAACATTATCTTTCACAATATAAAAAAGATTGGGCTAACTTTACTGTTGTCTTATTTTTTAATTCAAAAAAGTGTATTTTTTCCAAAAAAAGTGCGCTTGTAAGACCGCTGCGCAAATATGGTGTGACAGAAAGTATTGCAACAACCGCCATTTTATTCTCTATGGTGTTAGAAAAACAAGTATAATGTTTGGGGGTTCTAAGTAATTTTCTAGCATAAAAAACTGTTTTTAACTTGTAAACAACAAATCTCAGAGGCTCGGTCCTTAAGTGGTTAATTAAACTTGTACCTACAGGTAAGCCTATAATAAGGCTTACCTGTAGGTACAGTGAAAATCTCCTAAACTTGATCTGTTTAGGAGATATTCACATTGCATGCAGCTGGTGATGTCACCGGTGCATGTGCTCTGAAGGGATGGCATACCTGTGCTGTCCCTTCAGAGCTCTATGCCATGGCTGTGACTACTGCGCACATTCGTGGAAGTGACTGGCCAATCAGACAGCCGGAGTATGCGAACCCGGAAAAAAGACCGGTGAAGACAGCAGCCCTGTCAGCGGTGACAGTGTGCCACTGGAGGGCTTTGTTCTAAGGTAAGCATTTCATAATGTGTTAGTATGCGATGCATACTAGCACATTATGCCATTGTCTTGCCAACAAGACAAGAATAGAACATGCTGCATTTTTTCACTATGGAATGCATCTAGCATGGTAAAATGCAAAAAAAAAAAATACACTAGAAAGCATGAAAAAATGCACATGCAGAAACGCATCCAGAATGCAGAAATTGTGGTGTGAACTGGCCTTTAGTTTTCCATGATTTCCCCTGCTACTCTGTTCCGTCAAAGGTACAGCAAATACCATCACTTCCAAGATTTTGGGGAGCATTTGACCTCATAGCATGCAGCGCTTGTGTCTGGTCTGAGTGCCCAACGACCTACCATCAACCTTGTTATACCTTGACACTATTCTGCATGGCGCTTACACATGGTCTAATGCTTGGAAAAGGGGAGCAGCAGGGCACCATTCATACCTAAATAGGCAATCCAAAATCCAAATATGAACAATATTTGTGATACAAATTGTGTAAATGCAAGATCAATATGTTTTCATGAAAAAACAAAAGTTATTTGAAACAAAAAGGATGTAGCAATTAACAAAGTTCAACAGGTGCTCCAAAGAGTGCAAAATGGTTTGTGAACGCAGTGTTTCACCCGGTGTTCTTTTTCACATAAAATTCTGAGAAGAGTCTCCAGTCCCAGTCGATGCCTCTTACGGGGAAACGCGTCGGGTGGAGCAGCATTCCTTGACATCACCATGTATCAGCCTGCTGGCAAGATCTGTGGCTGTGTGTTGCATTTAAAAAAACAGTAGAAAATTGAAGTAGCACACAGCCACGGATCTTGCCAGCAGGCTGATACATGGTGATGTCAATGAATGCTGCTCTACCCGACGTGTTTTCCCATGGGACCGGAGACTCTTCTCTCGGAATTTTATGTAAAAAGGAGCACCGGGTGAAACACTGTGTACACAAACCACTTTGCACTCTTTAAAGGGGTTGTAAAGGTAAAAATTTTTTCACCTCAATGCATTCTATGCATTAAGGTAAAAAAACTTTTGACAGTACCGCCGCCCCCAGCCCCCCCGTTTTACTTACCTGACGCCTCGAATCTTCGCTGCTCGTCCTCGTCATCTTCATTGCAGCTCAGCCTGGTCGCTGATTGGCTGCAGTGGATGGATTGAAAGCAGCGCAGCCATTGGCTCGCGCTGCTGTCAATCACATCCGATGACGCGGCGCGCCGGGGGGCGGGACCGAGTGATACAGCGAGCGGCTATAGCCACCGGCTGTATCACGGGAGCGCGCCCGCAAGCACTCACCACTATGCGAGGGAGCTCGCATTAAGGTGGTAAATGCTTGCGGGGAGGAGCTAAAACAGCCGTCGAGGGACCCCAGAAGACCAGGTTCGGGGCCACTCTGTGCAGAACGAGCTGCACAGTGAAGGTAAGTATAACATGTTTGTTATTTAAAAAAAAAAAAAAAAAAAAAATTACCTTTACAACCCCTTTAAAGCACCTGTTGAACTTTGTTAATTGCTACATCCTTTTTGTTTCAAATAACCTTTGTTTTTGTTATGGAAACATACTGATCTTGAATTTACACAATTTGTATCAGAAATATTGTTCATATTTGGATTGCGCGCTTATTTTTTGTACATGTATCACTAGCTGAGTATTTGGGCTATCGTAAGCAGCAGTACCTTTTTATATATAATTTTTTTGTTTGGGTAAGCGTAAATATATATTTTATATACAATTGTGGGTAATGCCTGGACATTCCTTTTTAGGCTCCATGCACACTGGGCTTAAAAAAAAGGTCTGTTCTCTTTGGAGTAAAAAACGCTCATGTAGAGCATTTCTTTGTGCAAAGTTTAGACGAGTTTAGCAGAGTTTTACTTTTTTTTTCTGCCAGTGAGCTCCAATCAGAGACGCGAATGAGAAGGTTTTTTTTTCCTGCCTCTAAACGTTGATCTGAAAATTTGCCTGTAAACGTCCTACTGTGCATGGACACATAGGATAACATTGAGTTGCTTCTACAGGCAGAACATAAAACTCCTGTAGAAGCAAAGTTTTTTACGCCAGTGTGCATGGAGCCTTAAAGGGGTTGTAAAGGTTTGCTTTTTTTCACATAAAAATAACACGTTATACTTATTACTTACCTGCTCTGCGCAAGGGTTTTGCACAGAGCAGCCCTGATCCTCCTCTTCTGAGGTGCCCCGTCGGCGCTCCTGGCTATTCCCCTCCATTGGGTGCCCCCACGGAGAGCTGCTTTCCCTGGGGGGCACACTTCCGAAACCCACTGCTGCGTCCATTGACACAGACAGCGTGTTCCGGCCCAGCCGCTCGCTCCCGTGTCACTGGATTAGATTGACGGTGCCATTGGCTCCTGCTGCCATCAAATCTGTCCAAAGATGAGAGAGACAGCGGCTGAAGCCACTAGGCTCATGCCCATCGCTGGAACAAATTGGGCGCAGGTAAGTAAAAGGGGGGCTCTGAGCGGCGGATAGGTTTTTCACCTTTATACATAGAATGCATTAAGGTGAAAAACATTGAGACTTTACAATCCTTTTACGTATCATTCTGTTTCTAAACAGCTCTGGTTGCATTAAACATATATTTGAATATTTGTAATGAATATATACCTACATTCATTAATTAGTGTGTTTATATATAGGTACTGGGAGTTCAGCTTCATAAAGTAATTTCACAAAATATAATGGAATTTTGATTCTGTAATGTGAATGCCAGGAATGTACTTTTTCTTGGCAGATTTGCTGTACAAAAAGGGGATCCCATTCCTGCTACGTGGGAATGATCACACGTACACAAGGTGGTGCTGCAGTGTGTGCGAGACGTAGTTCAGCCTCCATACAATTGAGCCGGAGACCAGCTGGTTTCACTCAATTTGACACTGAAGTATTTTTCCTCAAAATTATATGTGGCTTCAAATTTAAAATGTCATTTAAAGCTCTGCTTCAACAAATTTTAGATTAAAGCAATGTTTGAAGCTGTCATTTACATATTTTCCCTTGCAGGAACTCCTTTGCCTTTTTACTTAATCAGCATTCACCCATTTTCATGGAAGGGGTTAATGCCTAGAAATCTTTGTGAACATTCCATGTATTTGGCTGGATTGCTTATCTTATGTTATTATAACATATCCAAAAAAAATAATCTATTTTGTAACTCACAATGATTTTGGCAGATTATTTCTGTGTGAAGGCGACACCATTAAGCTATTTTTTTCAGCTTTCATTGCAATATTGGCTTACTATGTGAATTCAGATCTTGCATCAGGCAAATTTCTGAACACTTTAATTATGTGCATGAACTTTGTGCTAGATTTAAGCTGGCTATACATGGATCGAAACAGGCAGGCTGATTGTACTCAAGTCGATTTTTTTAAATACAATTCTTGCCAGTGGCTATAGCCGCAAGCAGTAATCATTGTGTTCTGCCAACAGAGAAGGCTCCGTGTGCCCCCCAGCCGCAAGAACATACTAGTGCTTCAGGGGGATTCCCCTATCAACATGTCCAGCGATTTTCGATTTTCTTTCCCTCCACCCATGGTGGAAGGAAAGAAAATTGAATCATCTATGGGCTGCCTCAGAGAAACAATGATGAGAACTATTTCTTCTACTACAGAAAGGGTGTTTCTAGTGTCCTATCACTCTCTGTTCAATGTGACCGATTACAATTCCTAGATGCATAGTGGGTGTTCCCTGTCATTGCAATGTCCACATTGCAGCACCTAAGAAACCGACCTACTTATACCAACTTTCCATTCCTCTGGTCCTTCTCTCTGCTGTTCTAACCATGGATAAAGCAGTATGTAGTTGGTGTTGAACACTGCATCATGGGAGGAGGTCACATGCTCTCTCCATACTTGGGAGCATCAGATATTTTTTGGTAACTCTGATTATTAAAGCGCAACTCCACTTTTGTTGAGAAAAAAAACATTTCCCTCTGGGTGATCTATGTACATTGTAAGGAGTATAACAACCTTTTATTGCAGATTCCTACCTTTTGTTATTCTGAAGAAATCCATGTGTGTTTCTCTGTGCCTCTGTACTGAGTGGGTCTAATGGGAGTGGTTTCATAATTAACTGTCAGGTGTGCAGCTGCAGGGCACTAATGAGGAAATCTGCTGGGCCTGTATCCCTTTAGATGTGCTCCTCTCCAAAAATGACATTTTTGTTGCAGGGGATGCCTGAAATCTGACTTGTATCTTAGGCAGACTTCTGGGAAAATTGGTGAGCCAATCACACAAGCAGGAAATTGTTTCTGGGTAGTGGTCTGTACACATTCTGTGTACAGAACAACTCTAAGTAGCCATATTGCAATGCATTCTCAGAAAATTACAGCAGCTGCGGATTGAAAAGGAAAGGTAATTTTTAATAACAGAGTCTATGAGACTCTGCTGATCACAGTTCGGAGTAAGGGGTCGATCCCGACCCCTTACCAACTGATCAAGCTGAGAGCATCACCGGCGGCTCTCAAAGGGACATCGGTCCTGATCAAGGAGAGCTGCCGCCAGCTCATATGTGCCCACCTGTGCCACCTGCCAGTGCCACCTAGCAGTACACAACAGTGCCGCCTACTAGTGCCCACCAGCGCCACCTATCAGTGCCCACAGTGTCACCAATCAGTGCCTCATCATCAGTGCTGCCCATCAGTGTCACCTACCAGTGCCCATCAATGCCACCTATCAGTGACATCTTGTCAGTGGCCATCAGTGCCACCTTATCTGTGCCCATTAGTACCGCCTTATCTGTCCCCATCAGTGCAGCCCATATCAATGAAGGAGAAAAATTATCTGTTTTCAAAATTTTCTAACAAACTATGAAACATGATTTTTTTTTTTCCATTTTTTTTTGTTTCTTTAGCAAAATATAAAAACCCAGCTGTGATTAAAAACCACCCAAAGAAAACTCTATTTATGTGAAAAAAATGATAAGTTCATTTGGGTACCGTGTTGAAAGACAATGCAATTGTCATTCAAAGTGCCCAGTAAGCAAGTGGTTAAGGGAGCATGGGGAAAGTAAGTATAAGCCAATTGGAGAGTTGCTTTTAAAGAGACTCTGTCACGTTGCACTAATTGAACGGAACAAGAGTGTCTTTTAAAGGAGAAGCATAGCTGTACTTCTGCTATGGATCACGTTCTGCACTCCTGTGATCCTTTTTCAGGCTATAGAAGAACAGATCAGACATCAGAGCAGACTGCATTTCATTTGCCAGCAATTTCCATGTCACTAGATATTTCTGTTCTAAAATAAAAGGGATGCGTGTGTGTCATTAGAATGTACTTGTCTCCCGGGAATCCTAAATCTTTAGCAAATCATAAATGTTGCTCCAAATGAATAACCAGACCAGGCCTTTTTCTGACATTTGGTGTTTACAAGTAAAAATCTGCATTTTTTGCTGGAAAATTACTTAGAACCTCCAAAAATTATATTTTTTTTAGCAGAGACCCTAGAGAATAAAATGGCGGTCGTTGCCATATTTTATGTCACACTGTATTTGCGCAGAAGTCTTTCAAACGTAAAAAAAAAAGCACATTAATTGAAATTAAAAAAAAAACAGATTACCCCAATTTTTTTTGAATAATGTGAAAGATGATGTTACAACGAATAAATAGATATCTAACATGTCATGCTTTAAAATTGCGCACTCTCGTGGAATAGTGACAAACTACAGTACTTAAAAATCTCCATAGGCGATACTTTAAATATTTTTACAGGTTACATGTTTAGAGTTAGAGGAGGTCTTGTGCTAGAATTTTTGCTCTTGCTCTTAACGATCGCGGCGTTGCCTCACATGAGTGGTTTTGAACACCGCTTACATATGTAGGCATGACTTACGTTTGCGTTCGCTTCTGCACGCGAGCTCAGAGTGATAGGACGCTTTCATTTTTTTTCTTTTTTGTTATCACTTTTATTTCTATTACAAATAACTTAAACCTCCCTTGTAATAGAAATATGCATAACAGGTTCTCTTTATTGAGAGATCTGGGGTCAAAAAGACCCCAGATTTCACATTTTACCTTTTTAAAACGCAAAAAAAATCCTGTCCACCTGCTTGAGGACCTGAAGTGCAACAGAGGTGGCTCCGGTCCTCCAAGGGCATAGAGCCCAGTGGTGTCTATCTTGCCCTTACTCGGCTTTCTGCCTAGCCCGTCGATCTCATTGGATCAGTTCCAAGCTTACCGTGGGCTCTGGTAAGCTCAGAATTGACCAGGAAGCAGCGGGAGGGGGGCACCTCTCTCGCCGCCTATAAAAGTGATCCCACACCGCATCTGCCGCTGGGACCACTTTTATCTGAAAGCCGGCGCCTAAGGGAAAAAACAATACCGGGGTTATGGCAGTGGTTAAGTAGGAACCTCGCAAGTACTGTAGCTGCTGACTTAAAAATAAGGTAATTGCTTGTCTATAGCATCACAGCTGTCCCCCCATTGCGCAGCTGTGGGTGGGGAGGTGGATGGGACAAGCGAGGTCAACTACACCTTAGCTAGGATTTCAGGAGCACGTACCACCATAAAATGGTACTTTTTACCCTGCCCCTGAAAAAATTCTTCACTTTGAGTGAAGTTCCGCTTTAACATGCACTTGCTTAACACCAGTAAAGCATAAAATGGAAATTCTCAATATGCATCCTATCATTGGATGCTAAATATGTCTCAGAATGTATCTCTTTTGAAGACTGTATGCAATACGTCTGTGTTTCTAATCCAAGCCTTATAGAAAAAAAAAATGTAAGTTTCTTGCCAAATCATTTGTGTTTTGAGCTTCAGTTACAGGTTTCCTGTTTGTTCAGTTGTGGGAATATGAGAATTTGCAAGTATGCTAATATCAGTACAGTAATTATTGCACTTTCTATCTAATTCATTTTCACTTTCTATCTATTTTCTATCTAATTCATCTTGAACTGCATTTATGGTGTTGACACACACACACACACACACACACACACACACACACACACACACACACACACACACACACACACGTTCAAATAGTTAGAGGTTCTTCACTGTGGGGAAAAAAAATAATTAAAAGTCAGCAGCTACAACTCCTTTAGCTGCTGACATTTAATAACAGGACCCTCACCTGTCCCAAGATGCAGTGCTGTCCCCACCCATGCAGGATCTTCACTAGCCTTTTGGGTTCCCAGTGTCGGCATCTTAACTGCAGGCAGCCCGCTGTGCTGCTTGGGCCTTCACAGTCGGCTGCGCATGCTTGTGCTGTGCTGCGCTGGAATGGTTCCACGTGTCCAAGAAGACTGCAGGGAGGGAAGCGGAGAAAAGAACTAGGTAGTCCCCCCCTCCAAAAAAAAAGTGATATGCCAAATGTGGCAGAGGAGGGGGGGACTTAAAGGGGTTGTAAAGGTTCATTTTCTTTTTTTTTTTTTAATACTTCCTCTGTGCAAGGGTTTTACACAGAGTGGCCCCGATCCTCCACTTCTGGGGTCCCCCAGCAGCCCTCCTGGCTCCTTCCCGCATCGAGTTCCCCCTCGGGGACCCGCATTCCAAGGGGGCACCCATACGGGCACGCTCCCCAGTTTTGCTGCTACGTCCATTGACACAGACAGCAGGACTCAGCCTCACCCCTGGCTCCCATGTCACTGGATTTGATTGACAGCAGCGGGAGCCAATGGCTGCTGCTGCTTTCATTCTATCCAATGAGGTACTTGACACAGTGGCTGGAGCTGCTGGGTTCATTCTCGTCGCTGGAAAGATCGGGTTCAGGTAAGTAAAAGGGGGGCTGCTGCACTACAGAAGGTTTTTCACCTTAATGCATAGAATGCATTAAGGTGGAAAACGTCAAGGGTTTACAACCCCTTTAAAGCAGAACTTCCCCTTTTGGGTGAAGCTTTGCTTTAGGTGGATTGTTGATGCTGAAAAAATGCAAAGACAATTTTCAGTGTTTTGTTTTTTTGAGTCAAACACGGCCGGTATAATAAAACATGTAACACAGTTCTGTGTTTGTTAGAGCTGCACGATTCTGGCTAAAATGAGAATCCACTATTTTTTTGCTTAGGTCACGATTCTCGAGGCATAACATCTTTCACATTATACAAAAAAAAATGGGCTAACTTTACTGTTTAGTTTTTTTAATTAATTGTGTATTTTTTCTCCAAAAAATTTTGTTTGAAAGACCGCTGAGCAAATACAGTGTGACATAAAATATCGCAACAGCCGCCATTTTATTCTCTAGGGTCTCTGTTAAAAAAATATATATAATGTTTTGAGGTTCTAAGTAATTTTTTAGCAAAAAATAACTTGCAAGCAATGAATGTCAGAAAAAGGTTTGGTCTTTAGGTGGTTAACTGCTTCAGCCCCGGAAGATTTTACCCCCTTCCTGACCAGAGCACTTTTTGCAATTCGGCACTGCGTCGCTTTAACTGATGTTGCGCGGTTGTGCCACGTTGCACCCAAACAAAATTAATGTCCATTTTTTTTCCACAAATAGAGCTTTCTTTTGGTGGTATTTGATCACCTCTGCGGTTTTTATTTTTTGCACTCTAAACAAAAAAAAGAATTTTGAAAAAAAAAACATTTTTTACTTTTTGCTATAATAAATATCCCCCAAAAATATATTAAAAAACAATTTTTTTCCTCAGTTTAGGCCAATATGTATTCTTCTACATATTTTTGGTAAAATAATCACAATAAGCATATATTGATTGGTTTGCACAAGTTATCGCGTCTACAAAATAGTAGATAGTTTTTAGACACTTTTGACACTATTTTGGGACCATTGTCATTTATACAGCTATACAAATGCATTGATTACTGTGTAAATGACACTAGCAGGTAAACCCTAGAGGGCGATCAAGGGGTTAAGTGTGTCCTAGGGAGTGATTCTAACTGGGGGGGATGGGCTACAACTCACATGACAGCGAACACTGCTCCCAATGACAGGGAGCAGTGATCTCTGTCATGCCACTAGGCAGAACAGGGATATGCCTTGTTTAGATAGGCATCTCCCCATTCTGCAGCTCAATACTGTTTAAATTTAGCTGAAACATCATAATTTTCTTACCATACAATCCTTTTTTGTCACACAGATTCAGTGTGAGCTTTGTGTTAATCGTCTAAATCTGTGGAGAAAAAAAATGTAGTTATTGTATGGTTCACTAGTAAAACTGGACCCTTCCACACTCACACCCCATCTGTCATAATTTCTGTTGACAAATAGTGAACTGGCTCAGCTGCAAACTCTTCCCCATCGCAGAAGTGGAATGTTATATAGTAAGTGACAAGGTGACAATATTAATTTGTTTTTATGTTTCACAGAGAGTTGGCAAAGGCACATTCACGTATTTGTAAGAAATATTGGAAGGACTGTACTTTTTGTTACGTTCTTGTAAAGTGTCTATTTCAGGAGTACAGACATGTAGCCATATTACATAATTTAAAGCCCAACTCCAGCTTTCTTGTACTGCCCTTCCTCCCTGGAGACCCCTCTAGATAGTTTAAGAGGGTGGACAGCACCAACAAGTACAGATCGTTATCTATGCATGCAACTATATATGTCCCAGAAGCAACAAAATACATGAGGGTTACAACACAAAGAGCATCATTTATTGCTCCATTAACAAATAATCCAGCAACTTCATTCATCCATGCCAGAGTTGGACTTTACGTGAAACTGCTAGAGAGAGGTTTTGTCTTAGTTTGTTTATAGTGGGGGAGAGTTACAAGCTTTTGACCCCTTTCACACTGGGGCGGGGGCGTTAGTGGTAAAGCGATGCTAGTATTAGCGGCGATTTACCGCTGTTTTAGCGGCGCTATACGGCCACTAGCGGGGCGCTTTTAACAATTTCAAGTGGCCGAGAAAGCATGAAAAGCGCTGCTGCCCAATCGCTTTGCAGGCGCTTCAGCAGTGGCACCCGTTCATTTCAGTGGGCAGGGGTGGTGAAGGAGCGGTGCTTGCATGACTTTTTCTTGTCCTGCAAGCGCACCGCCCCAGTGTGAAAGCACTCAGGCTTTCACACTGGGGCTGCAGAAGAGGCAGTTTACAAGTGCTTTTCAGGCGCTATTTTTAGTGCAAAAATGCCTGTAAGGCCCCTTTCACGCGAACGGACCTATGGAGTGACGAATGTCAGCGGTGCCATGTCCGCTGACATCCAACCCGGTCTGAGCCGCTAAAATCAGACTGATGGCCCTACGTTCGCATCCATCCCTATCGGATCGGTTGAGATCAGATGAAAACAGACATACTGTCCGTTTTCATCCAATCTCTCCATAGCAACCAGCAGCGCTCGACAAGCCCCTCCCCGCTCAGTGAGCAGAGAGGGACCTGTCATCCTCCGGCTCAGCGGAGATCAACGGAGAGAACACCTCAGTGTGAAAGGGGTCTTTGTCAGTTTTTTTTTTTTTTTATGTATAAATACATGTAATATGTTTTAATTCACGTCTGGGTGAAATGATGTGGGGTTTTTGCCATATTCACTATACTTTTACCTACAATGTTTTTATCTTGTCTAAATTTTCTTTGTCTCCACAGGTAGTGAAAATGCGGAAAGATGTGAAGAAGGTGAAAGTCCTTACTATTCGGAGGCTTACAAGAAACCTTTCCAAGCTGAAATCAAAAAAGTTAGTGGTCTAATTGTGTGTGTGTGTATGTGTATATATATATATATACATATATATATATATATATATATATATATATATATATATATATATATATATATATATATATATATATATATTATGTATATGTATAGTGGTAATGTTAGCTTGTTTTATTTTTATGATATACTTTTTAATTGACATTAAACTTCACTATTAGCAGACAGACAATATTCTGTGCTTACTGTACATACACTGTTTAATGTCCTCTTGACTGCCCTGGATTATTATGTAATGTGTATGTAATGTTCCTAGAGTAGGCAAAAAGTAAACAGGTCTTTCCTTAGAATATTCTGTTGTTATTTTCTGTATATTGTACTAATTTTATTGTTTTGAATAAGATTTTGAGACCTGTCTTTCCAGTCCTATGACTGTACTTTCTTATTGTGGTTACTTTATCCTGTATGCTTATGCTGAAGGATGTAATAAAAATGGTAAATATAAGACATAAACGGGGGCTGTAGCAACCACCAGTAGGAGATTGATAACATCAAGGATCTTCAAGATAACATAAAAGTGATTAAATCACAACGGTAAAGTGCAGAAATTTGGGGCCATGCTGGACCCCTTTGACGGCATGAAAAGCAGAAGGCACTGTCCTTGCTTGCTTCTCTCTATGTCTTCTAGAGCTTTATGGGAACCCTGAAACTTGTGTCACACTAATATACAAATAAATTTATGAAGCTAACTTAAAGGTTGCCCCAACCCCACCTGTACCCATTGATCCTCAATCATAATGAGTGGCTTAAATCGCTAATACATAGGTAGAGGATGTAGTTTCCCAAAGTTGGTATTCGCATAATAGATTGCCTTGCATTTTGTGTCCTAGGGCAGTCAAGACATACTGCTAGCACAACATGGATCTTCAAGGTGGATCCAAGCATTTTAGGTGAACAAATCAGAGCAGTAAAGTGCAGTATTTTGGGGCCATGCAGGACCCCTTTTTCTTTTTCATACATCATAGGACACAGAGTTGGGCTAATATTCCTGCTGGGTTATACTTCATCTCCAGGTGAATGGACACTGGTAGACCAAAGGCCTTTAGAAAGGAAGTGATCCCCTATATAACCCCAACCATGAAGGAAGTACTACAGTTTTTTTTACCAGTGTCTGCAAGGTGTATGGCACGGTTGTTTGAGCTCTCTGAGCTCCAGGTCTCTAGTCCCACAAACGTTTCTTAAATGAATGAAGGGATTGACCGATTGGATCCATTTGACACAGGCTTTGTATGCTTAGATAAATGGTACCCGAGCCTCACAAAGAAGACTCAAGATCCTGCAAGGCTTTGCCTGTAATGCGGCCTTCAGGCGCTGGACCCTGCGAAGTGAACATCTCAGCGCTAAGGCATTCCTGCAGGGTGCTCTACAGGTCCAAAGGAGTGGACCCTAAACATGAAAAGGGTACCCATTCCTTGAAGGTCCTCAAGTGACAGGAACGCGCCGTGAAGGGTGAAGATTGGGCTCTTGGTTTCTAAGCTGCCCTGCGCCTGGATGGGTAAGTGAAACCCCTTTATTTAATATTGTGTCCCAGTGATTGTAACAATCAGTCAAGCTAGCTAGAGGCTGTACATCTGTATGCGGTGACCATAAGGGGGAGTTTTGGGCTAGCTGTGGGTGTTTGCAAAGTGTACTTTCTTGCTCGTGTCTGGCTGTTTTCCACCTGTATGATGCCGCATGGAGGTGCTCCATTTTGCCTTGGTTCGCCATGGCGCACATGCGTACGCAAGAGCGCACACGGCTTCGCCGCACATACACCGTAGCCTTTATCTCGGCGCACGAAGATTCACGTCATACGTGAATACAGCCGCATATGTGCGTGTGCACGCACAGAACGTTCCGGTGCACAGCCAGCTTATTTAAGCTGTGTATGCCAAGCATGCAGTGCTTCCTGAAGGCAGCTGTGGGACACAGAGCAGGCTCTGAACCAGGCATTTGCAACGGTTCATTTTCTCCTTACCTTGGTCACGTGAGTCACCAGGTGTTGCTTGGCAGGCTAAAGGTGCTTAGCAGGATTGTTACATAGGGGCTTGGTGAGCCCTATTAAAGGGTCTCCCTTCTGAGGTGTTTTAATACTACACCCAGGTACTCCCTTTTTGTGGCTAGTAAATGTCTTCAAAAAAGATGAGCAGGACTAACACTACAGGGAAGGGAACACCTATGTCATCAGTAGTTCCTGATGAACCTAGTCGTATCCCTAGTGTTGTATCCCCTGAAGGACCAGAGGCCTCCAGACAATCTGAGCCGCTGTGCCTATCTGGGATTGTGGCTACCTTCAACGCTGCTGCTTCACCCTTTATCACTAAGGATGAACTGTCCTCAGCCCTAGCCGGATTAAAGCACAGGATTGCTGGCATGATTGACTCCATCCCGCAGGGTGGCAAGAAGTGTGACAGATCCCCCTCCCCAGAGCCTCCTAGTCTGGAGCAGGTATGGGTTGAGGATGGGGAAGAGCTTAAAGCTCAGGATTCTGTGGATGGCCTGGCAGATGAGTCTGCTTCTGAGCATTCTGGACACAAAGATATCCAGTTGGTGTCTGCCTCTCAATCACAGAGGCTTTTGATCCTGACTCTTACCGAAATGGTTCGTTCTGCCTTTAAGTTGCCTCGTGCAGAGGTTACTGAGCCTCCCTGGTCCTCTTTGTAAACCCTGAGGCCTATTCAGGCCACACAGGCTTTCCCCTTACACCCTCTATTGGAACAGGCAGTGAATGCTGATTGGGAACATACTGACAGGATTTTTGTTCCTCCTAAGAGGTTTTCCCTTTTATATCCTATGGATGAAAAGTTCCTTTAAGAAGTGGAGCATGTCAGCCGTAGATGCAGCAGTCTCTTCCTTAAACAAGAACTTGACTTGTCCAGTAGATGACGCACAGGGCTTGAAAGACCCTCTTAACAAGAAATTGGAGTCATTATTAAAGGCTTCCTTTTCTTTGGTCAGTTCAGCTATTCAGCTAGCTGTTGCAGCAATTGGTATCTGCCAGTCCGTAAAAGATCAGATCAGACGGCCTGACAGGCCTAACCAGGAGGATGATCTGCCTGAAAATAAGGCAGATATTCCTAGAGCACTGTGTTTTGCTGTTGACACTTTAGAGGATTCTATACAGCAGGTTTCTCGTTTGGCTCTCTTGTCTGTACATATGCGCAAACTTTTGTGGCTTAGGAACTGGTCAGCCGAGCTTCCTTGTAAAAAGTTATTGGCAGGTTTCCCCTTTCATGGGGAATGTTTATTTGGTGATCATTTGGACAAATATATCCAAAAGATTTCCAGAGGGAAGAGTTCTCTACTTCCTGTGAAAAGCACCAGGCGTCCCTCGTTTATAACCTCAGGGACTTCTTCCTCAAATCTCTCAGCGCCAAGGCAGTTCCGTCGCCAGCAGAGCGCTAGGGCAAGCCGCAAGGCCAGGGCCAGACAAAGCCCTGGGTTCACAATTCTAAACACAGCCCTCCTTTTGAGGGGACGCCCCCACTCCATCGGGTGGGGGAAAGGATGCTGCACTTTGTGGAAATTTGGGGAGCAATAATTCAGGACGAGTGGGTCACCTCGACTATATCCCACGGTTAAAAGCTGGAGTTGCTGGGGGTTCCCCCTTAGAGGTTTTTAAGATCCAGCGTTCCCTCTGATCCTCCAAAAAGAGAGGACATCATCATCTACATCATCTAGTGCATCAGAGTGATTGTAGAGGTTCCTGTACCTGAAAGGGGCGCGGGGTTTTACTCAAACCTATTTACGGTTCTAAAACCAAACGGGGACATAAGGCCCATTTTGGACCTAAGATCCCTGAACCAGTATCTACTGATCCAGTCCTTTTGGATGGAGTCTGTCCGCTTAGTAGTAGCCTCACTCCAGATGGGAGACTTTCTAGCCTCCATCGTTACAAAGGATGCGTATTTACACGTACCTATCTTTCAGCCTCATCAGTTGTCCCTGCGATTTGCAGTAGAGGAATGTCATTTTCAGTTTGTGGCTCTACCCTTCAGGCTTGCTACAGCTCCCTGGGTGTTCACAAAGGTCCTAGCACCAGTACTGAGTCTTTTAAGGGCCCAAGGGATCCTGGTGCTCAGGTATCTGGATGACCTCCTGCCCAGAGATCACTTACTACAGGCTCTAGAACAGAGCATAAAATGCACAGTGTGGTATTTGGAAATCTTAGGTTGGATCATAAATACTGAAAAGTCAACCTTGAGCCCAGCTCAAAGTCTAAAGTATTTAGGTCTGATCCTATTTACGATCCAAGCAAGAGTATTCTTGCCACCCACAAGGATCTGTGCCCTAAAGAATCAGGTGTGTCAGATAAGGGGCACCAGACAACCCTCCATTCGTCTCTGTATGAGTCTTCTGGGGAGGACGGTATCCTCCTTCGAAGCAGTGCGCTATGCCCAGTTCCATTCCAGGCCTCTACAATAACACATCTTTTTGGCTTGTACTAGGAGAGGACAAGCCCTGGATATTCCAATGTTCTTATCTCCTTGGGCACGCTTAAGCCTAAACTGGTGGTTGCAGGATCAGAAACTGTGAAAGGGAAGATCCTTCTTCCCAGTAACTTGGAGAATACTGACTGTAACGAGCCCCTGTTCACTCAATTCCACTCTCCCGACACTCCTCTGCGGCTATTGAATCAGATTGCACATCGCAACGTCTGATGGTTCGGTCATCCGATGCTCCGTGATTCGAACTACAGCTATGTGCCATTCGAATGTGGTTGTGATAGCTCAGAACAAACACCAGGCAGGCTGTATGTAAGTTCAAACAGGAATCTCACTTTTATTGAATGCACACAACACACTTTTATACACAGAAGTTTGAACACCCCACCCCAACAACCACTTTCCTATCGGTCAATTGTAAAGTACACTTTAGTCCTCAATTAGGTCCTCTTGGCCATACAAATGAGGACTTAAAACAGGGTCAGCAGGGATTGGTCTGATAGCTTGAATAGGAGGACTGATATGTGTAATGACACAGAGAAGCCCCAGGGGGTAATTAAAGTACATAAACAAACAGTCAAACACAGAACAATGCATTCCTTACAGACCATGGAGCCGTCTGGAGGGGGTTAGCCTTAAAACAGGGCAGAAGACCCCCTCACTGTATAATAGAATCAAAGGAGAAATACTTCAGTATTCCAAGCTTCATGACAATATTCCCCCCTGGAAAACAGTCCAACAGCCACAGTGGAACCCCGAACGGGTCAACTCGAGGATGTTGGAAAAGTAGTCTTAAGGTTCCAGCGGTATGAATTGGTCACTCTTTGTATTATGGCAAATACAATTTCCCAGAATCTGTGTCTCTTGAGGAGATATGGACCTGAATCCAAAGTAACACCACCTCAAGGGTCCTCAGGCATACAGCTCACAAAGAGCACCGTTCCCCCAAATGCCAGGGCCCTTGATCGGTCGGCAAGAGGCAAGCATTCAGTCCCCTCCAAAAGCCTCTATCCTGGCTAGGTCTGTCACATTTCTCCCTTGTCAGCAGATGATTAACACAAGAGGAGACCCCAGACGGATTTACTCCGAAGTTAGTCCATAGTTCCAGTCCCCTAATGCCTGTACCCACACAGTACCCCAAACAAATTTGTACCAAACAGAGCAATACTTATCCAGCCAACCTCTGCCTCTCTCAGAGAACATGCCCGCCACTGGGGACAGGCCTGGACTGGCCCTTCTCCCTGGAGTCTTTTCAGCCGCTGAAGAGAAGACAGGGTGACTGGGCTCACTCCGTCATGCTGTTGGGGATCTGGGCCGACTGCCCAGCATCCCTGGGGTATACAAGTGGGGACTGAAGTCCCATCCACTTTTAGTAGGTGAAAATCCCCCAGTGCTTGCAAAGCATGGCTGACATTCTCCTGTCTCAGCGTCGAACCATTTTCTGGGGTTGTGTCAGTGGAGACCGAAGTCCCATCCACTACCACAGGATCTCTGGATTCTGTTAGTTGAGGGCAGAGGCCAGCAGCACTCTGCCCTCTTGCCAGCACTTCTGCTGGGGACTCCACATCCTCCGCTCTGGCTAACCGTTGGGGCAGGAGGCTGGCTTCCTCCACTCCCAAACTGTGTAACTGCCATTGGGGAGGTGAGCCGGCTGCTTCCTTTTCCATTTCCTCATCTGGCTGTTGGAACGATATGTCTTTGGTACTGTCTCCCAGGTGCACGGATCTTTGCTGGGGAGGAAAGACCGCTTCCTCCACCCTGGCCAACTGTTGGGGACGGACGACAAACACCACCTCTCCCTTCTCCCCATGTATCCTGATCTGCTGCTGGGAAGTGACCACCTCCTTCTCACCCTAAGCCTCTGGAACTGCCACAGATGTGGGGCAGAGGTCTTGGAACCTCTGTCCGGTGGCCAGCGCTTCAGCTGGGGAAGTTCTTTGTGACTCCACAGATACTGCTGTTGGTGCTGGGCAGAGCACAGTGAAGTTTGGCCCTAATAACAGCTCTTCTTCTGCTGGAGGCTCACCAGGTTGTTCTTCCTCAGCAGAAAAGTCTATCAAATCCCCTGTTTCTGCAACTTTTGTGTGGGAATAAAGGTTCTCCATCTCCTGTCCGTGGAACCCAGAAGATGCTATCAGTGCTGGGCAGAGGTTAGCAGAGCTCTGCCCTGTTGTCAGCACTTCAGCTTTGGGGATAGCGATCTCCACATTTTCCACTGCCGATTCTCTGGCATTCTGCTGGACAGGCACATTCCTCCATCCAAGATCATCCAATGCAGAAACAGGTTCATCAAGGTCAGTCAGCACTTGCTCCATCCGCCATAAGACCTCCGCGTCCATAGCTGCGGGGGGCAGGTTGGCAAAGCACACTGTTACTCTGCCACATTGTCGACTCTTCAACCAGGATTTCAGAGTTGTCAACTGGTATTTCCTAATCGTTCCAGGCAAAGGGAGCCCCACCCTACTGCTGAGCAGAGTCTAGCAGCTGTCTGTAGGCGATCTCCAGCTCCCATTCCTGAACGGCCAGAAACTCCAAATCTTCCTGTGCCCAGTGCACTTCCGAGACATTCAGTCTTCGCTCTCTGTGCTCCATTATTTCCTCCAAACGCCACTCCCGATCACTCCCAAAGTCAGGGTCCCTGGACAGCCTCCAGTACAACAATCCCAGGCCATCGTAGTCAAAGCCTTCCGTGGGGCTGTCATCCGCTGTCCACGGGCACACTTGGGCTCCATACCATTCCAGGGCTCTCTAGCTCTCGTCCAACTGCATTTCTGCCCGGATCAGCCTGCTTAACTCAGCTGTCCACTCCTGGTTCGGTTGTTCCCCCAATAACAGCATTCATACTAAATACTGCGACCAGTACCTTACATGGATGGAGGGGAGAACTTTTCCCTGGTGTCGCTGCTCACTGGCTAGCGCTTCCTTCCAGAGTTCGCAGCGGATAAAATCAAACCATTCCAGCAGGACCTGCTCTGATGCTGGTCCTCTGTGCTGTATGTGCATCTCTCGCAACCTCCTTCTGAATTCCTCTTCCATGGTGGCTGATATCTGTACCTCTCCTCTCCTGCTATCTGCACCTTGGATCCAGGTGATGGTTTGGATGTGGTCACGGCAAGGAAGCACGATCCCACCAGTCCCTCCCCGACTCTCAGGTAAGTCTTTCAGCATGGCTCTCCTGCAGGCTGCATAGCTGGTCATTCACTGTGGTGGTTTGGAGTGTCCTAGTAACTGGAGAGCAAATCCCACCGCTGCCAACCAATATAATGAGCTCCTGCTCGCTCAATTCCACTCTCCCGACACTCCTCTGTGGCTATTGAATCAGATTGCAGATCGCAACGTCTGATGGTTCGGTCATCAGATGCTCCGTGATTCGAACTACCATTCAAATCCAGTTGTGATAGCTCAGAACAAACACCAGGCAGGCTGTATGTAAGTTCAAACAGGAATCTCACTTTTATTGGATGCACACAACATACTTTTATACACAGTAGTTTGAACACCCCGCCCCCAACAACCACTTTCCTATTGGTCAATTGTACATTTTAGTCCTCAATTAGGTCCTCTTGGCCATGCAAATGAGGACTTGAAACAGGGTCAGCAGGGATTGATCCGATAGCTTGAATAGGAGAACTGATATGTGTAATGGCACAGAGAAGCCCCAGGGGGTAATTAAAGTACATAAACAAACAGTCAAACACAGAACAATGCATTCCTTCCAGACCATGGAGCCGTCTGGAGGGGGTTAGCCTTAAAACAGGGCAGAAGACCCCACCACTGTAGAATCAAAGGAGAAATACTTCAGTATTCCAAGCTTCATGACACTGACTACAGATGCCAGTCTCTCAGGCTGGGGAACAACCTTAGAGGGGCTCACAGCTCAAGGGTAATGGTCAAAGACAGAACAGATCCTGCCCATCAACGTCCTGGAATTACGGGCAGTACAACTGGCCCTACGGTCATGTATGGTGGAGCTTCAGGACTGCCCTGTCAGGGTTCAGTCCAACAATGCCACTGCAGTGGCCTATATAAACAACCAGGGCGTGGTGAACCACATACTAGCCTGGGCAGAGGGACATGTGCCGATTCTAATGGCAGTCCATATCCCGGGTATAGAGAACTGGAAGGCAGATTATCTCATCCGCCAGCAAATCTGCCCGGGGGAATGGTACCTACACCCAGGAGTGTTCCAGAAAATTTGCCAATGTTGGGGATGGCCAGAGGTTGACCTACTGGCATCCAGGTTTAACAACAAGCTACAGCAGTTTGTCTCCCGAACAAGAGATCCTCTGGCAATCGGAGCAGATGCTCTGGTAGTTCCATGGAGCCAGTACTCCCTGGTTTATGCTTTCCCTCCGATCCCTCTCCTTCCACATTTGTTGCGCAGGATTCGAAGAGCAGGAGTTCGTCATTCTGGTGGCACCAGCATGGCCCAGAAGGCCCTGGTTCCCGGAGATTGAGACTACTAATAGATGCTTCCACTGCGCCCTACTGTTTTAAGGTCCTCTATTCCACCCCAATTTACAGTCTCTACAGTTGACGGCAGAGCTATTGAAGCCAGGGTGTTAAAGGACCATGGCATCTTGGGACCAGCGGTGTCTACCCTATTGAATGCTAGAAAAGCTGTCACTAGGAAGATTTATCAAAAGGTCTGGAAGACTTATTGCTTGGTGTGAAGCCAAAAAAATGTCATCCTCGGAAATATGTGATTGGGAGAATTCTCTCTTTTCTACAGTCAGCTGTGGAAATCAAATTTGCTTTGAGTACAATCAGAGGTCAAGTTTCGGCCCTATCAGTATTCTTTCAAAGGCCTTTAGCCTCCCATTCACTGGTCCGAACCTTTATGCAGGGGGCAACTCGCTTGCTTTCCCCCCCCCCATTGGGTGACCTATGTGTCCCTGAGACTTGAACTTGGTGCTGTCTTTGTTACAGAAACAACCATTTGAACCGATCAAGGAAATTCCATTAGACTTGCTGTCACGCAAGCTAGCCTTCCTGATGGCTATCACCTCGGCTAGAAGGGTGTTGGCGGCCCTTTCATGCAGAGAACCGTACTTGATCCTCCACAACGACAGAGTCGTGTTACGACCTGTTCCATTCTTTGCCTTTCATTTAAATCAGGACATTATTTTGCCGCCTTTTTTCTCCTAGCCTCGTTCAGCGGAAGAGAGGAGACTGCATTCTTTGGATGATGTTCGGGCAGTCAAGGTTTATTTGTCTAGATCTGCAGAGATCTGAGGATCAGACTCCTTTTTTTGTTTTACCAAAGGGACCCAAGAAGGGGCAGGCAGCAAGCTTCTGTTGCCAATTGGGTCCGTCAATTTGTCATTCGGGCCTATGGTCTGAAACGTTAAGCTCCTCCCTTTAGGGTGAGAGCTCATTCTAGCAGGGGTGTAGGAACCGCCTGAGTTTTTCGCCATCAGGTATCTGTGGCTCAGATTTGTAAGGCTGCTACCTGGTCTTCAGTGCATACGTTCACAAAATTTTATCAAGTGGATGTTCAAGCAGCCGAGGATTTGGCTTTTCGGCAACAGTGTACTTCGGGCTGTTGTATAAGGTCTGAAGGCTGTTGTTTGACAGGGTGTCTCCCTCCCCTCAAGGCTATTGCTCTGGGACATCCCAGCAGGTAATGAATATTAGCCTAACTCTGTGTCCCATGATAAAGAAAATACGATTTTTTTCTTCATACTTTACCTGTAAAATCCTTTTCTTTAAATACATCATAGGACACTGGGTACCTCCCCTCTTTTTGAGGATTCAATGCCTGCTACAAAACGGAAGTTCTTCCTGTATGGGAGGGGTTACATAGGGGATCACTTCCTGTCTAAGGACCTTTGGTCTACCAGTGTCCATTCACCTGGACATAAAGTATAACCCAGCAGGTAATGAATATTAGCATAACTCTGTGTCCCATGATGTACTCAAAGAAAAGGATTTTTACAGGTAAGTATGACGAAAAAATCCTATTTTCTTTCTCGAACATCACGGGACACAGAGCCACAGTAATTACTGATGGGTTATATAGGTATCACTGGTGATTGGACACTGGCACACCCTATCAGGAAGTTCAACCCCCTATATAATCCCTCCCCCTTGCAGGGATACCTCAGTTTTTACGCCAGTGTCTTAGGTGATGGACGTGTAAAGATGTCCTGTGCTGAGCTCCAAAGGGAATATCCTAAGATCCTATACTGGGGCAAGCCAGGCGAACCGGATCCATTCAAAGTGTCTTTTCATGGCCGAATTGAATGGTACCCGGGCCTCCTGTCCGAAGAAACGAGGTTTTACCCGTAATGCTTCTCTTTTTAGAGAGCTGGACCCCGCAGATCAGAAAATGGCTTTAAACTTCCTAATTTCTGGCGAGGTGCTTTACGGTCCCAGAACTGTTGGATCCCCCTACTGATGGGGGCCCCAGTCTCTGACGGTTTTTTCAAACGAGGCCAACCGTGAGAGGTGAAGATTGGGTCTGTGTAAACGGCACCCTGCGGCTGGATAAGGTAAGAGGAGATTCCACAGAATTTTTGAGTTCTAGTGGTTTTTCTCCTTTAAGGTAAATGCATGCTATGCCTATTGTGACCACCGGGGGCTGCCAAGAGCACAAACCTACACATGCTGACTGACTGTCTCTGGTGTTCAAGTGCTGATTATGTCCCAGCATCTCAAAGCAGGCTGCAAGCAGGTAAGGTGGAAAGGGGGATTTCTCATGTTTGAATGTTCCCCCCCAGGCTAGAGAGGGGCCACAGGGGTCTAGAAAGTGGTTATACCACCCGGGCTCTGCGGCCTAATGGCCACCATCTCTGAAGATAGCCGTTCAGGCAGATCTTGTTACCAGTCTCCCTCCTCCCCCCCATCCCCAGCCTTTTCTCCAGAAGCATGACAGGAGAGTCGGCAGTGCGGGAAGCGCTCGTTTTTTTCAAAACTCGAGGGGGGGGGCGGTAGAGGAGGGGGCGGGACGTCAGCACAGGTGCTTAGACTCCCACTCAGGCCAGCTGCAGGCTATTAAAGGCACTCTGTACAGGTGCACTCAGCCTTCTGAGAGACACAGAGCTGACGGTCGCATGTAAGGTGGGACACAGGCATTCTCCTAGGCAGCATTTACTGAAGTAACACCAGACTGAGCATTGGGTAGCAAGGCTTTTAGCCAGACTACATCGCTCAGCAGGCAGTGTTCATTTGTATACCTCACACCTTGTTGCTTTGCACTATGGGTAGAAGAGGTTCAAGCACCCCAGGAACCAGAGACACTAGGGGATCTCGTTCAGGTTCTGAGGGCCCCCTGTCGGCAGCATCCTCCCCCCCTAAAGATGGGCCAGGGACGGCTAGCCAGGGAGAGCCATCGGGGTCAGGGGCTACACCTGCTTCTGGCACTTCAGCCCCTGTATATATTACACAAGAGGTTTTTTCCTCAACCATTAATGGTCTAGAGGAAAGATTAATGGCCGTGATTACGTCTTCACTCAGTGGAAGAAAACGCACTAGGCCTTCCTCTGTTCCCCAAGACCCTCAGACAGAGGAGCTCTGGGATAAAGGAGATGAATCCCTTTCAGAGGATCGGGATGGGATGGATGATTCCTCTTCGGGGGAATCAGGTGGAGAGGGACCCTCTGCGACTTCCCAAGAGGAGAAAGTCTTAGTGCAGATCCTCACTGGATTGGCCTGATCCACATTTAAGTTGCCCATACCTGAAACTACTAAAGAATCCTCTTCTGCTTTGGGGTCACTGAAACCTTTCCAAGCAGAACATGCTTTTCCTGTTCATACTTTACTTGAAAAGCTCATTTATTCTGAGTGGGATCACCCAGACAAACGTTTTTTTCCGCCGAGAAAGTTTTCAACACTTTATCCGATGGAAGAAAAGTTTATTAAAATGTGGGGAATACCGGCTATTGATGCCGCCATTTCCTCCGTAAATAATAGCCTGACTTGTCCTGTAGACAATGCTCAGATGCTCAGGGATCCTGTAGATAAAAGGATGGAATCCCTATTGAAGGATGTTTTCTCCTTAGCAGGATCAGTGGCCCAACCTGCAGTAGCAGCGATTGGAGTCTGTAAATACTTAAGAGACCATGTTAAGCAGGTCATCAAAGTATTACCTGAACAGCAGGCCCAGAGGTTTTCTAACCTTCCAGCGGTCTTATGCGTTGTGGTTGACGCCATTAAAGATTCTATCGTGCAAACCTCCCGTCTTTCACTGGGGTTGGTGCATATACGTAGAATCCTATGGTTGAAAAATTGGTCAGCCGAAGCACCATGTAAGAAGCTACTGGCTGGGTTTCCATTTCGTGGTGCAAGGTTGTTTGGAGAGGACTTGGATAACTATATCAAGAGAATCTCTTGTGGGAAAAGCACTCTCTTACCTGTCAAGAAGAAGAGTAAGCGTCCCTCTTTCAAACGGACTCTTTCCCCAGCGCCGGGGGCTCCAGCCTCCAGGCAGTCTCGACGGCCGCCTCCATTGGGGTCCAGAGACAAGAGTCAACCCCAGGGACAAAAGAAGTCATGGGGAAAGAAGCCTACTAGGCAAAACACTAAGACCTCTGCATGAGGGGGCGCCCCCGCTCACTCGAGTGGGGGGAAGACTGCGACAGTTCTCAGAGCTCTGGCACGAGGACTTCCAGGACAGATGGGTAATCTCCACTGTAACCTTAGGGTACAAGCTGGAGTTTCAGGAATTCCCTTCTCCTCGGTTCCTCAGATCAAATGTTCCCAGAGACCCAGAGAAGAAGCAGTCGCTCCTTCTAGCGTTAGAGCGACTTTTGTCGCAGGAGGTCATTATGATAGTTCCCGCAAAGGACCAGGGATTGGGCTTCTATTCCAACCTTTTTACGGTCCAAAAGCCAAATGGGGATGTCAGGCCCATTTTGGACTTAAGGGATCTGAACCGATTCCTAAGGATTCAATCCTTCCGCATGGAATCATTTCGAACAGTAGTTCCCACCCTGCAGGGAGGAGAATTTCTGGCATTAATAGACATCAGAGATGCATATCTGCATGTGCCCATTTTTCCTGCTCATCAGAAGTTTCTGCGCTTCGAGGTAGGAGGGCGCCATTTCCAGTTTGTGGCTCTGCCTTTCGGGTCGGTAGCCTCTTTGAATGGAAACTTGAGGACCACGGTCAGGTATCTAGAACACCTAGGTTGGATCCTCAACTTAGAAAAGTCTTTCCTAAAACCAGTAAGAAGACTGGAGTATTTAGGTCTGATTATAGATACAAGCCAGGAGAAAATATTTCTACCTCAGGCAAAGATCACTGCTTTGAGAGAGCTGATTCTGACAGTAAGGACCAAGAAGGGTCCCTCAGTCCGCCTTTGTATGAGGCTACTAGGGAAGATGGTGTCTTCATTCGAAGCAGTTCCCTATGCTCAGTTTCACTCAAGAATGCTGCAACACAGTATTCTGTCGACCTGGAACAAGAAAGTTCAGGCATTAGACTTTCCGATGCACCTGTCGCATGCGGTGCGTCAGAGCCTCAATTGGTGGCTCATACCCGAAAACCTGCAGAAGGGGAAATCCTTTTTACCGGTTACCTGGACGGTGGTAACAACAGATGCCAGTCTGTCAGGTTGGGGAGCAGTTCTGGAACAGGCTGCGGTCCAAGGGGTATGGTCCAAGACAGAGAGGACCTTACCCATCAACATTCTGGAGATCCGGGCGATACATCTAGCTCTAAAGGCCTGGACTATCAGGCTACAGGGTTGTCCGGTCAGGATCCAGTCCGACAATGCCACAGCAGTGGCTTATGTCAATCATCAGGGAGGCACCCGGAGCCGAGCTGCTCAAAAAGAGGTGAACCAGATCTTAGTCTGGGCAGAGATGCATGTGCCATGCATATCGTCAGTTTTCATCCCGGGAATAGAGAATTGGCAGGCGGACTATCTAAGTCGCCAGCAGTTACTTCCAGGGGAATGGTCTCTGCATCCCGACGTCTTTTGGGCCATATGCCAAAGATGGGGGGTTCCAGATGTAGATCTCTTTGCATCCCGATTCAACAAAAAGATAGACAGATTTGTGGCAAGGACAAAAGATCCTCTTGCATGCGGGACGGATGCGTTGGTGATTCCGTGGCATCGGTTCTCACTGATTTACGCATTCCCGCCTATTCTGCTACTACCACGACTCCTTCGCAGGATCAGGCAGGAAAGGAAGTCGGTACTTTTGGTGGCCCCCGCTTGGCCCAGAAGGACTTGGTATGCAGAAATAGTAAGGATGACGGTGGGTTCCCCGTGGACCCTACCGGTACGCCCAGACCTGTTATTTCAAGGTCCAGTGTTCCATCCTGCCTTACAAACGCTAAATTTGACGGTTTGGCTATTGAGACCCACGTTCTGAAGAGTCGTGGGCTCTCAGGTCCTGTCATATCTACCTTGATTAATGCAAGGAAGCCAGCTTCCAGGATGATTTATCATAGAGTCTGGAAAGCTTATATAACCTGGTGTGAATCCAGAGGTTGGCATCCCAGGAAATATGTCATAGGTAGAATCCTTGATTTTCTACAGATGGGATTAGAGATGAAGCTGGCCTTGAGTACCATCAAGGGCCAGGTCTCTGCTTTATCAGTATTATTTCAGCGGCCACTTGCTTCGCATTCTTTGGTCCGAAACTTTATGCAGGGGGTGATGCGTCTTAATCCTCTGGTTAAAGCGCCCCTAAACCCCTGGGACTTGAATTTGGTCCTGGCTGTGTTACAGAAACAGCCTTTTGAACCAATAAGTCAGATTCCTTTGGTCTTGTTGACAAGGAAATTAATTTTTCTGGTGGCCATCTCTTCTGCTAGAAGAGTATCAGAATTAGCAGCTCTTTCCTGTAAGGAGCCTTATTTGATTATACACAAGGATAGAGTGGTACAACGCCCTCATCCTAGTTTTTTACCGAAGGTGGTTTCTGATTTTCATTTAAACCAAGACATTGTTCTACCTTCCTTTTTTCCAGATCCCTGTTCTCCGGAAGAGAGATCTCTACATTCGTTGGATGTAGTAAGAGCAGTTAAGGCCTATCTAGGGGCAACTACTCAGATCTGCAAGACGGATGTTTTGTTTGTGCTGCCAGAGGGTCCCAATAGAGGACAGGCAGCGTCAAAAGCTACCATTTCTAAATGGATTCGACAGTTGATCATTCAAGCTTACGGTTTGAAACAGAAGATTCCTCCGTTTCAGATCAGGGCACATTCCACAAGGGCTATTGGTGCTTCTTGGGCAGTGCATCACCGGGCCTCTATGGCTCAAATCTGCAAGGCCGCAACCTGGTCTTCAGTTCATACATTCACCAGATTCTATCAGGTGGATGTGAGAAGGCATGAGGATATCGCCTTTGGGCGTAGTGTGCTGCAGGCAGCGGTACAGGGTCCTCAGGTCTGATTGCACCCTACTTGGTCGTGGTTCCCCCCCCTCAGGTAGCATTGCTCTGGGACATCCCATCAGTAATTACTGTGGCTCTGTGTCCCGTGATGTTCGAGAAAGAAAATAGGATTTTTAAAAACAGCTTACCTGTAAAATCCTTTTCTTTCGAAGGACATCACGGGACACAGAGGTCCCGCCCCTCTTCTAATACACTATATTGCTTGGCTACAAAACTGAGGTATCCCTGCAAGGGGGAGGGATTATATAGGGGGTTGAACTTCCTGATAGGGTGTGCCAGTGTCCAATCACCAGTGATACCTATATAACCCATCAGTAATTACTGTGGCTCTGTGTCCCGTGATGTCCTTCGAAAGAAAAGGATTTTACAGGTAAGCTGTTTTTAAAAATCCTATTTTTAGCGAGCAGAACAAATAAATCCCATAAACGAACATATACTTCCATCCACACGAGCGAGGCGCATGGAGGATATCCCCAACCCCTGCCAGGATATTGACAGCTGCAGCCTCTGATCAAGAAACGTTTTCCAACATTCTATTGACTTCTATCAAGAAGGGAGGGAGACACACTGATCACAATTTGGCTTGTCCCTGCTGAACCAGCTGTATTTCGATCATCTATGGCCAGCTTAAAGTGGTTACCACAATCATATAATTCACTGCCAGCCCCTCTATTATAACTAGTCATACCACACAGGGTTAATGATTTATGAAAAAAAAGCTTGTAAATACGATAATCATGGCTGCTGAGCCCTGACTACTGTGGTCAGTTTGCGTTCCTCCGTCATCTGCAGCTCTCCTTTTTTACACCTAACCCCCTCCCCCCCTGTCAGCTCCGTGTCTGTGTCTCTGTGAGAGGAGAGCTGCAGATGACGGAGGGATGCAAACTGACCACAGTAGTCAGGGCTTAGCAGCCATGATTATCGTGGTCAGTACAGAGAGGGGGACACAGGAAGTGGCAGGATCAGCCAGGTTTTTACAGGTTTAGAGAGAGGCAGATTAGACAGCACAAGCACTATGCTGTTTAATCTGCTATTAGGAAACAGGATCTCTCTTCTTTTTTTCTTTTTTTGGGTTACAAACACTTTAAAGTGGAGGTCCGCCCACCACTGCAAAAATTCAAAGCCATCAGCTTTTCCATCAGCTGTCGGGTGCTGCCGCCTCCATTTGTGAGTAAGGGAACCCGGCAGTGTAGCCTTGCAGCTTCACGCCAGGAACCCTACTGTGCATGCGCGAGGCTCCGCTCCTCTCTCCTACTGGCCCGGCAGCCAGGGAAGGAGGAGAGAGCCTGAGCGGTGACGCAAATATCTGCGGGTGAGGCTCCCGAAAGTGGGGACAGGATACCTGTGAAAGACAGGTATCCTGTCCCCACTCCCCCCTGAAAGGTGCCAAATGTGGCATTGGAAGGGGGGGGGGAGTACAATGAGTGGAAGTTCCACTTTTGGATAGAACTCTTTAAGGTCTGTCTTTGGGTATAATAACTGAGAGAAGGGGGTGGTGAGGGTTTTTAAATCAAATATGCATACATCATTATACTGTATATCCTAGTCATTTTAAAATTATATAAAAGTAAAAAATTGAACAATGAAAAAACTAAATTTTGATTAGACCCTTGTATAAATAGCCCCCTAAGAGGCAGGCCACATAGGGGACACAATATATACAGTGCTTTAATTCTTTGAACAAGAAAATATAATTCACATACATTGCATTATGACAGCAGCAGTAATAATAATAATAAGGCCAAGATAACATCAGCTCTGTATCAGCGGTGGATCACACATGTTTGTGTTTGTATTACTATAAAATGCTGCCAAGTACTTTTGAACACACAGTACATTGTATAGTTTACAGTCTACATCTGTTTACTTAATTTCTCTTTTTTTATTACTTTTTTTTTTTTAATCGTACATTCTGTAATTTAAACTGACTCTTGGTGGGAGGTGTTGGAGGGTGTCTGGGAAACTCTGCCATGTAAGGCTTCCTCAAGTGCCATTAGCATTAGCTTTTTTTCCTCTCTCTCTGTAGGAAAAGTGTAAACTGGATTTCTGTACTCCCCATAAACTGCTTTTCTTCGAGTTCAAGGCACACAGTATTCATAGACATTTGGGTTACATTGCCACCTACAGGAGGATGTGCACACAGACAAAAACACTTGCCAGCCTAGTATAACGCCTCCCACTCCAATGTTTTTGCCCCTGTTTTGTAATAAAGCAGTGATAAGAGCAAGGTCGTAAACACAGAGTATTAAATTCCTGTTTACTTTTTTGTTCTTTAAGGGCAAAGGATTCAGAGACATTTATGATGTCTAAAAGCAGTCTAGTTGATGGGTGGGCAACAGAGCAAACAGCTAACAAGCCCAAGTATAAATAAACTACAGACTGCCTGCAGCTTAGAGCCGCCTAAAGGGCCATATGCCCCAAGCTTGCAGCAGAAAAGGCCTAAACATCCACTGAGTAAAACTTAGAGCACATGTGAACAGAAAAGCAAGAAGCACTTGCAGATCTAGTAGAGTGCACCTTGATGGGAAAGAGTGAAACTGGATCCCTAATACGTAAGCATAAATTTTTTTTTTTTGAGCCACCGAGGTGGACCAAGAAGCCGATTCCGCTTTACGGGGACCATGAGGGTTGACATAGTGAGAACCAGTCTTTCTAATTGAGGCAATGGCTATGGGATAGATCTGCAAAGCTCAAATTGCATCCAGACAATGAGGGGAAATCTCCTTCCGTAGTACCAAAGCCAGACAGAGGGGTGGGAGCACAATGTCCTTGTTAAGAAGAAAGACTGAACTCTCATTAGGAAAGGCTCTAAGCCAGGGGTCTCAAACAGGCGACCCTCCAGCTGTTGTGAAACTACAAGTCCCATGAAGCTTTGCTAGGCTGCCAGTTGACTCCCACAGGCAGAGGCATGAAGGGACTTGTAGTTTCGCAACAGCTGGAGGCCCACCAGTTTGAGACCCCTGCTCTAAGCCTTAATACCACCTTGTTCTTGTATAATATCATAAAGTTCAGACACACACACCTTACAGAGGTGATGTCACAAAGGAACACAACCTTCCTGATAGGTTCAAAGGGCAGTTTTTGAAGTGCAGAGTACAAAGATCTTACCAAAGAATGATTGGCTAATGGTCTTTGCAACAAGGTCACAAGCATTATGTTCTGATCTTTAAAAGTACCTAGAGCAAATTGTTGATCCAGGCCCAAATGTAAAAAGGTCATGATTCGTCCTATGGAGTATATTTTGGGATGACAGTTTTTCTCGCACCAAGTAAAATATGCCTTTATGTGCTTTGGTGGGTTTTTCTTTAAAGTGATAATTTACTAGTATGCACAGCATACTGGTACTTTATGACTGACTTACCCACAAACTGAGCCCTCCAGAGCTGCACTGTCATAGCATTCCATGGTCCGCAACACTTCCTACCGGGTTTTGTATCTTCAGACCCTCGAATGACTGGGCCAAGATGACAGAAAGGTAACTATTTTTCTTTATCGTACATCACAAGACACAGAGCACCATAATAATGACTATGTGGGCCATACGCCTACCTCTAGGTGATTGGACACTGGCAACCAAAAGTAAGACGGTTCCTCCCATATAACCCCTCCTACACAGGAAGTGCCTCCGTTTTTTCGACAGTGTCTTCAAGGTGATGGTCATGGCTGTTGAAGCTCTTCAAGTTTCTTCAAAGAAAATGTCCCACTGAGGATGTTTATAATCGGATCCATTCGGATGGCTTACTAAGCTAAAGTGGATGGTACCCGAACCTCGGTTCAAGAACGAGGTGTTGCTTGTAATGTGTCCTTTATAGGTGCTGGACCCTTGTTAAAGTTGTAATTCCTGGTCAATCTTGCCCAAGGCAACCATAAAGGGTGCTTTACAGGTCCGGGGGTGTGGACCCCAATATGGGGGACCCGGTCCCCGAAGGTCCTTAGAGGCGCTACCCACCGTGATGGGGGAAGATTGGGCCTGGCAAGACAGGCCCTGCTGCTTCGGATGGTGAGTACTCTCTTTGGGGCCTTTTTATATATATATATATATATATATATATATATATATATATATATATATGTGGATTTCCCCTTGTAAACTGCTAGTGTGAGCCTGTGCCGGGATTACAGAGGCCGGTTTGGCGCGCATTTTTAAAAAATTTTTTTGCATGCACACCGTGTGCGCGTCACTGGCGTGTGAGTGCGCCGCCAGTGTGCGCGTGCACCGCCGCTATCCGCGTCACAGGTGCGCCGCGAGCGTCAGCGCGGCGCATGCGGTAGGCGGGTCGCGAATGGTGGTCTTGGACACAGCGGTGACATGTCTAAATCTAGTTATAAGTTTGTGGGGAGTACTCCTGTTTAGTTTCCTCGTGTGTAAGCAATGTCTTCCAAGAAACGAGGAACAGGGAACAAGGCAAGCACAGGGGTAAAAGTCCCTCCAGAAAAGACAGGAGACCAACCCCATGCTGATGCAGCCCCAGTTTCTCCTGAAGGATCTGCGGCTTCTGACCTGGCTGAGCCATTGCACTTGTCAGGCATAGTAGCCTCTACTAATGTACCTGCCTCGGCTTATGTTACAAAGGATGATTTGGCATCTGCCTTAGTGGGCCTTGAAGGCAAAATAGCTGGCATGATTGCCTCTGTAACATAGGGGGGAAGGAAGCGTAATAGATCTCCCTCCCCCGGGCCTGGGCCAAGTGGTGAGTCCCTAGAGCCCCAGGACTCTTATAGCCAGATGGGTCCAGGTAACCTGGAACCAGAATGGGCAGAGGATCCAGAGGAGGTGGTCATGAAGGACGAGGAGGTAGGAGAGGCTGAAGATTCCTCGGCTGAGAAATTGTTTATCCAATCTCTAATGGAGATGGTACGGATTGGATTTAAGTTACCCCCGGTTTAAGAGTCTGCACTCTCTTGTTCCACTCTGGGATCTTTGCGGCATAAACAAATTTCCCAAGCCTTTCCCTTGCATCCATTACTAGAGCAGGTGATTTATGTAGACTGGGAGCATCCTGACATGCCTTGTGTTTTGCGGTAGACACTTTAAAAGACTCAATCCAACAGATGTCTCGTTTTGCGTTACTATCAGTTCATATGCGCCGAGTATTGTGACCAAAGGTTCTTACGCTTCGCTGTAGAGGGCAGTCATTTCCAGTTTGTGGCACTGCCTTTTGGTCTAGCCACGGCCCCCAGGGTCTTCACAAAGGTTCTGGCCCCAGTATTGGCTTCCCTAAGATCTCAAGGAGTCTCCATAATAGGATACCTGGACGATCTACTTCTAAGGGAATGCTCTCACCCTACACTAGTTCTAAACGTGTCAAATACAGTGCGGGTCTTACAACGCCTAGGTTGGGTACTAAATTTGGACAAGTCAGCTCTTTGTCCGACCCAAACCTTGGTGTATCTGGGTCTGGTCTTGGACACCGCCCAAGAAAAAGTGTTTCTTCCGCCCTTAAAGGTCGCCTCCATAGTGGAATTTGTACAGAAGGTGAAAAAAGAACCAACGCCTTCTGTTCGGCTGTGCATGAGGTTATTGGGCAAAATGGTGTCATCTTTCAGCGCAGACCCATAAGCACAGTTCCACTCCAGAGTGTTCCAGAACAGTATCCTGAAAGCCTGGGACAAGTCTGCTTGAACCTTGGATCAATCGACTTACCTCCCAAAAGGTTTTCTGTTTTATACCCTATGGAGGAGAAGTTTAGGAAGAAATGGAGCACACCTTTGGTAGACGCTGCCATATCTTCCGTGAATAAAAACTTAACCTGTCCAGTGGATAATGCCCAGGTTTTCAAGGATTCGGCTGATAAAAAGCTAGAGTCCTTATTGAAGGCCTCTTTCTCGGTTGCCAGTGCAGCAGTTCAGCCTGCTATTGCAGCCATTGGGATTTGTCAATCCCTAAACGATTGCTTTAAGAGGATAATAAAGAACATACCTGACCTGGAGGAATCTGCTGAGGAAACATCAGAGATCCCTCATGCCTTGTGTTTTGCGGTAGACGCTTTAAAAGACTCAATCCAACAGATGTCTCGTTTTGCGTTACTATCAGTTCATATGCGCCGAGTATTGTGGCTAAAGAACTGGTCTGCTGAGACGCCATGTAAAAGGCTACTTGCTGCTTTTCCATTTCATGGAGAGCGCTTGTTTGGCGAAGACCTGGATAAGTATATCCAAAAGATCTCTGGAGGAAAGAGCGCTTTGCTTCCTATTAAAAAGAAGGGGAAGCAGCCCTCTTATAAAATTCCTAATCCCCCAGGGCCTGGTGCTTCTTCCCCTAAGCGGTATCGACGGCCTCAGCCACCGGGGTTTAAAAGACCACAAGGTCAGAAAAAACCCTGGACCCAAAAGCCACCCAAGCCCAACTCCAAGTCTACCTTGTGAAGGGGTGCCCCCGCTCTCACGGGTGGGTGGCAGGCTTCGGCTGTTTGGGGAGGCCTGGGAAGTACTGGTTCAAAACAGATGGGTCATTTCCACTGTAAAGAAGGGTTACAGAATAGAATTCTGGGAGGTTCCCCCGGACCGCTTTCTACACTCAAGGGTCCCGGCGGATCCAGAGAAAAGAAGTTGCCTACTCCTAGCTTTACACCATCTGCTGATGCAGGGAGTAATTGCAAAGGTCCCGCACGAGGAAACATTCAAGGGGTTTTACACAAACTTATTCACCGTGCCAAAACCAAATGGGGAAGTAAGGCCCATTCTGGACCTCAAGGCTCTCAACCTCTTTGTAGACGTCCGATCTTTCGGCATGGAGTCAGTTCGTTCAGTAATAAGGTCCCTGAGAAAGGGAGACTATTTGGCATCCATAGATACCAAGGATGCGTACCTTCACGTGCCGATCTTCGGTCCACACCAAAGGTTCTTACGCTTCGCTGTAGAGGGCAGTCATTTCCAGTTTGTGGCACTGCCTTTTGGTCTAGCCACGGCCCCCAGGGTCTTCACAAAGGTTCTGGCCCCAGTATTGGCTTCCCTAAGATCTCAAGGAGTCTCCATAATAGGATACCTGGACGATCTACTTCTAAGGGAATGCTCTCACCCTACACTAGTTCTAAACGTGTCAAATACAGTGCAGGTCTTACAACGCCTAGGTTGGGTACTAAATTTGGACAAGTCAGCTCTTTGTCCGACCCAAACCTTGGTGTATCTGGGTCTGGTCTTGGACACCGCCCAAGAAAAAGTGTTTCTTCCGCACTTAGTGGAATTTGTACAGAAGGTGAAAAAAGAACCAACGCCTTCTGTTCGGCTGTGCATGAGGTTATTGGGCAAAATGGTGTCATCTTTCAGCGCAGACCCATAAGCACAGTTCCACTCCAGAGTGTTCCAGAACAGTATCCTGAAAGCCTGGGACAAGTCTGCTCGAACCTTGGATCAACCAATGGTCCTATCTCCACAGGTTCTATGGAACCTCTCTTGGTGGTTAAGAACCAGCAATTTAAAAAGAGGGAAGTCTTTCCCACCAGTAGCCTGGAGTATGGTGACCACGGACGCCAGTCTTCTCGGCTAGGGAGCAGTCCTAGGGGAAGCATCTGTCCAGGGAGTATGGTCCCAGACAGAGAAGACTCTGCCCATCAATCTACTGGAGATTCGGGCAGCCCGTCTGGCCCTGCGATTCTGGACGTCCAGATTGCGGAGTTTTCCGGTCAGTGTTCAGTCCAACAACTCCACAGTAGTGGCGTATATCATCCACGAGTCGGGCAGCCCAGAGAGAAGTAAATCATATACTAACCTGGGCAGAAAAACATGTGCCGTTTCTGTCGGCAGTGTTTATCCCGAGGGTGGACAATTGGCAGACGGATTTCCTGAGTCGCCAGAAATTGTTACCAGGGGAATGGTCCCTGCATCCCGAGGTTTTTCTATAGATCTGCCAATACTGGGGGACCCCAGATGTGGATCTGCTGGCATCCAGATTCAATGCCAAACTGGACAGGTTTGTGTCCAGGACCAAGGATCCGCTTGCTGTCGGGATAGACGCATTAGTGGTTCCTTGGGATCAGTATTCTCTGATATATGCCTTCCCTCCGATCCAAATTCTGCCGCACTTACTACGCAGAATATGGGAGGAACGGAAGCTGGTGATCTTAGTGGCCCCAGCGTGGCCCAGGAGATCATGGTACTTGGAGATTGTGAAGTTGGCAGTAGAAGATCCATTGGTTCTTCCTTGCCGCCCAGACCTGTTGTCTCAAGGGCCCATATTCCATTCTTCTTTACGGTTGCTGAATTTGATGGCCTGGCTATTGAGACCAGACTATTGAAAGACCGTGGTATTATGGGTTCAGTCTTGTCCACTTTGATAAACGCTAGAAAGTCAGTTTCTAGAGCTATCTATTATAGAGTCTGGAAGTCATACATTTCTTGGTGTGAGGAAAGGAAATGGAACCCTTGTAGGTATACAATTGGAAGGGTGCTCGCCTTTCTCCAAACAGGAGTAGACTTGCAGCTTGCTTTAGGGACAATCAAGGGACAGATTTCGGCCTTATCATTTTTTTTCCAAAGACCAATCGCATCCCATTCCTTGGTGCGAACCTTTGTCAAGGGAGTAACACACCTGAGACCACCACTTAAACCACCTTTATGTCCTTGGGACCTAAATTTGGTACTGTCAGCCTTACAGAGTCAGCCCTTTGAACCTATTAGGCATATCCCTTTTGTCCTATTGACCAGGAAATTAGTTTTCCTAGTGGCTATAACATCGGCTAGAAGGGTGTCAGAATTGGCCGCCCTTTCGTGCAAGGAACCTTTTATGGTTCTTCATCAGGACAGAGTGGTCATGCTTCCTCGTCCGGATTTTCTACCGAAGGTAGTTTCCAAATTTCATTTGAATCAGGATATCATTTTACCTTCCTTTTTTCCAAACCCTAAAACTAGGGAAGAAAGGTCGCTTCACTCACTGGATGTGGTGAGAGCGATAAAGGTTTACTTGGAAATGTCAGCTCCCTTTCGGAAAACTGACTGTCTTTTTGTCTTGCCTGAGGGTCTTAAAAGAGGACAGCCGGAAACAAGTTCATCTATATCCAGGTGGATTCACCAGACTATTGTCCAGGCGTATGGATTAAAGCGCAGGTTTCCACCCCGGGATTTAAAAGCACACTCCACTAGAGGAGTTAGTGCATCATGGGCAGTACGCCAGCAGGTGTCTATGGCTGTGGTTTGCAAAGCAGCCGTTTGGTCTTCAGTTCATACCTTCACCAGGTTTTACCAGGTGGATGTGAAATCTCAAAATGAGACTGTTTTTGGCCACAGCGTGTTGCGGGCTGCTTTTAAATCTCAGATCCGTTGGGTCTAGGGATGATGTGTCCCCCCCCCCCCCCCTCAGATGCATTGCTTTAGGACATCCCACATAGTCATTATTATGGTGCTCTGTGTCCCGTGATGTACGATAAAGAAAAATGGATTTTTAAAACAGCTTACCTGTAAAATCCTTTTCTTGGAGTACATCACGGGACACAAAGTTCCCTCCCCTCTTTTTCTGGGATCATCATTGCTTGCTACAAAACTGAGGCACTTCCTGTGTAGGAGGGGTTATATGGGAGGAACCGTCTTACTATTGGTTGCCAGTGTCTAATCACCTAGAGGTAGGCGTATGGCCCACATAGTCATTATTATGGTGCTCTGTGTCCCGTGATGTACTCCAAGAAAAGGATTTTACAGGTAAGCTGTTTTAAAAATCAATTTATCACTTTACTACCCTCTGATCCCTCCTGTATTGATTTGTATTGTAATTGTACTGTCTGCCCCCATGTTGTAAAGTGCTGCGCAAACTGTTGGCGCTAAATAAATCCTGTATAATAATAATTTGAAGTGGACTTCTGGCATTTTAACATTGAGGTTTTCGGGGCGGTAGAGGCCCCTGTCCTTCAAGAGCCATGCCCATAAAGCCAGTGACCGTAAAGCAGGATGGTAAACTGGTACTTGGGATAAAAGATCTAGTTAATCTGAAAGAGGCTAGGATTCTATACAGGTCAGAATACCACAGCTGCCTGTGCCAGTCCAATTTGCTCTATGCTCCAGAATGGTAATTGGAAGTCAGGATTTCTCCAGCATTTAAGTCCTTTAGGGGTGTTTAGGATGACTCCCCAACCTGTCAGGCTGGCGTCCATTGAGATGATCTTTCAATAAATCCTCATGTTTAGGGCTGGATTCCTGAACAACCAGGCCAGGGGAGACAACCTGGTCTTCAGTGTCAAGCAAATAAAATTGTCTAGAGAAGGAAAGCTGCAGGCCACCTCAGAATTGTTATCGAGACTCAGTTGAGCAGGACTACTTTTCTTGTGTTTATGACATGTTGCCCCACAAACAGGCACAACTTAGCTCTAATACAAGGTAAACATTTTAAAAGGAAAACTCCAGCTTTTCCTACCGAAAACAACCAATGCATTGTGTATGTAAATGAATCACAACCCCAGTGTCAGCTTATGTGTAACTTACCTACTTTAGCTGTATACAGCAGGTTTCTGTGTCTTTGATGTCACTCCTCCTCCTGGCTTAAAGTGTTACTAAACCCACAACAGTAAAATTAGTCTGTATATGCAGCATAGCATGCTTGTTATACTCACTGGGAAACTTAAGGGGTTAATCCTTTGCATTGTGTAAAAAGGCTGTTTTATCCTTTATGCACAGATCCTCCCCCTCCTGTACTGTCTATCTGAGGAAGGCCAGCTAACACAGACAGAGTAGCTGACCTGCACATTCTCAGTTGTGCCTTTTATGCTGGAAAGAACTGTTTCTTTTTCTCAGAGCTAGCCAGGTCACATGATACATCACACATATGGGTGTGTGTACAGGCAGCAGTGAAAATCTCCTCCTTCCTGAACTCTCAGCACTGGAGAAACTGTGCAGTTTATCATGTAACTGTGGTATACAGATCATCCAAAAAGGTATATAGTGGCAGTATTTTAATGTAAACGGAAGATTTATAAGCTGTGGGCACTGTATGGGGGTGGATTAACTATTTTCATAGTACTGGGTTTAGTAACACTTTAATTTCAAAGCTCTCTGACTACCTGTTTCCTCCTTTTACCTTAATACTACGTGTCTTATCATCCTTTCAGGCCTCTGTAGTTTCAGGACAGGCTATGGGGGAGTCTCTTGTAGCAGTTTTGGTAGTTGATGTGGGCGGGTCCTAGGGTTACTGGTGGGGTTTCTGGGCCTTCATATGGGTGATAAAAGGAGAGTATTGGAATTCTGTTCTCGCCAATCATACGCCATTCCTCTCTGCAATGAACAGAGTACAGCAGGAAGTGTAACCTTGCACACCATCTCTTGGACAAGAAATGTGCTATTCTAGCTATAAAGGACACACAAATATAGGACTGATCACTTGATCATGTTTTTTTCTGCTCTGATCTCATTCTTTTTACCAGAGAAACAGCAAATTGTATTTTTTTAAGGCATGATTTGTAATGTGTGTGTATATAGAGTTTACACACACAAAACTCTATTTAGTCACACACAAATCTTTGGTTGTTGTAAAGTGTATGTGTAGTCACCAAACACACTAACATTATTGTGAGCAGAAAAGCACAGTCCTTCTACACAAAGTGTGAATGGGGATCACGTCCATATTAGAATCATTGCAGTCTTAGGCCTCATGTACACTGCTGCTGGTAAACGGACGTTTAGGAGCAGTTGGGAGTTTTTTTTCAACTGCCCCTGAACTTTCCTCTGTTATCTAGTTGAGTTTACAGGCATTTTTTGGAACGCCAAAAAATGTGTTCAAAAGCTGAGTTTACAGACATTTCAAGTGCCAAGCGCTCTTAAACACTGCTAAACATGGAAAGTCGCATTTAGCCGGGTTTCATTTACAGGTGTTTTTCATTTTTGGCTATTTAAAAAAATAAATAAATTATATATACAGCGTCATACAAAAGTGAGTACACCCCTTACATTTTTGTAAATATTATATCTTTTCATGCGACAACACTGAAGAAATGATACTTTGCTACAATGTAAAGTAGTGAGTGTACAGCTTGTATAACTGTATTTGCTGTCCCATCAAAAATAACTCAAAATAACTCAACACATAACCATTAATGTCTAAACCACTGGCAACAAAAGTGAGTACACCCCTAAGTGAAAATGTAAAAATTGGGCCCAAAGTGTCAATATTTTGTGTGGCCACCATTATTTTCCAGCACTGCCTTAACCCTCTCGGGCATGAAGTTCACCAGAGCTTCACAGGTTGCCACTGGAGTCCTCTTCCACTCCTCCATGACGACATCACAGAGCTGGTAGAAGTTAAAGACCTTGCGCTCCTCCACCTTCCGTTTGAGGATGCGCCACAGATGCTCAGTAGGGTTTAGGTTGGGAGAAATGCTTGGCCAGTCCATCACCTTTACCCTCAGTTTTTTTTATCAAGGCAGTGGATGTCTTGGAGGTGTTTTTGAGGTCGTTATCATGTTGGAATACTGCCCTGAGGTCCAGTCTTCGAAGGGAGGGGAACATGCTCTGCTTCTGTATATCACAATACATGTTGGCATTCATGGTTCTCTCAATGCACTGTAGCTCCCCAGTGCCGGCAGTACTTATGCAGCCCCAGACCATGACACTCCCACCACCATGCTTGACTGTAGGCAAGACACATTTGTCTTTGTACTCCTCATGTGGTTGCCGTCACACGCTTGACACCATCTGAACCAAATACAATTATCTTGGTCTCATAAGACCACAGGACATGGTTCCAGTAATCCATGCCCCTAGTCTGCTTATCTTCAGCAAACTGTTGGGCTTTCTTGTGCATCATCTTTGAATAGGCTTCCTTATGGGATGACAGCCATGCAGACCAATTTAATGCAGTGTGCCGTGTGCCTGGGCTGACCCTCCACCCCTTCAACCCCTGCAGCAATGCTGGCAGCACTCATACGTCATTTCTCAAAGACAACCTCTGGATGTGACGCTGAGCACGTGCACTCAACTTCTTTGGTCGACCATGGCGAGGCCTCTTCTGAGTGGAACCTGTCCTGTTAAACCGCTGTATGGTCTTGGCCACCATGCTGCAGCTCAGTTTCAGGGTCTTGGCAATCTTCTTATAGCCTAGGCCATCTTTATGTAGTGCAACAGTTCTTTTTTTTTTTCAGATCCTTTAGAGAGTTCTTTGCCATGAGGTGCCATGTTGAACTCCCAGTGACTAATATGAGAGATTGGGAGCGATAACATCATATTTAACACACCTGCTCCCCATACACACCTGAGACTTTGTAACACTAATCAGTCACATCACACCGGGGAGGGAAAATGGCTAATTGGACACAATTTGGACCTTTTCACTTAGGGGTGTACTAACTTTTGTTGCCAGCGGTTAAGACATTACTGGCTGTGTGTTGAGTTATTTTGAGGGGACAGCAAATTTACAATGTTATACCAGTTGTAAACTCACTTTACCTTGTAGCAAAGTGTCATTTAAGCATTTTCTCCCTTCAAAGAGATTTTCAGTTCTCTATCCCATGGAGGTGAAATTCACCAAAAAATGCAAGGTACCAGCAGTTCACTCTGTGATTTCCAGTGTGAATAAAAGCCTAACTTGTCCAGTAGACAATACACAAATGCTTAAGGATCCAACAGATAAAAGGTTGGAATTCCTGTTAAAATCCACTTTTTCCTTGGCAGGTGCCGTTCTTCAGCCTGCAGTCGCTGCAATAGGCGTCTGTCAATCTCTAAAGGACCAATTTAGACAGGCCCTTAAAGAGGTTCCTGCACAACAAGCCCAGGAATTGGCCGAACTACCAAAAGCATTATGCTTTGCCATAGATGCCATTAAAGATTCTATTCACCAGGCATCCCGCCTTACGCTTATATGCGTAGAATCCTGTGGTTAAACAATTGGGCAGCCGAAGCACCATGTAAAAAGCTCCTGACTGGGTTCCCTTTTCATGGGGATCGGCTATTTGGGGATGATTTGGACAAATACATCCAAACAATTTCTAGTGGGAAAAGTACTCTTTTGCCAGTTAAAAGAAAGTCTGGCAAGAGGAAATTCAGGACAGATGGGTCATCTCCACGGTAAATCTGGGGTACAAGCTGGAATTTCGGCACTTTCCACCGTCTCGTATCCTGATGTCAAACGTTCCCAAAGATCCAGAGAAAAGGCAATCTCTGTTTTGGGCACTAGACCGATTAATGGCTCAGGGGGTGATCATGCAGTTCCCCACAGAAGAGCAAGGTTTGGGGTTTTATTCAAACCTCTTCACAGTACCAAAACCGAATGGAGATGTCAGACCCATTCTAGATCTAAAGAATCTAAATCAGTTCCTGAAGATCCGCTCCTTTCGCATGGAGACGATCAGGTCAGTAGTTTCTATCCTCCTAGGAGAAGAACATCTGGCGTCTATTGACATCAGGGATGCATATCTGCATGTCCCTTTTATTTCCCACTCACCAAAGGTTTCTACAGTTCGAGGTAGAACAGCAGCATTTCCAGTTTGTAGCCTTGCCCTTTGGGCTAGCTACAGCACCCCAGGTGTTTACAAAAGTCCTGGCCCCACCTCTAGCCAGGTTAAGGGCACAGGGCATAACAGTCTTGGCATACTTAGACGATCTATTTCTAATAGACCAGTGGGTGGCTCGTTTAGAGAAAAGCGTGCACATTACAACCAGTTACCTGGAAAGTTTGGGTTGGATTATCAACCTAGAGAAATCTTCCTTAAAACCAATAAAAAGGCTGGAGTACTATGGTCTGATTATAGACACAGCCCAGAAAAAGGTGTTCTTGCTTCAGGCAAAGATCAGCTCCATAAGAGAGCTGGTGCGGATGGTCAGGTCAAAAGGCGATCCCTCCATTTGCATTTGCATGAGGTTGCTAGGAAAGATGGTGGCTTCATTCAAAGCGGTTTCCTATGCCCAGTTTCATTCAAGACTGTTGCAAAACAGTATCCTTTCTACTTGGAACAAAACAATTCAAGCTTTAGACTTGCCAATGCGGCTGTCCCCAAGGGTGTCCCAAAGCCTCAGTTGGTGGTTACTAACCCAGAATATGCTGAACGGAAAATCCTTCAGACCAGTTATCTGGAAAGTGGTAACGACAGATGCCAGCCTTTCAGGCTGGGGAGCAGTAATAGAAAAGACAATTGTCCAGGGACAGTGGTCAAGAGTCGAAAGAACCTTGCCCATCAATATCCTAAAGATTCGGGCAGTGCATCTGGCTCTGAAGGCCTGGGCTTCCAGGTTATGGGATTGTCCTGTCAGGATCCAATCCGACAATGCCACAGCTGTGCCTATATCAATCACCAAGGGGGCACCAAGAGTTTCTCATCGCAGAGAGAGGTGAACCATATTCTAACAGAAAGGAATGTTCCGTGCCTATCGGCAGTCTTCATTCCGGGAGTAGAGAATTGGCAGGCGGACTACTTGAGCCGCCAGCAGTTATTCCAGGGGGAATGGTCTCTTCACCCCGACATTTTTTGGGCTATTTGCCAAAGATGGGGGACTCCGTAGGTAGATCTTCTAGCATCCAGATTCAACATGAAGTTAGTCAACTTTGTGTCCAGGACAGGGGATCCACTCGCATGCGGAACAGATGCGTTGGTGACCCCGTGGGATCAGTTTTCACTGATCTATGCATTTCTCCTATTCAGTTGCTGCATCGACTTCTTTGCAGGATCAAGCTGGAAAGAAACCCAGTAATTCTGGTAGCACCAGCATGGTCCAGAAGGTCATGGTATGCAGAAACCGTAAAGATCGCGGTGGAGGGTCCATGGTCCCTCCCACTACAGCCAGAACTACTCTCACAGGGGCCGATATTCCATCCTACCTTTCGAGCGCTAAATTTAACGGCTTGGCTATTGAAACCCACATTCTGAAAAAATGTGGGCTTTCCATGTCAGTTATCTCTACCTTGATTTTTGCAAGGAAGCCGTCTTCCAGAACTATATATTATAGAGTCTGGAGGGCTCATGTTTCCTGGTGTAAATCCAAGGGTTGGCTCCCTCGGAGGTAATTCATAGGCAGAATTCTTGCCTTTCTACAATAAGTGGTAGAGATGAAGTTGGCCTTGAGTACTATTAAGGGCCAAGTCTCAGCTTTATCGGTCTTATTTCAAAGACCGCTTGCTATACATTCTTTAGTCCGAGGTTTATAACACTGTGAACTTACCAGGAGTGAGTGTGTGCTGATGTAAGCTCAGCTAACTACTTGTTTCATTGTTCCTGCTCTCTGTCCAGCACCATAGCACTAAGGCAATGGGACTGGAACAGGCTGAAATTGATTAAGGGGTCAGCATTGCCATGTCCACCAATGCAGGTGGGGGGTCAGTGGTAGTGAAAGTTAACCCTCCCCCACATGCATTGGTCTTTATGAGAGTGAATGTTAATCTCCTCATCCCCCACCCCACCTTGCATTGGTCCTCATGGCAGTGAAATTTTAACCCACCACCCCCTTCTGCATTTGTGGTCATGTCAGTGAAAATTAACCCCCTCCCCCTACATTGGGGGTCATGGGAGGGGTTACATTTCAATGTCACTAACCACCAATGTAGGAGAGGGGGATATTAATACTTACACCTGTGCTAGCGGTTATTAATGCGTCCACTGACTTCAATGCTGGTAGTTACTAATGCGTCCTCTGATACCTGCGTTGGGGGTTATTATGGCGTCTGGCACCAGTGCTGGGGGTTTTTAATGCATCCGCTGACATCAATGCTAATACGGATACTTGCTTTGGAGGTTATTATAGAGTTGCCACCTCATCCCTTTAAACCCGAACAAACATTAATTACACAGGATCTGTGGCTGATTTTGGTGGTAATTAAACTCACTTGGTGCCTTATCTGCATTAAATTAGCCTCAGAACCTGTGTAATTCATATGTGTTCGGGTTTAAAGGGATGAGGTGGCAACCCTAGGTTATTATGACGTCCACTGACACCAATGCTGGGGGTTATAATTACATTGCAATTTAATTTGAGTTTAGGGGAGGGTAGGGGATGGGTGGGGTAACCGGTGGCGAGTAACTCTTAAGGCCTGGCTAGTAGCTCAGGACTTGAAATTTTGAGCCCTGTGTGTATATATATATATATATATATATATATATATATATATATATATATATATATATATATATATATATATATATTTATTTAGCAGAGACCCTAGAGAATAAATTGGAGATTTTTGCAATATTTTATGTCGCACTGTATTTGTGCAGCAGTCTTTAAAAAGCTAATTTTTTTATGAAAAAATATACTTCAATTAATTAAAAAAACGAAACTGTAAACTTAGCCTAAATTTTTTGTATAATGTGAAAGATGATGTTACGCCGCGAGAATCAAAAGAGAGTTGTGATCTTTATTCTAAGCAAAAAAAAAGGTGATCCTCATTTTATCCAGAGTCGTGCAGCTCTACCGAAAGGGCAGTGGCTTGGAGTGAACACATGCCACAACTGCGATACTCTTGCTTCATGGCTGTGGTGGGAACTATACCTCCTGTTGTGCTTGGTGGGCACTACTGCCTGTCAGACACAACCAATTCTAGTGAATGGAGCCACACTGCAATTGCGCACAATGTGCATGTTTGCAGTGCAGTACAACAGCATTTAGGGGGTTAAAATAGGTGATGAGGTGGTGATACAACTCCTCACCGCCTGTCAAATGCTCTCTGAAGAGTGATCTAAATGCAGATCACTCTTTAGCCTGCAAAGCAGGTGTAAATGTGTCATTCCTGTCTTTCAGTATGCCAAAGAATATTGGTAACTGCAAGACTACAGAGGAAGGACTATGAGAGGTTAATATGAAGGTGTTTCCTTCATATGTAAAATAATCCCTTCGCAGAGAGCAGGGCACTGCACTGGAAGGGTGGAATCTAAGGGGTGAGATTCTCCCTATTCACACTGGTCAGCACTTTTAACTGGGTAGGATTGAATTCTAATTGTGATCCATCCAATCCTGCCCAACAGCACAGCTAGCTTTCAGAACAGGCTGTGTATGAAGGGGTTTCCTTTTTGAATAATGCTGTGATCTGTGAGGAGGGACTTGGGAGGTTTGGACTCATCCTGTAGGTGTAACTGGGTGGAACTAAATAATTAGGATGTATTCAATCACACCCACCATCAGAGCTATGAAGGAAATTACTTCATTTGCAAAGTCACAAAGACTACAAGGAGTGTGTTTTAGGATAGAGATGCAGCAGTAGGTAGCTCTGGAAGGGTCCCAGTCTACAGCAGACTATGCAGAATGTCAAATGGTACACAGCCACAACTAAACCCGGAATATCAGGGGATCTACAGACAACAGAGCAACATGGTACAGAGATATGTTCTATGCTGGGATTGATCATTCCATTCAGTTCTAAGGAAAAGAAAGTTGGAGTTCAGCTTTAAGAAGGAAGTTCATTTTGAAAAAAAAAATAGTCATCAGCTTCAAATCCTGTAGCTGCTGATTTTTAATAAAAGGTCACCTACCTGTCTAGGGATCCAGTGCTGTTTTCATCCGGGCTAGTTCTTCACTAGTCTTCAGATTCCTGGCACCAGCATCCTGGTGGGCAGCCAACTATGCTGCTCTTTACTTTACAGCCGGCTGCCCATTGTGCGTGCGTGAGCCGCGCTGAACTTTGTGAATGGTCCCCCAATCTTCTGGAACCAAGAATGCTTCCCAGAAGGAAGGGGAAGAAAGAATTTCTGCTTGGATCTCCTTGGTGAGAGAAGTGGGAGTGGGTACTTGTCAAACTAGGTGCTTGCTCCCCCTCAAAAAAGTGACGTGCCAAAAGTGACAGGGGAGGAGGACTTAAATCAGAACTTCCCCTTATGAACCAACTTTAGGATGCAGGAGAGGTTCAAATGGCCAGAGATGACCAGGTGACTGTAGGTGGCAGCAAGTACTAACCAAAGTGAAACTGCATGCCTCTTTTGATAAGGAGCAGTAGCGGGAAGGTGCTACCTCACACTGATCAGCAAGGAAAAGGGCATGAAGTGTGCACATGTGTGCTCCACCAAGTGACGCGTCACTCGTTTCCTCTTCTTTTTACCTCTTTCCATGTAGGTCAGTGGAAGAAAATGGTGTAATAATGCCACCCGACATTTGTAATAAACAAGGTAGTTCGGTGCTCATCCCATATGGCCTCTTCAGAACCTGGGTCATATCCTTATTAAAGAAAAAAAAAATCTTCCAAAAAATAGCTAGTAAATTAGTTACATATCTTAATAAAGAAAAGACACCTATCCTAGCAAAAAAAGTTTTTAGCGCGACTTTTTGATTTTTATTAGATTTATGGTTTACTACTTTTTAGTCGCAGCTCATGTTAATTAGTGTAAGCGCAATATTTGTTTTTTACCTACCTATCCTAGCACACTAGCAAAAAACTGAGGCATGGGAGTGGCAAAGGTATACCAGGCTGGTGGTTTTTTCTTTCGCCAATATCCATTTCCACCTGTAGGTGATAGTGTAACCCAAGTATCTCTGAATCATGTGTCCTGAATAACGATGGGCTCGGGCATGTTCGCACACTCCACGTGCAGAGCCCGCCAGGAAGTTGGCACGGCGCTGCGCTAATCACAGGCAGTGAGACGTTTCCCGATCTCTGCATCCGCACACCGGGAATGTCTCGCTGCCTGTGATTAGCGCAGCGCCGTGCTGACTTCCTGGCGGGCTCTGCACGTGGAGTGTGCGAACACACCCGAGCTCATCCTTGGTCCTCAATGGACAAAACAGAAATAGACCTTTCATTAAACCTGAAAAAAAATATGTGGAAACACACTCTACGCAAAGTAAGAATAGAAAAAAATGTGCTCCCAAGCCCCCTTGTGTGGCCTAAAGCCTAGGTCCCTGATCACATTGCGCATAAGGCTATCAAGTAGAGGTGCACTGAATGGAAATTTTGGTACTGAAAATGCAGGATGCACTTGGCCGAAAACCGAAAATGACAGTTTTTAAAATATATATATTTTTTTATATATATAGAATTGTATTATGTTCGACTTTTTAATTAATATCATGAATTTAAATGAATATGACCTTATTGTCGGCCAATGTTGGCACTTTTAGCACAAGAAAAGCTCAAGAAAAATGTATCCCTTTAAACTCTATGTATGTCCTCACATTGGTCCATTGTGCTTCCATTGTGATGTTAAAAATCCTACTTGCTGGATTTTTGGTCAGTTAAAAAAAACTGCCCCAAAAACATGCCTCCCCGTTGAAATGCATTGAAAACGCAGCAAGAACACATCAATAACGCACCCCTGTTATGTTTTTGATGCAGTTTTTGAGTCACTTGACCTATGAAAAACACACTATAAGCATAGTAAAAATCATGGCAAAGTCGCAACAAAATTGCTTCCATTTTCGGTGCCATTGTCGGCACCTTTTTCTCTTATTGGCAAAATGCTGATACCATTTTCGACCGATTTATATTTCGGTGCATCTCTACTATCAAGGCATTGTAGATGCTTCACATCACCAGCAGGGCTTTCCATAAGAATATATGAAAATGTCATTTTAGAGAGGGAAACCAAAAAGTTTAGTGTATAGCAGAGCTCTGGCAGTCAAACTATGACTAGACATTTAGGGTAACATCTCTGTCAGTGTTGTTTAAGTACCAAATATGATGTGTGGGTTCAATCTTTACTTTCCCTTAAACTAGAAAAAAAAATAGATAAGATCCCCCCTATTTTTTTGCTTTCGCACTATACAAACAGGCTTCAGTTTGCATTTGAACACAGCTTTTACTAAATATTTGCAAAGCTTTTATCAAATCATGTCGGCTTGGTCGCTTTAAAAATTGTGCTTGATAGCAGGTTGTTTAAAGTGACAGCCTACATTTGGGCTGAGATCTACGTTGAATGTATTCAAACTGGAAATGAATATTGCTTTTCAGTTTTCAGGAATGCTGTTTAACCACATGCCAACCCGTCTACAGTACTTCTACTGCGAGCAGCCGGCAGCTGCAGGCACTTTGACATACTGGTACATCGCAGTAAAGATGCGCGGCTGCGCGATCCTATGACCGCTGTGTCCACCGGATCTTGGCGCTTGGTACCCGACTGCTGTGAGTGGCGGTGGTATTATGTGATCGCTATTATTGGTCATAGCGATCACATGATCATAATGTAAATATATATATATTTTTTTTACATTCTGTTACCAGTCAGTATGCCTGATCACCAGCACACCAGTCATATGATGACACACTGTACTGCATTGGTAACAGTATTTACAAAAAGAAAATTGTGAAAAAAACTAATTTTATTTATTTTCCAAAAAATTGTGACTTCAAAAAAACCCACCACTCTGACTGCCTACTTTTCCAAAAAGGGGTCATTTGGGGTGATTTGTACAGCCCTGGCATTTTAGGAGCTCAAGAAAGGAGATAGGCCATCAGTACATCAGGATTGATCATTTTTCAAATATATACCATAGTTTGTAGACCTTTCACACAGGCTAAATAATATATACTGATTTGGGTTATTTTTTATCAAACAATTGTAGAAGAATACCTTTTGGCCTAAATATATGAAGAGAAATTATTTGTTTGCAAAATTTTATAACAGAAACTAAGAAAAACTTGCCCCCCCCAATTTTCTGTATTTTTTCATATATATATATATATATATATATAATTTCAAACAATAAAAAAAAAACCCAGTGGTGATTAAAGATCACCAAAAGAAAGTTCTACTTGTGTGAAAAAAATGATAAATATGTCATTTGTGTAAAGTGTTGTATGACCGAGCAATTGCCAGTTAAGGTAGCGCAGTGCTGAATGGCAAAAAATGCCCTGGTCATGAAGGGGGGTAAAACCTGTCGGTGGCTAAAGCTGTCTAACAACTTTGCAAATGCTTTTTAAAGCGGGGGTTCACCCACACCGCCAAAAAAAATAAATATTAAAAGCCAGCAGCTACAAATACTGCAGCTGCTGACTTTTAATACATGGCCACTTACCTGTCCCAGGGTCCAGCGATGTCGACAGGGGACGCCGAGAACCCGCTCGGTTCTCGGCAGCTGCCGCCGCCATCCTAGGTGAGGGAATCAGGAAGTGAAGCGATGCGGCTTCACTTCCCGGTTCCCTAGTGCGCATGTGCGAGTCGCGATGCGCGTCCCAAGTGGTCCCCGCTCTCTCCTGGGAGCTGTGTGTTCCCAGCAGACAGCGCGGTGGGGACGGGAAGAGGCATAGAATCCCATGGGAGTCTTAGACAGGTATCTGCACCCCCCTCCCCCCTGAAAGGTACCAAATGTGACACCGGAGGGGGGGGGGGGTTCCAAAAAGCGGAAGTTCCATTTTTGTGTGGAACTCCGCTTTAAAATGTTGCTGTACACACTGCTGTTCTACAAACTGAAGCCTGTGTACATGGCTTTAGAATCGCACTCTAATCTTGGTACATAAACAGCTCATCAAATCTTACTGGAAACCAAAACTGTTGTCTGCTGAACAGCCTGTATGCGACCTTAATTAATACGTATGTTCTGATCACGTGATTGTTATCCCATTGATTAAAATTAATTTATTTACATCATGTCATCAGGGGAAAAGAAGAGCTAATTCAAAAGAATCAGAGACGGGCGCAAAGGCTTCTTGAAGAAATACACACTATCAAGGTATGTATATATGTATTTGTACAGTTGTGACTCAACTTAAGACCTATTAGTTATCCCCTCATTGTGCTACATTGCTTGTATTCAGTCTTGACAAACTTACAGATTAACTGGAACATTAAAACTGTTCTGATCCAACCTTTTTTTTTTATATTTCTTCTGTGATGTGGGCCCATTTAGCACATGTGCTTGCCAAGCTTAATGTAAGCGGGTTTAGGTATGCACGCACTACTATAGTTTTGGAGTATTTTCTGGAAGTCCACAGGAAAATGAGGAAAGTTCCTGCCTTACTAGACTTAGACTGGGAATGCAGAGTTGTACGGTGACATCATGTTCTTTCTATAGCCACTCCTTTATACATTTTTCGAAGATGTTGTCACCACCTAGTTTTGTGCCCAGAGCTCAGGAAAAGTTGTAGCATTTGGAATAAACCTATGTGAAGTACACCAAAGACATAATAGCATTCCTGTCTGAAGATAAGGACCTCATGCTATTCTAACTTTATTCTCTCAAACACTTTTGGTCTGCATAGTACAGTATACTGAAACTGTTCCATTTGTACACTGACAGTGCCAGTAAGTTTACATGAAACTAAAGACAGGTATTAAATAATTGTATTTTTTTCTTATTGTATCCTTATATGCAGATATCAGATCTGATGTAAGATTTTGACCATCAAATCTGACTACTACATGATTTAGCGGACACCTGTACTGATAGAACTGTATAATAACATATGTTGACCTCCTTTTGAAAATGCCAATTGCCTGGCTCTCTGGCTTTTAGTATATTTATGCCCCGTACACGCGGTCGGACATTGATCGGACATTCCGACAACAAAATCCATGGATTTTTTCTGACGGATGTTGGCTCAAACTTGTCTTGCATACACACGGTCACACAAAGTTGTCGGAAAATCTGATCGTTCTGAACGCAGTAACGTAAAACACGTACGTCGGGACTATAAACGGGGCAGTAGCCAATAGCTTTTGTCTCTTAATTTATTCTGAGCATGGGTGGCACTTTGTGCGTCGGATTTGTGTACACACGATCGGAATTTCCAACAACGGATTCTGTTGTCGGCAAATTTTATAGCAAGCTCTCAAACTTTGTGTGTCGGAAATTCCTATGGAAAATGTGTGATGGAGCCTACACACGGTCAGAATTTCCGACAACAAGGTCCTATCACACATTTTTCATTGGAAAATCCTATCGTGTGTACAGGGCATTAGGGTGGTGACCTGGACAAAACATGCAACAAGTGGATGTAGCAAACCTGATCAGCAAACTTTTAACAGGTCAGCAAACTTAGAATAATAAAGCCTGGCAGCCAGGAAATTGGCATTGGATTTGTCAGCAATTGCATCCTTCAAATTTCTTTTAGCACAAGTGTTTACTCTACTTCACTATACTGAAAGCGTATGTAAACCCTCACCTTGTAAAACAACCTAGCAGAGGGACTGATCGGAACACCAGGGATTTCACATGAAGCAATACAAAGAGAACAGGAATATGAGATGTTGGGTTTACATACATACACTTTAAAGCATTTGTTACCCCAGCACTTAATATTCCTGATATGTGCGTGCTCTACCATGTGCTTGTATGAGAAAGTATCCTTTTCTCTTTGTATTGCTTCCTTTGTGTGAATTACCTGGTGTTCCAGCCAGTCCATCTGCTTTCTCTATTAAAAACTGACCACACTAAGCAGGAGAGCACACCATGGTTAGTTCCCTAGCTGTGCTGGGAACTTAGTGTGCTCTCCTCCAATGATCAGACTTGTCCTGACATGCCAACAGAGGGAATGTGATGACTTATAAAAAAAAGGGAAAACAAAGGTAATTATACTTTTTTATATCTATACAAAAATGTTTTGCATTTCATTTCTATTTTATACTGAATGGGTGGTTTTACAAAGTGATCGTATTAAGTAATTTTCTGGAACTTGTTTATGTAGGTGTTTATACAGCATTCATTAAAAAAGAGTTTCAGTAGGAAAGATATAAAAGCATAAAGCGGAGTTCCACCCAAAAGTGGAACTTCCACTTTAAGCACTCCTTGGCCCCTTACATACCACATTTCGCATGTAATTTTTTTTGGGGGGGGGACGACAAGTTTTGAGTGGGACTACCTGTCTTACTTCTGACTACAGGCCACCTAGGCAATGACTCCTCTTCCCCTAGGTGGCCCCTCCCTCTCGGCAATCTTCTGGGACACGTCACATGTCCCAGAAGCTTGCCTGTCGACTCGGAGAACGCAGTGTGACTCGCGCATTCGCAGTGCGTGCCCAGCCATGAAGCTGCAAGCTGTCATGGCTGGGTGCGCACAGTTTAACTTGAGGCGCTGCTGAGAGGAAGACGAGCGAGGATCTGTGCGGCCGCATCGCTGAGCCATGGGACAGGTGAGTGTGTGTTTATTCAAAGTCAGGAGCTACACTTTTTTTAGCTGCTGACTTTTAAAAAAAGGAAAAAAAGCCTGGAACTCCGCTTTAAGGCCCCATTCCCTCATTCGTTCTTAATGGCACACCGAACATGGTGCGATTTTGCGGCGATTTTCCCATGCCGATAACACGCAGCAAATCGTGGAAAAATGTGTGTGATAAAATCGCACAAAGCTCATCACCCAAAAAGCTGAAAGGTGCTTGAGATTCTTTTGCACAACAAATGCGCATAGGGCCGCCTATTCAAGTGAACTGTATTTTTGTCTTAAATCTTTGATTCATTTTGTAGCTTCTTTCAGCAAGAAGGGAATAAAGCAGGTATTTGCCTGTATGTCCACATGAGTATTAAGATTACAATTTTATTTTTTTTTAATTTAGTTTTTGAATTCAATATTTTTTTATTTTATTTCCTGCGGACTTCCATCTTTTTGTTTTGTTGTTTAATGGAAAGCAGCTGAAATGCCTTTCTTCCTTGACCTTATGAATAGGCCCCCATGCTACCTTTAATGGGCCACCAGCTCCATAAGGGTAGCATGCAACCCCCAGGCACAGAGCATGAGTAAAAAAAGAAATCTTCCATGCTGTTAATTTGGGTTAAAAACTTTTAAAACTACTTAGATCCACTTGTTTCCAAGCTACAGACATAAGTCAGAAAAGAGGGAACCTTCAGCATGAGAGGAATATTTACACGATCATGATGGATGATATTGTCTGCAAGCTGTTGTAATTAAACAGCATTATTGTAATTCCTTATGAGTTGTCAGTCAAAGCATTCACTTTTTGACCTGCCTGAGTGTTCTTATTAGATTGGAATGTGAGTCAGATGAATGGAACAAGCTGATTTTTTACTTGAAACGTTTGTATGCAACTGGGCTTAGCATAATTTGAGACTCTGATTTATTAGCCAAACAATAAATCTTTTTAGCACAATTTATGTCTAGTGAACTGGTCATGTAACTTAACTCCATTGTAAAACTATCTTTATGAAATCAGATTTACTTTTATGTGTCTTCATAAATCAATCTGGCATCCATCCATGTGAAGATTTGAATTACTGTTCCTGTATGCAGACACTTAATTTTAGCCTTGTCCAGAGTTTCAGACACTGGACTGTTGGCTATTACAGAAACATATGCCATGTTTTGACTGATTAGAGCGTAACTCCTTTGCAAACATTTGTATTTCATTTTGAATAGATCATGGAACGATAAAAGGCTCTTGTGACAAACGGGCGTAAGACCACCTTCACCCACCTATGATAAATGGTTGGTCAAAACTTACTGGTATGCGACAATGCCACTCTCAGCCTCACCCTGCACAAAGATTTTCCAGCTCACAGGACCACAATTTCCTGTGTGCCCCAGTGTCTGTGCTTTATAAAAAAAAATGCAGTCTATACCTGATTTCAGAGCGCCGCTTAGCGCTCACGTGACCGGCCGGCTCTCCCCTGTCCCAATTTCACAGAGCGGGAGGAGCTGAAAATCCCCTGTTGACGTCAGTTGGGAGAAGGAGAGAGCCAGACGGTCATGTGAGCGCTGCTCTGAAATCAGGTATAGATGGCATTTTCTTGAATAAAGCACAGAGACGGGCACACAGAATTAGGAGATGCACAGGATTATATGACACATTAAAAGTAATTTCAGAGAGAGGGAAAGGGGCGGCACTGTCGCAAGCTGACAGGTGGGGGGGAGGAGAGATGCGGATGACGGAGGCACCTAAACTGACCACAGTGTCAGGGCTCAGCAGCCATGATAAACCCTGGTCAGTTTACAGGGGAGAAGGGTAGAACCAGGCAGGGTCAGCCAGATATTTCAGGTGTTACAGGGGGCCAAATCACACAGCACAAGCACTGTGCTATATAACATGCTTTAAAAGAACAGGATCTTTTTTTTTTTTTTTCTTTGTCAGGTAACAAATACTTTAAAGCGGTAGTAAACTCATAAAAAAAAAAACAGTTTCTTCCTGCAAAGCAATATCATAATGTGCTAGTAGATTATGAGAGACTTACCTTGAAATGAAGCTCTGTCACCGCTGCAGCAGCTTCCATCATCACTCGGTCTTCCTTCCGGGTTTGCAGGCTGCCACGAGTTGAATGGCTGAGCCGCAATGACGTCACTGCTGTGCATGCATGCAGGAGTCTCAGACATGGCACACGGCTCTGAAGGAACATCATGTAATGCCGTTCCTTCAGAGCCAGTGACGTCATCGGGTGCTGCTCTCTAGAACATCTCCTACACGCTACATGTTTAACCACTTCCGGACTGCCCGCCGTCATTATACGGCGGTACTTTGAAGAGGGATATCTTTAGCTGCCATAACCCCGGTATCCTCTTCTTCAGCGGGCGTTCCGCTTCAAGATAAAAGTGGTCTTTGTGGCGGATTCGCCGCAAGATCACTTTTATCAGCGGCGGGAGAGGGCGCCCCCCCCTCTCTGCGTTCTGGTGCCCTCCGCCGCTTACTGGAGCCGATGGAGGCGATCGGGTCCTCTTCCGTGTTAGGTATGGAGCTGAATGAGGGGAAAATGGCCCCCACCCGGCTCCATACCATTGCAGGGCGGAAGCAACGTTAAAACATCACTTCCACCCATAGCTCTTAAAGAGGCTTTTTTTTATTGCATTTTAGTGTAAATATGAGATCTGAGGTCTTTTTGACCCCAGATCTCATACTTAAGAGGTCCTGTCATGCTTTTTTTATTTTACAAGGGATGTTTACATTCACATGTAATATGAATAAAAGTGATTTATTTTTTATTTTTACACTGTTCTTTAAAAAAAATGTAAGGTAAAATAAATAAGAAAAAAAAATTTTTAAACGCGCCCCGTCCCGCCGAGCTTGCGTGCAGAAGCAAAAGCATACGTGAGTAGCGCCCGTATATGAAAATGGTGTTCAAACCACACATGTGAGGTATCACCGCGATCGTTAGAGCGAGAACAATTATTCTAGCCCTAGACCTCATCTGTAACTCGAAACATGCAACCTGTAGATTTATTTAAACATCACATATGGACATTTTTACGGGTAAGTCTGTCACCATTCCACGAGCGGGCGCAACTTTAAAGCATGACATGTTGGGTATCAATTTACAAATAACATCATCTTTCACAATATAAAAAAAAATTGGGCTAACTTTACTGTTGTCTTATTTTTTTAACGTTTTTAAGTGTTTTTTGTGGTCAGAAAAAATGGCCCCTGAACACGATTTTAGGGCGTTCAGACAACAGCCCATAAACTCCACTGCTGATAAACGTCCAAAAACGTCCATGGACACATAGGATAACATAAAGGGGAGTTTATAGTTACATAGTAGGTGAGAAGACACAAGTCCATCAAGTCCAACCTATGTGTGTGATTATGTGTCAGTATTACATTACATATCCCTGTATGTTGCGGTCATTCAGGTGATTATCTAATAGTTTCTTGAAGCTATCAATGCTCCCCGCTGAGACCACCGCCTGTGGAAGGGAATTCCACATCCTTGCCGCTCTTACAGTAAAGAACCCTCTACGTAGTTTAAGGTTAAACCTCTTTTCTTCTAATTGTAATGAGTGGCCACGAGTCTTAATAAACTCTCTTCTGCGAAAAAGTTTTATCCCTATTGTGGGATCACCAGTATAGTATTTGTATATTGAAATCATATCCCCTCTCAAGCGTCTCTTCTCCAGAGAGAATAAGTTCAGTGCTCGCAACCTTTCCTCATAACTAAGATCCTCCAGACCCTTTATTAGCTTTGTTGCCCTTCTTTGTACTCGCTCCATTTCCAGTACATCCTTCCTGAGGACTGGTGCCCAGAACTGGACAGCATACTCCAGGTGTGGCCGGACCAGAGTCTTGTAGAGCGGGAGAATTATCGTTTTATCTCTGGAGTTGATCCCCCTTTTAATGCATGCCAATATTCTGTTTGCTTTATTAGCAGCAGATTGGCATTGCATGCCATTGCTGAGCCTATCATCTACTAGGACCCCCAGGTCCTTTTCCATCCTAGATTCCCCCAGAGGTTCTCCCCCCAGTGTATAGATTGCATTCATATTTTTGCCACCCAAATGCATTATTTTACATTTTTCTACATTGAACCTCATTTGCCATGTAGTCGCCCACCCCATTAATTTGTTCAGGTATTTTTGCAAGATTTCCACATCCTGCGGAGAAGTTATTGCCCTGCTTAGCTTAGTATCATCTGCAAATACAGAGATTGAACTGTTTATCCCATCCTCCAGGTCGTTTATGAACAAATTAAATAGGATTGGTCCCAGCGATAATGGGCTTTATGGGCTGTTAAAAAAAAAACGCCCAAACTTCCAAAAACGGACGTTTATGAGCTCCCGTGTGCATGGAGCCTAAAAGCTTGATAGTTTTATGATGGCCATTAGAATGAGACTGGGGTATGGACTGTCATTTAATGGGGTGTAGGCTAACTCAAAAGGTTTTTTGGTTGCCTTGTTTATTAATTAATAGTGTTGAGAACGTCTGCTGCGTCCTCTCAGTTGACTGATAAGGATGATTTGAAATGCGGCTGAAATTTTAATTGTATAGGATGAAATTCTAATGTAGCCAGGTCCTGAAGAGGGGTTCACTGCTGCTAAAAAAGTTTTTTTTTTTTTCAAATACCATGGCTGTCCTGGGCCATCTCACACAGCTTTTTGGGATGCCCATTCAACAATCAATACACCTCTGTTGGGTTTTTTATGGTCCTGGTAGGACAGAAAGTGATGCAAAATGTGTCCAATGGGGACACAAATAAAGACACATTTAATAGCAGAGTGGGGAAGTTAGATTTCCTGAAGATATTTTTTGTTTCTCTCCCTGTGACAGCCATTCACTCCATTTCTTGTCCTGGTGGCACAAGGAGAGGAAATGAAAGAAAATTTCTCCTATTGGGGGGGTAACAGAAATAAAAGCCTGACTGAAGTTTTAACACTTCTCCACTCCTTCCAAAAACAGAATTTGACTGGAGTTAGGCTGTAAAGTGGGATAACATTTCCTTTTAAGGAAATGTTTTTCTTTTCAAATAGGTTCTGAGGGAATTTCTAGATCGAATGGAAATATATTTTCTACTGTGTAGCGACATGAAGGAAGGCCATTATCCAATTCTCTCTTGTAAAAGAGAATTTTTAAAAGCTGGAATCCAAACCTGCAATTTTTAACAATACTAGTAGGGGTCAAGTCCAGCTTTGCAGGTACAGTGGAGTTGATTTTCTAAAAACATATAGGCTATTGATTTTACAAGGGAAGTTGCACTTTGCATGGGAATTTTCCCCCAGAGCTTACTGAATGTTGTGAAATTTCAATTAGCACAAAATACCCAATCATGTGCAAAGAAGTTTTGTTTTGTTTTTTTAAAAAAGGCTTTTTGCTTGCACATGATTGGATCATTCATTAAAGTAGAATTATAGGCCAAACTTTTTTTAAATTTTGGATAGAGTCCTGTCAGATTTATTTTTGCTATCTGTGTCACTTTTTGGAGATTGCCCTTCACTGCCTGTTCCATAGCCAAACAGGAAATGAGAGGAAATCCCTGCAAATTAGGGGAATTCTTTGGGGATCCCCAGGTCACCAGAACTAGTGTCCTCATTGGAAGATTTCCCCATCTATTACTTTTCTGGGGACAACCCAACATTTTGTTTTTTTCTTTTACTTTCACTTTCATTGGTAAACAGGACAAATAGCGAGGGTGTGGTCACAGTCAGCAATAAAAAACTGACAAGTGTTCCAATCCCTCTATACTCTATCCAAAACCAAAAGAAAACATTTTGCCTTTTAGTTCTACTTTAAGCCCTGGGGGAAATTCACTTGCAAAGTGAACAGTCTATTTTTCTTTAGTAAATAAACCCCAGTACCTCTTACATAGACCTACTGTATATTATAGTTGTGCTGAGATACTGGACAGAGGTAAAAAATGGAAATTGCAGCACTTTATCTGAGTGAAAACCAAGAGCATTGGGAATCAGAAATTCATCTTTCTTGGTACATAGTGGTATCTTAAACATTTCTCATCTGCCGTATGTATATATACAGCCTTGAACAGGAAGGGTGATATCTATGTCATTGCTGCAGCAATGACCAGTATACCAGTTTTTAGGACCAGCATTTCTGTATATGGTACTATGAGCTATAAAGCCGCTGGATAACTTTTACATGTGCTGAAAAGGGAGAGCCTAGTATTGCCGTCAATCATTGCTTAGGGGCGTAAGCTACAATACATCCATACCCTCCTCCCCTCTTAGATGTAAGAAACCGGAAGCGACAAGGATTTTGACACTTCCGACTTTGGTTTGAAGTTTACAAGCCATTACCGGCTTTTGAAAGCATCTGATCAAAAGAATCTCTTTATTGAAAGCACTGGAGCACATTTATTCACTTTTAAACTCTGCTCCAGAAGGTACCCCGCTTGTGCGGTCACGTGATGCTGTACCCGAATAAAATTGATGTACTTTTTTTTCCTGCAAATAGAGCTTTCTTTTGGTGGCATTTGATCACCTCTGCGTTTTTTATTTTTTGCGCTATAAACAAAAATAAAAAGACCGCCAATTTTGAATAAATAAACAATATTTTTTACTTTCTGCTATAAAACATTCCCAATAAAAAAATTTCAAAAATCTAATTTCTTCATCAGTTTAGGTCAATATGTATTCTGCTACATATTTTTGTTAAAAAAACAAAAAAAACAAAGTGTATATTGATTGGTTTGCGCAAAAGTTATCGCATCTACAAACTATGGGATAGATTTATGGCATTTTTAATAATTATTTTTTTTACTAGTAATGGCGACAATCAGCGATTTTTAGTGGGACTGCAACATTGTGGCGGAAAATTGGACGCTAAGTGACACTTTTTGGGGACCAGTGACACCAATACAATGATCAGTGCTCAAAAAAAATTGCACTGTCACAGGATAAATGACACTGGCAGGGAAGGGGTTAACGCCAGGGCCTATACATACGTTTTGGTGAATTTAAAATGTATGTATAGCCAAAATGTTTTTGTCCTTTTGTATGGAGTCAAGAAGTATTATAATGCCTGACAAGTTTTATTCCTGTCTGACTCCTTGCTAGGTAGATTCATCCTTTCCAGCTGCCTTGGTGACCACTGACTCTGAGAAAGTAATTGATGTTAAAGTTGTCATGATGACAGAAACTAAGGCTAAATCTTCCAATGCATCTTTTAGGTAAATTGCCCTCACAAAACACAGAGTGGAAAAAAAAATACATTTACGATGATTTTAACCTTTCCATACTCTATACAGTACTGAAAAAATGTTTTGGCTGTACATACACTTTAAAGGTGGGTGTACAAAGATTGTACAGCCAGAATGTAATGTGTATGGGTGCTGAGCTTTAAGCGGATGGGTCCATTCAGTAATAGATAGTGTCTAGCTTCATTAAAGGGAGCAAAACATGAGCTCATGTTTGGTTTAGACAAGGAAACCCCCTTAAATATTTTTTTCCCCTTTTAAAGAGACAAATGAGGCACAGAGAATCACAGTGAAACAGAGAAAACTCAGTCTGTTTCATTGTTTTGGATCAGTTATCCAATGGATTTCTGACCACTGGGTTCAAGCCAGAAGAACATTTTGTTTACTAAAAATTATCCATGGAGCATATTACACAATTGTGGTTTGGCAGAGCAAGTGGTCTGTGAGCATTGCTCTTTTCCAAATGTGCAATCATTACGGTAGAGGAAATGTGACTTTGGGCAGAAGTACACCCTGGGAAGATTCATTGTATCTTACTTTATCTCAGAAGATTACCCTTAAATCGATCTCTTCATCTCAAAGCACAAAGCTGCTGAGTTCCCAGTTTTGGGTTAATCATCTGCAGAAGCCTTCACAGCTTGGAAACCAATGTATTGTTTTCATTCTTTTAGTATATTCAGTCATTTTTTTGTAAAGTAAAAAATCTGCCTAGCAGGCAGTAACTTTATATTTACATTTCAGCCACAAATTTGGACACATTTAAAACGTGAATTGATTCAGAAGTACATGTGACAAGTAGTGTTTTCATAAACAGACTGAAAACATAGCTTTTATTTGTCATTATAATCTTCATCTCAGGGCTACCACTTCCCCTTCTGTGACTAATTACTCGCCAATGCTTTCTGAAAACTTCCAATCTACTCTTTGTGCAGCATCCCATAGCAAAATCAGTTGTATGCTAGTCATATCAGTTGTATGCTAGTCATATCAGTGGAGTGAATTCTGATCTTTTTATGGGTTACTAGATTTAAAGCAGTATTAAACCCAAAATCAATAGTCTATTATTTTGCAGCTTGCCAATTCTTAGATATATGGGCCGCATTAGTTTGACTTTTTTAGGCTTTTCCCCTTTATTTTCACCATGTGACCTAGGCTGGCCATAGATGAATGAAAATAAAAAAACTGACCCGATTTCCAACACATTCAAGGTGGATGGGGATCCCTTCCTGCTATAGCCTGTAGTGCTGATCGAGCAAATTTTTTCCAGCAGGGCAGTTGAACAGAAGTTGATCAGTAGATCAACTTCTGTTCAACCATAGTGGCAGTGATGGGAGTAAGTCGCACATGTGCAAGTTACAAGCAAGTCTCAAGTCTTAACCTTCAAGTCACAAGCAAGTCCCAAGTTACTGTGGCGAAAAGCAAGAAAGTCAAGTCGAGTCCCTGCTGGAAGTCAAGCAAGTCAAGTCATTTATTTTGGTCAAGTCACAAATTAAGTCAAAATACTGATCTACCCCGAAGCCAGGACTCGGGGGGAGCTTTCTTTTGTGGGGGGGGGGGTGGCTTTTGCCTAGGCCAAGACACAGCACTGGTGGTGCCAAGTCATTGCAAGTCAAGTCGCAAGTCATTAGTGACAAGTCAAAGTCAAGTCGAGTCATTTATTTAATTTTGTCAAGCAAGTCGCAAGTCCTCAAACAGGTGACTCGAGTCAAGTCATGTGACTCGAGTCCCCCACCTCTGCATAGTGGCCATACATTGATTGAAATTCGTCCAGTACCTGCTGAACTGGCTGAATTTCGATCCTTGTATGGCCAGTTCTAGCCAACAAGTCCTGTTATTTTTTTTAAGAAACCAAGCTTTTTTTTTTATTTTTTTTGTTTTTGTTTTTATGCAAAACCTTTATCCCAAAAGGGAAAAACAAACTAACTCCTTAAAGTGAAATTAAAGTCCCATTAATGAAAACTGCGAGCTGACAGGCTCTTTATTGCAGAATACACATACAGTGGGGTTTATTTCCTAAAGGCAAATCCACTTTGCACTACAAGTGCACTTGGAGGTGTGTGGTTGCTGTAGATCTGAGGCAGACATGCAAAGGGAATAAAAAACAGCATTTGGCTTGATTGATTTACATGATTGGATGATAATATCAACAGAGCTTCCCCTTATTTCAGATTTTCCCCTCAGGTCTAAAGCGACTGCACTTGCAAGTGCACTTGCAGTGCAAAGTGGATTTGCCTTTAGTAAATCAACCCCAGTGTATCAGTTACAACTGTCACCAATTTATTCTACAGGTTCTCTGCTTTAAGAAAATGTTTGTGTACTCCATTAGCGAAATGGCTAAATGGTTTTGGATCCACTATATATATATATATATATTTTTTTATTACAATATAACTAAAATGTGTTTATTTTTTGGGGTTTTTTTTGTTTTGAATCAGGTAGAGAGAAGTTACAACACCTGTCAGGGTTTTATTGCTGTCTATGCCCAGGTTAGGGAGATTCATCCTCTCTGATTGTTCTGTTTACCGTCCTCACTGAAAGTGAAATCAAATTTTTGGATTGTCACCGGAACAGGAATAAAGGAGAAATCCTCCAATGGGGACACTAATTCTGACAACCAGGTACTTCCTCACTTTGGAGGAATGTCCTCTCACTTCCTCTTTGGAAATGGAGGAACCCCCTAGGGGTGGGACTTTAAAGGCACTACCATAGCACAAAAAAGGTAAAAAAGTGTATACATTTTATTATATAAAGACAAAAGTGTACATGATAAATAAGAAATAGACAAGTACAAATGGATGCATTATGATGTACAAACGTTTGGCAGAATAGACATGATACAGAAATCCTAAACCCAATGGCGTTTCAGAAATGAACCGTAGTCTCCTTCATCAGGGATTTTCAAGGAAGTACATAGTCTATAAAATTTAAATGCATAATAATCAATCAATAGGTCCTAGCATGCAATGGATATTAATCAAACGTAATAACAATACTTACATCATAATAGCAAAACAGTACATAGACGCATACAGACAAACTTTAAAAAGTGAGGAATAAACTGAGGGGAGGGGTCCCCCAAGGGCCACGTCCACCGGGCAACGGTCAGTATAAATTGGAGTAGAAAAAACTGACGTAGAGGAAGGGGAAGGAAACGGTAAAAAAACCCTTTCTCGCATCCAACAGCCCCACTGGAGTCCGATTGACAGACCAGCGGTAAGCTGACACATACACTGGGGCCCAAAATATGAGGAGGATCTGGAATGAGAGCAGGGAGAGGGAAAGGTGAAAGGGAATTGATATAATGATGACCTATCTATGTATACAAAAAAGGTAGCATATATGTATCAAATTGAGCATATATGTATCAAACAGTGATATGAAGACCTACTTGGATTTGTAAGATAGAAAATATACAGACCGATGGAAGAGGGGGAAGACTGTAGGGAGGTCTGTGAAGTCTTGTGCTGCGGGTAGACACTGTGAGATAATAGAAATATACACAACTAAGGATCATCCATATAGTAAAAATGTAAAGCAGAGAACAAAAAGGAAGGCTCTGCAAATGGAGTATCATAAAAATAATAAGTAAACATTGTGTCTTACCAGCTTTCAGTCACAGAGAGAACTCCCGAACAGTGTCATATCCCTGGCCCTACCTGATCTGCAATGAGTGGAGATTATAAATAGAGCAGTCCCGCCCCTTCCACTGAGAACCCAGCTGCTAGGTGTAATGCCAAGCAGCTGGGTGTAATTCGCTCTGAGTCCAGCCTCCCTGGGCGTGCTCCCTGAGCTGTCACTGTGCTGCGTCCCTACACAGCGCAAGCGGGTGGCGCACGCATGCGCTACATAGGTTCTCAGTGGGAGGGGCGGGACTGCTCTATTTATAATCTCCACTCATTGCAGATCAGGTAGGGTTGTATCATGTCTATTCTGCCAAATGTTTGTACATCATAATGCATCCATTTGTACTTGTCCATCTCTTATTTATCATGTACCCTTTTGTCTTTACATAATAAAATGTATACACTTTTTTACCTTATTTGTGCTATGGTAGTGACTTTAAAGTCCCACCCCTAGGGGGTTCCTCCCATGTTAACTTGGGATGTGGCACACCGTTTCTGGTAGCAGCCGTGTTTGGATATTCATGTTTCTCACTTCCTCTTTTGGCTATGGGACAGAAAGTGAAGGAAAATTTCCCAAAGGGATTTCCAAGTCTCCAAAGATTAAACAAAAACTAATTTAGTATGCACTGAATTCCTCCCTTACATTAGATTTTATGTCATAAACCTTGTATCGGTGTCCATTGAGGCTCGGTTCACATATATACGAATTGGGTGCTTTTTTAACCCCATCCAATTTGCAAAACACGTGATGTGGACCGGCTTTCAATGAAGCCTGTTCACACATGTGTGGGGTGGCCACAGTGCGGTTTTAAAAATGGTCCTGTGCTTTTTTTGGGTCCGGTTCAGGTAAAAATTTGTACCTGAACCAGTGAACAGAAACGCACCAGACTGCCACATTGAAACCTCGGACGCATATGTGTGAACCCGGCCTGAGATTGTGCACATTATTGTGAACCGGATAAAATCTTGTTTCGGACCTTAGTTTGGAGACCCCTGCTTAAGAGAACTGGAAGCTGTGGGAAAGGGAAGGAGGTGCTGGTTGAGTGCATTTGGGGATTCTAAACAGGATGCTAATGTGATGCGTCATGGGAGTCATCTGCCTAATCAGCTTATTTATGTCAACTCATTTTTTGTCTTTATGTAAAGTAATTGGTTTATCTTAATTTTTAGGAAATTAATTGCCTGGGTGGTCTTGAATTCCTGTTTATCAGTGTTCTTTCCTCCTTACCATAGGGAAGAAATCCTGAAGATGAGATAGTCAGTATTTTACCATTGTGTTTGCTGTCTGCATTTTTGAGGACATTGAAGAAAACACAGATGCTGCTGTACCAATGCCTGGCCAGCTACTGTACAGATAATTAAAAGGAGCAGTTCTATTTTAGCTCACCATGTCAGCTTTGTGGCTTGTAATGATAGATTGGTAAAGCTATCCTATTTGCCTGCATCTGGAAATAAGTAGGTCCAGGTTCATCTGGTCTGTATATGATCTTTGCACAAAACCTGATGTCATTCTTTTAAACTTTATTTTTAGCAGCAAAGTTTTTCCTGAAGGGTTGAATTTTTAGACTTTGAATGGCATTCTAATTCTTTTCACACGTATGCTAGAACTCTAGTGAACTCTGCAGTTACACTGGCTTGCATATTTCGCAAACTATACATAGATTTCATTTGTTTTTACCTTATAAAGTCCAGCTTGATTGACTCGTGTGAGCAGTTTTCAATGCCAGTTAATGTATGCCCCCTAAACCAGACACCCAGAATTTGTTCATACTTTCCTACTTCAAAGATTTTTGGGAGTCAATAGAAGGCAAATTGTGTCATTACTATTTAGGATGCATGAAGTAAAATAAAGACAAATATTATCTAATATATTGGTTTTATTGGTGATGTATTGGTTCACTGGTTCAGACCTGCATAGTTTTGACACGCTGAGGAAGAAAAGTGGCCACACAAAGGTGTTCATTTATCTCCTCCGGGGCCTTTCTTTTTTTGAGAGTGAAAAATGCATTCTGACACTTAAGGCTCATGCACACCGCAGCTCAAAAATGCCTGTTTTACAGGCATTTGACATTTTTTTTTCTTTGCCTGTAAACAACCCTCCATGTTAGCCTATGTGTAAATGCACACATCAGTGTTTACAGGCATTTAAAAGCAAGAATGTTTAGAGGTGATAAAAAAAAAAAAAAATCACTGCTTGATCTGAAGAAGAGCGTTTGGGCTGAAAAAACACACATCGATGCGAGTTAACTCACACGTTTATGTACGTTTGTGTATTAATACATTCTAATGGCTGGGTTGAATGAATACATTAATATTCTGGCCAATAAAATGCGTTAACATGGCACGCGCATGCAAAAACGCAGCTTTTACAGCAGCTTTTTTTCCTACACGTCCTTTGAAATACAGCGTGCATGGAGCCTAAAGCTGCTGTAGACTGTGCAGCAATTGGTTTTCCAACGAGATATGGAAACAAATGATGAGACCTGCTCTTCAACCTGACATTTGCATGTTGTAGCCCTATAGGCCTGCGATTAAGCCCCCTGTCTTTCATCAACTTGCATATATCCCCCTTTCCCCAGTGATAACCGTTTAAGACTGTACATTGTAACCTTTGGCAAATTACTGGTGTTAGACAGAAGCAAGAAGCAAAGAAAAGCTCTGCTGATTACTGTTGTCAATATTACACATAATAAGGGGAATGCAACCTTCAAGAAAATTCCAGACAGCCTTGGTTATTTTCCAGAGACTGTAGTTTTTTTTGGATCTCAGAAATAGATGGAAGGTCCAACAGAGTACATAAAAACTACTGCAATGATCAGAAGCCATATAAATCCCCTCAGAATATTAAGTTCTTGCTTTCATGAATTTGGCAAAGATCTAGACATTCCAGACATCCAGCATTTATGTCCAATCTATCCATGCACCTCTGACAAATTTAATTTTGTTGTGAAAATTCAATACCCCATAACCAACAACAATGTCCATCATCCAATTATGTGTAAGCAAAAATACTGTTTATTTCCCTTATACATGATTGGGTATTCTTCGCAAAGTGCATTTTCACCACATTTTGGTCTAAGGTTTAGTTGGAAATTTAACAGCCTATTTGCCTTTAGTAAATCAACCCATTATTTCTACACAGATTCAAGAGCATACACTACTGCACAGGCACACAGACTTACATGATTGTGTCATTAAAGGAACCGTCACTATCATCCAGCAAGTAGATGCTGGCCCTAGACAGTGCTTGAACAAACATGGTGCTGCCATTCTGGAGAGAAAAGCCAGCGAAAGCATTGTCGGGGGCCCTGTGATCTTTGTGAAGGGTAATATTCCTTGTGCCAGATCCGGTTTCCTCAGCAGGGGACCGGTCAGTTGATTCCCTGCTTAGCGAGCAGATGACAGGTCCGTGTCCGCTTTGCTTATTCAGAATGGCAACAGCCCGCTCTGCTCTATGGGCAGTCAGATGTAAACGGACTGACTATCTGTTTACACCTGACTGCCCTCCAATCCGGCCAAAGTGAACAGATTCCCTTTCGTTTGTTTTTGCTGGATCACATCAGATTGGAGGTAGGTGGGTGTAAATAGACACAAGTCCATTTAAATCCGCCGCTCCATAGAGGAGAATGGAGAGCCTGACCGAATCCGCCAAAAAAAAAGGACAGGTGGACACAAGAGTGTTTTCAGCAAATCAGGCCTCAATGAAACTTGAATTGAGAGGAATGCACAGTACAATATGTGCAACACTGCAAAACAGAGCCAAGGTGTAAACAGGACTGTAAGCTAACCATTTTATTTAGTGACAGGAGCTTTGACTGGCGTTCAGAGAGCTTTAACAAAGCCTGTCCGAAGCCTTGTTTTGAAGCAAGTGTAAACTAGCCGTTAATGTGTGTTGAAGCCGAAGCAAGTGTAAATGAGCCCTCAGAGTTTTGATATTTCTTTGCATCAGGCCATTATGTTCCTTAGGTGCAATTAGCAAATGTATGCGGTTTGGTGAGTCTCAAGGCGTAGATAGTGACTGTATTGTATACAGTGTATGCAGTTGAGAAGTGTGGAGTATATATCATACGGCAAAATGTTTTGCATAGAACTGTGTGGAGTATAGAAAGTACAGCACAGTCTACAGTGTGTAAACATTCTGGTAACAGATCACTTTTGTCTCTGTACCTTTACTGACAGCAGAAAGAGCATGCTGGTTGCATATACTGTATTTAACAAACTATGGAGGAAATCTCAAACATCAGAGTTTTTAATTATTTTCTAAGAAAAGGGTCTCCACATAAACGTTCAGTTCTAGCCAGTAACTTCCTCCAGCTTACCAGTGGCTGTACCCCAATAATCAAATTGTCTAAATAATGGACTGAACTTTGTATGTATCCTTCACATTTGTTTTTTCTTTTCAGTTAAGTCTGTCAGATACATATAACAGATTGAAATGGTCAGCATGGTTGCCTCTGGCTTCACTGTCTGCACAAGTTCAGCGCCCTGGTTCCTCTGAATCCCCCGGGCTTTGTGATATGAAATGTGTGACTTTCTTTCATGGTAGAGAGGCTTGCTCACGCTTCCTCCTTCCATGGACCCACTGTTATCTGTTCAGGTCATCTATCACAGTAAAGCACATCCATAAACTTACGTCCATTCTAACTTCATAAACAATATTCAGGTAAAAACTGGAAGAGGTCACCTCTGTGTTACTACATGAACCAAAGCAAGTAAAAATGCTCTAGTTTTCCTAAAGTCATGTTTAATGGTTAATATTGGCTAAATGTTGTTGAATGTGTTTTTATCCAATACAAGGTAATACAATTATATTTTATAAACCGTATTTTTTTTTTATTTCTTTCAACAGAAACTAAGACCTGATGATGTCACAAAAACTGCTCTACAGAAGGAAATTAACTTTGAAAAAGTATGCAAAAAGGTAATCACATATTTGTATGACTATATTTAAAGTAAAGCTCCAAGCAGATACCAAATACATACTTGAAATACACGTGTGCTGTTTTTACTGTGAATTCATAATTTATTTCACCCAGTTTTTTTATGTGTATACCTCGGCTACAATGTATAACAGATAGGTGCAGCTTCCTGTGTCATCTATCAGCTATAAATAAGCCACAAAGGACATTAAGCATCATAACATCTTTTCAATGACCAAGCAGACAACAAAGACACTTTTAAAAGTGAACCCAGAATTACCATCCTGCTATTCAATGTACAAGTGTGGAAGAACTGCAGACAAAACATTTATGTTCATATTTATATACAGTGTGTGTATGTTTGTGTTTATATATATATATATATATATATATATATATATATATATATATATATATATATATATATATATAATTTTGTTACGGCCTTCTTCCGAAATGGATTAAATTCATTATTTTCCTCAACATTCTGCAAACAACACTCCATAATGACAACATGAAAGAAGTTTGTTTAAAATCTTTGAAAATTTATTAAAAATAAAAAACAAAAAAAAGTACATAAGTATTCACAGCTTTTGACATGACACTCAAAAAATGAGCTCAGGTGTATCCTGTTTCCACTGATTGTCCTTGAGATGTTTCTACAACTTAATTGGAGTCCACCTGTGGTAAATTCAGTTGATTGGACACAATTTGGAAAGGCGCACTCCTGTCTATACAGTGAAGGAAAAAAGTATTTGATCCCCTGCTGATTTTGTACATTTGCCCACTGACAAAGAAATGATCAGTCTATAATTTTAATGGTAGGTTTATTTAACAGTGAGAGACAGAATAACAACAAAAATATCCAGAAAAACGCATTTCAAAAAAGTTATAAATTGATTTGTATTTTAATGAGTGAAATGAGTATTTGATCCCCTATCAATCAGTAAGATTTCTAGCTCCCAGGTGTCATCTATACAGGTAACGAGCTGAGATTAGGAGCACTCTCTTAAAGGAAGTGCTCCTAATCTCTGCTTGTTACCTGTATAAAAGACACCTGTTTACAGACGCAATCAATCAGATTCCCATCTCTCCAGCATGGCAAGACCAAAGAGCTGTCCAAGGATGTCAGAGACAAGATTGTAGACCTACACAAGACTGTAATGGGCTACAAGACCATCGCCAAGTAGCTTGGTGAGAGGGTGACAACAGTTGGTGTGATTATTCGCAAATGGAAGAAACACAGAATAACTCTCAATCTCCCTCAGTCTGGGTCTCCATGCAAGATCTCACCTCGTGGAGTTTCAATGATCATGCAAACAGTGAGGAATCAGCCCAGAACTATATGAGAGAATCTTGTCAATGACCTCAAGGCAGCTGGGACTTAAAGACTGAAATCCTGCAGCACCCGCCCTGTTCCTAGAGTGGGCCGCCTGGCCAAACTGAACGATCGGGGGCAGAGGTTCTTAGGGAGGTGACCAAGAACGCGATAGCCATGTTGACAATGCTCCAGCGTTTCTCTGTGGAGAGAGGAGAACCTTCCAGAAGAACAACTACCTCTGTAGCAATCCACCCTTTAGGCCTGTATGATAGAGTGGCCAGACGGAAGGCACATGACAGCCAATCCGGAGAAGGCACCTGAAGGACTCTCAGACCATGAGAAATGAAATTCTGTGGTATGATGAAACAAAGATTGAGCTCTTTGGCCTGAATGTCAAGCGTCATGTCTGGAGGAAACCAGGCACCGCTCATCACCTGGCCAATACCATCCCTATAGTGAAGCATGGTAGTGGCATCATCATGCTGTGGGGATGTTTTTCAGCGGCAGGAACTGGAAGACTAGTCAGGATCGAGGGAAAGATGAATGCAGTAATGTACAGAGACCTCCTTGATGAAAACCTGCTCCAGAGCGCTCTGGACCTCAGACTAGGGTGAAGGTTCATCTTCCAACAGGACAACGACCCTAAACACACAGCCAAGATACCAAAGGAGTGACTACAGGACAACTGTGAATGTTTTTGAGTGGCCCAGACTTGAACCCGATTGAACATCTCTAGAGAGATATGAAAATGCCTATGCACTGACGCTCCCCAGAGGTCCTGCAAAGAAGAATGGAAGAAACTGCCCAAAAAAAGGTGTGCCAAGCTTGTTGCATCATACTCAAAAAGACTTGGGGCTGTAATTGTTGCCAAAGGTGCTTCAACAAAGTATTGAGCAAAGGCTATGAATACTTATGTACATGGGATTTTTTTTGTTTTTAATACATTTGCAAAGATTTCAAACAAACTTCTTTCAAGTTGTCATTACAGGGTATTGTTTGTAAATTTTTGAGGAAAATAATGTATTGAATGCATTTTGGAATAAGGCTGTAACATAACAAAATGTAGAAAAGCGCCGTGAATACTTTCTTGATGCACTGTGTATATGTGTGTGTGTATATCTATGCATACTTCCTATCAGGGTGGATTCGATTTAAATCACTCGTAAAAAGGCTTGATTTTAAATCAACTCGATTTAAATCATAACTTTTAAAGAGCAACTGTCGTCTCTGACCCACTGTTGACTCACCAACAGTCCCATTCACTTTAATGACACAAAAAGGTGAGGGACGGGACGGCAGCAGGTGAGTGGATACCCACTAACAGGCGCTGCTATGATGGATCTGAAATGACCAGATGCTCTTTAAATGTAAGGGCTTATTCTTGCTGCTAGTTAGAATCTTTAATATTTGCAAACAAACTTAAGGTTTCCTATTTAGAATAATAAGCTGTGAGGTTATTAAAATATCGATATTGGAACCGATTCAATCATACAGTTTGTAGTGTACATAGATTTGCAAAACAATGGGATAAAGGAATATTTCTGTACTTTGTTTTATCTCATGATTACTGTGAAATTGTGTGAATGCATCAATGCAGTGCATTTCATCTATGCTTGCAGAGCTTGGATTAATTGAATGAGTTTACCAAAAATGTAAATATTGCAGAATATACAGCCGCGTGCTGAATAAACTAATTGATAACGTATCCTAAATAGCAAACTATCTTTAGATAAATTTTTACTCCAAAGGCATTTTATCAAAATACATTTTATAAAAATAAAAAAAAATCCAGCAGCTGCTGATCATCGAGCAGAAAGGTTGGATGGAGCTCTACATATGTAAACCAGGCAGAGCTCTGTCCTGACAGGGGGGAAGTGATGGATTCTGTCTAGTAAAAACACCACACATAGTACACACAAACACTGGCTAGGCACACATTTAATCCTTTGATCGCCCTAGATGTTTAACCTCTTTTCAGCCAGTTTCATTAGTTCAGTGACATTGATCATTGTATTAGTGCCACTGGTTCCTGCAAAGTGTCAGACTGTCCACCACATTATCGCAGTCCCCCTATAAGTTGCCCATCACCGCCATTACTAGCATAAAAAAAAATATTTTGGTAAAAAAAAAAAATCCCAATAAGCGTACATTGATTGGTTTGCGCAAAAGGTATAGCATATATACAAAATATAGGATATATAATCCTATATTTTGTATATATGCTATACCTTTTGCGCAAACCAATCAATGTACGCTTATTGGGATTTTTTTTTTTACCAAAAATATGTAGCAGAATACAAATCGGCCTACATTTATCTCAGTGACAGTTTAAAAAAATAGACCGATTTCTCCCGTCCGTAAAAAGAATCAGCCTGTAAATTCAGAGACAGGTGGCTAGAGCTGAGCCGAGCATCTGTGACACTCTTACACAGCCCAGCGAACACACCCAACCCCCTCACTCCCCTCATGGACGGTAGAGCATAAAGGAATACAGCTCCTCCTGGGTCTGACCATCCCGCCCACACTATCCCCCGTGTTCAGCTGTGCCTGAAAGAGAGGGGATGTGTGGCCGGAAATATGAAAATCAGCAGCTGCAGATTCCTGGCTGTGTCAATGAAGCCTGAGCTTCCAGCCTGGACCCCGTGATTGAGTGTGTACACTGCAGTACACTGTGATCAATGAACTGTCCCTATCTCCCTCCCTTCTCTCCCCCATCTGTCTGCCCCCCCACCCTCCTGCCCTTCCAAGGCCTTCACAAAACTTTCAGTTCCAGTTAGGCAGCCTATTACGTATATAGGTATATATTACGTATATAGGTGATCTACATATGCATTCGCTTCTGTGAGCGGAAACGGGGGCCCTTTTTTTTTATTGTCTGTTTTACTTTTATCTTTTTATTTTGACACTTCTTCTTTTTTTTTTATTTGATTACTTATATTCCTATTACAAGGAATGTAAACACCCCTTGTAATAGGAATAGGGTATGACAGGTCCTCTTTACAGTGGGATCTGGGGTCTTTAAGTTCCTAGATCTTGCCTCTAGGCTGGGAAGCCTGAAATAAAAAAAAATTCTTCCCAGCCGGGCAATGGCATTTTCTCAAATGCAGAGGCCGGGCCTGACGTCATAACATTGCGCCTGGCCTCCAAAAGGTCATAGGAAATTCTGGGGGCCATCTGGCGCACAGGATTCTCTATTGTAAACTACCGGCGTATGCCTTCTTCGGCTCGCCGATAGCACAGGTGAGCTGGTAGAAGCATCAGAGGGCGGCGGGAACGCCGCCTGTATAACAATCAATCAGCTAAATGATTTTTTCTATGGTGCAGGGAATGAGAAAAATTATATCTGAATGATGCCTGTAACTGCAGGCATCATTCAGATATCACCACTGAAATTCTGCGACGTCATATGATGTCACTCCAGGGAGAAGTGGTTAATATAATTCACTTACATTCAATAGTGCTACTATCAGCTCTAAATGAAACTAGATTTTCTTTTGTTTGGAGTGAATCTTACAAATGGTGATCACAAAAGAAAGAAAACAAAACGGTAACTTCCTTAAAACACGTTGCCCTAGTTTTCCCATTCTCACTTCCACACATGCTGTAATGCTTCACATTATCCTTTGTGCTTTCTTCTCAGAAAAATTAAATTCCAGAAGGCCAAGTTCTGACCCATGGACAAGTATTTGTGTACAACAAGCTTTGGAAAGGATGTATAAGGCAATATATGCCTATAAACGTTTTTGTATACATTTAGACCAAAACCGTTTCAAATTTAAATATGTGTTGGGTTAGCGCAAAGATATTTCTGGTATGCTAATGTATACAAATGGCAAAGCTTTACTGTGTCTTCCTTAGTCATTTATAAAAGAAGGACTCTTAAAGTAGATGTAAATAACATTTCGTTTTCTCTGCTGCTTGGAGATCGTAAGCAGAGTTGTCATCCTTGGCCAATTCTCATCTGCTGGACTACAAAACATCCCCTTCCTTATTTTTATAAAATAAAGGGAGTTGTTATGTAGTTCAGCGGGGGAAAACTGGTCTGACAACACTGTCTGGTATTTCAGTGCAGCAGCAAAGACAGTGTTGTCAGCCCAGTCCAAGAAGGTAGAAACTCATTGGATTTTTGGCAGGCTCATAAGATCTTTTTCTGTACTTTCTGCATTTTTAAAGAGACTAAATATAAATATGCATGCATTGCAGAGATTAACTGCTTTTTTGTATGACTCGTCCTTTTCCTTTTCCCAAGCTCTAATGAGTTTGCAGCTTTTTATTTATTTTTTTGAGGGGGGGAGGTGTTACCCTTTTTCTTCATCAGTCCCCACATAGTTGAGAATGGCGTCCATTTAAACCACCCACCCCCACTACCTTCCAAATACGTTTGAGACGCATCACACATCCAGGAACAGTCTCCCAGGTACTGCCGTGCAAGTACAGTGGGGAACTGGCTGTGAGACATCACCAAGTCACAGCCGGCTCCCAAATCCATGATGTGGTGTCCGGGATCTGCAATGGTGAGAAGGCTCATCTCCATGGGCTGGTTTCAATCCTATGATTGCTATACTACCGCGCCACACTCCTGTGCATTGCACGTGGTTGTGCTGCTGTTCTGACGCGCACATCCCAGGAGGCTACAAGTATTGACATGCCTTGTGCAAGTGCAGTGGGGAACTGGCTGTGAGACATCGCAAAGTCACAGCCGCCTGCCAAATCCATGATGAGGTGTTGGGGATCTGCAGTGCTGACAAGGATCATCTCCATGGGCACCACCTACTGAAAGAGACATGCTGTTTAGGTTTTGCCTCAAAGCGCTGCAGCAGCAACACATTTGCAGCCGTGAGAAGCTGTATGTTAGTGTTGTCAGTGGTTGGAGGGCAGAAAAACTGCAACTCGACCACCTGGTTTACCTGCTCTCAGACCTCATGTGTGAACGAGCGGTAACAGTTAAACTAAACAGCCTAACCCCTGACTCTGACTCTCTCACAAAGCTATTTCTGCATTATGCTTAAAGTGGTTGTACGGGCAGAAGGTTTTTTTTATCTTAATGCATTCTATGCATCAAGATAAAAAAAAACCTTCTGTGTGCAGCAGCCCCCCTAATACTTACCTGAGCCCCATCTAGATCCAGCGATGTTGCAGGAGTGTCTCAGCTGTCCGGGACTCCACTCATTGGCTGAGACAGCAGCATGGTGCCATTGGCTCCTGCTGCTGTCAATCAAAGTCAGTCAGCCAATGAGGAGAGAAAGGGATCGGGGCTGGGCCGCAGCTCCGTGTCTCGGCTCGTAAGCCCCCATAGCAAGCCGCTTGCTGTGGGGGCACTCAACAGGAAGGAGGGGCCAGGAGTGCCTGCGAGGGACCCGAGAAGAGGAGGATCTGGGCTTCTCTGCAAAACTACTGCACAGTGCAGGTAAGCATAATATGTTTTTTATTTTTAACTAAAAAAAAAAACACTTTCTTTTTCATACATCATGGAACACAGAGTTGGGCTAATATTCATTACCTACTGGGTTAAACGCCATCTCTAGGTGAATGGACACTGGTAGATAAAGTCTTAGACAGGAAGTGATCCCCTGTATAACCCCTCCCATACAGGAAGTATATCAGTTTTTTTTACCAGTGTCTGCAAGGTGAATGGGTACATTTGTTTGAGCTCTCTCAGCTCCAGGTCTTTAGTCCCACAAGCGTTTTTTAAATGAATCAAGGGATTGCCCGATCGGATCCATTTGACACAGGCTCTATATGCTTAGATAAATGGTACCCGAGCCTCGCAAAGAAGGCACAAGATCCTGCAAGGTTTTGCCTGTAATGCGACCTTCGGGCGCTGGACCCTGCAAAGTGGAATCCTGGACACCACAGCGCTAAGGTATTCCTGCAGGGTGCTGCACAGGTCCAAGGGAGGGGACACTAAACATGAAAAGGAGACCCAGTCCTTGAAGGTCCTCAAGTGACAGGAACCCGCCGTGATGGCTGAAGATTGGGCTCTTAGTTTCTAAGCTGCCCTGCACCTGGATGGGTAAATAAAACCCCTTATTTACTTATTGTTGGGTGTCCCAGTGATTGGGACACCCCATACGCCTATCTGGTATGGTGCCCACAGTCAATGCTGCTGCTTCACTCTTTATCACCAAGGATGAACTGTCCTCAGCCCTAGCCGGGTTAGAGCACAGGATTGCTGGCATGATTGCCTCCATCCCGCAGGGTGCCAAGAACCCCTCCCCTGAGCCTCCTAGTTTGGAGCAGGAATGGGTTGAGGATGTGGAAGAGCTAAAAGCCCAGGATTCTGTGGAGGGCCTGGTGGAGGAGTCTGCTTCTGAACAATCTGGACAAGAAGATATCCAGTTGGTGTCTGCCTCTCAGTCGCAGAGGCTTTTGATCCACACTCTTACTGAGATGGTTCGTTTGCCTTTAAGTTGCCTCTTGCAGAGGTTACTGAGCCCCCCTGGTCCTCTTTGGGGTCTCTGAGGCCTCTTCAGGCCGCACAGGCTTTCCCCTTACACCCACTGTTGGAACAGGCGGTGTATGCTGAACATCCCGGACAGGATTTTTGTTCCTCCTAAGAGGTTTTCCCTTTTATATCCCATGGATGAAAAGTTCACTAACCACTTGCCACCCAGGCCAATTATGACATTTCTCTCCTACATGTAAAAATCATAATTTTTGCTAGAAAATTACATAGAACCCCCAAACATTATATATGTTTCTTTTTAGCAGAGACCTTAGAGAATACAATGGCGGCCGTTACAACTTTTATCTCACACGGTATTTGCGCAACAATTTTTCAAGCGGGTTTTTTTTGGGAAAAAAAACTGTTTCATGCTTGAAAAACAAAACAAAACAGTAAAGTTACCCTAATTTTTTTGCATATTGTGAAAGATGATATTACACCGAGTAAATGGATACCTAACATATCACGCTTCAAAATTGCACACGTTCGTGTCGTGGAATGGTGCCAAACTTCGGTCCTTAAAAATCCCCATAGGCAATGCTTTACTTTTTTTTTACTGGTTAAATGTCTTGAGTTACAGAGGAGGTCTAGGGCTAGAATTATTGTTCTCGGCAATACCTCACATGTGTGGTTTGAATACCGTTCAACACCCGCAAGTTAAATATGCGTTTGCTTCTGCGTGCGAGCACACGGGGACAGGAGCGCTTGAAATTTTTAGATTTTTTTTTTTATTGTTAATTTTAATTTAATTTTTCTATTTTGACGCTTTTTTTTTTTTTACATTTTTTTTTTTAATCACTTTTATTCGTACTAAAAAGAATGTAAACATCCTTTGTAATAGGAATAAGCATGACAGGTCCTTTTTACAGTGCGATATGGGGTCAATAAGACCCCACATCTCACCTCTAGGCTGGGAAGCCTAAAATGAAAAAATCTCAGCTTCCCAGCCGAGGCAGCGCAAAGGCCGGGCGTGACGTCATAACATCACGCCTGGCCTCCGAACAATCATAGAGACTCCAGGGACCATCTGGTCCACCGGAAATCTCTAAGTTCACCATCCGGGGCCGGCGGATCCCTTCTCCGACTCCCCCTTCAAGCCCGTAATAATGATCAAGCGGCGAAACAGCTGCTATGATCATTTCTATATGTAAACTTGAAAGAATCGCGCTTAGGACAGATATATGAGCCAATATATACAGGTTGCTGCCTCCCTTGAACAAAGACACTCCCTAGGGGTGTCCTGCAGAAATGAAAGTATTATGACATAATAGGGAAAAACTGCGCTACCCGAGAAACCTGTTTGGCTCAGCCTATACAGGGAACGTTATACAAACCTTATTTTTATATATATCACAAAACTTCAAACTGATATAAATGAGAAATGTGGTCATTAAATGAAAGCAAATACTGAAGAGTTGCAATAAAATAGCTAAAGTACATGCGTGTGGGTCAGCATATAATCGCATGCATCCTATATAGGTACTAATGTATAGGGTATGTCAGAAAAAACTTTATATATGCCAAATGATCCTAGTAGAGTAGTATACTTTCTCCACACCACAGACTACATTCAGCACTTTGTACAAGATAAAAACATATTATATATAGCAAAAACCATGCACCAAAACATGCATGGATCCAGTTATGTTAATTCCTATAGGGAAAAAAATTGCATACAACATAGCAGTATCTATGTATCTCAATATTCATATAGTTCATATGTTGTGGCGATTGCATAGATATATAATAGTCCTATGCATTTCATGCGGCAACCAGACTCGATATTCCCCACAGTGACTTGGTGTGTACAGGGTTGAATGGTGACTTCTGTGATCCCCCTTAAATTGCTCACTCACCAGATGTCGGAACCCCTGCAGGGGTATCAGGCCTGTGATACTACACAAAGACTTGGCTTCTATTGGGCTGCCACCTGGTCTTCACTGCTGTTACGCAAGCTAGCCTTCCTAGGCTAGAAGGGTGTCGGAGTTGGCCCTTTCGTGCAGGGAACCATACTTGATCCTTCACCACGACAGGGTCGTGTTACGACCTGTTCCATCCTTTTTGCCAAAAGTGGTGTCAGCCTTTCATTTGAATCAGGACGTTATTTTGCCTTCTTTTTTCTCTTAGCCTCGTTCGGTGGAAAAGAGACGACTGCATTCCTTGGACGTTGTCTGGGCAATCAAGGTTTATTTGTGTAGATCTGCGGAGATCAGAGGATCAGACTCATTTTTGTTTTACCAAAAGGACCCAAGAAGGGGCAGGCAGCTTCCAAAGCTTCCATTGCCAATTGAGTCCGTCAATTGGTTATTCAGGCCTATGGTCTGAAACGTAAAGCACCTCCCTTTAGAGTGAGAGCTCATTCTACCAGGGGTGAAGAACCTCCTGGGCTCTTCGCCATCAGGTATCTGTGGCTCAGATTTGTAAGGCTGCCACCTATCAAGTGGATGTTTGAGCAACCGAGGATTCGGCTTTCGGCCGCAGTGTACTGCAGGCTGTCGTATAAGGTCTGATGGCTATTGTTTGGCAGAGTGTCTCCCTCCCCTCAAGGATATTCCTCTGGGATGTCCCAGTAGGTAATGAATATTAGCCTAACTCTGTGTCCCATGATGTATGAAAAAGAAAATAGGAATTTTTTTTGTCATACTTGCCTGTAAAATCCTTTTGTTTGAGTACATCATGGGACACTTTTGAGGATTCAGTGCTTGCTACAAAAATTTACTTCCTGTATGGGAGGGGATATATAGGGGATCACTTCCTGTCTAAGTCTACCAGTGTTCATTCACCTAGAGATGGTGTATAACCCAGTAGGTAATAAATATTAGCCTAAATTGTGTACCATGATGTACTCAAAGAAAAGGATTTCACAGGTAAGTATGACAAAAAAATCCTATTTTAGTATCACTTTTAGGCCCCTTTCACACTTGTGCGACTTGGGACTGAAAAGTCGCATGACAAGTCATACCCCATGATTTCCAATAAGTTCCAATAATAAATATCTGTGCGACTTCAAAGTAGTCCCTGCACTTTGGTCCAACTTTGATGCGACTTGAGGTCCAAAGACCTCAAGATTACACAGGCATTGCTTCAAGTCGCGTCAAAGTTGCGCAACGTTCAGGTCGTCCAAGTGTGAAAGGAGCCTAAAGCATTAACATGGCAAAAACATATGCAATATATTGCTAGAAAGTATGTACATTTCCCTATGTTTTATCATTTCAAAGACCCTGCACATACAGAAAAATACCTATTGTATTGATCTACTAGAAATGCACTCCGCCCATAAGCTCTGTTTTTGGCTGACGAGACACAGCATTTTTGTGGACTATGTAGTGCCAGCCCTGCCCAATGTCTTTTGCTACACTACTCTTTATCTCTACAACATAGACAATAATTACCGTATTTATCGGCGTATAACACGCACTTTTTTCCCCTTAAAACAAGGGGAAAATCGCAGGTGCGTGTTATACGCCGATCCCCTGCGATCCGACCTGTCACATTTTCAAAATCGCCGATCGCGATTTGAAAATGGCGCCGAAATACACAGAGCCGGTCCTCGGCTCTTTCCGGCGGCTGTCGTTCATTTTCCGCTCCACTCGTAGTCCCGAGCGGAGCTATCCGAACCTACTCGGCTAGGTTCGGATAGCTCTGCTCAGGACTACGAGTGGAGCCGAAAATGAACGACAGCCGCCGGAAAGAGCCGAGGACCGGCACTGTGTATTTCGGCGCCGGCGGCGCCATTTTCAAATCGCGATCGGCGATTTTGAAGCCCAGAATAGCTGGGATCACTGTAGCAAGGCTGCACAGGGGAAGGCTGCACAGGGGAAGGCTGCACTGGGGAAGGCTGCACTGGGGAAGGCTGCACTGGGGAAGGCTGCACTGGGGAAGGCTGCACTGGGGAAGGCTGCACTGGGGAAGGCTGCACTGGGGAAGGCTGCACTGGGGAAGGCTGCACTGGGGAAGGCTGCACTGGGGAAGGCTGCACTGGGGAAGGCTGCACTGGGGAAAACTGCACTGGGGAAAGCTGCACTGGGGAAGGCTGCACTGGGGAAGGCTGCACTGACAAGGCTGCACTGGGGAAGTCTGCACTGACAAGGCTGCACTGGGGAAGTCTGCACTGACAAGGCTGCACTGGGGAAGGCTGCACTGGGGAAGGCTGCACTGACAAGGCTGCACTGACAAGGCTGCACTGACAAGGCTGCACTGACAAGGCTGCACTGACAAGGCTGCACTGACAAGGCTGCACTGACAAGGCTGCACTGACATGGCTGCACTGACATGGCTGCACTGACAAGGCTGCACTGACAAGGCTGCACTGACAAGGCTGCACTGACAAGGCTGCACTGACAAGGCTGCACTGACAAGGCTGCACTGACAAGGCTGCACTGACAAGGCTGCAATGATGGGCGTTTAAATGTAAGTTTTTTTTTCCCTTCAACTTCCCTCCTAAAAGTTTTTTTTCCCTTAAAATTCCCTCCTAAATTGGGGTGCGTGTTATACGCCGGTGCGTGTTATACGCCGATAAATACGGTACTTTATAATAAAAACAATATTTAAAAAACTCTCTAGGTAGCAGTGTCCCCTGTAATATTGCAGCAGCACTCTTGTCATGTATTAAAAGATGGGAAGCTTCAATATAATATTCATATATGAACTATTGCGATGCAGTTCAGTAATATCATATGGCAATTTTGATCCTGAAGTAACACCTTCCACCAAACACTTCACCACATGAGATGATCTCTCCTTTGGGGATGCACTCACCACATATGCAGAGATAATGCGCCTTACATTTTATCACTGACTCTCCACCGCTCTGAAAGAACTCCCACCAAACTTAAAGCCGTGTCATGTAAGGATCCATGTGGATAAAACAAATTGGCCACATAGCGTAATACTGTTGATAAGTATTTAATAATCCCTAATCAACTCCTTACATAAGATACGTGCAATAAATCAAAAATGCTCAAGCAATGTAAAGTGCCTGTGCAGAAATCACCCGGTAGCCGGTAATAGTAATGCCCCGTACACACGGTCGGACTTTGTTCGGACATTCCGACAACAAAATCCTAGGATTTTTTCCGACGGATGTTGGCTCAAACTTGTCTTGCATACACACGGTCACACAAATCCGATCGTTCTAAACGCGGTGACGTAAAACACGTACTTCAGGACTATAAACGGGGCAGTGGCCAATAGCTTTCATCTCTTTTTTTATTCTGAGCATGCGTGGCACTTTGTCCGTCGGATTTGTGTACACACGATCGGAATTTCCGACAACGGATTTTGTTGTCAGAAAATTTTATAGCCTGCTCTCAAACTTTGTGTGTCGGAAAATCCGATGGAAAATGTCCGATGGAGCCCACACATGGTCGGAATTTCCGACAACATGCTCCGATCGGACATTTTCCATCGGAAAATCTGACCGTGTGTACGGGGCATTAGGGAACGTCTGGGTAAACCAGCGGTTCTTTCTTACTTCCTGATACCTCGGCTGTCCGTGACACGCACACTTCACTTACGGTAAACCACGGAGATCAAGTCCCTGACATGTTTCATCACTTCCTGACTTCGTCTGAGGGCTTGATCTTGTGGTGTCAATGCTGGTTTTTTGTATGGAAGTCATGTCACCGCCCAGCGCCGTGTGAGATCATGTGACGTCCATTATATCTGCCCACATGTTACTCCACCAATGCGCTGGTATGTAAACAGATAATACGGAAATCACCATGGTTACAGAGCTGGCTAATTGTAAACCTTCCGGTAACAATAAAAATGCACATATATAATGCATTTGAAATTCATAAATCAAATCGAAATGTGAAATAACCATAATTAAAATGTATACTGAATTAAAACATGGAACATTAAAACCAGATAAACCATAGCGGCTGCTTCTAAGTGACCACCCTCGTGGATCCTCATACTGGTATACGTCCCATAATATAAATAACCACTCAGCCCGTATCTCCCCTACCCCTTAACAGATTAGTTAGGGTAGAGTGAACCTCTAGTGAGACATATATAACCAAAGCTGCAAACAAAATATATGCATATTTATAGCGGTGTACAACTTAATTAATAAAATCAGCAAATGCGCTAAGACATATAAAAAATTACTATAAAAATTAATTAAAAATATTAATTAACAATATCAATTAATATAAAATATTGAACAATCAACCTAATGTCCAAAAATTACAGTTAATACAAAAAAAGGCGGAATGATCAAAAGTTGTACACCGCTATAAATATGCATATATTTTGTTTGCAGCTTTAAATTTCTTTTTTGTGTGTCCCTATTGAATTATTGAGAGGAGAGGTTGGAAAAAGTCGATAGGGACACACAAAAAAAGGAAAGTCAAAAAATATCATAGAGATATGGAAGACTTCAAAACTAATACAATCTATGCTTGACAACAAGTATTACCTGATAACAATATTTTGGCAGAAAAACCCTCATCAATACAACCAATATTAGCACAATCCGTGCGGAATCAGAATTTGCCGATTCCCTCTACTTTGGTGGGTGATTATGCTAATGAGGATGGTGATGAAATGACACAGTTAAATTCCCCGGCACTTTTCTCAACTCCTATTAAAAGGGGTAAGGCTAATCAAGAGGTAATAACGGAAGGGTCGATCAAATGGGTTACCATCAACAGGGACCTTATCAGGTTCCAACCCACAAATTTCAACCACTGTGGGAATATCAGGATGATTATGAAGTCGCACCCTCTCCCCGTCCTTTTTTATGGAGAGGCAGGGGGTCAGAGAAGAGGTCGAGGTTATCCACCTCGAAGAGGAAAAACACACACATACCCTCAACCTCTACCTTACCACAGGGATCACATGTGTAAAGATCAATATCAGCCCCAGTGGGAGAAGAATCATGTGCAATACCAGCGACCAAGGAGAGAAGATCCCGAGGCTGTAGGGCCAGATTCAGGACCCAGAAAAAGAAGAAGAGAACTGGATTAGGGGGTATTTTTAATACCCCCTAATCAGAGACGTGATCTCCGTGGTTTACCGGAAGTGACGTGTGCGTGTCACAGACAGTCGAGGTATCGGGAAGTAGGACAGAACCGCTGGTTTACCCAGACGTTCCCTAACTATTACCGGGTGATTTCTGCACAGGCACTTTACATCGCTTGAGTGTTTTTTATTTATTGTACGTATATTATGTAAGGGGTTGATTGGGGATTATTAAATACTTATCAACAGTATTACGCTATGTGGCCAATTTGTTTTCTCCACATGGATCCTTACATGACACCGTTTTTAAGTCTGGTGAGAGTTCTTTCAGAGCGGTGGAGAGTCAGTGATAAAATTTAAGGCGCATTATCTCTGCATATGTGGTGAGTGCATCCTCAAAGGTGAGATCATCTCACGTGGAAGGTGTTTCTTCAGGATCAAAATGGCCATATGATATTACTGAACCGCATTGCAAAAGTCCATATATGAACATCATATTGAAGCTTGCCATCTTTTATTACATGACAAGAGCGTTGCTGCAATATCACAGGGGACTCTGCTACCTAGAGAGTTTTTGTAATATTGTTTTTATAATTTTAATTTTTCTAGCAGCTGCTGTGATTGTGATTTTATAATTAAGTTTATATTTTCATTTCCATTTTTGGGCTTTGTGATTTTCACTACTCAGTGGCCCCAAATATATATCCAGGGCGTTGAGCGGTGCATTTTTTTTATATATAATTATTTTATAGTTCCATATAATAACTAGGTGGACACTTATAGAAACAGACCAAAAGGTAGCAGATAAGAGAAGTTAATTGTTAGATTTCACATAATTTAAAACCTGTCACTTTGCCTCTTTAGGGCAAAGTGCTATGTTCTGAGCAATTAATGCACCTACCCAGGCAAATATTAATTTTAGCTGTGCCTGCCTACAGCTCTTTTCCTCTATGGGGGTTCTAGGAAATACCTACCACTTATAAGTATGGGTTACCTACTCCTCCCAGGGTACCGTGCACAGGGCAAAGTATTTTATTTATTAGGGGTGTTTATATAGCGCCAACAATTTATGCAGTGATTTACATATATACAGTATATTGTGCATTCACATCAGTCCTTGCCTTCACAGAGCTTACAATCTACGGTCCCTGATTCACATTCATACATACACATACTGGAGCTAATTTAGACAGGAGCCAATTGCCTACCAGCATGTCTTTGGAGTGTTGGAGGAAACCCAAGCAAGGACAGGGAGAAAATTTAAACTCCACGCAGGAAGTGTTATGATTGGGATTTGAATTGATGACACTTGTGCTTCCAGGCAGACGATATAACCACTAATTTACCTTTAGGCTTTGCTCAACCCTCATGTGTTGTGCTAAAACATACCTATGGCTGATGTCAAAGCTCTGCTCCCATGATGCACTGAACAATTTCTCTGTTGTTCTGTATATAATTTGTGGTAGAGGGGTGCATGAAGTCCCCAATTTTTCAAGGTGTCAGATAGGTAGCATATTGCATAGTGAAGAAGATGCTTTCCAATTGCAAGGATAGAAAATAAGTGTTAACCGAGTTTATTTTTAAAACAATATCCTGCTCTTCTACAAGTCCAGGCTTTTCCTTTAATCTTACACTGTGACATTGGCTATTTTAATGCTTGCCTGGCATGCAGTTTATAGTGGAATCTCAGGTCGAAGTGCATAGTTTAAAATGCCAACCATTTTTACATTCCTGGGAAGAAAAAAAACAACATAACCTTAAATGCACTTGTTCATTGTTACATGCCTCAACAAGCTGCAAGAGACATGCTGAAAGATAGCCACGTAGAAGGTCTGTGTAGGCAGTGTAATGACTCTGTAATTTATGGTCATTTAGCTTCTGATTGGAGTTAACTTCAGCTTACGGTACCTTACTGTCCTAGAGAACCCTGAGCAGCTAAAGCAGGACTCATTCTGCATAAAGTGTCTGTCTGTGCCTCTCCTTCTCGCTATATATATATATATATATATATATATATATATATATATATATATATATATATATATATATATATATATATATATATATATATATATATATTATATTTATATTTATATTTTTTTTCATCTAGAAATATAGGGATTCCAAGAGTGTCCTGATATTTAAGGACTTTGAAAGCATTCATAACTGCATTCATTAAATTTTTTAACTGTGTGTAATTTATCTTAAAAAAAAAAAAATAAAGTGATTCCACACACATATATGTAAAAACCTATTTTATTAACCTTTTCAATCTGGAAATAAACTGTAATGAGCATATCTGCAGTGTGCCTAGGAGTCACGGCATTTGCAATGGTGTGACTTTGTATTTTTGTCCATGCTCGCAAATTTACAGTTATAATCATTCAAACATACTATACAAAAGTGACTGTTTCCACATTCTATAGTCAGGATCTAAGTGTTGTGTTATCCATCTCCTGGTTCAGCCCAGACTGGTCTGTCTTGACCTGAACGTCACATGTAGAGATGAAAGTGTGTACTGAGCTATTCGCTTTAGTACTGTACACCCTTTCAAAATTTCCAGAGAAACATATTCAAACATATTTGATTTTGGGAATTGAAAATTCACACTACATTCTTTCTTTTAATGCCTGTTCAAATGTAGTTTTAAAGCAAGTCTGCCCCCTAAAATTTAAAAATAGTTGTTTACAAATGGAAGCAAGAAAGTCTCTTAATACTTACCTCTGAAGAGAGCAGCTTAACCTCAGTTTCTGAATTTCCAGCACTAAGATCACTGGCAGAATTCCCACTTGTTTGTCAGGTTCCTGGCCCCCCACTGTGCACTGCAGTTCCTGCTGCCAGCTTCTACTTCACTGTGGTTTCTGTAATGATGATTGGAGCAGTAGATAAAACTACAACACCCAGCAACAGGCATCTGACACCCCTGTTAGACCCATCATAGTGTCAAATGCTAAAGATTTTGCTGGAGGCCGTAGGTCTTGAAGAGAGAGAAGTGAATATTCAAGAGAGAATTAAGTATTTAGAGCCTTCTTTTGTAGGCAAAGTTTTTTAAAATTTTGTTTTGCAACAGAATCTCTTCAATGTGAACCTTGGTTTTCTTTTTGCTGAACCATCTAACAGTACATGTGCATGGAGGATGTTGTAAGCTCTGTCCTGCACCCTGTTCTATATCACAGCTCTCTTTAGAAGTCAGGTGTGCACAGCTTAAGAGTGTGCTTCTGTGCAGTAAGTCTGTCTGTAGGCAGTGGCTTCTCACACTTCAGCCCCTGTGTATGTCACTGGAGATGCATTCTCCTCTGCCCTGTTGGGCTTAGAAGGAAGATTAGCGGCTTTAATCGCATTCTCCATCCAAGAGGATAGGAAGCATGCTAGATCCCCCTCCCCCACCTCAAAACCCTTTTTCCAAAGGAACAGTGGGCACAGGGTGAGGTGTTATCCTCAGGTGATGACGGGGAAAAACAAGCCAAATTTTCCTCTGCAGAGGAAACAACAGTTGATGAACCTTATGCAACCTCTGACAGATTGATGGTACAAACTCTTACAGAGATGGTTCATTCCACTTTTTATACTACTCCTAACAGAGTAATCTGAAAGTCTAGGTCCCTTCTTTGTTTTTTGTTTTTTTAAAAAAAAAAAAAAAAAAAAAACCTTTTACAGCGCTTATTTATGCTGAATGGGATCATCTGGACAAGCATTTTTTTCCCTCCAAATAATTTCTCAGTTCTCTATCATGAAGGAAAAATTCACTAAGGTTGGAAAGTACCAGCAGTAGACGCTGCGATTTCCAGCATCAATAAAGATGCATAATTGCTTAAGCTTAAAATCGCACCCCGACGTATTCTCGGTGGCAAAGGATTACAGTAAAATCACGCAACTTTGGGGTTGCAATAGTGGAAACTGAGCCTAAGAGGAGAAAATATTCAGCCCCTGTATACATGATTGAAGATGCGTTTTTCCTCCGCCCTGCAGGGCCTAGAAGGAAAATTAGCGACTTTAATCGCATCCGCTATCCAAGGATGAGAAGCGTGTTAGATCCCCCTCCCCCACCTGAGATCCCTTATCAAGGGAACAGTGGGTAAAGGATGAAGGATTACCCTCAGGTAATCGGGAAGAAAGGCAAACCGAGTACTCCTCTGCAGAGGAGACAACTAGAGTTGAACTTTTTTTCAGCCTCGCAATCTGAGAAATTGCTGATACAAACCTCTTACAGAGATGATTTGTGCCTCTTTCAAGCTACCTCTAGTAGAGTCAGCTGTTAGTTCTGTTTTTTCTTAGGTTCCTTGGAACCTTCACTGCCTTTTTCATGCGTTTCCTGTACATGTACAGAGCCACACAGAAATTCAACAGATCCATTCTAGATCTAGTTCCTGAAGATCCGCTCCTTTCTATGGAGTCGATCAAGTCAGTAGTTTCTATCCTGAAAGGAGGAAAACTTCTGGCGCCTATCGGCATCAGGGGTGCATATCTGCATGTCCATATATTTCCCGCTCACCAAAGGTTTCTGCCGTTCGAAGTAGAACAGCAGCATTTCAGTTTATAGCCTTGCTCTTCGGGCTAGCTACAGCACCTCGAGTGTTCACAAAGGTACTAGCCCCACCTGTAGCCAGGTCAAGGACACAGGGCCTAAACAGTCTTGGCATACCTAGACGATCTATTGCTAATAGACCAATCGCTGTTCGGAGTAAGGTGTACGCATTACAACCAGTTACCTGGAAAGGTCTGGGTTGCATTCTCAACCTAGTCTCCATTAAAATCGCTAAAAAAGGCTGCAGTATTTGGGTCTGATCATAGATACAGCCCAGAAGAAGGGTCTTCTTGCCCAGAAAAAAAACAAAACACCACTCTATAAAAGAGTTGGTGTGGATGGTCAGGTCAAAAGGAGGTCCCTCCATTCACCTTTGCATGAGGTTGTTAGAAAGGATGGTGGCTTCATTCGAAGCAGTTCCCTTTGCCCAGTTTCATTCGAGACTGTTGCAAAACAGTATTCTATTTGCTTGGAACAAAACGATCCAAGCTTTGGACTTGCCAATGCGGCTGTCCCCAAGGGTGTCCCAAAACCTCAATTGGTTACTAAAGAATGTCCTAAAGGGTAAATACTTAAAACCACTTTTCTGGAAAGTGATAATGACAGAGAAGACAACTGTCCAAGGACAGTGTTCAAGAACCGAAAGAGCCTTGCCCATCAACATCCTAGAGATTCGGGCAGTGCGTCTGGCTCTAAAAGCCTGGACTTCCAGGTTAAGGGATTGTCTCGACAGGATCCAATCCGTCAATGCCACGGCTGTGGCCTATATCAATCACCAAAAGGGGCACCAAGAATCTCTCAGTGCAGAGAGAAGTGAACCATATTCTGGGGGCAGTCATTTCTACTTTAATGCTAGGCAGCCAGCTGGAAAGTCTGGAGTCTGGAAAGCTTATGTTTCCTGGTGTGAATCCAAGGGTTGGCACCCACGGAGATATATTAGAGGTAGAATTCTTGCCTTTCTACAAGTAGGCGTAGAGATGAAGTTGGCCCTGAGTACTATTAAGGGCCAAGTCTCAGCCTTATCAGTTTTATTTCAAAGACCACTTGCTACGCATTCTTTAGTCGGGGGTTTCATGCAAGGAGTGATGTGGATTAATCCGCCAGTTAAATCACCCTTAAGCCCTTGGGACTTGAATTTAGTTTTGTCAGTGTTACAAAAACCGCCATTCGAACCATTACAGCAGATTCCCTTAGTCCTTCTGACTAGGAAGCTGATGTTTTTGGTTGCTATATCCTCAGCAAGGAAGGTTTCAGAATTGGCTGCTCTTTCCTGAAAGAGCCATATTTGATTATTCATGAGGACAGAATGGTGTTACGCCCTCGTCCAGGCTTTTTGCCAAAAGTGGTTTCAGGCTTTCATCTGAATGAAGATATTGTCCTGCCATAGTTTTTTCCAAAACCATGTTCCAAGGAAGAAAAGTCGCTACATTGTCTTGATGTGGTGAGAGCAGTGAAGATCTATTTAAAGAAAACTGCTCAGATTCGTAAGACTGATGTCTTATTTATTCTGCCAGAGGGTCCTAAATAAGGACAGGCAGCGTCAAAATCCACTGTGGCTAAATGGATTCGGCAAGTTATAATTGGAACTTATGATTTAAAGGGAAAGATTCCCCTTTTCAAATTAAGGCGCACTCTACCAGAGCGGTTGGTGTTTCTTGGGCAGTGCGTCACCAGGCCTCCATGTCTCAGATCTGCAAGGCCGCAACTTGGTCTTCAGTGCATACATTTACAAAATTTTATCAAGTAGATGTAAAATGGAATGAGGATATCGCCTTCGTGCGCAGTGTGCTGCAAGCAGCAGTATAATTCCTCAAGGTCTGGGGTTGCCCTACGGGTTGTGTCTCCCTCCCCTCAAGTAGCATTGCTATGGGACACCCCACCAAGTAATTACTTGAGGCTCTGTGTCCTATGATGTACGAGAAAAGAAAATAGGATTTTTAAAACAGCTTACCTGTAAAATCCTTTTCTTGGAGTACCTCATAGGACACAGAGCTCCCGCCCCTTTGTTTTATGGGGTGAGAGTATATTGCTTATATTGCTTGGCTACAAAAACTGAGGACTCCTGGAAGGAGGAGGGGTTATATAGGGGAGTCAACTTCCTGTATTGGTTATACCAGTGTCAACACCTGAAGGTAGGCCCATAACCCACCAAGTAATTACTTGAGGCTCTGTGTCCTATGATGTACTCCAAGAAAAGGATTTTACAGGTTAGCTGTTTTAAAAATCGTATTTTTCTCTTTTTCAAAATAAAAAGCGCAGAGGCGATCAAATACAACCAAAAGAGAGCTCCATTTATGGCAATAAAGGACATTAATTTTATTTGGGTACAACATCGCACGACCGCGCAATTGTTTGTTAAAGTGACGCCGTGCCGCATCGCAAAAATTGGCCTGGTCACGAAGTGGGTAAAACCTTCCGGAGCGAAAGTGGTTAAAGGAGCAGGATCTTTTTTTTTTTTTTTTTTTTTAGGCTAACAAACGCTTTAACTGTTAAGTGGTCTATTCCATTAGTTGATCATTGAATCTTAGTCTTAAACAGCCATCTTGCTGTACCATTTGAAGATGTTCCTTCCTTCAAAGATTCTGCAGATAGGAAAATTGAGATGCTGTCTTTACACTTGCAGGCCAGCTCTGCAACCAGCCATCGCTGCAATTTCTGTCTGTCAAACTGCAGCTATCTGGACTATGACAATGAACAACCAACATGATCTTAAATTCCAGAACCATGCCTTAACTAAGAAATTACCTTCTGCTGTGCTTTGCTCTTTTGTGTGGATGCCCTAGAACAAGTAATGAAACAAATTTCCAGAATACCACCTTTTTGGTAAGGCACTTGACAATTTTCATTAAAGATGTCACAGGAGATTTCACAAGTTCTACCCCTCTTAAATCAACTAAAATCTGCCCAAGTACAGTCAGATTTGCAAAATGCCATGAACCACCTATTGTCCCTGGGAGTAGTTGTGTCACTGCCCCCACAAAACGGGTTTCTATTCAAATCTGTTCGCCATACCAAAGCATTCATCCTGTTCTCCACCTTAAATTCTTCAACAAATACCTTAAAATTCCCAATGGAATCCGCCAGGTTGGTAAATGCCTTTCTGAGACCAGGGCAATAACCGGCATCCGCATATTCTTATTTTCGTCCACCTCATCAGCATTTTATGCGCTTTGCAGTGGAAGACCATTTCCAGTTAGTCCTTTTTGCCTATCCTCTGCTCCCAGAGTATTCACAAAGTACCTAGCATGTCTTCTTGCCCTTGTAGGAACTCTAGAGGTCATAAGTTATCTGGACAACCTTCTTCTGAAGGACTTCTCCACCTTTCAGCTGCCTGCAGATGTCCACAGAACAATTTAAATGCTACAGACTTTCAGTTGGGTGATCAGTTTTGACAGATCTGCTCACCAGCTTTCTCTTCACCTGGAATACCTGAATCCGGACCTGAACACATCCCAAGCAAAGGTTTTCCTTCCAGAGAAGAAAATACTCTCTCTCCAAGTTGATGCTCAGTAATTAAAAATTCAAAGCAATATCCTACAATGAAATTCTTCATGAGAGGGTACAAGGTAGAGTTTTATCCCTACTCCCTCATTTGTTATGTTTAAATCTGCCAGCTTTAGACCAAAAGAAGGCAGATTTGATGACTGCCGTGAATAAATTTTTAGGCACAAGGAGTGTTTGTGACAGTTGCTTCAAAAGAACAGTTTCAAGGTTTCTATTCTAATCTATCCAAAGTCCAAAAACCAAATGGGGGCAACTGCCCAATACTGGACCTAAAATCATTAATTAGATTTCTTTGCTATCCAAAATTTCAGATGGAATACACTAGATCTGTCATTGGTTCCCTCAAAGGGAATTTCTTCATCAGTAGACATACGAGATATGTGACAAAAACATGTGATATCGCTGCTATGTATGTGTTAGCCTCTGAATATTTAAATTCAAACATACATAAATTAAAAAACCATGTCACCAATTCATTCCTATGTGCAATAGAATATATATGTACAAAAAGTCCATGAATCCATATAAAGTGTCCAGTGCTTCAAAATGAAAGCGCATCCAAATAAAGTGCTTCATAAAAGTGTGCCTGCGTCTTGGATATGTTTCACAAACTTCTGTCTTCCACCACAATGTGCACAGCCTTCGGCCACCTCCTTTTCACTATAGCAACTTGCCAGAAAGATTATGAACCTTATATACTCCCACTCTCATCCAGCCTTCAGAGGATTTCTCCCTTTTGTCACAGTTTTATCCTCAACTCTCATTCAATTACCACAGTGGAGAACCAAGCAAGAAAGGAAAGGGAAGCTTCAATCGTGTAAAACTCTTATTTTATTAAAGAGCAATATAAAATATTCCACTTGCATGGATTGACACTCGTCCTGACACTTAGGAATAAATCGCTTGTATATCACTTTATAACAGCACCAGCTTCATCCACAATAAAGAGGCTGCAAGCTTGGCCACTAGTGTGCAGGATGATGTCATGTCCTAAACGCCCCCATATATATTTTATATATATAAAATATTAAAACACAAAGTCTCAAAAATTTGTCAAAATGATGTTCAATCCATCTCTGTTCAATCCTCCTGGTTTTATTGTCTCAAGCTCATATCTTAATTTTGTTTCTCTTTTAGAAATCTCTTTTATCAGGCCACTACCTCTTCAGTGGTTCTGTTCCATAAAATATTAGACCACTCGGATCTCTCCTATGTCTCTCTCTAAAATGTCTATAAGCACTATGCTTCTTAAAACTATTTTTTTATGGTGGTAAAATGTTTCTCCTTGTTTTTAATTGACTCATGGTCCTTTCTATGTATTGTAGCCCACAGGGGCATTCCAATATGTAAACAACATGGGAGTCATCACAAAAGATGAAATCCCCTATTTCATAACTTATTCGTGTATATAGAAGTAAATGTTTTCAGTTTTTTTTCTGTACTCTTACATGCTTTGCACCTATTGCACTTAAAAAAATCTATTTACTTCAAATAAAGAAATGGGTGTTTTTGGCAAAGTTTATCACAATATGTACCAATCTGGGCTGCAACGATGGAGCTTTTCTGTAAACAAAATTTAAATTTCCGGGAAGAATGTTATTCAACTCTTCATCTTTTAGTATTACCAGCCAATGCTTCTTTAGAATTTTTTCTAATCATTTATACTGTGCATTAAAATCTGTAGAAAAAAAAACTACATTCGATACTCTCTTCTTCTTTGTTGCTTGTTTCAAAACAGTTTCTCCCTATTTTTCTCAAACACCTTCCTTCTCACTATCTGTAATTGTTCTTTCTTATATGCCTTTTCTCTTCATTAGAACATTCGCTTGCTGTAAAAAAATCTTCATATAAATCACAGTTTCCCTTTATTCTTGTAAACCATCCCTTTGGTGTATTGTATATTCAGCTGGGATTGTGGCAATATAGTGGGAAAGAAACTTAAAATCTAAAAAATGAACCTGGTCTCTACTCCTTTTCCCTGTAAAACTCAGATCATATCTATTGCTGATATACTAAAAAAGCTTTTTCTAGACTTTCTGCTGTATCTTCTGAGAACATAATCATATTGTCTATATATTGTTTGTACAGCTACAGTTATGGCCATCTTTCATACATTTCTTATTCTTCCCATTTTGACATGACCAAATTTGCTACATTGGAAGCATATTTAGCTCCCATAGCAATAGTATAAAAGTATTCAGAGATGCATGACGTCCAGTCCACTCTCTGAAGATGTCAATTATTATACAGGATTTATATAGCGCCAACAGTTTGCGCAGTGCTTAACAAAATAAAGGCAGACATTACAGTTACGTTACAATTTGGTACAAGTGGAATGAGAGGGCCCTGCTCATTAGAGCTTACAATCTAAAAATTCTGATGGAATGTGAAGGGAGAGGCCTGTGGACATGACATCCTGCACACTAGTGACCAAGCTTAAAGCCTGTGTATTGTGGCTGGAGCCAGCACGAATTTAAAGTGATATACAAGCAATTTATTCTTAAAGTGGTTGTACACGCCTATATTAAGGCTTACCTGTAGGTGCTGGAAATATCTCCTAAACCTCCACGGTTTAGGAGATATTTACAATAAAGCCATGCTCCGATGTCTGCGGTGCATGCGCACTTTAGAAAGGGCAGATGGTGCCATTTCTAAAGGGGTCATGCCGTGACTGCTGACTCCCGCGCCCATGAAAAATGCTGTAAATGAACAATGCTTTCAGAAATAGAGGTGTTAATAGTTTCTTTTATATCAGTTAAAGTGGATCTCCACCCAATTTTACAACACTAGCTGCACAGGATTACCGCAATGTCCTAATGACAAAACGGCACTTTTTTTTTATACTGTACCTTTGTTGTTGATAGTATCTGTGTCTTCCAGGATGTACAGGCTGCGGATAGGGGCGTGTTTTCTGCGGCTAAATCGTCACTTCCTCTTAGCCGCACTGGCTCCTGGGAGCTTGTGTCATTGTTCCCAGGAGTCAGTGCGGCGGCCTGTTGCGAGAGTTATCTCGGGATTTCAATCCTGATAGTGACGTCATTGCCATCACAACAGGGCGGGACTTCCTATGACGCCGCTCGTTGTGATGGAAACCGGAGCTGTTGACAGCGCTGCAATGGCAATCTACTGCGCATGCTGGTTGATCAGCAGCACCGTATCCTGGAAGAGGATGCCTGTGGGCTTCACATGGGTAAAAAAAAAAAGAAAGAGAAAACCTGCGCTATCAAGCAAAAAATTGTTAATATAACTGCAGCTGCAACAAAACCACAAATATCAATGAGGTGAAAAATTACATACAAAGAAAAAATTGTGCGCTTGCATTAGATATTTAAATCTATATTACTACGTGATTATCATAAGTAGATAAACAAATAAATAAAAAATAAATAAAAAACGCCATCAAAGTTAATTGTGAGCGAATTAGAAAGTCGCTATGCTACAGAGCAAACAGCGACATGTAAGTCAAATACTAATATTGACCATTGCATACATATAAACCAACAATAAAGTTATAAACTGGTGTGCAAAAAAGAAAAGAAAGAAAAAACAAAAAACAAAGGTTATTCCACCCAAGTGCAAAGTCCTAAAGTTCAAAATTGCATCCTGAGTCGCAGGAAAAACGCATATCCAAAGTTCATGAATTGCATTCCTTAGTGCGTATAAATATATATATATATATATATAAATAAAAAACACCATCAAAGTTAATTGTGAGTGAATTAGAAAGTCGCTATGCTACAGAGCAAACAGTGACATGTAAGTCAAATACTAATATTGACCATTGCATACATATAAACCAACAATAAAGTTATAAACTGGTGTGCAAAAAAGAAAAAACAAAAAAAACAAAGGTTATTCCACCCAAGTGCAAAGTCATAAGTGAAAAAGTTCAAAATTGCATCCTGAGTCGCAGGAAAAACGCATATCCAAAGTTCATGAATTGTATTCCTTAGTGTGTATAAAGGAATAAGGGGACGTGAAGGGACCTCCAACCACCAGTGGATCCGAAGGTTGATAATAGATGTATCCTTACCAGACACGTTGGACCTCCTTTATAGCAAGGTCTTAGAAGCATGCAGATTTAGCCCTCTGCAGGGACAGTAGATGTCAGCTCACCACACAGCTGGAGATGGTTCCGACACTTCCGCATTGATGTAAACACTCCCTCGTTTGGACTCGTAGGTAAAGAAGGGGAGAAAGAAAAAACTCCAATGGTATAGTATGTAAAAAAAGGGGAATTTTATTGCCTCAGACAACTAGGCATCTTTAAAACATCCAAAACATAAAAGCCGGCAAAATATAAAAACAAAAGAGACGCCCGTGCTAGGTTACATAGGGCTCTATGGCGATCTGGCGTACACTGCGTAGCCACGCCCTACATGTTTCGTGATAGGTCACGTCTTCAAAGGGGCACGGGCGACGCAGTGAACCATCGCCATTTATAGTACTTCCTTACATTCAAGCCTCGTTTTCATCTGAGTTTCAATTACAATCTGAGCATGTGCAAAGGATACCAAGCCTCGATATGGCTCCCGTTATAATGCTTCCTCTCTATTCAAGCCTCGTTTTTGTCCAAAGAACGAATTACAATCTGAGCATGTGCAAAGGATACCAAGCCTCGACGTAGCTCGCATTGTGAAACGCAAACCAGGAAGCTTGTTCCTGAATGTCATTAGCACACTTTATATGGCCCAAATTTTGTTCTCATCTCAAACTAATATATATCATCTATTATAGGTCTAAGCAATTAGTTATTTTTGGGTCAAATCATCCCATTTTACATACTGTAGGACACTACTCCTACAGTAATAGACATTTAGCAACAAAAAAAGGGGAAAATTTTGAAAAGGACGAAAAAAAAAAAACGAAAAAAAAAAACTGCTAAATCTAAACAATATTGCTTGTTCTTTCCTCAGACCACAACTACTGTATTATTGAAAAAAATCTTTATATTTGGGGGTTACATTACTAAGAATCGTCATACATTAGTCCTATATTTGTGTGTATTACTACATTCAAAGGGCAGCCATATCTCGACATGGTATCCCCCTATATTTTTTACAAAACCGACAATATAACGACCCCTAGAAAAAGAGGGGGAGGGGGGGAGGTTTACAAATTATTTTCCCAAGTGTCGAAATCAATACGTCCACACACAACATCGTCTAAGCATTGTCAATAAACGCATTAATCTCGACATCTACATTGAGCCCAAAGGGTTTTAAACATTTCATTTTATATATCCACTCCATTTCGAGCTTGGATATAGCTCGTTTTTTCGGACCACCCCTCCATGGTGTCTTGAGTCTATCTATGGCTATGAATTTTGTACCCCTAGGATCTCGCCCATGTACATCCAAATAATGTTTGGATACTGGATGGCCTATAAACCCTCTTCGGATATTTCCAATGTGCTCGTTCAATCTGACCTGAAGGGGTCGTACTGTACGGCCCACGTATTGTAATCCGCATGGACAGATTAAGAGGTATACTACGTGGGTGGTGGAACAGGTAATAAAGGATTTAATTGAAAAAATCCTCGAAGTGCTGGTAGAATGGAACTGTTTCACTTTACGATCTTTGATGTCATTAATAGTACAAACAGCACAGTTTTTACATTTATAATACCCAACCAAGTTCTGAAAGAACATGGGTTTCCTGATGGGAGGGTCGCAGACACCGGGAGCTATCACTGATCTGATAGAAGGTACTCCTCTGAAAATTACACGAGGTTTCTCAGGAAGTAGAGGGCCTAATACACTGTCATTTTTTATAATATGCCAGTGCTTATACATCAATTTCCTAACCAAGGAATATTGATGAGAGTAGCCTGTTATAAAGGGACAAATGGACTCTTTCCTTTCAGCAATTTCCACCCTACTCTTATCTCTAAGGAGTGACTCTATATCAACCAACTCCACCTCTCTCATTTTTTCCTCAAGGAAAGGAAATTCATATCCTTTTTCCAAAAACCTCTCAGTAAGTATCTTAGATTGTACTCTAAAGTCATTGATGGTAGAACAATTACGTCTAATACGTAAGTATTGACTTTTAGGGACTGAATCAAGCCACGCTTTATGGTGGCAACTGTCTCTGGGGATAAATGAATTGCGGTCTGTGGTCTTGAAATAAGTAGAGGTATGCAAAGAGTCTCCTTCTCCCTTAATTACAACATCTAGGAAGTTCACAGATTTTAAACTGGCCTCATACTTAAATTCAATCCCCCTGTCGTTCCTATTTAGATTTTCCATAAACTCACAGAGAGATTCATGGGTACCGTTCCACAGGAGGAGGACGTCATCTATGTACCTTGCCCACAGGACTAACTCTGATCTCCTCTGGGCATAGATGACGTCCTCCTCCCATTTGCCCATGAATAAATTAGCCAGGCTGGGGGCAAACTTCGCCCCCATGGCAACTCCCTTTGTTTGAAGGAAGTATTGATTCTTATGCCAAAAAAAGTTGTGCGTGGTGGCATATTCAAGAAGTTCCATTATAAACCGCTTTTGTCTCCTTGGGAATGAGGGGTCCTTGTATAGAAAGTATTTTACTGAGGATATACCCCATTTATGGGGGATCGTGGTATACAGGGACGTGACATCGGCAGTTACCAGCCAATGTCCCTCCCTGTATCCACAATCTCTTAAAAGATTAATGGTATGTTTACAGTCCCTAATGTAAGCGGGTAATGATCTAACCAAGGGTTGGAGAAACCTATCGATATACTTGCCAACTCTTGAGGTGATGGAATTTATTCCACTAATAATTGGACGGCCAGGCGGGTGTATAGGGTTCTTGTGGATTTTCGGCAAGTAATATATAATAGGTATCCGTGAGGATACTGGTATCAGAAATTGTTTCTCTTTTTTGTTGTTAATACCTGATTGAGACCCGGAATCAACAATTCCCTCTAATTCCTTCCTGTACTTTATACAGGGGTCGGATTTAAGGAGAGTATAAGTAGTGGAATCTCCCACTAACCTGTCCAACTCCTGTAAATAATCACTTTTATTCAGTACTACAATACCCCCTCCCTTGTCAGCTGGCCTAATGACAAGGTCTTTGCGTTTGCAAAGTTGGTCCAACCCCTGTTCAAGGTCCTTGGTCATTCTATTATTTTTGATTTTTAAATGGTCAAGGTCCCTTAAAAGAACATCTCGAAATACCCTAATTGAAGCTGGCAGACCACCTGGGGGATTAAATAATGATGCGTTTGCAAGGCCTGAGTGCCTAATATTAGTGAGATATTGGCTTTGGGTACCAATAGGATTAGATAATAGATACCTTTTGATATTTAACTTTCTGGTGTATTTGTGAATATCGATATATGTTTGAAATTTGATGACAAGATGACAACCGTCTGGATCGTATAAGTTTCTTTATTAGGAGAAAATGGACAGCACTCATCTTTAAAAACCGAACAAGTGAGTTCTATATTCAAAGAGCATATTCATTGTCATTTTGCCAAAAAAAAAAAAATCTTGGCGATAGTGGAACCCCGCTTTAACTAAATTGAAGGTTAAATGGACAATAGATAAATCAAAATCAAATCAATATTTGGTGTGACCACCCTTTGACTTCAAAAACAGCATTTTTTCTTCTTGGTACATTTACCGTTTTTGAAGGAATTTGGCTGTTCAGGGCTCTGTGGGAGCCAAACCATCATTTCTGGGACTTTTTTTTTTTTTGCTGAAAATAATTTTTGGTGGCATCAGCTGCATGTTTGTGATCATTGTCCTGCTGCAGAATATTGTAGTGTGGTAGCAATATGAAAGAGCAGGAACCACCGGTGACAATAGGTATCTGGATGGTGACTTTATCCCTCCACCACTCTTAGATGGCCCCTCACCTCAGATATTCGACCTGAAACAGGTCACACCGCTTAAGGATTGAATGGATCAGTCTGTATAATACTCCTTCACTTCCTTCAGCTCACAATGCTCAGTATAGGCAGATGATGAATATAGAATAAGATAGAAAGCAACAAACCATAGTGTTCTCCGTATATAGTTTATTAAAATTGATAAAGAAAAAGCACATCAATATCACTCACATGAAACCGACACTCCGATCCGAGTGCCGGCCAGCGGGCTTGTGATCGTGTCTGTCGGATGACCGCGGGTGACGTCACACGCTCCTTACCCCCGTACGCGTTACGTCCTATGGGCGGGACTTCATCGGCGTGGGGCGCCTTAGTAGCAGAGTTTGGCTGTTCATCATCACCCAGTTTTAAGCCTCCTACACAGCTGTTTCTGTGTCAGTTTGACTGTGTTTGAACTTGCATATGAAACTGATGATTATTAACACCCGCTTGGTATAATTGATTATTTATACACCTGACTCCAATCCTACATAATCCCTGACTGTGTGCAAGTGTATGAACTCATGCTGGTTTGAAGTCACACCAAATATTGCTTTGATTTAGATTTTTCTTCTGTTTGCTCACTATGCCTTTTAAAAAAAATAAAATAAATAAACAATTAGAATATAAAATATATATTTTTGAAATCATTACTTTACAGCATGTTTCACACCTGCCTAAAACATTTGCTTGATACAGAAAAACTGTATTAAATAAAGCCTTAAATAACTTCAAAATATAAACGTTATTTTTTTTTTTGCCTTAAATAGTTTATTGAAGAAAATGAAGCATAAACATACATGAGTGCAGATAGGAGCTGATATACAACAATCAACTGGTATCAAACTTTAAATCAAAGTCGTATCTAACATGTTCGTGAGTCATAGCTATGCATTCTGACAACTACGTAGGCTGTCTTTAGATAAGAACTTCTGTGTGTTCAGGAAACTATGCCCACCCATAAGTATCTTTTTGAAATCTGCATTTGTTTAAAGAGTAGAGTAAAGAACAGGATGAAGATAAGAAAAGAAGAGGTAGGGAAGCTAGAGAAAAGGATAGGTGTTATGACCTATAAGTCACAATGACTTGAGGGAGTTATTTAGAGTTTATTGAGTTCTAACGTCTAATGTACCTTCTTAGATTCAATATAACAAAACGGTTCAGGTTATTACATGGTTATGTATTCGATCAAGTATTGGTAAATATTGACCAGTTATTTAATCAAGTTTTCATAATCCTGGGAGTATCTATATATGAACCAGGGAGACCAAGTTTCGTGATAATGCTCAACTTTTTCTTCTGACTGTGCCCGTGTGTCTTCCATTTCACATATATATGAAATTTTGTGCAACCAGTCTTTCAGAGAAGGGACTGTTGTCGATTTCCAAAACAGTGGAATGAGAGACTTGGCTGCATTTAGTAAGTGTCTGGTGAGAGAGTTTTTGTATCTTCTATAGGAGAAATTTGTAATGTGGAGCAGGCAACATGCTGCGTTAAGTTTGAGCTTGGTCTCCGTGATTCGGCATATTACCTCTGTAACCCTGTTCCAGTACGGTGTTATTCGTTCACATTGCCACCAAATGTGCATTAGAGTTCCTTTCTCTTTGTTGCACCTCCAGCATGTGTCTGGCGACTGGGGGAACCATTTGTGAATCTTTGCTGGGGTTGCATACCAATGGGTAAGCATTTTATAAGCCGTCTCCTGCATTCTCGTGCTCAAGGAGCATTTATGCGCCATAATACATGCTCTCTCCCATTGGGTATCCGAAATTGTCATGTCAAGGCAGTCTGACCATCTCTCTCTGAGCCTATTATCTGCGGGTTTTTGTGAATTTTGTAGCCACTGGTAAGCGACTGATGTGGTCTTTTCAACCTGCTCTCCTTTTAGGCACACCGACTCCAACTCAGTAGGTTCTCTAGTGAAGTGTCTCTTGCGAGTGACATTGTTAACGTAACTTCTGAATTGAAAGTACGACCACAAGGGAAGGGAAGGTATATTGTTGTCAGTCTTTAGCTTAGTCAAGTCTTTCATTATCTTGTTATCAAAGCAGTGGGAAGTCAGAAGTGGTATTTTTTGATCAGAGGAGCGTAAGAGGCGGTTCCCCACTCCAGGTGGAAAGTTTGGGTTGTTTTGCAATGGAGTGAGAGGACTGAGAGGAGAAGAAAGTTTGGGTTGTTGGTTTAGATGATGAAAGCTTTCCAAAGTGGTCCCTATCAAAGGGTGTAATCTCAGAGTCGGGGGGTATTTGAGTTTTGGTATCCAGGGGGAGAACATCAGGGGAATTGGGCTCAGATCGTTTTCCAACGACACCCAATCCTTTATGCCGCCATGGCAGTGCCAGTCTATGATCCTGGCAATGTGCGTGGCATGGTAGTACATTTTGAAATCTGGTATCCCCAACCCACCCACTGCTTTGGCTTTTGTTAGTAGGGAAAATTTAATACGTGGGGATTTGTGTGCCCAAATGAAGCGTATTTGAAGGGCCTGAAGCGACCTAAAGAAGCTTAGTGGGATTTTAATGGGGAGTGTGCGTAATAAATATAGAATTTTAGGGAGTATGGTCATTTTGCAAATGGCCACCCTGCCAAACCACGAAAAGAACCCCGTGTGCCAGGTTTGTAAATCCCTTTCTATGGTCTTGAGAAGGGGAAGGAAGTTTCGGGAGAAGATAGAGGACAGCTTAGGAGTAAGCCAAACTCCCAGATATTTGACGGCCTGTGCTTCCCACTTGAATGGACTATTGTTCTTAATTGTCTTTAGTGTTTGTTCTGGGAGTGAAATATTCATCGCCTCCGATTTAGAAAAGTTTATCTTAAGGTTAGAAATATAACCAAATATTGCGAACTCTCTCATAAGGGAGGGGATGGATATATGTGGGTCAGTCAAGAAGAAGAGTAGGTCATCGGCATATGCCGCTATTTTGAATTCACGCCCTATGACCTCAAATCCCTTTACAGCTGTGTTTGCTATGATTCGTCTAACAAATGGTTCTAGTGATATTATAAATAGCAGGGGCGACAATGGACACCCCTGCCTTGTCCCATTGTTTATGCTTACTTTATTGGAGAGTGCACCGTTTATTTTGAGTCTGGCTGAAGGGTTTTGGTAGAGGGAGGTTATCCAGGCCATCATTCCTGGTCCCAGGCCTATGTGCTTGCAAGTTTCAAACATGTAGTCCCAGGCTACTCGATCGAAGGCCTTCTCTGCATCCGTAGACAGGAAAAGACCCTCGACCTTTCGTCCATGGGCAGCGTGAATCAGGTTTAGGGCTTTGGTGACATTATCCCTTGCCTCTCTTCCAGGCATAAAGCCTGCCTGTTCCGGTCCTATCACGTTATGTAGTAGAGGTTTCAGTCTATTGGAGATGATTTTGGCCAATATCTTCACATCTAAATTCAATAGCGATATAGGCCTATAACTGGAACAGTGAAGCGGATCCTTATCCGGCTTGGGTAACACGGTGATAAAGGCCGATAGAAACTCTGTGGGGACCGTTCTTGGCTTTGATAGGGAATTTAATGCGTCTTGAAGGTGTGGAGACAGTATGTCAACTAATGTCTTATAGTAAATAGCCGTGAATCCGTCAGGACCCGGGCTCTTGCTGTGTTTTAAGTCCTTAATAGCGAGTTTGAGTTCCGACAGGTCCACGGGGCTCTCGAGTGATGCGGCATCCTCCGCTGTAAGCGAAGGGAGGCCTGAACCCCTCAAGAAATCCCGCATCACCCGGAGCCTTTCTCCTTGTAAATCAGGCGGTCTGTGTTGGGTTGGGAGATTGTATAAATTGGTATAGAATTCTTGGAAGTGTTGTGCTATTTTATCCGTTGTTCTTTCCACCCTGCCATCCTTATTTTGAATGCCTGAGATGTTATATTTAGGAATGGGTCCCCTCAAAGCCCTGGCAAGCAGATAGCCGGGTTTGTCACCTTGCTCGTAGTATATTTTTTTCTTTAAAAAAAGGAAGCGCTTCGTTTTGGATTCTAGAAGCTGTTTAAGGGTCAATCTTGTCTCGAGAAGAGTAGTTGCCGATTTGGATGTCAAGGATTGCTTGTGTAAGGTTTCTAGATGACGGATTTTTTGTGTTAATTGGGGAATTTCCTTTTCTTTGTCTTTCTTCTTTTGTGCACCCATCCTAATTAGCTCTCCCCTGATGGAGCACTTGTGGGCCTCCCAAACCATCAGTGGGTCTATACCCGGGGTCACATTATGCCTGAAGAACTCTTTCAAAGCTGCGGTCAGTGTGGACAGTAGAGCTGGATCTGTTATGAGAGAGGAATTTAGTCTCCAGGTTCCCGATTTGGTCGGGGTATCGGTCAGGTTTAGGCCAATGGAAACTGGGGCATGATCAGAAATTGTCTGTATCCCTATGTTTGCCTCTCTGACTATATGGAGATCCCTCTGTGTGATGAAGAGGTAATCAATCCTGGAGTGGCGATCATGTGGGATTGAATAGAAGGAGAAATCTTTATCCTCAGGGTGTAGGAAGCGCCAGGTGTCAACTAAATCTAAAGAGTGTAGGAGAATTTAAATTTTTTTTAATATTTTATAGGTAATGAAGGTTTTCCCTGTTGACGTATCTACTAACGGGTTTAAGGGAATGTTAAAATCTCCCCCTAAGATTAAGCGGCCTGAGCTGAAACCCTCTAACTCCCTCACCAGCTTTTTGCAAAAGGACAAGTGGGAGGTATTAGGGAAATAAACATTTGCTAATGTGGTGGGCACCCCAGAACATTTCCCTTTGACAAACACATATCTCCCTCCCGGATCGACCAATTTGTCTGTGATCTCGAATGAAGCCTCCCTACTGAGCAGTATTGACACTCCTTTAGATTTAGAGCTGTCGCTTGTGGCGTGGTGTGCCTCTGTGAAGTAGGAGTCGGTGAGCCTGGGAACCTGGTTTGTCTTAAAGTGGGTCTCTTGCAGGAAAACAATTTTAGGCTTACCTTTTTTTAATTCCCGCAAGAGAGTAGTGCGTTTCTCCGGAATGTTTAGGCCTTTGACATTATGAGATACCACCGTAGGGGTTCGACCTAGCGCAGAGTAAGCCATTATTCAGGGCCAGAGAGAAACTGCAGACAGTACCTGTGATCACAACTAAGAAAAGAAGAAAAAATAAATAAAGTATTTGTTAGAATTTAAATACTTAAACGTAGTTATACCACCCCAATCAGTGACTAAGATAAATGGGAAGAGATAGACAGAAAGATATGAGTATAGTGAGAAATTAGAAGTAAGAGTACGGAGAGTGAGATTTACAACCCTCCCAGACAACAACAACGTCTGAGTGGGTCGATATTTAGTGTGTGAGAGTGGGTCTACTACCCCTCTGGCACACTCTGTGGGTACGCGAGAGGCACGCGGCTAGATACCAGTCCCAACTTAACAAAAGTAGAAGAAAAAAAAGAAATTTGAAATGAACTATCAGGGACTTTGGACAGCCAGACCTCGGCCCATTTTAGCAAGTGGGTAGTGCCTGATGGTCTTTTCTGCCGCTTAGACTGTTAGAGCGGGGCTCCAACCAAGAGAACGAAGCAGAACAAGCAATAACTATAATAGTAACTTGTAGAAATATATGGGGTGGTGGGGTCTGGACATGAAAGGCATAATCGCCTCCCTGCCCTTCCCCCTCCCCTTCCCGTACGGGAGTAACTTTGTGCAGGAACCTAAAAAAACAAAAAACAGAATAAACAAACACAAAAACATGCAGAGGGAAGTGTAAGCAGGAACTCTGCATTGAGCTAAGAGTCCCCATCCGGCTTGTAATGACATTTAAAATAGATAGGAGGTTAGAGAATCTTGCTAAGTCCCTAGGTAGGCCGAATAGGCATCATAGTCCATCTGAGCTTCTTGTAGCCAATCAGCAAGATGTGTCGTGACCTCTGAGTGGGGTGCATGGCAATGCCCCGGGCCAAATCTTTGTCTCTTAAGTTCCCGTTAAACTGACCAGTTCACAGTGAGTGGAGCAACGGTTAGTGTGATTCACCATAGGGATCTTGTGGTACCCCCTGGTGAGCGGTTAGGAGGATCCCAGGTCTATGCCAAACAGCCCACATTATCCCTCCCATGAATAAAAAAAAAAAAAAAAAAAAGGGAGGGGGGGGGAGAGGGACCATAAACAAGGACGACACTAGTAGTAGTAGTTCTTTTCCTCCAGGTGTCCAATGATCCGGAATGGGGAAACCTAGCGTGAAAACTTAGCTTTCGAATTAACAGAGTATCTGCTCAGGTAGCACATGTGTTAAGGTGTGAGCTGAAACCTGGGCGAAACAGAACATCGGTAGGTGATAGGAATCTCGCGCTCATGCATCCATTAACATCTTGGAGGAATGTGCTTTGCCCCTTGGAGTGCCAGCGATTGATCCGTCCTGCCGACTCTGCTTCTGTTTCTTTGCGTGATGCTTCTCTGGGGACACCATAGGGGAGTGTGGTGGGCTTCTTTCTCCGGATGGGAGTAAAAATTCCTGATACCACTCCGGTAGGTCGATCTCGCCTAGCTGCAGGGCGCCGCAGAACTCCTGGAGGTCACTTGGAGTACGGAGAAAGTGTTGTTTGCCATTGTGCGACACTGAGAGGGCAAAGGGGAAGCGCCACGTGTACCGGAGATCTTTAGCCCATAGCACCTCTAGCAAGGGTCGCAGGGCCCTGCGATTTTTCAGCGTTATTTGTGAAAGGTGCGCCGTTGAACACAATCTGCTCATTTCTGCGTGCCTTGTACATGATCTCCTCTTTAAGGGAGAAGTTTTGCAGACAGCAAATGATGTCACGAGGGGGAAGTGTATCTGGGCCTCTGGCTCTTAGAGCCCTATGCGCTCTGACAAATTCAATGTCCGTGTCCTCTGGTCTCTCCAGGAGGCTATTGAAAACCCTCTGCAATACATGAGTTATTTGGTCTGCATCTACTGATTCTGGTATACCTCGAACTCTAATGTTGTTCCTTCTCCCCCTATTATCGAAATCTTCCAGGTGCCTGTTCATCTCGATAAAGTGGAGTGCATGAGAGGAAACCACCCTGTCCAGCCTGTTTATGGCTTTGTCTCTGTGCTTTCCTGCTGTCTCAGCGGTGGCCATCTTTTCTGTGAGAACTAACAGGTTAGTTTTGAGATCTGTGATAGCTGCAGAGAACGAGGCTTTGATGTCAGCAGCAAAGCCTGACATATCTGCATAAGTTAGTGGGTGATCAGGACGTGCCCCTCTCCTACCGTTGTCCTCTGTAGCAGACAGGGAGTCCTCACTGAGATCCTCCTCACGCTGCACCGGCACCATCTTCCCTCCTGCAGTCACTCTCTGTATTACGGCTTGATTCCTAAAAATCTCTGAGATGTTCCTCCCGGCTGATGCAGCGGTAGAGCGGCGGGAACGGGTGTGCTGTGAGCCGCGATTCTGCTTGCTCATCGTCGCTTGCTGTGCGGCAGAAAGACTGGTTAGGGCCGCTGGTCTGGCAGAGCTCCTCGTTTAGGCTGCCATCTCCATCGCGCGCCAAGCCACGCCCCATATAAACGTTATTTAGCTATACAGATTATTAGTTGCTAAAATTGGGTTTGATAGAGAGAGGGTGTAATAAAAACTTTATAGCAGCCTATAGAATGTTTGAAGAGAGACCTACAGTGGGGACGGAAAGTATTCAGACCCCCTTAAATTTTTCATTCTTTGTTATATTGCAGCCATTTGCTAAAATCATTTAAGTTCATTTTTTTCCTCATTAATGTACACACAGCACCCCATATTGACAGAAAAACACAGAATTGTTGACATTTTTGCAGATTTATTAAAAAAGAAAAACTGGAATACCACATATTACAGTTACACAATATTCAGACCCATTGCTGTGACACTCATATATTTAACTCAGGTGCTGTCCATTTCTTCTGATCATCCTTGAGATGGTTCTACACCTTCATTTAAGTCCAGCCATGTTTGATTATACTGATTGGACTTGATTAGGAAAGCCACAAACTTATCTATATAAGACCTTACAGCTCACAGTGCATGTCAGAGCAAATGAGAATCATGAGGTCAAAGGAACTGCCTGAAGAGGTCACAGACAGAATTGTGGCAAGGCACAGATCTTGCTAAGGTTACAAAAAATTTCTGCTGCACTTATGGTTCCTAAGAGCATAGTGGCCTCCATAATCCCTAAATGGAAGACGTTTGGGATGACCAGAACCCTTCCTAGAGCTGGCCGTCCGGCCAAACTGAGCTATCGAGGGAGAAGAGCCTTAGTGAGAGAGATAAAGAACCCAAAGATCACTGTGGCTGAGCTCCAGAGATGCAGTCGGAAGATGGGAGAAAGTTGTAGAAAGTCAACCATCACTGCAACCCTCCACCAGTCTGGGCTTTATGGCAGAGTGGCCCGACGGAAGCCTCTCCTCAGTGAAAGACACATGAAAGCCCGCATGGACTTTGCTAAAAAAAAAAAACACCTGAAGGACTCCAAGATGGTGAGAAATAAGATTCTCTGGTTTGATGAGACCAGGATAGAACTTTTTGGCCTTACTTTTAAGCGGTATGTGTGGAGAAAACAAGGCACTGCTCATTACCTGTTCAATACAGTCCCAACAGTGAAGCATGGTGGTGACAGCATCATGCTGTGGGGGTGTTTTTCAGCTGCAGGGACAGGACGACTGGTTGCAATCGAGGAAAAGATGAATGCGGCCAAGTACAGGGATATCCTCAATGAAAACATTCTCCAGAGTGCTCAGGAACTCAGACTGGGCTGAAGGTTTACCTTCCAGCAAGACAATGACCCTAAGCACACAGCTAAAACAACGATGGAGTGGCTTCACAACAAGTCCGTGACTGTTCTTGAATGGCCCAGCCAGAGCCTTGACTTAAACCCAATTGAGCATCTCTGGAGAGACCTAAAAATGACTGTTTACCATCATCCAACCTGACAGAACTGGAGAGGATCTGCAAGGAGGAATGGCAGAGGATCCCCAAATCCAGGTGTGAAAAACTTGTTGCATCTTTCCCAAAAAGACTCATGGCATGGCTGTATTAGATCAAAAGGATGCTTCTACTAAATACTGAGCAAAGGGTCTGAATACTTAGGACCATATGATATTTCAGTTTTTCTTTTTTAATAAATCTGCAAAAACGTCAACAATTCTGTGTTTTTTCTGTCACTAGGCGGTGCTGTGTGTACATTAATGAGGGAAAAAAAATTAACTTAAAGTGGGGTTCCACCCAAAAAAACAAAAATACCCGAAAAATTCTAAAAAAACCAAAAACAAAAAAACATTTGGATATTTTTTTTTTTTTTACTTACCTCTAAATGCCTGTTGCTAGGTGGTCCCTCGTCGTCTGCCTCTTCCTTTGCCAATCGCGCATGCTCAGTGGGTGCCAGGCTGTGAAGCCACAGGAGGGGGGGGGACGAGCAGGGCTTCAATCCCCCGCATCATTGGACCCAGGGACAGGTAAGTGTCCAATTAAAAGTCAGCAGCTGCAATATTTGTAGCTGCTGACTTTTAATTTTTTTTTTTTTAATGGACCCCCTGGGTGGAACTCCTCTTTAAATGATTTAAGCAAATGGCTGCTATATAACAAAGAGTGAAAAATTTAAGGGGGTCTGAATACTTTCGGTCCCCACTGTATGCCAGCAGTTAATAAGTACTGTAAAATATCCCACAGTAATGGAAAGACTATGATGATCAGTGTATCCATACATACTACTCGAACATACTACTCATTGAGAAAATAAAGCTGTTGGTCTTTGCTTTCTGCTTCTTGCTAAGGCCCCTTTCACATCGGGTCCAACCTTTTAGGCTGACCTAACTGGAAGTTCCATGGAGCCCCACAGGCATATATAAATGGACTGTGCTTACACCCACCTACCTCTGGGCCATCCAGTCTGGAGTAGATTGGACAGCAGCAGGCCTGCACTGGCCGTAGGGCCGCAGCATGTCCTAACAAGAGCTGGCTAATGCAAGGGTCCCCAACCCCTGGGCCATGGATTGGTACCGGTCTGTGGCCTGTTAATGACTAGGCTGCACAGTAGAGGAGGTAAGCGGCGACCGTGATCCGGACAGGGCTAATGCAGACCGCGGTCATCGCTCACCTCCCACTAAGCAATCATGCCTATGTCTCCTCACCTGGCTCTCCTGTCTCGCCAATTATGTCATCCTATCAGCAGAGCAGGAGGCGGGAGGAGCTGGAGATCTACACAGAGAGCGGGGGTCTTTTCATATTAACATGTGGGTAATCACCTGCTTGTTAATATAATCCAGATCTGCAACTCCTCCTGCCCCTTGCCCTGCCGATAGGATGGTATCGTTGGTAGGGCGGCAGACCCTAGAGAAGACACTCAGGCTGAATCCTGCCTCTGCCCTGCTGAAGGTAGGACTGTGCAGGGGACTGTAAAAGGAGGCACTGTGATTAGAGAGAAGAGGGGGGTATAACTGCAAGGGACGCTGTGATTGCTAGGAGCACTGTGATATAAAATGAACTGCACTGTAGAGGGGCACTGTAATCATTACAGTGCAGTCCCCCTTATATTACAGTGCAGTGGACCCAATCCGTGAATATCCCATCATCAATGCCCCCGCAAACGCTGGCTCCCTGACCACCTCCCCCCAGTCCCTGGAAAAATTGTCTGCTCATTCTAAAATGCCCATGCCTATTATTTGTCCCAGTCTTTGTCCCAGCTGAGTGGATTGGAGGTAGCCTGATGTAAACGGGCAGCAGGGTCCGTTTACACGCGGCCACCCATAGAGCTGCCAGTGTCCACTTTGCAGAAACAGAACAGGCACAGATGTGACATCTGTCCAGATTATCTCCAATCTGTGAGGAGATCCCCTGCTGATCAGAGTAGACTCTGTTACGTGTAAATAGAGCCTAAATCATATTAGATAGGAAGTAGATAAGAAGAAGAAAGTTGGTGTGTGTAGAGCAAACAATGTTAAAGATTTTATTTCAAAACCAAATTTTAAATGAATATCAAATTTCCTTGTTTTTATATTTTGAGTCTGGGAAATTTCCTGCTGTGGAATCTGTTTCTCATTTCTTCTGGAATTTTGAGAAGTGGGTAATGTCTCAACTTTCCCTCTTTTATTATTCTCTCTGACAGTATTTGGTAAGTAAAAAATATTCCACTTGCAAAGAGTGCTAAAGTTGATGTCACTTCTTGTCATGTATTTATGACCATGTTGATTTTTGGTGTATGGGGGGAGTTTTTGTTCTGTATGTAAGACTTTAAAGGGGTGGCTTAGGATAGAAAATAATACTATAGGTTGAATGACACTCTGGGAATATGTAAGTGATTATAGCAAACAGAAATCATGCAATTATTGGAGAGGAATGGTGTCCTGGTGTTACTGAGAGAAAACATCCCTCTGAAAGTCCATTGCTACCTGACACCCTTGAGAGGCTTTCGGGTAGCAAAGCATTTCACTCAAAATAGTTTTTGCTCTTTTAGATTTCATTGTCAGTTACATTTTCTCACTCCCAATCCCCAGAAGCTGAACTTTCCTGCTGTAATTCATTATATCTCAGCAAGCATCGCAAGTTATGCTTAGAACTTGTGCTTTGATTGACATGAAGAGGGAACAACTATAATAAAAACGTACCTGCCGTTAAATGCTAGGCATGTACTCTAAACGGCTTAAAAGAAACTGGACATGCTTGGATTTTTATAAATGCTTCAATCTGGGTGTTGAGTCTGTTTTCTTGTTTTGGTTGGCCAGCACATTTACACAGCACATTGCCAGCTCATTTACCTTGGACAAAAAAGGGCAACAATTAAAGGTTCACATTAAAGTTTAAAGTGGTTCTAAAACCTTAGGGTTCAGTTTCTGCACCGGAAACTGCTTGGTGTGAACTAGAGCTATTGGAATACATGGAAAACACTGTGCATGCATTTTTAGTGCAGAAAAAAAGCACACGGAACTGCGTCTGGTGTGCACTAGCACTTTCTATGCATTAAGGTGAAAAACCTTCTGTGCTACAAAATCCCCCCAGCCCCCCCCTTAAACTTGCCTGATCCAATCCAGCAATGTGCACAAAATCAGTGGCTCTCGCCACTGTCTCTCATTGGGCAGATTGATAGCAGCGGGAGCCATTGGATAGGGCAACGCCACCCACTCTAGATGCAGACAAGGTGGCTCAGGAGCGGGCAGAGTAAAGTCAGGGCTCCAGACCTGCATACTTGATTTTGGGATAGTGAGTCTGTCTGATGAGACTCATGACAAACTGAGTGCTAGCATTTCAGAAAGAGAGATCAGTAATGGCAGCCTACATACTTTCCTCACTACAGTTTTCCTTTACATCCCTTCTTTTTTTTTTTTAAGGAGAGGTATAATTCTACCCCTCCCTGTGAATCAACAGATTTTGCACCACTTAAACCAGGGGTCAAAAACTGGCGGCCCTCCAGCTGTTGCAGAACTACAAGTCCCATGAGGCATTGCAAGGCTGACAGTTACAAGCATGACTCCCACAGGCAGAGACTTGTAGTTCTGCAGCCTCCAGTTTGAGACCCCTGACTTAAACAAATAAAATGACAAATTTTATCTTAAAGCGGAATTTAACCTGTCAGTTTAACTGCTTTACAAAACAGTACATTTAGGTTGTGCCATGAATTATAACTGTCACAGTCACTTGTACCTTCAACCGAACTGTCAAGCTAGCAAATGGCTGGTGTCAAAACTGATCATATGTGTAGCACCATGATGGCTGCAGATCAAACAGAGGTCAAGAGGTCACGACAGCAATTACCTTCGCTGTAAAGGATATGAGGGTTTAGTTCCGCCAAGATTCCTGAAAGCTGTAACTGAAATGACTTTAGTCTAAGCTAAGAATTGTGTTCTGTCTTAGATGTTGTTTGAAAACATTAAAAATGATTATCTTTTGGAAACTGTGCTTACCCTTATTTAAACACATTTTGGTATTTCCAGAAGTTGTGGGGTGAACTCATATTTAGCTGTTCATCGCTCAAAAAGGTGAAGCCTATGCAGCCGTTATTTTTTTTCTAGCACATTACTCTTACGTTCAACCCATACAGTAAAAGTCGATATGTCTGTTCCTCGGGTAATTCAGCAGTGTGTGGTGCAAGCTAATTCATTTCATAGTGAAGATCGTTTCCTGTTGATTTTCGGACACAGTCTTTGATTCTTTGGCTTATTTGGCACCATGATTTATGAAATATGCACAGTTTCCACATCTAGATTTATTGTAGCATATGTTGGTTAATACATAAAATATGTCACTTCACCTTGCAACATTGTTTTTCCGGCCTGGTTGTAGAGCAGGTTTTGAATTGAAAACAGCTCAGAGGTTGACTGTATTTTATTATTATATTCAGCAGAAAATGTTATTTTTGTATAAAAAATGCTTATTTTGTAGAGTAGAATTTTTTTTTTTTTATCTCTACAACTGTGTGTATTTTTTTTTCTTTTTGCAAAAGGAAAAGCTACTGTCATCCGTATACAAGAGACAGCTCTTGAGCGAGTCCTGTGATTTCTCTGCTCCCTTCCACCTGTTCTATGTTCTGTTGGCAGTGACAAGGCATCCAAACTAGTGTGCATTTTGAGCTTACCGCAAACCCAGTGACTTCACTTTAGCTGTTGTGTTTGTGTGTGTGTGTACTCCACCAACTATTCCAGCTTGAATTGGTCTCTGGCAGGATGACTCACAAGCGCATTTCCTCACCGTTGCTGAGACCTTACAAGAAATTCTCAATTAACATTTCATTTTAATTTCTAGCTCCATTAATGTGTATCTGCAATGTAGAATTTAAGAAAAATGAAGATATCCACTGAAAGTGTTACTTTTCTTCCACTTTAAATGGGAAAATTTAAATTTTTTGTTGCAATGATGATTTTTTCTTCTTTCTTTTCTTTTCTTTTAAGCTAAAGTTAGATTGACTTAAGACAAAATTTGACTTAGCCAACTGAAAAAATCCAGATCCAATCAATGAAATGTAAAGTATGTGTGCAGCTAGAATTGATATGGTCTATCTAATGACAATCACTATTGGCATTGACGCTTTACTAGTTATTGTAAAAATTTGCTAATGAATAAAGCAGTGTTAAACACAAACACAAAAATGTAATACATTTTAGCTTCCAATCTTAAATGTGACTGCCACATTGATTTTTTTTTTAGGCATTTATCCCTTTATTTGCACCTGGTGATCCGGCCAGTAACACACCACCTGCCTCCAGTCCTGATTGGGTAGCAACAGAGTCACTCTTCAGCAACATTGTCAGTCTGGGGAGAGGGTTGTGTTAAGCTGGTCATACACTGTTGGGTTTTTTTCCCAACGTGTCCCTTCGACAACAAACGATCAAATGATTGACATCTGTCGAGCAGGAACAGCCATACGCTGATCAAAATTCAGCTGGTCCCTGCTGAACCAGACAAATTTCCAACAGTGTATGGCCAGCTTTAGATGTGCCAGCATTTTTAGATGAACTTAACTAACAAAGGAATCCAAACTCCAGATAGCACTTTTTAAGCAGTTAAAGCAACAGTTTTCTCAGTCCCTTTGGGATAAAGATATGACCTAAATGAAAATAAGCCGACCCTTGTGAGTGTTAAATAGTTTATCTCAGCCTGCTACTTTTCTGGATAGAAAATCTATATTATAGTGTCACTTCCGCACTACCCTTCATCAGTGAAAATGTGATCATCGTACATACTAAGTAACAAATATCCTAGCAATTTAAATCAGTGGCTGCAAAACATTAACGTGTGCCAACATTCTCCCTTATAATTTTTTTTTTTTTATAAAGTATACAAAATACACATGCTTAACGTCTCTTATGCATTTCTCGTATAATATTTGCAATCTTATTCACAATCCACCAGAATGTGCAGTTCAGTCTTAAAATGCATCAGTCCTTCACACTGTGCACAGTGATTCCCACCACCGCTGTGCCTACGCGCTCACCTCCAGATGTGGACCTGTATAAAAAAACGGTCACAATCGCTTTCCCTGTTGGGGATCAGTCCGGCTTATGCTCTGTTATTAATGCTGGTGGTAATCCTCCTTATATGCTCAAGGTTGGTGGCACATAGATTATCAAAGGCGTGTGGCCCCTTTAAGAGTTCGACCTCATAACATCCTCCACTCTGCAACCAAGCTCACAGGACATAGGATAGTATAACTTAAAACCACTTTATTTAGATTAAAATTGCACTTACTGTAAAGTAAAAACAAACTGGCATATCCAGCTCTGGGCCATCCTCCTGTGTGACTTCCTGTTTGGGTTATCAAGCGCATCACCTGGCTCCGTCCTACACGTGTCGTCAGTCACGTGACGATTCTACTTTTTTGGACAGCTTGGTTTGTTAAAGTTGAAAAATAAAAGATGAACTATGTGGATCAAAAGGTGAAAATAAAGAAAAAAACTAAAATGAGAAAACTAAGACAGCCATCAGAATTAGGGCCTTTTCACACTGATCAGTTCTTTCGTTTTTGCCTTACCAAAAGCTGAAAAAAATGCATGACCATTAATCATATGGAACTTTTCACACTAGTCAGTTGCAGGGCAGTTGCGTTTTTAAAAGTCCGGCATGCTGTATTTTTGGCGCATATTTGGTGCACCATTTGGAGAACGCATCAAAAACGCACCAGTGGTTGCATTTTTGGTGCGTTTTTTGTGTTACGTCCTTTTTACACAAGTGCCAAAGACACCAGAAATGCAAAAATGCATGTGTTTTTTACCGCGTTTTTGCAACAGAGCAGTGTGAAAGCAGCCTAAGGAATTGGTTAGCTGCAATATAATACATTTTTTATTTGGGTTTTACCACTTTAACTTTGCTTTGAGAAGTGCTACTTATGTTACCATTGGAAGTACATTTGGAACACTTTACCTTTTTTATACTCAGCCGCAGTTACTGAATGATGGGTTACCGGTTTCTAGTCATAGAAGAACAAATCACAGATCGTGTCTCAGGTTTCCATTACTGTTTTGTTTATCTGTAACGTGTTGGCGTGCCGGAGTACAGCACAGAACGCTGCTTTTTTGCAGCAGTCAGAAGACATTGCCTCATGTTTATTTACAGGATCTGTCAGGTTTGTGTATTGGGTTTGAAAAGTAGTGGCAGTGGAATTGTGTACTACACAGTGAAAGAACCACTTGTGTGACTGACCAGAACAGAGGGTTGCATTGTCTGGCAAAACAGTATTTTCCAAATCTAAATAAATAGAAAACCATTTAGTCAATAGAAATAGATTGATTGCAGGGAGTGGATCTGATGACATAACTAAGCAGGCGATCAATGATTTACTGTAAAGCTGTCATACATACTGTAGATCAGCTTTGATTTGAAATGTAAATGTGTTTTTTCTGTTTCTCCTGTTTTCACACTCTTATGTGGTTTTTCATAGCACAGTAGTTTTTTTTTTATTTCACTGAAGTAGATTCTTGGGTTTTCTTCTGCACAAGGAATATCTTGACAAAATAAAAACGTTTTCCACATTCCAATCTGCTTGTAGAATGAGCCTAAAATTTAATTTTACTAAACGTTAAACTGGAAAAAAACACTACACAGTATATAGGCAACACTATTTTTTTTATTTTTAAAGTCTGCATGCTACCTATTTTATTTTATGTGTGTATGTGTGTGTGTATGTATTTATATATATATATATTTTAATGATAGCGGGGAGCCACAATTAACCACTATGTGTCACAATCATTTACTGTCACTCACAGCTCTTTATCACCATGTAATGTCAGGAGATTCCCATACAGCATTACCCATAAAAAGAGGAAAGCAGAAGCATTGTGATGCCTCCTTATGGGACTATGGTAGTCAGGTGCACTGTCACCCCCTACCCGCTGGTTAATACATAAAATGGTATGGGTCATAGGAGTGCAATTTGTTTTGCAATTGGTCCAATGGGTCATAGGAGTGCAATTTGTTTTGCACTCCTGTGACCCATTGGAGAAAAAAACCCTGACGTCACAGGAATCAGTCCAGGCATCGTGTCATCTCAACAATAAAGTCTGGATCCGCCAGGTACCTGGACTGACACCCGTCTCAGCCTCTCAACGAGCCATTGAGAGCCTGAGACAGCCGATCACACCCCTCCCCCCTCCACAGAACAGCGCTCCAGTGAGCGTAGGGGGGCAGAACAGAGAGCTGCTGATTGACAGTCAGCAGCTCTCTGCTAGGGAAGCTGTGAGAACTGAGCCATCGGGGATGTTCGATCGCTCAGTTCTCAGTGTAGAGGTGCCAGGGGACAGATGCAGCATCGAACCGATGCTGCATCCACCTAGGTAAGTATGATGGGGGAAAAAAACCCAAACCCATACTTCTCTTTTTAAGTAGTAATGCCTTTGAGCCCTCCACACAGATCCGTACTTACCACCCCTGATGGTTACGCCCATCAAAAGTCTAGTGCCAGGTTGCCCACACCTGTGCACCAATGCCCTATATTTGAATTGGATGTTGCTCATGCTATACAGGTATGCCCCACTCATATCTGGGATATTAGTGCTCAATTGCAGGTCACACTATATTTTTACTACTTAGGCTGCAGGCTTCACAGGAGGCCACAGCCCTTGGAGGACATAAGCACTGACTCTGCTGGGGGACGGACCTAGTAATGTTTCCAGAGGGCGGGAGAAATTTCTTGTTAAAATGTGTAATTTTAGTGCCCTCACTCTGGAGATAGGAGAAAAGAGGCACCTTTGGACAGCATCATTGTTGGTCTCGGAAGGGGGGGGGGGGGGGGAGAGGTTCTAGCAGATTTAGATAAAACTGATCATTGTAAGCACCCCTGTCAGCTGTAGATAGTTTGTCTCAACATTCTAACTGCTACATTTGTCAGAGAGCTTGTCCTGTTGAAAAACAACAGACTTTCATGGCTGGATCACCAGATGAAAGTAAGGGGAAAAAAACCTTAAAAAGAAAACAAATGTTGCCATCACATCTAAGAATTAGTGAGCTGCAGTATAATACATGTTTGGGTTTAATACCGCTTTAAATGTTTAAGCTTTTGTAAATGTACTCTGGGATTGACAAATAGATGGCTTGTTTTTGAAAAAAAGATAAAAGGCCATGGCCGTTTTCATCCAGCCAGTTGTGATTTTAATTCTGCTTAATCGTAAGTGGTTCTTCAGCCCCCGTTCACATTGGGGCGATTGGACAGATCAAATTGGAGCATATTGCTGGCAATAGGAGTATCCCAATCGGTGTGACGCCAACTTTGCGGCAAAGCAACGATTTGCAAGAGTAGTTCCACTACTTTTGGAGAATTCAGGGACGATTTCAATTGACATCTGTGCATGAACCCGCACAGATGTCTTTCAAGTCACCCCCAAAGTCTGACTGAAATGCGTCTTTGAAATCGTGTGAGTTCAGATGAATTTGCACAATTTTAAAGCTATGTTCAGTGTGGACGAGGGCTCATCCATGACATAACCCCGTGTGTGGATCTTATGAATGATCGCACACATTTTGTAAGCAGAATCTGAATAAAATGAATGCATTGTTCAGTTTAGGCCTTCCCCCATGTGTTTTACATTACATCAGTGTACAATAAAATGTATCAACTTTCTTGGTTTGTGTGTCAGGAGCTGCTTGGTAAAGTTTGCACTGCTGAGCAATTTTAAGTGGTTTTCCATGTCCATAAAGTGGGAAACCTTTCTTCCTGCCATTCTTCTAATTTAAACCTTCTTTGACATACAAGCATATATAGTATTTGTCGGCTTACGCCATCTCAGGAGAAAACTGATAGATCTCTGACTGTGTAAACTGTAACGCAATACCTGACAAGAGGCACACACTGCAAGAAATCATATTTGGCAGAAGAGGAAGGGTCAGTAAAGAGACAGACCCATTGTCAAGCAAATTTTAATGCTTCCCATTTTCTCCTTGAGATTGGAAAAGCTTTTCAGTGTTCAAAGATGTTACTAATCTGTTTTTCCTATCACAGCCAAACAGCACAATTGAAACTCGAGCATTAGCAAGGCTAGCCACACACCCACTGTTGAAGCAGAAAATATCTACTATCAAAGGTAAGATCGGGAAAGAGAATTCTTTGCATTTAAAATACATTTCCAAGAATGTTTATTAAAGGCAAATGTTATGTATTTTTGTGCTTCTTGAAGTTGCTTGAAAAATACTATAGTATTAATACTTTTTCTTCATAGCCCCATTAGGACATTAGAACTATTGTGGCCTTTGTATAATCTTTTGCCAACTGCATAACTTAGTTATACAGCGGCAGAGCGGCTCTCCTGCACCGGCACTCCCGCGTAGGGAATGCGTGCACGCGTCGGGGCTGTGCTGTGATTAGACACAGTACAAGTTGATCAGTTGGTGCCAGCCAATGGATGTCTGCTGGCACCCACTAATCTGCGAGGAGAGACACAGGCAGAGACATGTAACAAGGCAGAGCTCTGTTCTGCCAGCAGTGATGGATTCTCTTTCCCTGCAATGCAGGGAATAAAATCCATCACATCCCTTAGTAAAAACACCACACATGGTACACAAAAACACTGGTTAGGCACACATTTAACCCTTTGATCGCCCTAGATGTTTAACTCCTTCCCAGTCAGTGTCAGTACAGTGACGGTGCATATTTTTAGCAGTGATCACTGTATTGACGTCACAGGTTCCCACAAAGTGGCAGACTGCGCCGCAAATTTTGCAGTCCTGCTATAAGTTGCTGATCGCTGCCATTACTAGTATAAGAATATAAATAAATAAAAAATCCAGTGTTTATCCCATAGTTTATAGACGCAAAAGTTTAGTTTATAGTTTTATAGCGCAAAAAAAAAAAAAAAACAGCGGTGATCAAATACCACCAAACGAAAGCTCTATTTTTGGGAAAAAAAGGACATAACTTTATTTGGATACAGCATTGCATGACAGTGCACTTGTCAAATAAAGTATCACAAAAAATGCCCTGGTCAGGAAAGGGGGTAAATCTGGCGGTCAAGTGGATAATAAATGCAAAGTAAAATATAACGCTGGGTATTTTATGGACAATCTCTGAAAGCCCATGCGTTTACCTCAGTAAACCATTCTTCTGAAACAATTTAGAAATCTAACATGCCACAATAGGGACTTAATTACTTATTTATAAAAATTGGTTATTTTCAGGTTAGAGCCAATAGATTTGAAATTAGATGATTGAAAGTTGAATTCCAACTATTAGACCACTTTGTAAAACCTGAAGGCACACTGTCAGTTAAGTCCAAGGAGGTAAATGATATCTCCTGGACTTCTAATCTACTATTACATCTCACGGTTATTGCTCTGCCAGAGAGACACTTCGGGAGCTGAGAGGAAACAAGCACACAGAACAGCTATTCCCGCCCCTTCCCTCTGATGCCTTTTCACAGAAGCCTTTGCATTGTGTGAATGTATTCAGTGGCATAAAGGGCATCGTAAAGTATATGTCAATCAGATTTGCTGGTTGGAAGCTGAAGAGCGGGAACTTTGAGTGGAGAGTGAAAGTTTTGCTTTTGACTGCTGGTGATTGCTGTGTTTGCATTTTTAGGTTCTTTTTGGGGTTATTCCTTGCAGCTTTTTAACACCTTTTTCCGTCACTTTTTAAACAGCCTTTTTTTTTTTTCCTTTCCTTCAGACTACTAATTAAGGGGAGTGGTTAAATAGTCACAGGTGCTTGATGTCCTATATAACATTCTGTAGAATTCATTTCTGTGCCTGCTCTTCCTTGAGCTTGCCAGCTTTTTGCTTGCTGGAACTCTGACCAAGTGTAACTGGACTAAGTGGCAAGTTAAAAACCAGAGTTGAAAGCGGGAGGTTTTAACTGGAGTCATTAAACATGTAAGTAACATCTGAAATTTCCTGTTAGTAACATTATTATTGTAACTGGGAAAATGGTGGTTAGCAAGATTGAAGGTTTTGTGCAGTGCACAGTGTGCCACATGTATACAACAATGGAGCAACAGCTCCAGGATGGATATCGCTGCGACAGATGTGAGCAGGTTGCCCTTTTGGAAGCTCGCATTAGATATTTAGAGGAGCAAATTGCAATACTGGGCAGAACTGACAGCCTTGAAAGGGATCCTCTAGTGGGGTTAATGATGTGAGTGGAGTGGTAGGAAGATGAGTTAATACAGTTAGAGGGAGTGGTAGGGGCTCACAGAAAAGAAAGGCCAGCCCTGGGTTTGAGAACCCTAACAGATTTGCTAAGTTGGGTGAAGATGTGGGCTTGTCAAGCTCAGAGGTGGCATCCCTAGATGTCACTGCCCCTCCTAACAGCCAATAGAGCAGCTAATCTAGTAGGGGTGGTGAGGAGAGTGCAGGTAGGCCTAGATAGTTGGTGGTAATAGGGGATTCTATAATCAGAAGGACTGATAGAATAATTTGTCGCCAGGATTGCCTCAACCGAATGGTTTGCTGTCTCCCTGTTGCCAGGGTTCAGCATGTGGTGGACTGGGTTGATAAATTACTGGGAGGGGCTAGGCATCACCCATCTGCCTTGGTCCACGTTGGAACCAATGCCAGAATATATGGAAGGTGGAGGCTCCTTCAGAACCAATTTAAAGAACTAGGCTGCAAGTTGAAGGGAAAAACCTCCAAGCTGATATTCTCTGAAATATTGCCTTGCCATGCGCAACACAGGAAAGGCAGGGGGTGATTAGAGAGCTGAATGCATGGCTCAAGACCTGGTGTAAGGAGGATGGATTTGGGTTTTTAGAGCACTGGGCTGACTTTTCATTGGGGTGCAACCTATATGCTAAAGATGGTTTGCACCTAAATGGAAGCGAGTCTATTGTGCTGGGGGAGAGGTTTATGGGAAGGGTGGAGGAGAATTTAAACTAGGATTGTGGGGGTAGGGTGAATTAGATTATAATGGGTCAGACAGGGGTCAGCCCCTATTGGTGGGTAGAATGGGGAAAGATGGGGGGAAAGTTATGGCAGATGATATGAAGGTTCCTATGTTACAAACAACCATTGGAAATGGTACTATTTGTACTAAAATAAAAAATATCCAACATACCGTTTGCAAAATATGAAAATGAATTAAAGAGTTTGTTCACCAATGCCAGGAGTCTGCCAAGCAAAATAGGTGAGTTGGAAGCTCTGGTGAATGAGGACAACTATGATCGAATTGGTATTGCTGAATCTTGGCTTCATTCTTCTCATGACTGGGCTATTAATATTCCTGGCTATGCTCTCTTTTGGAAAGATGGTAAAATGGAGACTCTCTTTTGGAAAGATGGTAAAATGGAGGGGTTGTGGTGTCTGTCTCTATGTGAGAAGTGATCTCAAAGCAAGTGTGAAAGAGGACCTAGTTCAGTGATGGCGAACCTTGGCACCCCAGATGTTTTGGAACTGCATTTCCCATGATGCTCTTGCACTCTACAGTGTAGTTGAGCATCATGGGAAATGTAGTTCCAAAACATCTGGAGTGCCAAGGTCCACTATCATTGACCTAGTTAATGGAGAGTGTGATGAGTCTGAAGCATTATGGGTGGAATTGTACATGGGTGTGTGTACTTCAAAGGTTGTCGTTGGAGTTTGTTATAGATCTCCCAGTGTTAGTGAGGAGGTGGAGACTCAGCTCCTTGAGCAGATGGAAAGGTCTGCAAGGGCTGGGACAGTGAAAATAATGGGGGATTTTACCTACCCAGAAATTGACTGGAGTAATGGCACTGCTGGGACAGTTAAAAGGCAAAATGGATAAACCTATTGCAAGACAATTTTTTGGTCCAGTTTATTGAGGTCCCGAGTAGGAATGATGCTCTGCTGGACCTGGTAATCACAAACCATGCAGAGCTTATTACCAATATTCATATAAAACAACACCTGGGTAGCAGTGACCATAACATGATTTCATTTAATGTTAGCTGTAATCAAACACATACGGGTAAGATAAAAACACAACTTTAAAAGCGCAAATTTTACAAGGATCAGGGCGGCTCTCCAGGATTTAGACTGGGAGGGAATATTTGCACCAATGGACACAGAACAGAAATGGGAATTCTTCAAAGTGACTGTAGGTAAGCTCACTGCAAAGTATATTCCCATGGGCAAGAAGTTTAAAAGGCTAAAAATAAAGCCTGTGTTGCTCACGGCCAAAGTTAAAATGGCTATAAATAATTAAAAAAGAGCTTTTAAAAAATATAAAAATGAAGATGAAGAAACACTATCATCGTTTAAATGTTACAAATACCAAAAAAAAATATTACAGAATATGTAAAAAGTTAATCAAGGATGCAAAAATACAAAACGAACGACAAATTGCAAAAGATAGTAGGACAAACCCCCAAAAATTCTTCAAATATATTTATAGTAAAAAGGTCAGGTCTGAGCATGTAGGCCCTTTACTAAATAATCCAGAGTGGGTGACTGGGGACAAAGCAAAGGCAAATTTATTAAATCATTTCTTCAGCTCTGTGTATACAAAGGAGCATGGGGGAGCTCGTGTCCATATTGGGGGTGGTAGTGACACAGCCCCAAATGATCCACAATGGCTCAAAAGTGATATGGTTCAGAAATATTTAGACAGAATAAAGGTGGATAAAGCACCTGAACCAAATGGCATCCACCCACAGATCCTAAAAGAATTGAGCTCTATCATTTCACGGTCATTGTTTCTAATATTTAGGGACATGTTAATGACTGGAATGGTACCAATGGATTGGCGCAGGGACAATGTGGTATATTTGAAAAGGGATCAAAGTCTTTACCAAGTAATTATAGACCTGTTAGTTTAACTTCTATAGTCGGGAAGATCTTGGAGAGATTAATAAAAGAGCACATGAACAAATTCTTGCTGGGAAAAATATTTTAAGCAACCGACAGCAAGTCTTCAAGAAAGAAGTTGTCAAACAAACTTGATTTCTTTTTATGAGGCGGTAAGTAAAACCTTGGACAAAGGGGTGGCTGTGGAAGAGGTATACTTGGATTTTGCAAAAGCGTTTGACACAATTCCCACACACGGCTAATGGTTTGGTAAAGTCTACAGCCTTGGAAAGATCAATTTTTAAATGGATAGAAACTGGCTAAAAGGCAGAATTCAGAGAGTAGTGGTTAATGATTCATACTCTGAATGGTCTAAGGTTATCAGTGGTGTACCCCAAGGTTTAGTGCTGGGCTCCCTACTTTTTAATATCTTTATAAATGATATTGGGTCTGGTATTAAAAGTGCCATTTCTGTCTTTGCAGATGACACTAAGCTATGCAGTGATATAACGTCCTTACAGGATGTCTCCAATTTACAAGCCAACATAAATGCACTGTCTAATTTGGAAACTAAGTGGCAAATGAGGTTTAATGTTGATAAATGTAAAGTTATGCACCTGGGGGCTAAGAATATGCATGCATAATACATACTAGGGGGAGTACAACTGGGGGAATCAATGGTGGAGAAGGATCTGGGAGTTTCGTAGATCATTAGCTCAATAATAGCATGCAATGCCAAGCTGCGGTTTCCAAAGCGAGCAAAGTCCTTTCTTGTATTAAGAGAGGTATGGACTCCAGAGAGAGAGATATAATTTTACCCCTGTAGAAATCATTAGTAAGACCTCATCTGCAATATGCAGTTCAGTTCTCAAAAAGAATATCGGGGAACTGGAAAAAGTGCAGAGAGGGGCAACCAAACTGATAAGAGGCTTAGAGGAACTAAATCTATTCCCTCTTGAGAAGAGGAGATTAAGGGGGGATATGATCAACATGTACAAATGCATAAGTGGTCCATACAGTGAACTTGGTGGTATTATTCACTTTAAGGTCATTATAGAGGACAAGGGGGTACTCTTTATGTCTAGAGGAAAAAAGATTTCACCTTCAAATATGGAAAGGTTTCTTCACAGTAAGAGCTGTGAAAATGTGGAATAGACTCCCTCTAGAGGTGGTTCCGGCAAGCTCAGTAGATTGCTTTAAAAAAGGCCTGGATTCTTTCCTAAATGTAAATAATATAACTGGGTACTAGCATTTATAAGTAAAGTTGATCCAGGGAAAATCCGATTGCCTCTCGGGGGATCAGGAAGGAATTTCTTCCCCTGCTGTAGCAAATTGGATCATGCTTTGCTGGGTTTTTTCACCTTCCTCTGGATCAACTGTGGGTGAAAAATTGTATATATGGGATTGTATTTTTTTTTTTTTTTTTGGTTGAACTAGATGGATTTGTGTCTTTTCTTCAACCTAACTATGTTCCTTGGCACTTGTTGCAACTTTTGTGATTTAACATTGCAGTTTACTATGGCACTCCAAAGTCACACCAAATTCGTAGAAAAGTAGTGCAGGAACCTTTTTTTTTTCTTTTGTCACTGTGACTTGTGTCTCATTGATTAACCACTTTCCATCCATGCCAATTCTGGCCTTTCGCTCCTACATTTAAAAATCATATTTGTTTTGCTAGAAAATGACTCAGACCCCCCAAACATTGTATATTTTTTTTAGCAGAGACCCTAGGGAATAAAATGGCAGCCTTGCAACTTTTTATGTACACGGTATTTGCGCAGCGATTTTTCAAACGCCTTTTTTTTGGGAAAAAAAACTCTTTCATGAATTAAAAAAAACAAGACAGTAAAGTTAGCCCAATTTTTTGTATAATGTGAAAGGTATTATGCTGAGTAAATGGATACCTAACATGTCGCTCTTTAAATTTGCACACACTCGTGGAATGGCACCAAACTTTGGTATTTAAAAATATCTATAGGGGACGCTTTCACATTTTTTACAGGTTACCTTTTTAGAGTTACAGAGGAGGTATTGGGCTAGAATTGCTACTCCTGCTTTAACGTTTGTGGCGATATCACATATGTGGTTTGAACGTCGTTTACATATGTGGGCGTGACGTACGTATGCGCTTTTTATTCTTACACTTTCCTTTTTTTTTTTTTTTATCACTTTTATTCCTATTGCAAGAAATGTAAACATCCCTTGTAATAGAAATAGGGCATGACAAGTCCTCTTTATGGAGAGATGTGGGGTCTATAAGGTCCCACATCTCTCCTCTAGGCAGAAAAGACTGAGATCAAAAGAAAAAAAAACAATCTCGGCCTTTCCAGCCGAGTCCCCAGCTATGTTTACTTCCGCCAGGCCGGACGTGACATCATAACATCGCACCCGGGCCTCCGAAGGTCATAGAGATTGCTGGGGATCATCTGTCCCTTGGAAATCTCTATGCTCAACTTCCGGCACCCGTGGATTGCTTCTCTGGATCGCCGATCACACGGGCTAGCCGGTAGAAGCACCGGAGGGCGGCAGGAGGATGGGGACGTCCCCTCCTGCCGCCTGTAAGAACGATCAATTGGTTGAACTGCCGATATGATTGTTCTTACGGTGCAGGGATTTGCCAGCTGAAAAAGATATCTGGATGATGCCTGTAGCTGCAGGCATCATTCAGATATCCCCACTCAAAGTACAGGATGTCATATGACGTACCTTGGACGGGAAGTGGTTAAGATGGTACCTGTTGAAATTAATATGTTTTGACTTTATGTGTCGCCGATCGCATGATAAGTGACAGCAGTGTGAAACGGAGCTTAAACCTGTTAGTATGCTGTACTTTATATTATGCAATTTTTTTTAAGTAATATTTTGATTTGGATCTCTGCTAGTTAGATACATTACTATTTGTAAATGTAGATAGATTTGTTTTTAGAAAGTTTAAGCATTTGTTAAAGTAATAAATCTAAATGTCTTTACTTGCCTTGGCACATTCAAGACTTTCTTCCTGAGCTTTCTTCAGCATCTATTTTTCATTTTTCTTTCCATTCATTATTTTGTTTTCTCCTGGTCCCTGTCGGTCATAACCTCTCTACTATTTTCCAGTCACGTATTGCTTGCTTCTCTGTGCAGTTTTTTTGTGCGCATAGTTATTGAATGCTTTCTTAATTTATAGTTCATGTTCAAGTCTTTCCTTTCTATGTTTTTTTTTTTTTTTTTTTTTTTACTTTCCAGATATGTCTATGATTAGATCAGCTTGATTCTTATGATACTGCTTTACATTTTTTTTTTTTTGGTCAACGAACTTCACTGAAAGTATGTTGTGATCTCATTTTCTCATCTTACAGTGCCATACATAATATTTATTTTATTCTAACATACATTAGGTAAATATGGCAATTCTGGGGCAGGATAGTTCAGGCAGTGGTATGTTTTCTATAAATGTTACATGTATCCATGTATTTTTTTTTTCTTTATAATTCAGACCTGCATGAATAATGTGTATAAAGCATTGTGTAGGACTTTACAATAACTACTTGCACAATATGGCACACTTGTCTGGCACCCAAACATGCCAAAATGTTTACTGACCTGTACTTTCAAGGCTCAGTTTACACTCAGAAGAAAAAATACTCGCAGGTAAGGTAGATATAACAAATCTATAAAAGCTTACCTGTTTAGTAATTCTTTATTTTTGATACGCTTTAATTTTCATTATTCATACATTTTAATTTTTTTTTATTTTCTTATTTTAATATTTGTGTACAATCTTCAGAGCACTGTGGGCTAGCTAAAGAGAGCACAGCCTATGCTTTATCTTTTGAGTCTCCATTTGTTCCATTTAAACGTGGCAGCTTTATAAGGGAGTAGTGACTAATATGAATCGTGTGTGTGTGTAAATTTCAGCTGGAGCTATTGATTTTTTTTTATTCAAGCATTGGATTATTTTGTCTTTATTTTGTTTGAAAAATTGAACAGTGAAGCCACTTGAGATTTTTCTAATGTATAGTTTCCTGATTAATTGTCTGGTTTGTCTAGTCTTTGCTGCTGCCAACTATTGAGGGTAAAAATTCAGCACAAGGGACATAACTTACAGTCAGTAGGGTGTGTTCCTTGTGCTGATGCCTTTTCTGTTATTTGAAATCCACAACTATCAATGCCCAATCCTACCAGCCATCATAATAGTTGGGTGTGATGAAGATTAATACAACTGAGGGGTTGTCGTAGGCTCTTATCAAGGAAGTTCAACTATGCCCACCCAGCTCCTCTTTTCATAGAAGCCGTACAATAGTTTCTATGAATGAAAAAAGATCTGTGAATGGAAGGGGACGACCTATCAATTTTTTGTCTGTTCTCCATTCCTAGATCCTGTTTCATTCATAGAAGGGTTCTATGAATGAAACAGCTGGGCAGAAAGGGCGGGCATGGTTGGGCCGTCTTCATGAGAGCCTTTGGCAGGCCCTAGTTGGCTTAACCCCTTTCACAATTGAAGTTTATGGGGTGACAGCAGCACAAGGCTATACACCCTTACCAGCAAACTTTGCAATGAAAACCAGGGATTTTTAGTTCACACATATTGCAATACATGTTACATAAGAGTAATCCCTCTTATAGCCAGTCCTACTCTTCTCTTCCGATGCAAATACTATGGTGGACACAATGCTAACATGGGACAAACGGACACAAAATGAGGGAGAGCTACTAGGTTAAGTCTAGTCACTGACCTGCATTGCAACAGAAACAAGATATACCCACCCATGCTAAAATCCCAATAGCTTGTACATTCATATAATCTATCAGGTGCTCAAAGGGTGTGACCACATTTTAACACTAGACATTCTGGATAACCCTCTGCACACTGCTATATACCCTTTCTAGCAAACTTTGCAATGAAAAACAGGGATTTTTAGTTCACACATATTGCAATACATGTTCACACCCCTTTAGCACCTGGTAGACTATATGCATGTACAAGCTATTTGGATTTGAGCACAGGTATATCTTGTTTCTGTTGCAATGCATGTCAGTGACCAGACCTGAACCTAGTAGCTCTCCCTCATTTGGTGTCTGTTTGCTCCATGTTGGCATTGTGTCCACCATAGCATTTGCATTGGCAGTGCAGAGAAGGACTGGCCATAAGAGGGATTACTTTGATGCCGTTGGCCAGCTTAAACATGTATTGCAATATGTGTGAACTAAAAATCCCTGTTTTTCATTGCAAAGTTTGCTGGAAATGGTGTATTACCATGTGCAGAGGGTTATCCAGAATTTCTAGTGTTAACATGTGGTCACATCCCTTTAGCACCTGATAGATTACATGCATGTACAAGCTATTGGGATTTGATCTTGTTTCTATAAGCACAAGAGACACATCCTTGCGACTGTAAGTTCTGTCCTTTGTCAGTTATGAATTATGTAATTTATGACCCTTGTCTTTTTCTTTTTGACTGCACTTGTGCTTTAGCTGTAACTCCAGGAACTATAGCAAACAGGACAATGAGCATATCAGTCTGCTGTTCCTTTATTGTCCAATCACATGTTGTGAACAGGAACCTGACCAGACTGTATTGCTTTAACTGCAGTGGAAAAAGTAAGGCCAACAACCTGGTTCTGCTGTCTGGCAGGCCTGTGTTAATCTCACAACTGAAAGGATAGATTTACAGATCATTTGACAGATAAACGGCTTTCATATATGTATTTAAACTGTCTGTTTAGCTCTTTGCCTGGAGTACAGCTTTAAGGTAGCCTAAAAAAAAAACATGTTTGGTTGGTTTCTTCCACATTGTAGCAGTATAATGGCAGCATGGTAAAGTATAAATGTATGTTTATGTGTCTGTGTGTATAAACCCTACCAATCTTTATTTTAGATGCTGTCAAAGCTTTCAAAGAAGCCAGAAAAATTGCTGCAGAGCAGGAGGCTAAAATGGAAGAAACATACCAGCATGATGAGCCTGTGCAAACTGTGGGAACAGACACAGATAAACAGTGTGAGCAGAAGAAAACAAAACAAAACCAAACAGCAAAAGACTCAAAAAAAATAGAGGAAAATTCTTTGGACAATCCTCCTTGTAAAACACTACTGAAAGAGACTGATTTTGTTACTAGCAATGAGCAACATGAAGAGAAGATTCTTGATTCTCACAGTGGTCTAAAGCAAGTTTCACTCACAGTACCTAAAGCTGAAATGAAAATAGTAGAGGGTGTCCCAGAGAAGCCAACATCAATCACAGTCCCTAAAGTATCAGCTGAATGGAAGATAGTAGAAGGTATCCCAGAGATGCCAGCATCACTTACAGTCCCTAAAGTATCAGCTGAACGAAAAATAGTAGGCAGTGTCCCAGGGAAGCCAGCATCGCTTACAGTCCCTAAAGTATCAGCTGAAAGAAAAATAGTGGAGGGTGTCCCAGAGAAGTCCACCTCACTTACAGTCCCTAAAGTATCAGCTGAACGGAAAATAGTAGAAGGTGTCCCAGGGAAGCCAGCATCACTTACAGTCCCTAAAGTATCAGCTGAATTGAAAATAGTAGAAGGTGTCCCAGGGAATCCAGCATCGCTTACAGTGCCTAAAGTATCGACTGAAAAGAAACCAGTGGTAGGTGTCCCAGAAAAGCAAAGGGAAAATAAAATTGAGAATAAAAGTACACTTGGAAAGAAAACTCCTGTTCGTGAATCTGGCTCTGACTCCAGTGACATTGAGGACTCTGACAACGAAGACAAGGAATATTTTGATGACAGTACAGAAGAAAGGTTTTATAAGCAGAGCTCTGGTTTTGAGGACAGTGATAGTGACAGTGAGGATGACTTTTTTATAGGAAAAGTGAGAAGAACAAAGAAAAAAAAATCGAGCAAAAAACCTCCTGCAGATAAAGTTGAGGAAGAGAAGCTTCCAACAGAAACCACAAGACCCGCAGCTGGGGTTATGAAGAGTCAGAAAGGGAATCCAGCTCCCAAAAGTGTAAAACTAGAGTCTGTTTTTTGCACTTCCTTATCAAACACAAAACAGAAATCATCAATTATGACGAGGTAAGTTCTAGTACTATCTATGAATTTAAAGAATAAGCTATATTGGTTCTACAGTACGTATTCCTAACTCAGGATGAGCTCAGGCATGTTCGCAAGCCGCACGTGCCGAGATCACCAGGAAGTCCGCACTGCGCAGCGCTAATCACAAGCAGTGAGACATTTCCCGATCTCTGCAGCCACACATCGGGACAATGTCTCACTGCCACGTCGGCACGTGCAGCTTGCGAATGCCCCTGAGCTCATCCTTTTTCCTAACAAAAATAAATAACATGAGTAATGGCTATATACAGCAACACTTTTCTTGTAGTTCCCCCTAAAAGAAATATTCACATATCTTGCCTTATGAACGATAAAATATAATATTCTGTTTCTGGCCACCCATATTTTGCATGAACAAGCCCAAAGACAACTTGTCTGAATACATATCATCTCACTGCTCTCAAAGCATTGTATACCAACAAAAACAAATTGTAACTGGTTCTATCAATGAATGGTTTTACTTCACTAAGGTGGACTCAGAATTCTTCTATCTGTATCCTTAAATTTGAATTCTATGCTAATCCTCAGGAGCAGATAGCGTAGAACAGGGTTTTTTTCAGTGCTGTTCTCGTTTCTTGTAATTTCTTTCCTTGCATCTCTCCTGTTTCTTGTTTAATGGCTCAAATTTTTTTCATCGCATCAGAAATCCGCTTACAAGAAACATTTAGATTCCAACAAACAATGCATGTTTCCAGTACTTACGGCAGTAATCCTAAAGGATTATATAGAATTCCAAGGTAAGGAATAATGAGTTGTGGGGGGTCGGGGGTGAATATAAAAAATTATTATAAATCATCAGTAAAGAAGGGAAAGGGGAGCGAGGGGTAGGAAGTGAAAGGAGGAATTTCATATTATTATTATAGAATCCCAATTTAAGGATACAGATCAAAGAATTCAGAGTCCACCTTAGAGAAGTGTCAGCCAGTGACAGAAGGAAAGCTCGGCTGTGATGGGGACGCAGAGGACACAATAATAAGACCATTGAATATCGATTCCCCTTGGCTGCTAGTTGTGTGTTCCTGCTTCATTATATCAAGCATTTGGGAGCCGACATCGCCACTTCTTTGGATCAAGGCCCTGGCGGGGTTAACAGCCGCAACCCCATTTTAGCTTGCCTCTGGTAAGCACATATTTTATGTGGTGGAGGAGTACGAGTTTGTGGTGTTGTCACAAGATATACCAAGACTTCACATGTGTGGCTATGTCTTAATATTATTTTGTGGTGTTGGGAGTAATTCCAAGATTTATGCATATTGTTTGCAATTTTTGTGTTGTATTAATTTATGGTTAACACAATTTCTAATTTAGCGCAGCTCCATTCTATTTTTTCTATCTGTTTATATGTGTATCTCATATTGAGCTGCTGCTGCTCTTTTTCTTTTTTGCATTGCGCAATCATTTTTCCATGTTTTTTTTTTTTGTTTGTTTTTTTTTTTATGGTTTTACTTGTTTATACCCAAATGTACCTGTTTTTAGTAGTTTAAGAGAATAATGAGCTGTGGCTGCAGACATTTGTAACTTGCAAAGTGCTATCTCCTCATTAATATTATTATTATTATTATTATTATACAGGATTTATATAGCACCAACAGTTTACACAGCACTTTACAACTTGAGGGTAGACAGTACAAATACAATACACTTTAATACAGTAGGAATCAGAGGGCCCTGCTCCTTAGAGCTTACAATCTAAGAGGGACGGTCAAGAGATGCAAGAGGTAATAACTGTGGGGGATGTGCTGATGGAGAAGATACATGTACAGTTGTTAGGTGGGGGCCAGATAGGCTTCTCTGAGAGATGAGTTTTCAGGGATCGTCTGAAAGTGGATGAAGTAGGAGAAAATCAGACAGATTGCGGTAGAGCATTCCAGAGAATGGGAGAGGCTCTGGAGAAGTCCTGAAGGCAAGCATGGGATGAGGTGACATGGGAGTTTGAGAGCAGGAGGTCTTGGGAGGAGTGAAGAGAACGATTAGGTTGGTATTTTGAGACAAGGTTAGTGATGTAGCTGGGAGCCAGGTTGTGAATGGCTTTGTAAGTTATAGTTAGTATCTTGAATGGAATTCATTGGCTGAGTGGCAGCCAGTGGAGGGATTGGCAGAGGGGTATAGCAGACGCTGAGCGGTTTGTGAGATGAATGAGCCTGGTAGCAGCATTCATGATGGACTGAAGTGGGGATAGCCTATTTAGACGTAAGCGAGGAGGGAGTTGCAGTAGTCGAGGTGGGAGATGACCAGGGAGTGGATTAGAAGTATTGTGGTGACATTTTTAAGGAAGGGCGTGACTTGGAGCTGTTGCGGAGGTTAAGGCTGCAAATTTTGGATAGCGATAGGATGTGGGGCCAAAAGGTTAATTCAAGGTCCGGGATTACACCTAGGACCTTGGCGTGGGGGGACAAGTTGATAGTTGAGCCGTTGCTATTGACAGAGAAATCCGGGGAAGTGGCACCTGTGGGAGGAAATATCATGAGCTTGGTTTTGGATAGGTTGAGTTTAAGGAAGTGATGTGACATCCAGGCTGATATGTCTGCTAGTAAGATGGTGATGCGTGAGGAGACAGATGGAGAGAGCTGGGGGGTGGAGAGATGGATTTTGGTGTCATCAACGTAGAGATGTTATTGAAAGCCATGGGAGGCAATCAACTGACCCAGGGAGGTGGTGTAGATCGAGAAAAGGGGAGGTCCAAGAACAGATCCTTTGGGGACCCCAACGGAGAAAGGAAGAGGAGAGGAGGAGGTCAAGTTGTAATTGACACTGAAGGAGCGGCGGGATAGGTAGGATGAGAACCAGCCAAGAGTACAGTCATGAGACCAAAGGAGTGGAGTTTATTGAGGAGGAGGGGGTGGTCCACTATGTCAAAGGCAGCAGAGAGATCCAGGAGAAGTAGTACAGAATAGTGTCCGCTGGTTTTAGCTGTTAGTAGGTCATTTGAGAGTTTCTGTTGAGGGCGAAATTCGGACTAAAGGTGGATCAAGAAGTTTGTTCATGGTCAGATGGTCGCTCAGTCCGTTGTAGACCGGACTTTTAAGAAGTTTGAAGGAGAAGGCGAGTAAGGGGATGGGATGTAGGTTGTTAAGATTGATGGGGTCCAGTGAGGGCTTTTTAAGTATGGGGGTGACTAGCGCATGTTTTAGAGAGTTTGGGAAGATACCACAAGAGAGGGAGGGGTTGAAAATGTGAGTTGGAGAGTAGAATTGAGTCAGAGGGTGAGCGTAGCATTTGCGAGGGAGCAGGATCCAGGGGGTAGGTGGTTAGAGGAGTGTTAGATAAAGCTTTAGCAACCTCATTAATACTAGCAGGGTTAAATGAGGGAAGTAATTATTGTATCTGTGGAGATGAGGTGTCTCCTGCATGTGCGTTGGAGATCTCCTCGAGAATTTTATTATTCTTATTTTTGAAGTGATTGGCGATCTCCTGGGCAGTGAGTGAGTTAGAGGATGGAGGACAAGAGTAGAGTGCTGAACGTAGAGAAGAGTTGACGTGGACTGGATGAGAAGATGTTAATGAGTGTGATAAAGTAGGTCTGTTTGGCGGTGCGGAGGCAGGAATAGTTTTTTTATGAGGGCAGATTTATATTGTGTGAAGTCTTCCTGGAACTTAGTCTTATGCCACAGACACTCAAGAGCGTGGCTACATTTTCTGAGACTTCTGGTGTCATCTGTGGCCAGGGATATAGCAGTCTGGGCCTAATTCTGCGTGTAATGAGGGGGCAAGCTTTTCAAGGAAGGAAGACAGTGAGCTGAGATTTTGTCATAGAGGTGATCGGTAGCACAGTAGAGAAGAGAAGGGTTGAGGTGGCGAAGGTTTCTATGTGTAACTGTTAGGCAGTTGGAGGGAGAGGAGGTGGAAGACAGGGTGAGAGCAAAACTAATAAGGTGGTGATCAGAGTGGGAGAGGATTGTTGGAAGGTTTCACGGAGTGCACAGATAGAAGACAAGGTCAATGGTGGTGCCGTTGGAGTGAGTAGGAGCCTGTATCCGTTGCTTCAGGTCAATAGATGAGGTTAGACTGAGAAGTTTAGAAGTAATAGTAGTGTTAATGTTAATAGGGATGTTGAAGTCACCGAGAATAATTGTGGGGATTTCAGAAGAGAGAAAGTATGGTAGCAAGGCAGAGAAGTCATCAAGGAAGACTGATACTTGTCCAAGGGGCTGGTAGATGACAGCAATTCTTAAAAAAATGGGAGAGAATAGACAAATGCAATGTGCCTCAAAAGAGGAGAGTGTCAGAGAGGGAGGTGGATGAAGTACCTGATAGGTGCTGCATGGGGCTAGAAAGATTCCCACTCCACCTCCCTTCTGTCCACTTGGTCTGGAGGAGTGAGTCCAGAGAAGGCCAACATGGAAGAGGGAAGCAAAAGTAGTATCTGATTCCTGAAGCCAGGTTTCAGTAATGGCAAGTAGGTTAATGGAATTTGTGATAAAGAGATCGTGGAGGGCGGTGAGTTTGTTACAGACAGAGCATGCGTTCCAAAGGGCACAGGAGAAGGGGGGGCTGGTTTTGGAAAGAAGAGGAATAGAGACTAAGTTCTGTGGGTTGTGACTGCTGCCAGAGGGTGTAGGGGAATGGGAGAGTTGGGCAAAGACAGATGACGGAGGCCCAGGGTTTGGGGATATGTCACCAGAGGTTAGGAGAAGCAAGAGTGTGATGGAGGTAACCTAATGCCGCGTACACACGGGTGGACTTTTCGACCGGACTGGTCCGACAAACTTTCCAGCGGACTTTTGGCGGACTTTTGAAGGACTTCTAACGAACGGACTTGCCTACACACGATCACACCAAAGTCCAACTAAAATAAGGAAGTTGATAGCCAGTAGCCAATAGCTGCCCTAGCGTCGGTTTTTGTCCGTCGGACTAACATACAGACGAGCGGATTTCGGGGTCCAGCGGAGTTACGACGTAAAGATTTGAAGCCTGTTCCAAATCTAAAGTCCGTCAGATTTGCGACTGGAAAAGTAAGCTTCAGGTCCGGTGAAGCCCACGCACGGTTGGATTGTCCGCTGGATTTGGTCCGTCAGCGTCCGTCAGACCAGTCCGCTCGAAAAGTCTGAGCGTATGTACGCCCCATAGGAGTACTGAAGGTTTTATCAGTATAAGGATGTAGAATGAGCAAGAGTTTGTAGGAGCAGTAATAGGGAGATGAAAGAAGGCATGGTGATATGTATAAGCAGGGGGGTGGAGAAGCGGGGTGAAGGTAACAGAGTCAGAAGAAGTGGTAGAGAGCGCATGTTACAGGGTGGAAGGAGAGCTTAATAGAGAGACAGGGTCACCTGCAGTCTGTTAGGTGCTTTCCAGTGCAGTTTGCTATGTTTGTTTGCTTTGTGCAATCGCTTAAATGCAGCGATTGAAGTACATATCACTTGTAGAAAGAAGCCCCAGCAATGTGCTGACTCCTTAAGGGTGCTCAAATTTATACTGTAAAAAGGGTGGGGTGGAAGTTTGTTAGTTAATCATGAGTGAATATAAGGATGCCTAACAATCAAAGTGGACCTTTCCTCATATTCATATAAGCAGTATTTGTCAGTTTTATTGCCAGTTTTGTTTTAACCACCTCATTACTAGCATGTTTCACCCCCTGGAATACCAGGCCATTTTCTGTTTCCAGCACTGTAATACCGTGACTGAAAATTACTCAACTTATACAACACTATATACAACACTATACCCTAATGAACTTTATATCTTTTTATTTTTTTGAGACAGAAAGAGCTTTCTTTTAGTTGTATTTAATGAACAATACAATATAAACCTCCGTGACAATACGAAACTTCCAGAATCACCTCTTTTTGTAAAGTAGACACCCTGAGTTGATCTTGTGTCACAATAGGGTTTATTTACTAAAGGCAAATCCACTTTGCACTGCAAGTGCACTTGGAAGTTAAGTCGCTGTAGAAAGTAAAAAACAGCATTTTAGCTTGCACATGATTGGATGATAAAATCAGTAAAGCTTCACCTCATTTCAGAGCTTCCCCTCAGATCTACAGTGACTGCACTTCCAAGTGCACTTGCAGTGCAAAGTGGATTTGCCTTTAGTAAATCAACCCCAATGTTTGGAAATGATGAAGCATGCAGGTTCTGAGGAGATTCAAACATGGAGCTTGATAATGATGCACTAAATGGATACACTTTAGCCCCGGAGCATTATGCTGCATAAGGACCAGAGGACTTTTTCCAATTTGGCACTGCGCCGCTTTAACTGCTAATTGCGCGGTCATGCAATGCTGTATCCAAACGAAATTTGCGTCCTTTTCTTCCCACAAATAGAGCTTTCTATTGACGGTATTTGATCACCTCTGCCGTTTTTATTTTTTGCGCTATAAACGGAAAAAGACCGAAAATTTTGAAAAAAAATGATATTTTCTACTTTTTGTTTTAAAAAAAATCCAATAAACTCAATTTTAGTCATACATTTAGGCCAAAATGTATTCGGCCACATGTCTCTGGTAAAAAAAAATGTCAATAAGCGTATATTTATTGGTTTGCGCAAAAGTTATAGGGTACATTTTCTGGAATTTACACAGCTTTTAGTTTATGACTGCCTATGTCATTTCTTGAGGTGCTAAAATGGCAGGGCAGTACACAACCCCCCCAAATGACCCCATTTTGGAAAGTAGACACCCCAAGGAAATTGCTGAGAGGCATGTTGAACCCATTGAATATTTATTTTTTTTGTCCCAAGTGATTGAATAATGACAAAAAAAAAAAAAAAAATTTCAAAAAGTTGTCACTAAATGATATATTGCTCACACAGGCCATGGGCCTATGTGGAATTGCACCCCAAAATACATTCAGGTGCTTCTCCTGAGTACGGGGATACCACGTGTGGGACTTTTTGGGAGCCTAGCCGCGTACGGGGACCCGAAAACCAATCACAGCCTTCAGGATTTCTAAGGGCGTAAATTTTTGATTTCATTCCTCACTACCTATCACAGTTTTGAAGGCCATAAAATGCCCAGATGGCACAAAACCCCCCCAAATGACCCCATTTTGGAAAGTAGACACCCCAAGCTATTTGCTGAGAGGCATGGTGAGTATTTTGCAGCTCTCATTTGTTTTTGAAAATGAAGAAAGACAAGAAAAAAGTTTTTTCAATTTTCAAAACTTTGTGACAAAAAGTGAGGTCTGCAAAATACTCACTATACCTCTCAGCAAATAGCTTGGGGTGTCTACTTTCCAAAATAGGGTCATTTGGGGGGTTGTTTGTGCCACCTGGGCATACCATGGCCTCCGAAACTGTAATAGGCAGTGAAGAGTGAAATCAAAAATTTACGCCCTTAGAAAGCCTGAAGGCAGTGCTTGGTTTTCGGGATCCCGTACGTGGCTAGGCTCCCAAAAAGTCTCACACGTGTGGTATCCCTGTACTCAGGAGAAGCAGCAGAATGTATTTTGGGGTGTAATTTCACATATTCCCATGGCATGTTTGAGCCATGGACTCAACATGCCTCTCAGCAAATAGCTTGGGGTGTCTACTTTCCAAAATGGGGTCATTTGGGGGGGGGGGGTTTGAACTGTCCTGGCATTTTATGCACAACATTTAGAAGCTTATGTCACACATCACCCACTCTTCTAACCACTTGAAGACAAAGCCCTTTCTGACACTTTTTGTTTACATGAAAAAATTATTTTTTTTGCAAGAAAATTACTTTGAACCCCCAAACATTATATATTTTTTCAAAGCAAATGCCCTACAGATTAATATGGCGGGTGTTTCATTTTTTTTTTTCACACAGTATTTGCGTAGCGATTTTTCAAACGCATTTTTTGGGGAAAAAACACACTTTTTTAAATTTTAATGCACTAAAACACACTATATTGCCCAAATGTTTGATGGAATAAAAAAGATGATCTTAGGCCGAGTATGGATACCAAACATGACATGCTTTACAATTGCGCAGAAACGTGCAGTGGCAACAAAATAAATACTACTAAATAAATAAGACATTTTTAAAAGCCTTTAAAAGCCTTTACAGGTTACCACTTTAGATTTACAGAGGAGGTCTTCTGCTAAAATTACTGCCCTCGATCTGACCTTCGCGGTGATACCTCACATGCATGGTGCAATTGCTGTTTGACGACAGACCGCCGCTTGCGTTCGCCTTAGCGCGAGAGCAGGGGGCGACAGGGGTGCTTTTTTTTTTTTTTTTCTTTATTATTTTTTTGCTTTTTTATCTTATTTTTAAACTGTTCCTTTAATTTTTTTTTTCATTTTTTTTATCTCAGGGAATGTAAATATCCCCTATGATAGCAATAGGTAGTGACAGGTACTCTTTTTTGAAAAAATTGGGGTCTATTAGACCCTAGATCTCTCCTCTGCTCTCAAAGCATCTGACCATACCAAGATCGGTGTGATAAAATGCTTTCCCAATTTCCCAATGGCGCTGTTTACATCCGGCAAAATCTAAGTCATGAAATGCTCGTAGCTTCCGGTTTCTTAGGCCATAGAGATGTTTGGAGCCACTCTGGTCTCTGATCAGCTCTATGGTCAGCTGGCTGAATCACCGGCTGCATTCTCAGGTTCCCTGTTGAGACAGGAGAGCCAGAGAAAAACACGGAAGACGGTGGGGGGGGGCATTCCCTCCCACGGCTTGTAAAAGCAGTCTAGAGGCTAATTAGCCACTAGGATTGCTTTTACATGAAAGCCGACCGCTGGCTGAAAAGATTGATACCAAGATGATACCTAAACCTGCAGGCATCATTCTGGTATAACCACTCAAAGTCGTGAATGGCGTACCTGAAGACAAAAAAATGGTTAACAAAAAAACACAGTAAACGGTAAAGTATAAAAAATTGCATACCTGAAAAGCAAACATGATAAAACATACTAACAATAAAACATTGCAGAATAGAATACAGTAAAAAAGAGCAGAACAATAGAGAGAGAGAACAATAAAACGACAACTATTTTTTTTTATTTTTTATATATATTTTTTTTTTTTTACACTTTTTTTGTAACTAACTTTTATAACTGTAACCGGTTCCAGGTTCGGGTCTCTCAAAATGCGATGGCATCTTGGGAGACCCTGTGAAAGTGTGTCCTAGTCTGTGCAATGCTGTACCCTACGCTAATACTCAACTAGTGAATGGTAGCGTTCAAAACATTCACCAATGCAAAGACCAGGATTGTCAGGACAGGAGGGACAATAATAGCGGGTGTCAGGCCTATATCCGCGCTTGCTGCAGACACGATATCTTTTTTGGGGGGTTCGTTGGGTAGGGGTACTCGGGAGGACATAAGGAAAATGCCTCTCATGCAGCCGACTGCATTTGGTTGGGGATGTGAATGGGGGAAGTACGGGCGCTGCAGAAGTGGTGGGTTCCCAATTAGGATTGGCGAATGCAGCAGGAAGGGCACTATGGGCACGACGGGCCTGTGTTTTTCTTCTTCTTGGTGGCAGCGGGACACTACTTGTGCTTGGCACCTCACCAGCTTGAACTGCACTTATGGGACTCGCCACGTCACCAAGTGTTACTGCACTGCTGGTTTGACTACGACCAGGGTGTACTAGGCCACTGGTGCTTGCCAGTTCACCAAAACGCTACCAAAAAAACTGTTAGCGATCGCAGGGATCAGGCCTGACTCTGTGAATGCTGCAGTTATGCGTTTAGTGTTTTGTAAGTGACAGTGATCGATCGATACTGCACTTGGGTGGGCTGGGCTGGGCGGAGGGGCAAAACGCAGGTGCTAGCAGGTATCTAGGCTGATCCCACTAACACTGCGTTTTTGGGAACCCTAAACTGCTGGGGACGCTAATATAGATCTGATCAGATCAGATATTGATCCGTTCAGATACTATACCACTAAGGGAGGTGTACGGTGCGTGAGTGGGTGTTAGCGGTACTGGCGCTAATCTGATGCTGCCTGGGGCGACGCATATCACTGCCGGGCGATCAGGGGGCTAAACCTTTATTCGGTAATAAACGGCGGGTGCCCTGACACTATAAAAAATAAACGAACTAACCAGCGTCACCCGTAACAGTTGCGGTGATCAGTGGTGAAAGGGTTAACTAGGGGGCAATTAAGGGGTTAAAACATTTATTAGGTAGTATATGGGGGTCCCTGTCGCTATAAAACGCTGACGGCGAACCTAAATATTTACCTCCCTAACTAGCGTCACCAGTGACACTAATGCAGCGATCAGAAAAATTATCGCTTAGTGACACTGGCGACGGGGTGATCAAGGGGTTAAAACTTTATTAGGGGGGGTTAGGGGGGTATCCTAGACCTAAAGGGGGCTAACAGTAACTGCCCTAACACAGTAACTGTCACAAACTGACACCATGCAGTAATCAGAAAAAAATAAAAATAAAAAAACTGCTTGGTGTCAGTGTGACGGGGGGGGGGGGGGGGAGGGGTAATCAGGGGGGTAAAGGGGGGTGTTTTGTGTGCCTGGCATGTTCTACTGTATGTGTGTGTTGTGCACTCACATTGAAGTCTTCTCTCCTTGGCGCCGGAACGGAAAATACCGAACCGAGGAGAGATGACATCATTTCCTTTGCTGCTGTTTAGCATACAGCAGCAAAGGAATGATTTGATTGGCCAGCGGCGATCACGAGGGGGGAGCCACGAACGGTTGGTCTCCCCCTCATCTCTGATCGCCGCTGGTCCGATCGGACCCCCGCCCGCTGGAGGCAGATCACGTATATGTATGTGATTCTGCCTGCCTGTGCCATTCTGCCGACGTAAATCGGCGTGAGGCGGTCCTTAAGTTTTTAAATGCACAGGTCATTCACGCATCAGGATGTAAAAGGGGTTAATTTACAGGTCACATACAGTGGGAGGATGGAGATTAAATGGTTAATGTACAGGATAAGGTGGTGAAGTGGTTACTATACAGATCAGAGACAGGATGGGGCCGACATATACACAAGAGGGGTAAATAACATTATGGGATGTATTTTAATATTGTTGGTACTGGCTAATGACTGATCAGTGCGTGCAAGAGTAAAGAATGCTTCCAAATCACCTGTCAGTAAGTGAGACACGGCTGCTAACAAGCCTTTTTGTAAAATTCTGTGATGATGTGATTGGTCATAGCAATCATTTGTTACAGAGCCACTCTATTCAGCTATGTACCTTTTACTTGGGATTGGTTTATGTCTAATCTAATCACAGGACTCTGTGTGTAGGCATGCACAGGAGCGCATAGTAGTACAGGGAGTGGACTGGCTATATATAGGCAATATAGGGAATCCATTTTTGACCACCTTCTCCAAATGCTAGTTGTCTGGCTCTTCAATCAAGCCTTTGTTTTTGCTGTTCCAAAACAAGTATTAATAGCTGAAAAGTAAAAAATAAAGTCACAAGTCCTCATCTGCATTCTCATTCTGGGGAAAGTCATTCAATATCCAAGCCAGAGACGGCCAGCATGACAACCAGGCAAAATGAGAAGTGGGCAATAGAAGCCTCTAAGGTTTTCTATAATTTCCCTTTTCTTCTTTTTATTTGTTTTTATGTATTTTTATTCTCACTGTTGCACTATTGTAATTATTATGGACAGGTTATTCACATCTTTGGAAGCCAGACTCATTGGACACATCTAATATCCAAAAGACTATTTTAAGGTTCTATAATACTTCCACTAGCAACAATAGAAACAATAAAATGTTAAGATACCAGCTGTTCTGCATAGCCACAAGAAAAAAAAGAAGAAAAATCAGCACAAGGGACATAACTTACAGGCAGTAGGATGTGTCCCTCCTGCTGATGTATCCCCTTCCACTTAGGCTTTAAGGCATGTCTTATGACCCATTCGTAATATATTCATATTAACAAATTACATTTTATTTTCAGAGAGCCAAAATTACCTCCTGTAAGGAATAAGCAAGCAGGTATGTTGCATGCTGTGTTTTTCGTGATATGTATGCTATGATTCTCTGAAATTCCCAAAATAATTCAAATGTTGCTTCCTTGCAACCATGGTAACATGTGGGTGTTCTGTACAAAGCAACAAATTAAATCTGAGTTTATGCCTAACTTACAGTATTAAAAAAACTAAGACATTTGAGTAGATGTGTTTATTGCTAGATACACTGATCACCTATAACTTTATGACCACTGACATGTGAATAGCATAGATTATCTTGTTATAATGGCATCTGGAAGTCAGTGGGATATATTTTGAAACAAGTAAACATGTTGGCTTGAAGTTGATGTGTTGAAAGAAGAAACAATGGACATTGAAGTGTATGGTATATGGGGCTGTGTATCAGCAAGACCGGTCAGGGTGCCTATGCCCACAGCCAAAAGCACCTACAAAAGGGACGTGAGCATCAGAGCTGGACCATGGAGCAATGAAAGGAGGTGGCCTGGCCTGATGAATTACATTTTTCCTTTTACATCATGTGGATGACCAGTTGCATGTGCATCGCTAGCATGGGATGAGATGGTACAAGAATGCAGTATGGTAAAATAGCAAGCCGGCGCAGGTGTCCTGTCGAGAAAGGTCCCCTGTCAGATGATGTCGGCCCTGTATGGCGCAGCTCTTGAGCAGTAGGGAGGACAAAGGAGACGCTGAAAGTCTCTGAACATGAACACAGCTGTTCATCAACTGTACACGGCGCCTGCGCAATTAAGACTACATTGTGCCACACGCTCCCGATGCTCGTGTAACTCTGCAAGAGGCGGATGCATACAGAAGAGGCCGCGTGATGGGCAGAGCTCATACAATGGGGGTGGATTTCTCAAAGGGGCGGATCTTTGCGGGGATTGCAAAACCCATCCTTCAGTTGTGTAAACACGCCCCGCATGTAGTTTATTGATAAAGCCAGCCCCAACTTATCAGCTCTGCCCATCATTGTAAAATACAACCTCTTCTGTAGGCATCCGCCCCTTACACGCTTTTCAATAATACATTCGCCCCTTTGAGAAAAAAGTATGAGCTCTGCCCATCATGCAGCCTCTTCTGTATGCATCCGCCCCTTGCAGAGTTGCACGAGCATCGGGAGCATGTGGCACGATGTTGTCAGGCGCTTTGTACAGCTGATGAACAGCTGTTCATGTTCGGAGACTTTCGGCGTTTCCTTTGTCCTCCGTACTGCACTGCAGTACAGGGCAGACACTATCTGACGGGGGACCTTTCTCAGAACACCGGCAGTGTGATGCTTTGGACAATGTTCTGCTGGGAAACCTTGGGTCCTGCCATTTGTGTGGATGTTACTTGACACATAACACTTATCTAAACATTGTTGCTGACCAACTACACTGCTTCATGGAAACAGCATTTCCTGATGGCAGTGAACTCATTCAGCAGGATAATACACCCTGCCACACTGCAAAGATGGTTCAAGAATGTTTTGAGGCATACAACAAGTTTGAGGTGTTGACTTGGCCTCCAAATTCTCCAGATCTCAATCCAATCAAGCATCTGTGGGATGTCCCAAGAAAAGTAAATCTGATTCATGGAGGCCCCACCTCGTACCTTACAGGATGTAAGGGATCTGCTACTGTAAGCTGGGTCAGGGCTGTTTTGGCAGTAAAAGGGGGACCTACTCAATATTAGGTGAGTGGTCATAAAGCTATGGTTGATTGTTGTATGGTCTTACATTAACTCCAGTAGGTCAATTGCATTGAACATGGAAAATTTTTGGATGAATTCTAGTTGAATTCTTTTCTTTCTCGAACATCACGGGACACAGAGCCACAGTAAATACTGATGGGTATCACTGGTGATTGGACACTGGCACACCCTATCAGAAAGTTCAACCCCCTATATAATCCCTCCCCTTGCAGGGATACCTCAGTTTTTACGCCAGTGTCTTAGGTGATGGACGTGTAAAGATGTCCTGTGCTGAGCTCCAAAGGGAATATCCGATATCCTATACTGGGGCAAGCCAGGCAGACCGGATCCATTCAAAGTGTCTTTTCATGGCCGAATTGGATGGTACCCGGGCCTCGTGTCCGAAGAAACAAGGTTTTACCTGTAACGCTTCTCTTTTTAGAGAGCTGGACCCCGCATATTAGAAAATGGTTTTCTAGCCTAATTTCTAGCCGGGTGCTTTACAGGGCCAGAACTGCAGGATCTCCCTATTCGTAGGGGGTCCCAGTCTCTGACGGTTTTTCAGACTGAGCCCACTGTGAGAGGTGAAGATTGGGTCTGTAAACTGAACCCTGCGGCTGGATAAGGTAAGAGGAGATTCCACTGAATTTTTTAATTCTAGTAGGTTTTCTCCTTTAAGGTAAATGCATGCTATGCCTATTGTGACCACCGGGGGCTGCCAAGAGCACAAACCTTGTCATGCTGATGTCGGTCTCAGTGTTCATGCTTCACAGCGTCTCCCGGCTCAAGGTAGGATGGATGGGGGGATTTCTCATGTTTGGATGTTCCCCCCAGGCTAGGGAGGGGTCTAGACAGCGGTTATACCGCTCAGGCACCGCCGCCTCCGCCACTATTGCCGTTTTCAGGCAGGCCCTTCGCTACCGGCCTCTCTCCTTCCTCCCCCTCCCCCAGCCTTCCTCCATCGAGCGGGGGGCGGTGGGGGGGGGGGCGGGACGTCAGCACAGGTGCTTAGACTCACACTCAGGCCAGCTGCAGGCTATTAAAGCACTCTGTACAGGTGCACACAGCCTTTGGAGGGACACAGAGCTGACGGTCGCATGTAAGGTGGGACACAGGCATTCTCCTAGGCAGCATTTACTAAGGTAACACCAGACTGGACATTGGGTAGCAGGGCTTTTAGCAGGTTCTGAGGACCCCCTGTCAGCAGCATCCCCCCACCCCCGAGGGGCCAGGGACGGCTAGCCAGGGAGAGCTGTTGGGGTCAGGGGCTACACCTGCTTCTGGCACTTCAGCCCCCGTATACATTACACAGGAGGTTTTTTTTCTCAGCCATTAATGGTTTAGAGGAAAGATTAATGGCCGTGATTACGTCTTCACTCAGTGGAAGAAAACGCACTAGGCCTTCCTCTGTTTCCCAAGACCCTCATGAAGAGGAGCTCTGGGATAAAGGAGACTAATCCCCTTCAGAGGATCAGGATGGGACGGATGATTCCTCTTCGGAGGAATCAGGTGGAGAGGGACCCTCTGCGACTTCCCAAGAGGAGAAAGTCTTAGTGCAGATCCTTACTGGATTGGTCCGCTCCACATTTAAGTTGCCCGTACCTTAAACTGTTAAAGAATCCTCTTCTGCTTTGGGGTCACTGAAACCTTCTCAAGCAGCACAGGCTTTTCCTGTTCATAATTTACTTGAAAAGCTCATTTATTCTGAGTGGGATCACCCAGACAACTGTTTTTTTCCGCCAAGAAAGTTTTCAACACTTTATCCGATGGAAGAAAAGTTTATTAAAATGTGGGGAATACTGGCCATTGATGCCGCCATTTCCTCCGTAAATAATAGTCTGACTTGTCCTGTAGACAATGCTCAGATGCTCAGGGATCCTGTAGACAAGAAGATGGAATCCCTATTGAAGGATGTTTTTTCCTTGGCAGGTTCAGTGGCAGCGATTGGAGTCTGTCAATACTTAAGAGACCATGTTAAGCAGGTTATCAAGGTATTACCTGAACAGCAGGCCCAGGGGTTTGCTAACCTTCCTGCGGCCTTATGTTACGTTGTTGACGCCATCAGAGATTCTATCGTGCAAACCTATCGTCTTTCTCTGGGGTTGGTGCATATACGTAGAATCCTATGGTTGAAGAATTGGTCAGCCGAAGCACCATGTAAGAAGCTCCTGGCGGGGTTTCCATTTCGTGGGGAAAGGTTGTTTGGAGAGGACTTGGATAACTATATCAAGAGAATCTCTTGTGGGAAAAGCACTCTCTTACCTGTTAAAAAGAAGAGTAAGTGTCCCTCTTTCAAACGGACTCTCTCCCCAGCGCCTGGGGTCTCGACGGCCTCCTCCGCCTGGGTCCAGGGACAAGAATCAACCCCAGGGACAGAAGAAGTCCTGGGGGAAGAAGCCTACGAGGCAAAACACTAAGACCTCTGCATGAGGGGGCGCCCCCGCTCGCTCGAGTGGGGGGAAGACTGCGGCAGTTCTCAGGGCTGTGGCAGGAGGATTTCCAGGACAGATGGGTAATCTCCATGGTAACCTTTGGGTACAAGCTGGAGTTTCAGGAATTTCCCTCTCCTCGGTTCCTCAGATCAGGTGATCCCAGAGACCCAGAAAAGAAGCAGTCGCTCCTTCTAGCGTTAGAGCGACTTTTGTCGCAGGAGGTCATTATGATGGTTCCCGCAAAGGACCAGGGATTGGGCTTCTATTCCAACTTTTACGGTCCAAAAACCAAATGGAGATGTCAGACCCATTCTGTATTTAAGGGATCTGAACCGATTCTTAAGGATTCAGTCCTTCTGCATGGAATCAATTCGGACAGCAGTCTTCACCCTGCAGGGAGGAGAATTTCTGGCATCCATAGACATCAGAGATGCATATCTGCATGTGCCCATTTTTCCTGCTCATCAGAAGTTTTTGCGATTCGAGATAGGAGGGCGCCATTTCCAGTTTGTGGCTCTGCCCTTTGGGATAGCCACTGCACCTCAAGTGTTCACAAAGATCTTGGCTCCTCCTCTGGCCAGATTAAGGGCTCAGGGTATATCTGTCATAGCATACCTAGACGACCTGCTCTTGAAAGACCGGTCAGTAGCCTCTTTGAACGGAAACTTGAGGACCACAGTCAGGTATCTGGAACACCTGGGTTGGATCCTCAACTTAGAAAAATCTTTCTTAAAGCCAGTAAGAAGACTGGAGTATTTAGGTCTGATCATAGATACAAGCCAGGAGAAAACATTTCTACCCCAGGCAAAGATCGCTGCTTTAAGAGAGCTGATTCTGGCAGTCAGGACCAAGAAGGGTCCTTCTGTCAGCCTTTGTATGGGACTACTAGGGAAGATGGTGTCTTCATTCGAAGCAGTTCCCTATGCTCAGTTCCATTCAAGAATGCTGCAACACAGTATTCTTTCAGCCTGGAACAAGAAGGTTCAGGCGTTAGACTTTCCGATGCACCTGTCGCATGCGGTGCGTCAGTGCCTCAATTGGTGGCTCATACCCGAAAACCTGCAGAAGGGGAAATCCTTTCTACTGGTTACCTGGACGGTGGTAACAACAGATGCCAGTCTGTCAGGTTGGGGAGCAGTTCTGGAACAGTCTGCGATTCAGGGGCTATGGTCCAAGACCGAGAGGACCTTACCCATCAACATTCTGGAGATCCGGGTGGTATACCTGGCCCTAAAAGCCTGGACTATCAGGCTACAGGGTTGCCCAGTCAGGATCCAGTCCGACAATGCCACAGCAGTGGCTTATGTCAATCATCAGGGAGGCACCCGGAGCCGAGCTGCTCAAAAGGAGGTGAACCAGATCTTAGTCTGGGCAGAGATGCATGTGCCATGCATATCGGCAGTTTTCATTCCAGGGATAGAGAACTGGCAGGCGGACTATCTAAGTCGCCAGCAGCTACTTCCAGGGGAATGGTCTCTACATCCCGGCGTCTTTTGGAATATATGCCAAAGATGGGGGGTCCCAGATGTAGATCTCTTTGCATCCCGATTCAACAAAAAGATAGACAGATTTGTGGCAACGACGAGGGATCCTCTTGCATGCCGGACAGATGCGTTGGTGATTCCGTGGCATCGGTTCTCACTGATTTATGCATTCCTGCCTATTCTGCTACTGCCACGACTCCTTCGCAGGATCAGGCAGGAAAGGAAGTCGGTACTTCTGGTGGCCCCTGCTTGGCCCAGAAGGACTTGGTATGCAGAAATAGTAAGGATGATGATGGGTTCCCCGTGGACCCTACCGGTACGCCCAGACCTGTTATCTCAAGGTCCAGTGTTCCATCCTGCCTTACAAACGCTAAATTTGACAGTGTGGCTATTGAGACCCACGTTCTGAGGAGTCGTGGGCTTTCAGGTCCTGTCATATCTACCTTGATCAATGCAAGGAAGCCAGCTTCCAGAATGATTTATCATAGAGTCTGGAAAGCTTATGTTTCCTGGTGTGAATCCAGGGGTTGGCATCCCAGAAAATATGTCATAGGTAGAATTCTTGATTTTCTACAATTAGGATTAAAGATGAAGCTGGCCTTGAGTACCATCAAGGGCCAGGTCTCTGCTTTATCAGTATTATTTCAGCGGCCACTTACTTCGCATTCTTTGGTCCGAAACTTTATGCAGGGGGTGATGCGTCTTAATCCTCCGGTTAAAGCGCCCCTAAACCCCTGGGACTTGAACTTGGTCCTGGCTGTTTTACAGAAACAGCCTTTTGAGCCAATAAGTCAGATTCCTTTGGTCTTGTTGACAAGGAAGTTAGTTTTTCTGGTGGCCATCTCTTCTGCTAGAAGAGTTTCAGAATTAGCAGCCCTTTCCTGTAGGGAGCCTTATTTGATTGTACACAAGGATAGATTGGTACTGCGCCCTCATCCTAGTTTTTTACCGAAGGTGGTTTCTGATTTTCATTTAAACCAAGACATTGTTCTGCCTTCCCTTTTTCCAGATCCCGGTTCTCTGGAAGAGAGATCTCTACATTCGTTGGATGTAGTAAGAGCAGTCAGGACTTACCTTGAGGCAACTGCTCAGATACGCAAGACGGAAGTTTTGTTTGTGCTGCCAGACGGTCCCAATAGAGGACAGGCAGCGTCAAAAGCTACCATTTCTAAATGGATTCGTCAGTTTATTATTCAGGCTTACGGTTTGAAACAGAAGATTCCTCCGTTTCAGATCAGGGCACATTCCACAAGGGCTATTGGTGCTTCTTGGGCAGTGCATCACCAGGCCTCTATGGCTCAAATCTGTAAGGCCGCAACCTGGTCTTCAGTCCATACATTCACCAGATTCTATCAGGTGGATGTGAGAAGGCATGATGATATCGCCTTTGGGCGTAGTGTGCTGCAGGCAGCGGTACAGGGTCCTCAGGTCTGATTGCACCCTACTTGGTCGTGGTTCCCCCCCCCTCAGATAACATTGCTCTGGGACATCCCATCAGTAATTACTGTGGCTCTGTGTCCCGTGATGTTCGAGAAAGAAAATAGGATTTTTAAAAAACAGCTTACCTGTAAAATCCTTTTCTTTCGAAGGACATCACAGGACACAGAGGTCCCGCCCCTCTTCTAATACACTATATTGCTTGGCTACAAAACTGAGGTATCCCTGCAAGGGGAGGGATTATATAGGGGGTTGAACTTTCTGATAGGGTGTGCCAGTGTCCAATCACCAGTGATACCCATCAGTAATTACTGTGGCTCTGTGTCCCGTGATGTCCTTCGAAAGAAAAGGATTTTACAGGTAAGCTGTTTTTTAAAAATCCTATTTTTATAACTTGGTTCACACAAAACTGCATTACAGAATGTCACTTGCTTACCTTTTTCTTTATCAGAATTACACTACTGAACTTTATTAAATGCACTCTATTAAGACAAAGATAAGCGAAAACTATTTATGTGTTATCTGGGGTGGAGTGTTAGCAATGTGGACAGCAAGATGGCCTTGTAAGACCAGGGACATTAGCAGCATGTCATGTCTATGTACTTTTAAAGGTTTGATTAATATCCTGTACTTGTTCTGGTACTGGGCAGCACAGTGGCTAAGTGGTTAGCACTTCCGCCTGGCAGCACTGCGGTCTTCCGCTTGAATTCCAAAAAACAAAAACGTGCTGACAATTGAATTACCTGCCACCCAAGTTGTCCCTTGGTATTTTGTAAGTTCAGGCAAGATCAATTCAAAGTGTATGTGCATAAGCCACAGACATTCGCAGGTTATCCACCATTGCTATAGTTAACTAATCTTCATCAAAGGTACGTGATGCTTTTCTGTACCACAACATACATAATGTGTTATAAATACATGAAAAAAAACTCATATGCCACCTTAGAAATATAGATGTTTCTTGTCTCTTTTGTATACAAATAACTTGTAATAGAACTGATATTCTCTGATGGACATATTTCTCTTAAAGCGGGGGTTCACCCACACCACCAAAAAAAAAAAATATTAAAAGCCAGCAGCTACAAATACTGCAGCTGCTGACTTTTAATACATTGTCACTTACCTGTCCCAGGGTCCAGCGATGTCGGCAGGGGACGCTGAGAGCCCGCTCGGTTCTCGGCAGCTGCCGCCGCCATCCTAGGTGAGGGAATCAGGAAGTGAAGCGTTGCGGCTTCACTTCCCAGTTCCCTACTGCGCATGCGCGAGCCGCGCTGCGCGTCCCTAGTGGTCCCCGCTCTCTCCTGGGAGCTGTGTGTTCCCAGCAGACAGCGCGGTCGGGACGGGATGGGAAGTCTATGCCGGAAGTGGGTGCAAATACCTGTCTTAGACAGGTATCTGCACCCCCCTCCCCCCTGAAAGGTGCCAAATGTGACACCGGAGGGGGGGAGGGTTCCGAAAAGCGGAAGTTCCATTTTTGTGTGGAACTCCGCTTTAAAGGGATTTTTTATTGACTATTCTATAATATAGGAGTTAAATATCTCCCCTTTCGTCTCAAAATAAAAAGAGATATGAAAGTAATAAAATGTTATGTTAGCCCAAACAGGCTTTGTTGGATTAAGCGTATATTACAGGCACTATGTAATTCCGGGGTCAGAAACCTTTTTGCACTTAAGGGTCAGATTCAATGTATGTAAATGCATGGAGGGCCGCATTCACCTGCTAATAAATGAAGATGATAATAATCCTAACATAGTAATAATAACAGTACAGGTTAACCTCACTTTACAGTGCTTCTCTAATACTAAGCAACTTCACCCTGAGGGAGCATGTGGCTGGGGATTCAGATTTTACTGCCACCCAAGAGTGACTGACACCAGCCCTGCCAGCCAGCATGGTCTGGAGATGGGGTTCCTGCCCTTAGGGGATATGGGGTCCCTGTTACTAGGGGATATTGGGGTCACTGTGCCCAGGGCAGATGGGGGTCACTGTCCCCAGGGGAGATGGGGGTCACTGTCCCCAGGGGAGATGGGGGTCACTGTCCCCAGGGGAGAAGGGGTCTTTGTCCCCAGGTGAGAAGGGGGTCCCTGTCCCTAGGGTGAAGGGGTCCTTGTCCCCCAAGAGAGAAGGGGTCCTTGTCCCTAGGGGTGAAGGGGTCCCTATCCCCAAGTGAAATGGGGCACCTGTCCCCAGGGGAGATGGGGTCCCTAATAGGCCCTCCCTATAGCAGTGTTCTCTGTCCCCTTTCACATCACTCCCATAGTGTCCTCTGCCCCCCCTCCCCCCAATAGCAAGTTTTCTGTGCCCCCCAAAGCAGTGTCCTCTGTCCCCTGCACCCCCCCCCACCACCACAACCACCACTGTAGTGTTCTCTGCACTCCACACACACACAAAAACACTCTGTGTATGTAGAACTTACCTACCAGAGATCGGCATCACAGGACTGGATGGGGGCGGGAACTGCTCAAGTTAACGTTTCACGTTAACAGGCTGGTGATTGGTTGGTAGGATCGCCCAGCAACCAATTACCCGCTGTTTATTGTAAAAAGTTAACTCCAGCGCTTCCCGCCCCCATCCAGCCCTGTGATACTAGCCTCTCGCCGCTGTCCAGTGAAGAGAACAGTCGCAAAAATGTTTGCGGGCCGGGTGCCCGTGATTTAATCACGGGCACTGAGGGGCTGGACATTTAGCACACCCGGCCTGCCAGCTGCGTGTTGCCGGCCCCGGATGTAATGGGTGATGGGTGTTCTGCATCAGCAAATACTGTGCTGCACTTGCTTTGGTTAAAAGCTGTAACAGTGACCGGCAGTTAACTGGTAGCTGTAGTGGTTTTATGCACACAGTGCAAAGCCAGACAGGTCATTAAAATTAGTGTGAAAAATGTAGATACCTAGCACAGTTTTCAGTTGAAAGCAGTCTAATGCCAGGGACGCAGATTGATCGATCAGCTGTTTCACAGGATAAGGGCATATTTCAAAGAGGGTTACTATCAAAAATGTGCTACTACTTCACTTCTATTCTCTAACACAGAAGATGTATATACTTCTAAAAAAAACAGCTTTGGAATGCTAAATAGGTCATATGTAGAAGCCAATTGGTTTCCTACACAATAGTAGGATCTATTCACAAAGATGAATAAATTATTTTACCTGAAGATTACTATCTCTTAAAATGTTCAGTTCACAAACAGAAAAATCTCTTGGGATGAAATACAATTTGTGAAAATAACTATTCATACTAATAAAAAACACCTACATGTTGCCACATATTTGAAACGTGCAGCTAATGTGTAAAATCTAGGATATTCTTTAGATGCCTTACATAAAGTGTTGTTCCTGTTTAGTTTTTCCACAGGCACCCAAATTTGTAAAGAAACCTCAAGCTGCCAGAAACAGAAATGGCACGATGAAGTCACAGGGTAAACCGGAGCCAGCTCTTCACCCTTCATGGGAGGCCAGCAGAAAACGCAAAGCGCAGTCTCAAATTGCCGTATTCCAAGGAAAGAAGATTGTATTTCATGATTAGGTTTTAGAAATTAAAATGAAGGTTTGGATAATTTTTCTCTATGTTTTAGAGTGTGGGAAAGGTTAGAACCTCTCTGTAAGCTGTAGTGTCCCTGTTGAAGACACAGACCACTATAGAGGTCACTGGGGAAAGAATTGAATAAGAATCTCTACAGTAGGGATCAATAAAAGCCTACAAGAGTTTCTAATCCTTCTACACACTTTCCTAAACTAACAACAAAAACTGTAAATTTTATATAAAGTTACTGTGTCTGTGTCCAGTAAACTATGTTATAAGAACATTTTATTTCTCTCATTTTTTTTGCCCTAAACGTTTAGGGCAATCTAAAAAAAAATATTTATGTGTGTGTGTGTATATATATATATATATATATATATATATATATATATATATATATATATATATATATATATATCCTCAATACATACACATTTTCCCAAGAAGATCTTGCAGTACAAAACACATTTGATGTTACACTCTTGTGAGCAGCTATATACAGGCATACCCCACTTTTAAGTACACAATGGGGTTTGTAGTGTATTCAAATTAGGAACTTGCTGTACAAAACAGTTCCTGTTGATCAGGGCAGAAATTCAGCCAGCCCCTTATTTCTTGTTGTGGACTGACAACAAGGTGTCTTTGCTGCACTGAAATTGCAACAGATTGTGTCAGCCCTGCCCCATCAAGGTAATGGGGAGGTGTTTTGTAGTTCAAGGGAAGAATTGGGAGGGCTAATTAGATTAGATAACAAAGGAACAGGACACATGACAGCTCTGAATTTCAAACATGATCAACAGGTATTTTTGCACTTATGTTACACATAACAAAACACATTTAAAGTGAAATTCAAGGCTAAACCTAAGTAATCTTAAATATTCATTTTACCCCCTCCTAACACCTATGCTGACTAACCTACATAAAAAGATATACTGTATATATTAACTATTTTCAGGCTGCTCCCCTTTGTCAGCCAGAAGCCGCTACAAAGGTAAGGGGGGAGTGCTGACAAAGGATGAGCTATAAGATATTTGTGATGTTGTTGAGGGATGTCTCTTCTCCCCTGCAGCAGCTGCTGGCTGATATGAAAGACCATGTGACTAGACCGCAATGGCCTGAAAATAGGGAAGCGTGTATTTCTTTCTTATAGGGATTAGCAAGCATAGGTGTTAGGAGGGGGAGAGAGCATTTTTATTATTTAGGGTTTCACTTGGAATTCCACTTTAGTTGTATATTTAACTGATCAAAAACAAACCAAAAATAGTAGTTCATGTTTCTATACACATTGGGGGTTGTTTGCTAAAGGCAAACCTACTTTGCACTCCAAGTGCACTTGAAAGTAACATGCAAGGAAAATAAAAAACAGCATTTCAGCTTGTACATGATTGGATGATAAAATCAGCAGAGCTTCCCCTTATTTCAGATCTACCCCTCAGATTTACAGCGACTGCACTTCCAAGTGCACTTGTAGTGCAAAGTGGATTTACCTTTCGTAAATAACCCCCATTAAGTTTCTGACTTTACCATGCTTCCAGACATCTGCAGTATAGAAAGACTGACCTTAACTATAACAGTCACCAATGCCCTTTTGCTGTATTAATAGGATATGTATAAAGATTTCTTATACCAAACAAACTATAATAATTGTGTTTAGATTGTGACAAAAAACTGTTTGGCTGTCTTGCTGTGCTGAAGTTCCTGACTTGACTTCACACAGAGCTTTCTTTTGTTTTCTTTTTTTTTAATCCAGTCCAGAGGTACCCTGGCTGGTTAAAAGAAAATTACAGTTCATAATGGGCCCTGATGTGTGTGCATGTGTGTTTTCTTCATACAGCAATATAATATGCTGAAATATGATAGATACTTTTGTGAATTTACCCCGAGGCCCTGTATGCGCTAGAATCAAAAACAGATCTATCATTTTTTTTTGACCCGATGCTCAAAGAGAAAATATGCGCGGAGCCAAATTGTTCATCTGAAAGCCCTTACGTTCTTCAGCATCAGCGCTATGTAGGTAGGACATCAGCCTGCATTATGGGGCTTTCTGCAGCCATGTTCAGAGTGCCAGGGTCTAACAATGCCCGTACTTCAGTACTAGCTTTGATGGGTATATTGGATGTCACTTTAAAAGCATTGCAAATGGTTTGTAAAGCTTGCTGTACATTTTTCTCTTTAGACAAGTGTTAAAGTGTGACTAACGCCTTTTTTTTTTCTCTTTTTTTTTTTTTACTAAACTAACAAACCTGTTCCACTCACCAGCTCTATACAATAGCATTGCACAGAATGGCCCCAATCTTCCTCTTCTTGGGTCCCCCGTTGGTGATCTTGGCTAATCTTCTTTGTGTGTCCCCATAGCAAGCCGTTTGCTATGGGGCACATGGTGTCTGCTTTCTCACAAGCTATGTGTCTATGGAGCCACGCTCCTTCCCCTCACCTCCTCCACACAGCATTTGATTGACAGCCAATGGCTCCTGCTGCTGTTTGAGTCCATGTGAAAAGAGGAAGAGAGGGGAGAAGAGATGCAGCTGTGCACAGCACTGGATCTCTTCTCGCCTCCCTTCCCCTTCACATAAGGAAGGGGGAGGACAGAGGAATATAAAAAGGTTTTTACCAAGCAATGCATTAAGGTTAAAAAAAAAAAAAAAAGTTTTTAGCTTTAGTATCACTTTAAGGCGTAATGCAGCTTTAGATTTGTGTCACTCCTAAAATAAAATATTGGTTGCACTTACTCTTCCAAAACATGTGCTTATATGAACATGCCCTAACTGTAATGTAGGATAACTAAACAATCTTACCAAGTTTTACAAGCTGTGGGGTAGGGTGTAAAAATTTCATTTTTAGGGTCCTCAGGTTTTTAGGTAGATAGATCAGGATTTGGGAACTGCACTTTTCTGAGTTCTAAAATAACAGCAAACTGACACTTTGGGTGCCAGCAAAATGACACACTGCCAGTCCCATGGTTCTGTTGTTTTGTACACATTCATTTTGCACACGTGAAAAACCTGAAACCTTTTATTCAAGTCATTTTTACAAGAATTTGCAGGCAACACAGAGACAGCAAAGGAAATAGCAATTACAAAGACATAGTCAGTGTTATAAATATAAGAGTTTTGAATGTCAGAGTTCCAAAGTTTTTTTTGCAAAGAAAAAGAAATGCAAAGCCAAACTGTGTTTCACAGAATCTATTGTATACATATATATTTCTCTGTTTAAGTAGCATAGGCTTCTATGGATTTAATTCAAGTTACAATTCAGCACCTTTAAAGACACTTTAATGGAAAATATATATGATGACCATTTTGTGTCTTTTCCAATATAACATTAATGTTGTTGAGTTGACACCACAACTTGAGAAGTTTAACACTGCTGTTTCCTGCAAAGACGGTTTAATAATCACATAAACAAGTATTGTTATTTCATGAAATTTGCAGTATGTGATTGAGTAAATATCGGGGTGTTGGGCAGAAGCTTTGGTCTTTTTGCGAGTGGTGAGTTTTATTCAGGCTAGAAAAATGCAGTAGAACAGGATTCCTGGTTTGTTATCTAGCAAGAAAACTTATCAAGGTGATTTTAATCAGTTTGATTTGTAAAATAGTGCAAATAATGGTAATGATGTGCAAAGCACAGTAACACTCATGGGGCAACCAGGTTTTGCATTTGGGCAGAGGCAATTTCTGACTGGTTTATAGCAGTTTCGGCACTTTAAGTCCAATTCTATCATCTATGCTGTCAACAATAAAAACATGGTCTGAAGTGAGACTTGGATACCAAACACCCTTTGAAGTAAATTCCATGCCCGTTTATAGGTGAACTTATAAAGATGAAAATGATTTAAAGGTGAACTTACAAAGAATGATGATGTTCAGAACTCAGTTATCTACAGCAGTGGTTCTCAACCTCGGTCCTCAAGTACCCCTAGCAGGCCATGTTTTGGGAATTTCTCTTAGATAAAATAGCTGTCCAAAATACCAAGCCATTGACTCTGATTTAAAGCACCTGTGCAAGATAAAGGAAAACCTAGTCTGTTGGGGGTACTTGAGGACTGAGGTTGAGAACCACTGATCTACAGCAGATAGCGAGAGTTTACTGAGCTCCAGTAGCTGAAAGATGTAATCTGATTGGTAACAAAATATTCATCTTCTTGAAGATCTCTTTACCTACCTTTAATAAGACTTAGGACCCGTCCAGACAGGCTTTGGGCATGTGTCAATGGCATCAGTTTGAGATGCTTTGGGGATCATTCAGAATTAATTGACAGGTGCATTTGACCATGACTAAGCCCTTTGTGGGGTAAACCATGTTGGTGCGGGAGGGGGACAGGTGAGACTATATGTTGGGAATGCTATACATATTAAAGTTCATTTTCCATTGGTGAAGACATCAGTGTATGGCCGGTAAAATGTGCTTCCAGAGCATACACCTTAGGAGAGCTGGAGGTACAGAGAAAGACAAGTTTGAAGCGGTATAGCTGCTACTGATTCCACAAAAGGTGTGCTTGACCTGTTTTCGTTTTTATAGTAACGTATGGGAATGCAGAACCCATTTGCCCTGAACAAAAGCCCATCAACAAAGGCACATATACAAATCAATTGGATTCCAATATTATTTCATGTCCCAAGCCATACTATGATTTTTATCTATATTTGATTGTAATTTAAGTCAGTAAAAAAAGAACAAAGCTGGGAAATTCTTGGCCCCACACTGTTGTTGCATGTTTTGGTAAGATATTAAAGAGAGCAAACAACTGGTTTATAGTGTACAGAAAATGGCACATAAATATAATTGTAGCACAGTAGCAGTTTTACTACTTGCCTTGAATGTTGCATAGAAGAACTATTATGTCTAGATGTGTGGCTATCAGCATGTAGAGTAAAATTCACATTCAAACATTCACACTTTGTTTTGGGACAGGATGACCATCCCTACACACCGTTTAGATCCGATATACTGTAAATTGCACCCTAGTCCCATAGTTTAATTGCGTAATCTGATTAATACAACTTTGAATACCCTACCATCAGCCTACTACTTACAAAATCCTAGCCTTTCAATTACAGTAGTGTCATATCAATTCAGTAGGGTTCTCTTAAATTGCTTGAATTACACATTAAAATATTACTTTTCAGACTGGAAATAATCCATCCTGGCATTTGAAGCACACATGTGTACTGGTCAATGAGTCCAGTAATGGGTAGAGAATCAATTGACACAGACATTTAGATATAACAGTCCATATGGCAAATAATGGATTGCAAGTCTTGGCCTTTATAGGAATCTTGTACTGAGAGACTATGGATACTACCATTGCCAACCTTTCCTCTGAAAATGCTAGTTGCCTGACTGCTGGTTGGAGACAATAGTTTTGAAAGTATATGTAGGACAGACCTGAAACGAGCAGATATGGAGTTATGACTTTGAAATCTGCATGCTTGTGGGTGAGCAATTCAAATCACTGAAGCCAGAGAGGTAACTCATATTTTCTAATGTCCCAGTGGCAGCCACACATATTTCTCTTTCCACAAGTTTCCTTTAACTTTCCTCTTAACTGCATGTCAAATTGGTTCATTTGCAAATACTGTGTAAACCAGGATTTCTCAACCAAAGTTCCTAGGGGTGATTCAAAATATATATATATTATTTTTACTTAGCCTGAGATGTGATGCTATCATACTCAAGTGTTGGGCATCGGTCAAATAATCCCATTCACAATCTATTAGGTGGTCTTTCAACCCCATATTACAGTGTGCAGTAGCATCATGTTCATTTGGTTGAATCTATTCTCCATTTCGGCATTAGGTAGGGCCAATAATTGATAAGTACATTTTTTTGTAAGAAAGGTGGAAGCATGGTACACTAATGATGTCAGCCTTTTGCTCCCAAACTGACTTAATGGAGCAAACCACCTCATATATTAGAGAATCAGTGGAAAGACTTTAATGCCTACTCAAATGAGTTTTAAAAAAAAGTCCTAACATAAACAAAACTGAGGTTTCATCCACCTACATTACCTACAACATTGACCTACATTTGATGTGATATCACTTATGGGAGAAGGGTACCAATCAAAAATGATAGGCCAATATGTTGGTCAAAATAAACAGATGTATAGAAAAAAATGTATTCTCTACTCTGGCACAATTATTGACAATTATTACTAGAGCGATCAGCCATTACGTTATGACCTCTGCTAGGTAACACAAATAATGATTATCTTGTTACAGTGGCATCTGAAATTGGGTGGGCTATATTAAGCAGCAAGTGAATATGTTGACAATGAAGATAATGTGTTGAAAGCAGAAAAAATGGGCACACATAAGCATTTGCTTGACTTTGACAAGGGCCAAGTTGTAATGGCTACACAACTCAGTCAAAACTTGTACAAAACTGTAGCTCTTGTGGGATGTTCCCAGTCTGCAGTGGTCAGGACCTACCAAAAGTGGTCCAAAAAAGCAAAACTGGCAACAGGGTCATGGGTGGCCAGAACTCATTGATGCAAGTGGGGAGCAAAGGCTGCCCTGTCTAGTTTGACTAAATAGAAGAGCTACTGTAGCTCAAATTGCTGAAAAAATTAATGCTGGTTTAAATGGAAAGGTGTCAAAACACATCATCAGTGCATCAGTTTGCTTCATATGGGGCCATGTAACCGCAGACCAGACAGGGTGCCCAAATTGCTAACCCATGTCCAAAGCCAAAAGACCTTTAATGGGCACATGAGCAATGGAAGAAGGTAGCCTGGTCTGATGAGTTAAAGAATAGTGTGAGGAACACTACAATGAGTTTGAGGTATTGACTTGGCCTGCAATTTCTCCAGATCTCATTCCAATTGAGCATCTGTGGGGTGTGCTGGAAAAACATGTCCCATCCATGGAGGCCCTGATGGCCTGGTGCCGTCAGAATACCTGCCGAGGTCTTCTGAAGTCCACGCCTCGACAGATTATGGGGGGGGTCATAATGTCATGGCTAATCGATGTATCTCTACCATTTACTGATCATGCTAACATGAAGATGTAATAATATGCAGAGGTTACCTGAGACCTAAGAATTAGTTAAAATATGCCCCCATGGTGAAGTTTGATAAAGGCTAGTATAAACAGTCCACTACCCATTTACACATCATGCAATTGAAAATTTTTGCTCTGAACTTTAAATATCACTGGTTGCCAAACAAAAATTTAATTTTGTTATGTATCACCACCTTAGCAGTTTATATTAAACGCACATGAAGGTTTAAATGATAAACCATTGTTTTTTTTTTTGTTTTTTTTTTCCATACAATTCAAACAATGCAACATTTAATTCAAGCTCTCCATCAAGTAGCATAATAGATGTGCTACTTGTATAGCTGAATGCAATATGAAAGCATTGCTTATTTTATTAGGGCTAGTGATCAATGAACAACTAACCCAATTTAAAGCAACAGGAAAGATAAAATTACAACTTTGTTTATTTAAAGTGTATCTAAAAGCAAATCTTTCCATTTTTATTTTAATTTTGGATAGGGAATGGTAGAAAAAAAATACTAGTTTGTTTTGTTTTTTTTTTTATACGCTACCTATGAGTCTTTGATAAGATTTCCTCCCTTCTTGTCCTTGTCCTGTAACACAACAGAAAGTGACATAAAATCTCCTCTGAGGCAGTTGCCCCTGGGACAAATGGTTCCCATTAAAACATTTCACTTTAGCTCCTGTTCTTGTGGCAGCTGTAAAATTGTGGTTGTCTTGTGACTTTCTGTCCCTGAGACATTGCCCCAGAGCAGGGATTTAGCAATAAAAACCTGACCAGGGTTTTAATACTTTCCCAGTCTATTTCAAACTTGTGGGTATTTTGGCTTTAGTTTTAAACTAGCAGGGTGGATTTACCAAAACTGAAGGGCATGGAATTTGGTACAGCTGTACATCGTAACCAATCAGCTTCTAACCTCTGTTTGTTCAGTTAAAGTTTAACTCCACTTTTGTTAAGAAAAAAAACATTCCCCTCTGGGTGATCTATGTACATTGCAAGGGTTATAACAACCTTTGTTGCAGATTCCTACGTTTTGTTATTCTGAAGAAATCAATGTGTGTTTGTGTCTCTTGGCTAAGTGAGTTTAACGGGAGAGGGTTCATAATTATCAGTCAGCTGTGGCAGCTGCAGGGCACTAATGAAGAAAGCTGCTGGGATTGCATCCCTTTAGAAGTATTCCTATTGGAAATCTCTCACCAAAAATTACATTTTTGTTGCAGGGGATGACTAAAATCTGACTTGCATCTTAGGCAGACTTCTGGGGAAATCTGAGCCAATCACACAAGCAGGAAATGATGTTTCTGGGGAGTGGTCAGTACACATTCTGTGTGCAGAACAACTCCATGTAGCCATATTGCTTTGCATTTATAGAAAATTACAGTGGTTGCAGATTGAAAAGGCAAGGTCATTTTTTTATAACATCCAATTACAATATGACTTGTATCACAATTGTATATGCTATATTTTTTCTTTATTTGCTATTTTTTCCCCACGAAAGTGGAGTTACCCCTTAAGCTTTTACAATAAAACCTAGAAGATGATTGGTTACTATGTACAGTTGCGCCAGATTGTGTGCTCCTGCTTGGAAATCCTAAAAAAAAACTGAACACTGAAGGCAGCTTCTAGTATGCAATATTTTACAATAGCTGGGAAAATATTAGGCTAAACAGCTTTCTAAAAAAAAAAAGAAAACAAAATGGCTGCAATGCCAAAATACCCCAACATTGATACATTTTTTAACATACATATTTGCAAATGGTGTTACAGGTATTTTTATGTTTATCTTCGATTTTAAGTTTATGAGCCTTTTAAAGTGCTATTCACATTTTCCAACCTGTGCTAATTTTAATTCAACACACGTTTTTGTTTATTTTCATTCATCTATGTATATCTAGCTTCATTCCTGTATACAAGTCTTCCCAATACCACCACTGCACCTCGATCTGGTTTCAAAGACTCCAGGCTCAGAGCTGATAAAATATGTATGATTACACTACACACTATTTGCATAGTGCTTAATTTTTGTGTGCCTGTATCCCTTTGCATGCCAAGTGTCTGGACCAGGAGAACATAACATTATTCATACACAGATCAACCAAATAATCTAGATGCAATACAAATAACAGTGCCAACTTTGTTAGACATGGTTAAAATCCAGGTATGGTCTTGTCAAAGTCCGTATGCTTCCATTAAAAAGTGTTTACATCCAATCGAATCAAACGACTTATGAACTCCACAACGCATTGCATCTTTAAATGGTCTCTTCATTGCAGTTTAATAACTGTGAAGAGAAATAACAGATTACTTTGCAATACTGTTATTGCACACTTGACAAGCAGTCTGGAAATTGCACACTTGACAAACTGTCTGGAATTTGTACAACTTGTTGAATAAAGTAAGTAACATGTCACTAGGGGCTTGGCATCAGGACCATGTGTGTTTAAACAAGCAGCAAGGCTGTTTTTCAGATTATGGAAACTATCTGGCAAAATGCAGCACAAACTGATCAAACTGAATTCTTTTTGATCCAAATGGAAAATTGCAAGGCACAACTATGCAAGAGTAATGATTCCGATCTTGCCAGCAGGCACACTCATTTTGAAGACACTGGCTTTGTTCGTGGAAATCTGCCTTACAAAATATGAGCTGTACTTACACTTTGTCCCTTTTTGGGGCATGTTGTACCTATGCTTATAACACCTTGGTGTTGATAACTGGTAAATTCACTATAATAGTCTACTTAGTATTTTGAAGTATATCTAAACAAGATGATTGCTTTGCACTTTAGTCCTGTTTACTCTCTTTTCTGGGAGCCAGGAACAGCAAATTGGTTTCATGGACCTGTTATTTATCAACTTTTTTACCTACTACCCCCAAGCTTTCATATTTAATGACTGCTGTCTCCATTTACCTTATTAAACAAAGTTTGTTGTATTACAACTTGTACCTATGAATTTTCTGTGTTTTCATCAACCATTAACACTGTCCTGATGATCTTCAGCCCTTGAAACATTATGTTGACCACAGTAAATGCAAACAGCAAGTAAGGATTAGAGAGCAGCTATTTGCACTAGTTTTGATGTCTGATAATTGACATTTGGCTTGGTTGCATCATTTGTTCACCTTTATTTTATCAATCATTTGTGTGCAACCGAAAAAAATTACCTATTTGTTGCACAAGTTACATTTTTTCTCCCTGCGATAAGTGAAACTGAGGTAGTAAGATGGGCTAGTCCTTTCTCAAGTTAAACAGTGGTTTTCTTTTTATTTTACTGTTGTTTAGAAGGGAGTATTACCGCTTATTCCACACTCATGTAATTTGTGTAGGAGGTGCAATTGCAGCTTTTGCTCTCAGCCCCATAAGCTGATATCTGGTATCACAAGAAAGACATAGATTTTAGTAATCTAAAGTAAATATAACAATTGTTGTACACTCCTTAGTGTTTCTATAGGTAAACCTTTTTTATGTCAGCAATTTTGGATACAGTAGGGAATGGGAATGTTTTTTTTTATTTTTTTGTGGCCGTATTTGATATTCTTTTTGCTTCTTGTCTGGGAGACAACAGGGAGTCTGAGAAATCTTTACAAAGTGATGGAAAATCCCCTATAAAGTTCTGATCAGACCTTTGCACTCCAATGCAGAACAATGGGCCAAAAGCCAAACCTGCAGCATTTTTAATACAGCACACCACATGTGCTGTGTGATGTACTGTAGTGTGCTTATGTTACTTTACATGTATGCTAGAGTGCCATTAGTATATAAAAGAAAATTGTAAATCGTTTTACAAAAATGCGTTTCAGACCATAATTTGCACATATATATATGTATGTGGGACAGATTTGTGTTCATTCCATATGTAAACGTTATATGATCCTTTTGGAGCCAGACCATTAGATTCATAGCATAGCCTCAGTCTGTGAGCACTGCTAGGACTTAATATCCAGTAATATGCCACCACTGCTTCATTTCTCATTGCTTAGGTGACCTGTGATTGGCAGATCTCGAAGCAGGATCTAATTAATTCAGAAGCCAGTGCCACAGGGATAACAAAGCCAGGCCTTGCTCTTGAACCCAAGTTTTCTAGATCCAGTTTATATCTTTCTAGCTGATGACTTCATGATGTGGGCATGCACAGGTTAGGAATCCTGAAGAAACCAAAGTATATTTTCAAAAGTTTAATGAAATTCCGTATCTCAATTGATCTTACATATTTAAAATGCACATCCACCTAATATGTAATAGCAAAGGTTTGCACAATAAAGCTTATAACTGGCTGTTGCTCAATAGGTTTCAGGCTGGGTTCACACTAGTGCGAATTTGGTTGTGGGTTTTCTCTGTATGACAAGAGATTGTGACCGGCTCTCTATGGAGCCGGTTCACATATCTCCGTTGCAGCTGCGGAGTGTCTTGCACAGGGGTCCTGTGTGTCTTTGGCTCTGCTTCAGGGGGGTATTCAGGCAAAAATTCGGCCCTGATTCATCCCTGAAACGGAGAACAGGAACACACCGGACCCCCTGCTGCAAGCCGCTTTCTGCAGCAGTGTGAACCCAGCCTCAAACTGGAGAACAGCAAACCGTTTCTGAAAAATAAAAGTGCCTTTGCCAAGATTTCAGCTGCAAAAGGGCTGTAATCTGGCTACTAAAAGATGGGCTAAAGCCTTTTCATCTTAATTTGGTGAAATTATACATTCAATGCCTATATGTTATCTGTGCCATGATTATAACCACCAAGACAGCCATTCTTTCTACAATAACAGTTTTTTAAGAGGTCAAAAATGTATTTCCTACATTAAAAAAAAAGGAAAACTGCATATACCGCAATTGGCAAAAACTTGCCTCCACCTACTGAAATCCAGCATCTACTTTTGTCTATTGCTTGATATGTCCTTAAGCAGGCAGCTGGTTATGGGCAATTTTGGTTGAGCATTTGTTTGCTTGTGTGCTTTTGCTCATAGAATGGTGAGGTTTATCAGCAAGGCTCATATCAGGCCTTCAAGATCCAATAATAATAATGTTTTTTACTATTTTTACCTCAGATATGTCTATCTGTGAAAATAAAGTGGTATTAAACTAAAAAGCAAAAATTGTTTTAAAGTGCAGATTACCAATTCTTGGATGTGGTGGCTGCGCATTCATTTACTGTATGCTTTTTTTCTTTTATTTTCACCTGGTGATCCAGCCAGTAAGTCTGTTATTTTTAAACTTACTTTAACAGACCAAACTGTTCAGATAAAGTGGCAGTTAGAAGTTCGAGACAACCCATTTGCCACTGACAAGGGAGCTTGCCATAGTCTGCTATTATTCACTTATGAAAAACCTTTTTCCTGGCCTACCTCAGGCCAGCATATATTGTGCTAACTCCACCCCCTAAACTCAAAGGATCACTTTTTCCTAGTACGATAAAAAGAACGCCATCCTTCTACTAGAATCATTCTCCTTGTTTTGGTTCTTGCTCCAAGCCACCTATATTTATTTTAAGCCCCATACACACTATCAGATTTTCTGCTGATTTTTTCCTTCAGATTTACCAAAACCATATAATATGAGGTCAAATCTTAGGTGTTTCAACGTGTATGCAAACAGGCAGGCCCTTGCACTACATGGTTTTGGTAAATCTGAAGACAAAAATCAGCAGAAAATCTGATAGTGTGTATGGGGTTTAAGAGTTAAGCGTGAAGGCCTTCACAATGGTTTACTTGACAGAGAAACAGAATCCATTGGCAGACCAATTCATCAGGGTGTTTACCCATTGACAATGGTCGCTCAACAAAAGATATCTGAAACGTATCTGTATGCAGTGAGGAACACCAACTATAGATCTCATGGCAAGTTAAATGCTCAACTTTGCAGTAAGATACAGATTCCTGGAAGAGGTAGCCCAAGATGCATTTACAATCTTGGTTCCGATCTGGACTTTATCATCTACTGGCATCATATGGGCAGAAGTTATTATAATTGAATGGTTTATGCAAGCAGCTTTCCATATACAACCTCCTAGGAGAGGTTTGCTTCCATCTTAGAACTCTCACACAACAGCCATTTAGTCCAGTGAAAAGCTGTTCTTTATTTCTACTGCTGAAAGTCGTACTTCTTACACCCATTACTTCGGCCAGAAGGGTTTTAGAGATTGCCACATAGTCATAGAAAGAACCTTTTTGTATTCTTGTTCCAGACAAAGTGATTTTGTGCCCATGTCCTCAATTTCGTTCTAAAGTAGTCTAGGGCTTTCATGATAATTAGGAAACAGTTCTTCCAAGTTTTCGGCAGAAATTGTTACCTTCACAACAAGAAGACTTCAGTTCTTTGGACATGGTGAAACTATCAATCTATATGGAAAGTTTTTTGTTTTGCCAAGGGAAAGGCTTCTTCTAGAGTGATATCTTCATGGATTTCGAATTTAATTCCAGTGGCTTATGTGAATCAGAGCTTAACTCCACCAGCTGAAGTGCAAGCTCATTCTACTAGAGGGGTTGCAACATCTTGAGCAGCCTGTGTCAAGGTGTCCGAAGATGACATGTTCTACTTTTGTACACCACTACAGGTTAGATATGGCATTGACAAGCACGGCACGCATTGGCTCTTCAGTAGTCTAAGAAGCTTTACAGGGTAAATAAACATTAGGGCAGTGCATCTTGGCTGTGTTTTCTATTCCCAAGTATGAATTTGTTTTTCCCCTCACAGGTGATTAGCTAGACCCTGTGTATGCTGACATGTATGTGTAGGCCATGAATATGGTAAAGTGTTACCCTATACTTACTATACTTTTCATGTCCTGGCCTATCCTCATGACAGCATAGCTTGTCCTCCCTAGTGGCCCGTTGCATGCTAATTAAAGAACAATTCTAGTGGGAGGATGGTGCTGTTTTATTACACTAGGAAAAGGTGGTCCTGTGAATTCAGTGGTGGAGTTAGCCCAATGTATGCTGACATTAGGATAAGCCAAGAATGAAAAATTTGAGTAAGTATAGAGTAACAATTTTCCATAATCCCAAAAGGAAAAAAATAGTTTGCTGCCACTGCTTATAAGGTATTGGCCAGGGTTCAGCTTCAATTTGTTAGTCAAGCCCATCTAAATATAGTAGTTTTACACTACCCTCTCCACAGACTGACAATTCTTCTGTTCAAAGGTGTCTGCTTCATCCAGAATGCACATACCTTATCAGCTTGGTGCCCGTGCTATAGCCAAAAGACGGCTACAGCATGGTCTTAAAATGCCAGGAGGGTGTACAGAGACGCCCTCCCATTCTCGCGCCACGCTCTGTGATCGCAGAGCAGGGTAAAGGGCCAATCACAGTGGGCCCTTCACCATGTGATCAGCTGTCAGCCAATGACAGCTGATCACGGAAGTAAACAGAAGACGGTTTCCGGCCTTTTTCTTTCTTCACGCTGTCAGCGTGAAGAAAAGAATCAAGCCATTACGGGCTTCTGTTAGAGGGACATCACTCCCCTTAGTGATCAACAATGCTGCAAATCGGTGTTCTCCAGTGCCACCTCATCAGTTCCCATCAGTGAAGGAGAAAAATTACCGGTTTGCAAAATTTTATAACAAAATATGAAAAAAGTTTTTTTGTTTTTTTTTCAAAATGTTCGGTCTTTTTTTGTTTGTTTAGCAAAAAATAAAAACCCAGGGGTGATTAAGTATCACCAAAAGCTCTATTTGTGTGAAAAAAATTAGAAAAATTTAATTTCAGTACAGTGTTGCATGACTGCGTAATTGTCATTCAAAGTGTGAGCTTTGAATATTGAGCACTGAAAGCTGAATATTGGCATGAGCAGGAAGGGGATATAAGTGCCCGGTAAGCAAGTGGTTAAGACATGAAGTGTTTTACTGGCTGGATCACCAGGTGAAGCAAAGGGGAAAAAAGAAAACAAATGCAGCCACCACATCTAAGGACGGGAAGGCTGCAATAAATTACATTTTTGTTTTTGGGTTTGAAGTTCTCCACAGGAAAAAAAAATTGCAGCAAAAAAAGAAAAGGGAAAACCACAGGCCCCAGCAGAGAACTATCCTTATTCCTGAAACAGTAGGCAGAAATAACTGGCTTGCCTATAGCAGAGAAGTGGTTTATACCAGTTAGGATTGCCCGTAGGCGGTGCTGTTTTCTTTTTTTTTTTGCCTAGTGCCCTACTCCTATAGGTGGACACTATAAACCCTATGATTATAAATAGAAAATCGTCTCCGTCAATTAACAAGCGAAATACTTTTTGTTTTTGAGTTCAATACTGCATTAAAGTTACCCTGCGATTAGAATTATTAGCTTTATCTAAATCCACCCAATATACACTCACTGGCCACTTTATTAGGTACACCTGCTCAATTGCTTGGTAACACAATATGCTAATCGGCCAATCACATGGCAGCAACTCAGTGCATACAGTGCCTTGAAAAAGTATTCATACCCCTTGAAATTTTCCACATTTTGTCGTGTTACCATCAAAAATGTAACTGTATTTTATTGGGAATGTATGTGATAGACTAACACAAAATGGCACATAATTGTGAAGTGGAAGGAAAATGATAAATGGTTTTCTCATTTTTTTACAAATATGTGAAAAGTGTAGAATGCATTTGTATTCAGCCCCCCTGATACTTTATAGAACAACCTTCTATATATACCTTCAAATATATATATATATATATATATATATATATATATATATATATATATATATATATATATATATACACATATAGGAGATGTACTGTATCAATGGATCAGGAAGAATAAAGAAAATAGTATCAATGTACATAAACCCAATCATCAATCGCTCCACCTCTGGATATACCCTGGGCCAGTTTAATTGTTAATAAAATTTTAAAAAAATTGCAAGTGTTTCTTCTTGTAGAAAGGTGCCTAATTAGTGCTGGTTAAGGAAGTGATTACAGCTGGATCTGGAAGGAGTGAGTCAGAGGAAAGATTATCTTTACAGCAGACAAAGCATATTACTGTAGCTGGACTGCATCCAGGAAAATCTTTAAAAGATATCTGAACCAGACAGAATGAAATCTATTACTTGTAGGGTCTGAAAAGAAAACTCATTAAAGCGGAGTTCCACCCATTTTTTAGTTTATTAAAAGTCAGCAGCTACAAAAACTGTAGCTGCTGACTTTTAATAAACAGACACTCACCTGTCTCACGATCCAGCGATGCGGCCACCCGGAGCCTCGCTCCTCTCTCCCTCCCTCTCCTCTGCGCTGTGGGCACCCGGCCGTGACAGCTTACGGCTTCACGGCCGGGCGTGCACTGCGCATGCGCAAGTCGCGATGCGCTCTGCTATTAGCCAGCCAATCTTCTGGGACCTGTGTTGTGTCCCAGAAGATTACTGGCAGGAAGGAGTCGCATAGGCGGCCAGAAGAAGGAAGTGGGACAGGAAGTCCCACCAAAAATAAGGTACACCCCCCCCCCCCCCAAATGTGGCATGTCAGGGGGGGAGGAGTGCTTAAAAGCGGAAGTTCCATTTTTGGGTGGACGCTTTAAGTCTGTCTAAGCCTCACTCTGTTACAATAGAATTATGTTCTTCAATGGCTTTCACTTGGTTACACTCTCAGACCTACCAGAACACTAAGAGCATTCATCAATAAAAATGTTATACACATCTGTTCATTTTGGAACACAGCCTGCAATGACCGCTCTTATTTGTAGAAAGCTGTAATGTTTGGCTGAAAAACTGGAATGGTCAAAATCTAGGTTTATTTGCAAAATGTTTTTCTTTTTGTATGTATATAATTTGTCCAAAAAATATATTTATAAAATGTATACAATATATAAAATATACACAGCCTCATTTAGAAATGAAACAGCAAGTGCCTTAAGAATCATTAACAATGCTTATGACTTATATCAGAAAATGACTGCTTTCTCCATTGTAAAAAGCAACTGAATGGCAAAGAGTAGCAAATAGTTGTTAGTGACCTCTGCTGTTACTTCACTTAGGAATATAGGAGTGCTTTTTCTACTCTATATGAAAAGAACATAGAACCTATTATTGTATTCTACAGTGAAGACCTTTTCAAAGTATAACTCCAACCAAAACTTTTTTTTCTTTAAGTTCTTAATAGAATAGGGGAAAGTGTAGGCTGCTATATTTGGTTTCAATGCTGTCTTGATTCCTTATTTGAGAGATTTCTCTGCACTTTCTTTCCCGGTGACAGTGTTTTTGCCTGGAAAGAAAATATACAACAAGGCCACAAGCAACAATAAAACACTGATGGTGATTCTGTCTTTCCACTGCTCTACTAAAAGAGTGCTTTAATTGCTTCCTGTGTTCCCTTTAGAGATTTCCTTTAATTCCTGTCCTGGTGATAAAATTGTCACCTGGAAATGAAGTGATAGGAAACACAGAGAGCAATAAAATCTAAGAAAGGTTCTAGCCTGTACCACTCTATCCAAAATTAGAAAAAAAAAGTTTTGGCTAGAGATAGGCTTTAACAATGTTAAAGAGAGCCTTTCCCCAACCTACAAATTGCACGTAAAAGCACAGAAAATTCAAGTACAGTAAAACCTTGGATTGCGAGCATAATTTGTTCCGAAAACATGCTTGTAATCCAAAGCACTCGTATATTGAAGCAAATTTCCTCATAAGAAATAATGGAAACTCAGATGTTTCATTGCACAACCATTTAGTCCTTCAGTTTATAGTCAATGGCGGTGCGGAAGGATGGTCTATGCAGACAGCTTTACCCCGGATGCCTGCTTACATAGATGTGCCTGTTTTGTTCATCAACCATATAAGTTGCTAAATGTTGTACCTTCATTAAATGTAACCATATTGCTACACTTAGAGGCACCTCTTTTCTCTTTTATACTCAGTTGTGACGTGACATGATGCTACTTGTATATCAATACATTGCTCGTTTATCAAGTCAAAATTTATCTCTCAAACCAAGTTACTCTCAATCCAAGGTTTTACTGTACTGTAAAATGCTTACTTGTGGTGTTATTCTTTCCCAAAAACAATGTTTTATTCCCTTTTAGTTATCTCTTGAACTTGCTAGCAAATTTGACCTTTTCAGAAATTGTCAATTCCCTAGAATAGCCCTCTCCTCCTCTGCCCATGCTGGGTTATCTCCGTCACCACTTCCATCATCTCCTTACATAACCTGTAATGTAGCTAGAGGCTCGTACACACTATAAGAAAACCGGGCAAACATTTTCATCCAAAGAATTTTTGTATGATTTTCGTATAGTGTGTGCACAACTTTCGACAGCCGATTCTGACTTTTCGTACGAAAATTCCTGAAGGGGCAAACTCCAAAAATGTTCTCGTACTGGAGCAGAACGAACAATTTTTGTTTAATGTGTACCGTTTTTGTATGATTTTCATACAGGAAAAATCAGAAAAGAGACTGCGCATGATCAGAAACAATAAACAACTAAAAAAAGTTGTCTTATGAGAATTTTCGTACAAATTTTCATTCATCGTTTCCAATTTGCTGTGAAACATTGAGGAAAATCGGATGGTCATTCGTCCGATTTTTCTTATAGTACCCCACTTAAGGGTATGTCACTTTTAGAAACTGCTCTTAGGCTGATGACATCATATTCAAATCTGTGATGTCCAGCAGCCTGGGTGTCGTTAAAAGGAAGGCTTCTACAGGTAAAGAGGCTCCAAAAATACTAAAACATACAATATCTCTCAAAAGTGAGTACACCCCTCATATTTTTGTGAATATTTTATTATATCTGTTCAACAAAAGTGAGTACACTCCTAAGTGAAAATGTCCAAATTGGGCCCAATTAGCCAGATACTATACGGATACTGAGATACTGTACATCATATGGAAAGATTGTTGAAATAAAAGGTGACAGTGTCACTTTAGTAATACTACATAAAAGCTTTTATTTATTTGTTTATTTCTGGAGATCTATTAAAGAAAAAAATGCTTGCCTGACATATATTATTGGTTCATTGTATAGGAATCTGGCAAAAAGTATATCCTCAGCTTAAGGTTCAAACTTGTTGGTAATTTTTTAATCAATAAACTTATATCAAACTAAATATGTAACTATGTTATGTTAAAATTACTATTGGTGGTGCTTGGGGAGGAATTTGTGTAACACTGCATTACAACAACCATGCCATAGTCAGAAGTCACCTACCACCTGCACATAACTTTGTGTAAGAGAAAGTGGCATATTGGAACATACAGTTTTTCTAAGAACCACATCTTTTTAAACTCACTCCAGTGATACAGTAAATAAATACACTTGGTATTGTGTTCTATTGCTGCACATCAGCAGGTCTGGGCAGCAGCTGCTATGTGGAAAGAAGTACATGTAATTGGTTTTCCTGAAAGGCATACGCTTATAAATAGTCTATGTGACATTGTTAGTATGGTAATAAAAAGTCTATACTTACGGAGAAATTGTACAGCTGGAAGTGTATACATGTTGTCCAGTATATCGTAGATCACAACGAACAATATTGTTGGAATAATCAGATTCTGGTACCAAGTAGCTTGGATTCACACTGACCTGAAAAACAGGTTTGTATAGGTGATCACATACTGGAATTGGAATCAATGTCATGTGTAATCTGTCAAGTTTATTTGAATTACCTTTAAAATATAGTTTCCAGGCTTTACATCTGTGATGTCAATCCACTGGCAATCAATATCTGCATTATAAGTGTCATAACAACCAGGACTCAGTCCCTAAAAAAGAAGCAAAATATATCCCAATGACCGTTTATATTTTTAAAATTAAATTTTGTAAAAAAAAAAAAAAAAAGATAGATAGATGTACAGAGATAGTGATAATTAATACAATGTAGAAAGATTGCATTTACCATTTCAAGACTTCAACATATGACAAAAGAATATGTAAAAAAAAGTTAAGGAAGAACCCAAATCTAATGGATAAACAGGATTCCGTTATTTTTTTTTTTTTTGTTAAAAATAACAAACATGTTATACCTACCTGCTCTGTGCAGTGGTTTTGCACAGAGCAGCCCCGATCCTTCTCTTCTCAGGTGATGTGATGATCCATACTTGGTAATGATCTCTTGGTTGGATTAACCTCTCTATTGTCTAAATGTATCCTAGTTGCTGTAAGTGCATTATTTTAGCTTTAACCACTTACGGATCGCCCGCCGTCGTTATACATTGGTACTTTGGAGAGGGATATCATTGTTATGGCAGCAGCTAGCTTCCATAACCCCGGTATGCTCTTCTTCAGCTGGCGGTCCACTTTCAGATAAAAGTGGTATCTGTGGCAGATTCGCTATTACAAGGATGTTTACATTCCTTGCAATAGGAATAAAAGTGACACAGTAAACAGTGTAAAAATAAAAGGTAAAATAAATAAGAAATATATAAATTTAACGCACCCATCCTGCCGAGCTCGTGTGCAGAAGCGAATGCATACGTGAGCAGCGCCCGCATATGAAAACGGTGTTCAAACCACACATGTGAGGTTTTGCCAGGATAGAGTGAGAGCAATAATTCTAGCTCTAGTCCTCCTCTGTAGCTCAAAACATGCAACCTGTAGAATTTTTTAAATGTCCCCTATGGAGATTTTTAAAGGTAAAAGTTTGTCGCCATTCCATGAGCTGGTGCAATTTTTAAGCATGACATGTTGGGTATCAGTTTACTCGGCGTAACATTATCTTTCACAATATAAAAAAAAAAATTGGGCTAACTTTACTGTTGTCTTACTTTTTAATTTAAAAAAGTGTAGTTTTTTCAAAAAAAGTGCGCTTGTAAAACCGCTGAGCAAATACGGTGTGACAGAAAGTATTGCAACGACCGCCATTTTATTCTCTAGGGTGTTAAAATATATATATATAATGTTTGGGAGTTCTAAGTAATTAATTTTCTAGCAAAAAAAAACATTTTTATTTTGTAAACACCAAATCTCAGAAAGAGGCTCGGTCCTTAAGTGGTTAATAAACCTTTTTGTAAACGTATTATGCGATGAGTCTTCCCTATGTTTAAACCCCACACATACACTCTATTAGATTGTAAGCTCTTCTGAGCAGGGCCCACTTAATCCGCTTGTATTTTATTGTATTATAACTGTATTGTCTCCCTTTTATATTGTAAAGAGCTGCGTAAACTGTTGGCGCTATATAAATCCTGTATAATAATAATAATAATACACCGAGTGGAGAGCATCAAGCGAGTCCAGGCTGAAGTGTGCAGGGCGGGGAAGCTAATCAGGAGGCTGCTGGATTAGCATTTTACCTATGGCATGGTGGCTTTTTTTCATAGGTTTATATTACTGTGTATGTCCCCAGTAGGGAGATTTACCACTCTATTTTTTCTGGTGACCATTGTCACAGAGACAGAAAACAATGAAAAATGTAAATGTTTATAGTTGTCATTAGAGCAAATGGAAGAGGGAAGTATTCCTGTTTTGGCAGCTGGTGGTTTTTTCTTTAGGGGGGGTGGCAAACGCCCCCCCTGGTCAGTCTTTGGTAGCAACCCCCCCCCCCCCAGGAGGACAGCCGGGACATCAAAGCCCCACACTTACCCCATCTACGAAGAGGGTGGGCAGCATGTCCAGCAGCTTTCTTCCTCCTCCTGTGGTGTGGACTTTGGCTCCTTCCACTGTGCATCCCCCTCTTTCTCCTCCTAGGCATCCAATAGGATCGCCTGACCTTTCAGACAATCAGGAAACGGATATCAGACCCACACTTCCTGATTGGCGGAGAGGTTATTCAGTGTTAGAAAAGCAAATATTTGTTTGCTTTCCTAACACACCTGGGTGGGCTCCGAGCACAATGCTCTACGTTCTGAGTTCACCCTATTTTGAAGCCTATTATAGAGTCTATGGCTCTAATCAGGTGCTTCAAAAAAACACCCCAGCTGCTGTAATTTATGCACCCGGCCTCCTGAAAGTCCAATGCAATATTCCCAATGCACACATTCCTGCAAAGATGGCTGTATATTCAATAGGCTGCTGAAGTCACAATCGGCTGAAACCTTTTCTGTAACTATGTGATCGTTTAAAAAGTTTTGTAACCATCTTTGGAGATCCTGGTGTGCTGGTGACATTTTCTCTCTAAGACGGCATCCTGAAAGGATAAATAGGGGGTGGCCGTAGATAGATTCATGCTATGCATGAATCTATCCATTAACCATATAGGGGGTGGTGTGGATAGAGGGGGTGGTGCCCGTGCATCCTCAATGGATGGGCCGCCAGTGCTATTGACAGTCATTTGATGGGTTCCTCACAGGTCCAGAAGGCTCTAGGGGCAGAGTGATGACATTATGAGGGGACAGCAACAAGACTTAACTTGGACTGCAGGAATCACTGGTCTTCACCCCTGGTATTGCCACTAAGGAGGGTCATGTGACAGAGCGCTCAGGTAAGTAAAAAACCTTTTTGGAGGGTTTTGTTATTTGGAAAAAATTAGTGGGTGATAGGGATTGAGGGGGAGCTAATGTACCCAGAGGTGTTTTTCATGTAGATTGATGCAGTGATGAAAGCAGTGGAGGTAAAATCAGGTCCTTTATGCCCATAATAGAGCAGCAAGCTAATTTTGTCAATTTTCTTTGATATACAGTATGTTAATGTGACAAAGGTTAATCCTATACTGTCCTTTACTGACATTTCAGTGTTTGGTAGATGCTGGAAGGTTAAACCAGTTGATGGTTTATTATATCAATCGGGGGACTGCAGTAGTGAGATCTGTTTGCTTGGGTAACTGGATCTGCACTGCTGCTTGGGTCATTCATTTTAATTTACTTTTTCCTTTGAAGAAAAACAAAACAAGAGCCAAGGTGGGCAGAAACAGCCATGAAGCTATATTTTACTGTAAGAATGGTATTTTATGATATTGCACAAAGATTTTAAAACTGCCTGAGAGCAATATATTGTATTTGCCATAATTTGGCCAAAGGTTTAAATTTTATAATTTTATTTGGTTAATAATACTTATAAATAGGTCAGATTTTGGCTATAGTTTTGTAAAACGGGTAGGGGCAGTTACAGTGCTGAACTTTAGGAAGACTTTGAATTTTAGTGGAAATAATGTAGAGAGGTTTCTCTTTGGATATGGAGTCTTGTATTTGTTTAGTGTCAGTGAAAATTATACTTTTTTTTTTTTTTAACAGAAACCTTTTTATTAGTAAAATAAAGCGTCATTACAACTTAATGATATAGTAATAAGGCATATGAGTATGAGGAAAAGGAACTACCCTGGGTATTTGGAAGGCATCAAGGCCATTACCATTAAGAGTTAACTGCATCCCGTGTTCCTGTTCCTATACAGTAAGTGATCAAGCTTTTACCCATGCATTCCACACTTTATCAAATTTTTGTGGGCACTTTCATCCCGTATATGTGAGCTTATGTAGGGGCAACACAGAGTCTACTAGCGAGTGCCACTAAGTGAGGAGGGGACGCCAATTTCCAGTGTTGTAATAGTACCTTCCCAGCATAGAAACATAAGTAGAATAGTAAGAGTCCCGTGTGGGTAGAATGCGTTACCGAATCCGTTATACCCAAAAGAAGCACCTTGGGATCCATTGATACTGAGAGGTTGGTGGCCACATTAATATCCAGAAGCAATCATTCTTAAAGTGGAACTTCAATCAATCAACATTGAATATTTTGAATCCCTATGCTACATTTCTTCAGTTGCTTACTGGTTTCCAAGCCTAGGCAAATGATGTTGTACATCCCAGAAGTCTTCAGGAGAGGAGGAGGATTTTTCACCTGAAGTTATTTGTAGGTTTTTGTTTGCATCCCGAACAATTTTCCTGGCAGTTGTGGCAGAACCCCTCATTTTCTATTTCTTAATTTGAGTTTGAACACTGCTGATTGGCATTCTTAATTCCTTGGATATCTTTTTATATCCCTTTCCTGTTTATACAGTTCAACTACCTTTTCCCGCAGGTCCTTTGACAATTCTTTTGTTTTCCCCATGACCCAGAATCCAGAAATGTCAGTGCAGCACTGAATAAAGGATGCAAGGGTCTGTCAGGAGTCCAGAAACTCATTGACCTTTTATACACCCACACTAATTACGAGCAAACAGATCACAGGTGAGGATGGTTACCTTTAATAGCCATTCAAACCCCTTTGTGTCAACTTGTGTGCATGTTATCAGGACAAAATCACCAAGGTATGTAAACTTTTGATCAGGGTCATTTGGGTAGTTTCTGTTGTGATTGTGAATTAAAAAGAGTAAACACAGTTGATTGATAATAAATGGCTTCAGCCAAACACTAACCACAAGTGAAAGAAACGTTTTTGTGTTATCATTCATATTCTCTCAAAAATGGCCAAGAAATCATTAATTCTGCCCGGGTATGCAAACTTATGAGCACAACTGTATATCTATGTACCTGTCAAGAAGAGAGAATGGGTATAGAAAATGGAAGCAATTGCTATGATAACCCTCGGTTTACCCTTGTCCTGTTTGACATCACTACATAAGTATTCTGGTAAAAATGTTACTTTGTGAACCTTCCAATGCTGACATATTTGCAATTGAGTGAGAAATAAATTAGAAATGAACTCGAGTAAATGATAAACTTTAGTTGCAAAGGAAAAGATGTCTGTGCTGTTCATCTGCAGTCAGGCACGTTTCAAGGTACTGTTAGGCTGTAGGACTTACATAAATGTAGGACATGCTTAGTTCCCTGCAGACGTGGTGGATGCTGTTACAGAAAGGGATTTTAAAAATTCTTGGCACTGAGCTGTAATAGAAAAATGGCTTCTGATCAAATAAAGTCTGAGGTTTCACCCGGCATAGGAAAATGTGCATATTCTATGAAGCCAAGTAACTCTTACTTGCTGTAAAACCTGACGTTCTACTTGCAGAACACTCCATTCTTTTCCTTGGATAAAGCCATCAATTTGATATTAACAGCTTGTGGAATACTAAACTTAATAACATTCTACACCTAAGTATAAGAAGTTTGTGCTAAGGTCCCTAGCTGTTTCCCTTCAAGTTAAGAAGTTGTTTTGTAGCAGTGGAGAATAGGGCTATTGTATGAAGTCAACCTCTCGCAAAAAATGACAGACTGATTTACAAACTTAAAGTCTAACTAAAGGCAAACCCCTTTTTTTTGTTTTTGATAGAGGGGAGATGGATTATTGCTGTCTTTGCTTCAGTTAAGGAGATTTACTCTCTCTATTTGTCTTGTTTACCATTATCATTGAAAGTGAAAGTAAAAGAAAATCCAATATTTTGGGTTGTCCCCAGAAAAGTAATAGCGGGGAAATTTTCCAATGGGGACACTAGTTCTGATGACCTGGGGGACACCAAGGAATTCCCTTAATTTGTAGGGATTTCCTCTACCTTTCTGTTAGGCTACAGGACAGGAAGTGAAAGGAAAATCTTAGCAATGGGACACATGGTGAAAAAAAAAAAAATCTGCTATGGGTTATAACCAGCTATTGGTCTATCAAAAATGAAAAAAACATTTTGCCTATAGTTCTTTTTTTAATTCTGATTCTCATTTAAGTATTATGCTCCAAATTTTCACCAGATACATAGTTCTTAAGCCCATAACTCTCATAAGGTTCATCTGTGTGATACTTCATATTTGCTTTGTCAAAAGACATTTTTCTGACATTGTCTGCTTTTTTTTTTTTATCCATGATTTTTGAATTTCTGCCTTCACATTTATTTTGGACCTGTCCCTTTTTTTGGGGAAAGTCCAAATCCATAATACTGGGAAAGAAATAGGTGCAGATTAGGTGCTGTGGAACAGTGGTTCTCAATCTCAGTCCTCAAGTACTCCCAACAGGCCATGTTTTGGGAATTTCTCTTAGATAAAATAGCTGTCCAAAATACAAAGCCATTGACTCTGATTTAAAGCACCTGTGCAAGATAAAGAAAAACCCGCAAACATGGCCTGTTGAGGGTACTTGAGGACTGAGGTTAAGAACCTCTGCTGTAGAAATTAGCTAAAAGGTACCATTATCCACTTTAAGAAGGCATATATAGCAAACACACCTTCTCAAAGATTATGCAGATGTATGTATATAATTTATTTATGGAAGATTTACAATCACCAGTGAAACTCTCTTGGCTGCCTCTTCTCTCTGTCTTCCACCCTTTAAAAAGCATCAGATCCTTGTCTGGCTGCCTCTTTCTGCCCTCCCCTTGCTCAGGAATGGTTCAGCTTAACCTACCTTCTCCCAGTCACAACCAATTCCCCTCTGCCCCCTGACCATGATAAGTTCCACTCTAATTTTTGTCCTATTGGTCCACAATAAGCTTACATTTGGTTTACTCTGACCCCTCTTCATGGTTTGATCCTTTTCCATTCTATTAGTTCCCACTGTCCATGTTCATCATTTCTCTACCTCCTTTCCTTCACACTCTTGGTTCTTTGAGGTCTTGCGCTGTCATCTTTCCCAGTGTTCTATAGTCAAGTGCTGCCCTTTCATCATTTTTACCCTTGCCGGAATACACTGCTATCCTGTTCCTTCTTCTTTACTCAGCATCTGCAGCCATCTCCTTCTCAGCTTAGCCTCCCAATAGTTTAGGATCAGCTTACATATTGCTTCCGCTCATTATCAATTCAAGTGAAATGGCACACTTGACATTGACATATCTGATTGGTCAGTAATGTGTACCGAAATATTATTCATTTCTTAGAGGCCAAAAAAACATTCAGCCTAATGAATGAGCACCTTTGCTTAAAGTGGTTGTAAAGGTAGAACCCTCTCCCCCTATATTTAGCTGAGCCCATTCTCGATCCAGCTAATATTGGTCATGTTTAGTATTAAAATGTTACCTTTAGGTCCTCTGTGTGCTCCTAGCTCATCTCACTATTTTTCTTTGATCTTTAAAGTACACTTCTGTTTCTGTTCTGTTTTTCTTACACATGTGTGCAATATACAATATATGCTCAAGGGATTGATGTTTGTTGGAGAAATGTGGGTTGAGTTAAGAATTAATTATTAGTAAGAACATATATTGCACAGCATTGCATATATTGATAAGTTGGATGCTGTGCACTATGCTATTTAATATTTATCACATCTCAATTGTAGATTTAGCACAGCAGCTTAGTACATCAGTGGTAGTATAGGTTTTAGCGCAACAGAGTAATTTTGTGTATATACTGCCACTCATGTCAATCAGTCAGCTCCCCCTTTTTTGTACTGTAGCTGTTATACTCCATTCCTCCTGTTCTGTAGTTTGCTTTTATTGGGGGGATCAGGTGTCTTTGCATAACAGCCTGGATTTGTCAGTGACAAGTTCTATCCAAATACTTACTCTAGGCTCTTCCAGTGATTTTATTATTTGTTTGGTAAAGTGTATGTACAATGCATCCAGAAAGTATTCACAGCCCTTCACTTTTTCCACATTTTATGTTACAACCTTATTCCAAATGGATTAAATTTTATTTTCCTCAAAATTCTACAAACAATACCCCATAATGACAACGTGAAAGAGGTTTGTTTGAAATCTTTGCAAATTTATTAAAAATAAAAAAAGGAAAAAAAAATCACAAGCACATAAGTATTCTCCACCTTTGCTCAATACTTTGTTGAAGCACCTTTGACACCAATACAAACTCAAGTCTTTTTGAGTATGATGCTACCAGCTTGGCACACCTATTTTTGGGCAGTTTCTCCCATTCTTCTTTGCAGGACCTCTCAAGCTCCATCAGGTTAAATGGGGAGCGTCAGTGCACAGCCATTTTCAGATCTCTCCGGAGATGTTCAATCGGGTTCAAGTCTGGGCTCTGGCTGGGCCACTCAAGGACATTCACAGAGTTGTCCCATAGCCACTCTTTTGTTATGTTGACTGTGTGCTTAGGGTCGTTGTCCTGTTGGAAAATGAACATTAGCCCCAGTCTGAGGTCCAGAGCGCTCTGGAGCAGGTTTTCATCAAGGATGTCTCTGCACATTGCTGCATTCATCTTTCCCCCGATCTTGACTAGTCTCCCAGTTCCTGCTGCTGAAAAATGTCCCCACAGCATGATGCTGCCATCACCATGCATCACTGTAGGGATGGTATGAGCCAGGTGATGAGCGGTGCCTGTTTTCCTACAGACATGCAGCTTGCCATTTAGGCCAAAAAGTTTAATCTTTGTTTCTTTAGACCAGACAATTTTGTTTCTCAAAGTCTGAGAGTCCTTAAGGTGCCTTTTGGCAAACTCCAGGTGGGCTGTCATGTGCCCTTTACTGAGGAGTGGCTTCCGTCTGGCCACTCTATCATACAGGCCTGATGGTAGACTGGCCTGTAGAGATGGTTGTTCTTCTGGAACGTTCTCCTCTCCACAAAGAAATGCTGGAGCTCTGTCAGAGTGACCATCAGGTTCTTGGTCACCTTTCTGACTAAGGCCCTTCTCCCCTGATCGCTCAAGTTGGCCGGGCGGCTTGCTCTAGGAAGAGTTCTGGTGGTTCCAAACTTCTTCCATTTATGGATGATGGAGGCCACTATGCTCATTGAGACCTTCAATGCTGCAGAAATTTTTTTGCACCCTTCACCAGATCTGTGCCTCTATACATTAAAACCTAAATGAAAATTAAAACACCACACCACTGCTAAGAGGTCCATAAAACTTTTTTCCTAATAAAAGTCAGGGGAACAATCCAAAAAACACCAACACTATTTGAGGGTCCAAGAGCCAAACCAGCTGTTGTCAAGGCCTGTGCTTGAAATCACACTGGAAAAGCCCAGATGAACGGGGTGCTCTAGGACCCTCGAAATGTGTTGGAAGGTTCTCCTCTCCACAAGGAAATGCTGGAGATCTGTCAGAGTGACCATCAGGTTCTTGGTCACCTTTTTGACTAAGGCCCTTCTCCCCTGATCGCTCAAGTTGGCCGGGCGGCTTGCTCTAGGAAGAGTTCTTTTGGTTCCAAACTTCTTCCATTTATGGATGATGGAGGCCACTATGCTCATTGGGACCTTCAATGCTGCAGAAATTTTTCTGCACCCTTCACCAGATCTGTGCCTCTATACATTCCTATCTCAGAGGTCTACAGACAATTCCTTGGACTTCATGGCTTGGCTTGTGCTAAACGTGCAGAACGGAAAAATTTGTTTAGTTTAATTTCGGATAGCTTTGTTAGGTTACTAATTTTGTTTTCTTATGGAATTTGTTTAGTTTGGTTTCTGAATTTGTTTCGTTTTGTCTCGTTTTAGTTAAATTGTGTTTCGTTTTTATTAAAATGTGTTTCCTTTATTAATTTTCTAATGAATTCCAACTTTTCAGAACAATTAGAATTCAGATCGGTCGAAAAACGATTGACCGATTCAAATTCTGTGTGAAGAAATAGCTGGTTGTTAAGCAGCGGTCCGGCCGCCTGTGTCCTTAACAACCATGAGTCATCATCTGTCAGCTGCCTTTCCCACACAGGCTGCATTTACACCTGAGAGTATCGTTTCCGAGCAGAAAGTCGCGCAATTTTTGCCACGATTTTGTACAGGTCAAAAGGTCACCAATGTGAAAAGCAGAAATCTGCCAAAAAAGAAGCTCCTGTACTTTTTTGAGCGGCAGGCATTTTGCTTCAGGAGACAGAACGCTCATATGTGAACAGGGGCCATTGAAATCAATGGTATTTGTCTTGTTGGGCATTTTTAGAGCTGTGGCTTACAGCAGAAAAATGCCCAAAAATGCCTAGGTGTGAACAGAGCCTCAGGCCCCTTTCACACTACTGCGTCTTCAAAGTCGTGCGCTTTTGCCGCAATTTTACCATGAGTTTGATGCGATTTTTAAGCAATTGTAGGGAATGCCTGTGTAAACTTGTGTCAACTCGCATCAAAGTTGGACTAAAGTAGTACAGGGACTACTTTGAAGGCGCACAGATATAAATGGTACTCATTGGAAATCATTGAGTATGACTTGTCGTGTGACTTTGCAGTCCCAAGTCGCACAAGTGTAAAAGGGGCCTGACAGATGAATGTAAAGAAAATAATGCCGGCATTTGCCCGGCAATAGAAAAATATTTAAAAAGGGGTTTGGTATAGACCGGGGGGGGGGCCCTACGCCGTTTTTTTTTTTTCAACATTTTTCTATTGCCGGGCAGTTGCCTGCATTCTTTTCTTTACATTCATCCGTCAGTGGGGAAGCCCTCCGACAGATGATGACTCAAGGTTGTTAAGGATGCGGCTTCCCGGCCTGCTACTTAACAACCAGATATTTCTTCACACAGAATTTGAATCTGTCTATCGTTTTTCAACCGCTCTGCACTCTAATCTTTCTGAAAAGTTGGAAATAGTTAGAAAACAAATAAACAAAACAAAAATTATCGAATTTTAACTAAATTCATTACTATTTGTAACTATTCCATTCGGAGATTCGGATTCATCCGAATCTCTGAATAACCAAAAATTCATCCCAATTTGTATTCCGACCGAAACAAATTGCACATGTCTAGTTTGTGTTCTGACATGCACTGTTAACTGTGGAACCTTATATAGACAGGTATGTGTCTTTCCAAATCATGCCCAATCAACTGAATTTACCACAGGTGGACTCCAATTGAGTTGTAGAAACATTTAAAGGATGATCAGTGAAAACAGGATGTACCTGAGCTCAGTTTTTTATGTCACGGCAAAGGCTGTGAATACTTATGTACATGGGGTTTTTTTTTAAATTAATTTGCAAAGATTTCAAACTTCTTTCAAGTTGTCTTTATGGGGTATTGTTTGTAGAATTTTGAGGAAAATAATGAATGTAATCAATTTTGGAATAAGGCTGTAACATAACAAAATGTGGAAAAAGTGAAGCTCTGTGAATACTTTCTGGATACACTGTATAGTCACAACTTGTGTACCTTATTTCCACCTTAGGGAAGATTTATTTTCAATTCCTGCTTTGACAATGTATTCGGTAGTTAGTGGAAATCCCTTCGTAGACAGTTGTCACTAGAACAGGTGTGCCTATTGTTACATTTTCCTCAACCTCCTGTTCTGGGGACACATGTAAAATTTTGGATTATGCCTTTCTGTCTTGGTGACAATGGGGCTTAGGACATATAGAAACAATGAATCTACCTATCAGGGACACAGACAACAATTAAAACCTAAATGAAAATTAAAACACCACACCACTGCTAAGAGGTCCATAAAAACTTTATTCCAATAAAAGTCAGGGAAACAATCCAAAAAACACCAACACTATTCGAGGGTCCAAGAGCCAAACCAGCTGTTGACAAGGCCTGTGCTTGCAATCACACTGGAAAAGCCCAGATGAACGGGGTGCTCTAGGACCCTCGAAATGTGTTGGATACTTTTTGGATTGTCCCCCTGACTTTTAATGAAATAACGATGTATCTGGACCTCTTAGCAGTAATGTGGCACTTCAAATGTCCTTCTCTGTTACATCACACTACAAGTCGAGGAGACCATAGAGATTCTCTAGGGTGTAGAAGCTGCCTGTTCAGAAACCAAATCATTTACATCAATATCAATACTTAATAAGATAGCAGTACCAGTAAGATAACCCTATAGGTCAAGTTCTATTTTTCCACTTTCCTCGAAAAAAAATATGCCGGGTTCTAATTCTCCCTACTTTACGCAAAACTATAAGTTTTGGTTATACACACACAGTATCTGCATATGAGAACCAAAGTCTTAACTTTGGCATAATGACGCTGGTGGGAACCTCTTATCGATCCGGGTGGACTTCATATGATGTCCTCCCAGATCGTACCCCACATGTGGCTGCACAGTGCCATGATCTGTCACAGGCTGCGTCCACCGGACACAGCCAATGACTGATCACAGTACCGGCCCACTGCCGGTACCATGTGACTGCTGTGACCAATCACAACAGGTCACATGACAGTTGTATACAGTAGATGGCTTCCTTTCACATCTCTACCATGTGATTAGCTCTGACCAATCACAGCTAATCACAACAAAACAAACTGAATAAAACGATTTCATTCAATAAAATGCTTGCATATAGCAATGTAATGCGCTGCAAACATAATGTGTAAAAAAAAAAAAAAAATACTGACCACTTCCCCAGAGTAGTACAATGTTACTATGGTAACATTATATTGCTCTGGTCAAAGCGTGTTAAAAAAAAAAATCGTAGAAAAAAAATAATATTTTCTTACTGTCACCAGTCAGTGTCCCTGATCACTGCCACACCTGCTATATGATGACGTTGTACTGCACTGGTGACAGTATGTAAAAAAAACTTATTACAAAAAATGATACCTTGAAAAAAACTTGCCATGCCTCTTACTAAATACCTTGGACTGTCTACTTTCCAAAAGGGGGTAATTTGGGGGATATTTGTACTGTCCTGACATTTTTAAGCCTCAAGAAATGAGATAGGCTATCAGTACATCAGGATTGATCAATTTACAGATATATCCCATAGTATGTGGACTCTATAACTTTCCTTCAGACTAAATTTAGGGTCAGCAACCTGTAGATCGGTATCTACCAGTGGATAGCAGCCACGTGACTGGTAGATTGCGGTCTGGGCTTGCTGACCCACCCTCCCAGAGCATCAAACAGAGTGCAATGCAGAGGCACTACTTGTAAAGTTGGAGCTGTAGTAGGGAGCAAGACCCGCATAAGCCGGTGCCTCCCCTGTAGTGCTGGCTCCTGTTCCATTCGGAGTGATAGGAACTGCACTCACCCCCTTATCACAGCTAGCTGTTTACAGAGTGGTGCCAGCAGCAGGAATGAAGAGATCTTCAGGTCAGTGTGAAGCAATAGTGTGGCGCTATGAGCAGATAGGGGGAAGAAATCAGCACGGCTTCCTGTTTCCATGTGTTCATCTCCAAAATGAACACATGGAAACAGGAAGCCGTGCTGATTTCTTCCCCCTATCTGTGTGATGACATCTGACCAGCTATTATACCTAGACCTGTTGGTCATCAAGCCTTTTTGACCTGTATGGCATACGCCATTTCAGGCCACAACTTCTGGTAAGCCTCCTTGGTTTCTGGTGATGGTCCTGGCACTGATTTCAATCTTCTGTGCACTTCTGGGCTCCCTACGGTCCATTTATCTACCAGGTTGCCGGTTCGGAACAATCCCCCTGCATGCTCAGGAGATACCTGTCCAACATTATGTTTGCACTGCTACCACAGACTTTTTGCTTTTGTTTGTTCACCTATTTGGACTTTGCATTTAATATCATTCTGTGATTTTTTTACACTTGGTTTAGTATATGTATTTAAGTGTTATCATTTTATTCACTATTACATTCATTCACGTAGCATTTTTCTGGTTCATACCGAAATATTTGCTTTGAAGTCACTGAATATTTAAGATTTATTTGAATCATTTATTTACCACTTTTTCATGTAGCTCATAGCGCCACACTTTTGAATTTTTTACTGTTTGTTTGATCCTGAGTCTACGGGTGTGTTGGCTGCTGTTTGTTATTTCTAGCGCAGCGCTGTACTTAACCTCTATATACCAGTGTGAAGCAATACACTGGGCATAATAGTATAAGTCTGCTTTTACACTGAACAACGACTCAACCGCAGAGATTTACCACCCCCCCCAACTTTACGTGTGAACAAGCCCTAAGGGTGCCACTGCTGGAATGCAATTAAGGACTCATTCACAAGTGCAGCAGGCACTGCTGCTCCTCTGAGTGTATTTCACAGGTGGTGAGGAGGCGATATGTTGCCAACTCACCACCTGATTTAAACCCATGATTGCCGTGCAACTCATGCGATTGCAACGGGGTAGTACAGCAATTAGAGGTTTATATCAGGTGTAAGGAGGTGACACTGGGCAACACTGTGCCCAGTGATCTTTGACTTCTCCCATGTTGTACAGGTAGATCTCCACCTCTTTAAGGTTACCTAAAAACAGATTTGGGTTATTTTCACCAAATAAATGTAGCAGAATACATTTTGGTCGAAATGCATGAAGATTATATATTTGCAATATTTTATAACAGAAACAAAGAAAAACATTTTTTTACCATGAATTTTCTGTCTTTTTTTATTTATTTAGCAAAAAATAAAAAACCCAGTGGTGATTAAATAACACCAAAAGAAAGCTCTATTTTTGTGAAATAGATAAAATGATAACAATTTAGTTTGGGTACAGTGTTGCATGACCGCGCAATTGTCATTCAAAGTGTGATAGCGTTGAGCTGAATATTGGCCTGGGCAGGAAGAAGGGGTGAAAGTGCCCAGTATTGAAGTGGTTAAAAAGATGTCATTTGCTTAAATATCTCACCTGTGTATGTGCTGTACATGCAAATCTTCTATAGTATCCATAGTCACATGAAGTATCTTCTAGACAGAAGCTGGCTTTGTGGCCTTCAGCAACTCTTCTGTGTGAGCTTGCATCAAGCAGATCATAATGACTGAACTCATCCATACTGTGATAATGCCTGTTGACAATGACACAAGAATCATGCATAGATACTTCTGAGAAGCGCCAATGCTATGTAACTCTATTTACTAACTAATTGATCATCAGCTAGATCAGGTTAGACTAATTATTTAATCTATTATCTGCTCAGATATCAATCAGAAAGCATGAAAAATGGGATAACATGATATTAGGCAGATTAAAGTCTGCTTAAGGTAGGTTGAAGAAGCCTTTGAACCAGCATTATTGTATACCAATACAAGGCCTTAAGTGATATTGCAGCTTGATAAATCAAGACATGTATGTGAAACAAAAATGACTCCCACAGCTGATCACTGGTTTCCAAACCATTCAGTATTGGAGAGTCAGAATAGAAAATATTTTCCCTGTTGTCATCAACTTGATTCAGAACTTCCCGTCAGCAAAGAGCTGTTGGATTCTAGATTACATAGTAAGAATTAAAAAAGATTACATTTTTTCTATAAAAGACAACCGAACAATCAGACAACCTTCCTTAGCCCTCTATACTAATCTAACTTAGGCGAGCCATAGACAGATCGAAATTCCTCCAGTACAACAGGAACCGGACAAATTTCATTCCATCTACAGAGGTCGATCCATTGACTGACTGACTTCAGTACAACCAGTCTGTCAGTTTTTTTCATGCAAATGGTCATTGTATTCTGACAGCTGGGAAACCTTCTGCTGTCAGAATACAATGACCCAGTGGGAGGGATTCTCCCACTGACTGTGTTGAAGGGGGAATTGAGCAATGTGTGGTTGAAGGAAAGAAAATTGTATAATGTATAGCTTGCTTTAGAAACTCTATGTATACTTTCCCCTCCTTGATGGTGGTGACTTCCCGCTAAGTTTACTTCCTTGATGCAGAATTCTTCCTCTGCACTGGCTGCACCTGTGCAGTAACTCCCCATAAACGTGAAAAGACTCATACTCCTAGTATCTGCTCTGCAGAAGAGATTTCCACATAGAGGAGCCTGTATCCTGCAGTGACATGTGAGGTAGGCGGAAGGAGCCACTGATTTCAATTTCAGAATGCATTTCAATCGTTTTAAATGTATAGAGTAAGCATATCACATAACAAAAATGCTTTAGCAATGAAGTACAATGAAGTACAAATATCGAAGTACAGGTACTCCTCACTTAATGACCAGGTTCCGTTCCAACGACCAGGTCGTTAAACGAGGAACCACAAGTAATCGATATTTTAAGCATTCTTAACTACTGTACTGTACCTGTATTGTGAAAAAAGGTCTAAACACAAAACCCCAGCTCAATAACGTTGTTTTAATTTGCATACGTACAGAACATAAATGAAAATTCTGTACTGTAATATACAATACAATTATGTACAGCGCGTCATTTGGGTGGGGAGAGCTGGCCGTAAGTCCAAGTGGTCGTTAAACAGGTAAGTCGTTAAACGAGGAGTATCTGTATATCATATCACATCAGGCATAATGCAGCATAGGTATTGGCTCCACTGTTAATTCCAACCAATAAAAAAATTACATGCATGTACATAGGTACAGTGAGCACCACCAAGTCATATAGCAGCCGATGTTCAGAAATACATACAGGAATTCAGTACCCAGAAAATACTAATGAGGATAGCTGAGCCAGACCCTGGTGAAAGAGAGAGGAGGAGAAAAAATGCAACGTTTAAGGGGTGTAAGAAACCCCTTTCTCAAGAATCTCCTGCTTCAGCTATCCTTCTCATTATTCTCTTCTTGGCACTGATTTTTTGTTATGTGATTTGCTTAATCTTTATATTTAAAATTATTCTTACCAACAGATTGATACACTGTGCAGGGTTTTAAGTACCCTACAACATGATCTGTTGGTTGCTAAATGGTATAGATATAAGTGGTGTGAGGACCTTTATTGCTAATCACATGTGTTTTCAAAATAAATTTCAGCCAGGGATTTCTCTGCGTTGGAATGGTATTCTGGCAGCGGGAAAGGTAAATGTTCATTTTGTTTAGGAAGATACCTAGTAAACTTTTTTAAGGAAACAAGTTGCTTTAATATACAGTTCGGTAAGTGTTTAGATCAGCCTTTCTCAACTTTTTCAACATGTAGGAACCCTTGATATAACTTTCTCGTCTCAGGGAACCCCAGCTAAAAATTACTTTATCAACTCATGATACTTTAGTTTGATGGTCAGTGGGAAGAATGCTCCTTACACTTGTGGTCACTGGGAAGAATGACCCCCTTGCAGATAGTTAAAAAGACCAATGGTGTCGGTATCCAATGGTATCAGAGAGGCAGAAATTTCTCATGGTTCCCTGGTTGAGAAACCCTGGTTTAGATACTAAAGGCCTATTGTGAGCAACTTTAGGGATAACTTAGAGCAAAATGGGGCCCTGAATATTAGTTATATAAATACCTAGAAAGAGAATGTAGGTAGTACTTTAGCCATTAATCACTCAATAGCCATGAAGTTACTTCACTTCTGCTGTGCTGGAAAAAATAAAGAGCTGTGATCTAAAATACAGACAAGACAAGGGTGAATGTGGAAAGCAAATGCAACCGGTCATTATTTTACTGGAAACGGTTCACTTAACTGAAAATATAGATGTGCATCATCAAATATTTGAACATAGCAAAGACATGATCTCAAAAGGGGAAAAAGAAATGTACAGCCACCAGCTTTTCACATTGCTGAATAAAACCAGATGTTTCGGAGATCAGCATTTTAATAATTTCCTGTTCTAAAACTGTTGTGATAGCAAGATGAAATACAGAATTTCTTTAAACTTGAGTGACAAAGATTTTACAAAAGTAAACCCTTAAGGCACAGCAAAATTGGATGGAAATTCCTCTTAAAACAGCAGTAAATTCCAATCAAGTTTTGTTATAATCTGGGCCAGTTATATTGTTTGCCCTGCTACCCAGGAGTTAAAGTGCACCAACAAAAGTGGCTAGCTGAAGACACCAAAGCTTATCTTTTTTCTTCAAAAAGGACTAAAGCTGTTAGGGCCATTCGTATCCGCACACACATATTCAGGACTCTGCATATGTATTGGGTGTGTGGGACAGTTTATCTATAAAGTTAAGCCATTACTTGTTGACTTGAATAAGTGTGTAAAGTTGGGCCTGTGGTGTCCAGGGACAATAGAGAGGCCTGACACAAAGGGGGTCATTCCTCAGCTCTCCTCCTGCCTGGACTCAGAGCCAATCTGCGTAAAGGTAACCAATCTAATTTAAAGTGTCATATTGTGCTTTATCTACTATTAAAGTGTGCCTCTGCTCTTGGGGACATTCTCAGGTTTAGAATCCCCTGAAAGCAGCTTGAATATAAGATTGAGATCTCTATTGCTCTTAAATCTCAGTTATTGATCTCTACTTGATTACTTGACTATATACTGTTACTCTTTGTTATTCTTCCTCAAAAATATTGCAGTAAAGACAATTTCTGTTTTTTATTATAAAATGTGTGTTTCTCATTGGTCATTGCAATTACACTATTGCCAGGTGTGCCAGAGGGGGCTGAGGTTATTATTAGGGTTGAGAGGCAGAGTAACAGACTGAACACACTTAGGAAAGCTCATTTGGGGGTATCGCTACATGTAGATTATTTTAGGATGGATATCTGTACTCCATTAATTAAATTAAATATTTCACTTAAAAAGAAAGGATTTGAAAATGAAAGATAAACAGAAAGTTTCTTTTGTTTTGTCAAAGAGAATGCTGGTGGAGTGGACAGGAAATTGGTGGAGAGATAAATTAATCGATGCTCCATTAACTGTTGGAGCTGAATGAGTTGAAAAACAAATGGATTTCAAAGAATACGTATTTGGTGAAAAGAAATAGAAGTCATGTTTTATTTTCTAGTGTATGGCAAAGCATGTCATTACCAGGTACACAAAATGACATAACTCTGAAAAGGTCACATAAGCTTTACTGACAAAAAAATATATTTACAGGCATCTTGTGGTGTCTGCTGATAGGAGATTTACTTTTAAAGTAAACCTGTAGTCTATTGTGAATTTAGAGCTATAAGTCTACTTATGTCTTCTTTTTTTCCCAATTATACATACTACCTTCCATTCTGAAGCCAAGTGCTCTGTTCAACCACTTTGGTGTTTAACACTACGTGCATCTGCTATGACCACCACTTTCAGCACCTTTTCATATTTACTGGCCCTAACCTGGTTTAGAATATTGCATCAGGGTACAAATCAGCTTATATAGGATAAGCAATCCCTTCGAGACTTGACAAGACACGAGAGTCCCTGTGTCGAAACGCGTTGGGGGAGGGATCAGGACAGTGTTGGTAGATGTTGGCGCTGTCTGCAGCAATCATACAAGCGGACCGATATTCCCACTGGTATATGCGCAGACCTGCCAGATACAGATTGGTGAGCTTTAGCACCTGGATTGTGTGAGTACCCCATTTTGTTTTTTGTTTTAAATAAAGTAATTTTAAAACACTCTCATACCCCAGTGGGTACGCTGATGGCAATAACAAAATTTGGTTTAAACCAGCACCTTATTGTTTATATGGTATAAGGAATATATGTATATTTGAAATCAATGATATTGCTTAGTAGCACGCCTATGGTTTTTTATATTTGTTATTTATTTTAGTAATATCTGTATGAACACTTAGAACATTTTGGTTTATTTGCACATTGAGTGTTGTTTCACTATTTGGCGTGACACTTTTTAATGTATTTTTTGATCATTTAGAACATCATGGGACTGTGAACAGTGTCAGCAGCTTATCTTTGTATGCATATGTGGGTATACATGTATATATACTATCAATTTTGATTTACCAGTGTGTTGTTTTTGGTAGTTCGCAAGACTTCTATATTTTTCAGCTTATATAGGATAAATGTAATTTTACTGAAAAAAAACATGCTACCAATAACTCTTCATAGAAAAGTTGCATCTTTACCTTTGTCGCCTATAAGTTCAACTAACACTAGATTTATTCACATGCTAGGCCTAATTCAGTCTTGCTTACACACATTAGAGCTTCAGAGGGTTCCCTATATAACATGACAATGATCATTTGACATGAAGCTGTAGTCTCTTATTTGTTGTAAAGCGCTGCATAAACTGTCGGCGCTATATAAATGCTGTATAATAATAATAATATCAAAATAGAGCAGATGTCCAATGAATTTCTGAATTTAAATTGATTTAAATGAGGCAGGGGACCCTTTAACATATTTTACATTTTTCTTGGATAATACTAATAAGTAGCTCGTTTTTAATTTCATACAGTGATTGGTAATGTTTTTTTTAAGGTGAAAAAAGCATGGACTTACTGATGGCAGCTGTGCCACTCCCAGGAATAGCGGGGTCGGCTGGGAAGGAAGTCAGCTGTACCTTGATTCTTCACTCTCTGAGGAAAGCGCAGAAGCACTCTCTGGTCATAATCTCTGACATCAGAACGGTAAGCCGAACTACAAAGACAAAAAACACCATAGGAAATGCCATTAAAATTATTGAATGATGTAATGATTGCAATATTTAGAAGTGCTCAGTATAACTTAAAGTATGACACACATTTACAACTAAAGACTCGTTTTTTTCATAATCAAAAAATATATGACTCAGTGTGATTCACACACCAAAAAGGACAAGAAAACACCTCTAAAGAAGTGAATATGCAGAATGAATAATACATGTAGGTGATGATGGAAAATAAGTTTCAGATGTTCCAAACTAGTAATCCAACCAACAGATATTAGGAAGACCGCACATTTCCTCCCCAAACCAATGTTTGGCACTGCACAAAGCAGTACAGGAAAGTATTGAATTACACCAGACTGCTATTGGCAAACGTGTTGTTGCATATTTCACTTTGCAAAGAAAATTTTCCTCAGAGCTTAGTGAATAAGGTGAAGCTATGCTGATTTCCAACATCAAACCATGGTTATTCTTTGCAAAGTAAATTTTTATTGCATGCACTAAAGGAAACATTCCTTTGCAAAGTGAAAATTCCTTTGTGAAGTGCATAGTCTAGTTGCCTATAGTAAATCAACCTCAGTATGTCTTGCCAGTGCTAGTATAAGAAAGAAACAGCCCTGGATTTACAACCCAACTCCAGTCAAAATCTTTATCTTTCGTCACGATCCTTCTATTTGATCATTTTTAAACAAAAATGGAAGTGGGGGAAATTTCCCCAATGGGTACACTGACAGCAAATACAAATTTGGTTTAAACCACCTTGCAGGTTTTTTATGTCTTTCCATGTTTCCATTTGGGAGGTTTTCCCTCACTTCCTGTTCAGGTAATGGGCGCCAGGCAAAACAGGAAGTGAGAGGATATCATCTCATTATCAATGAGGACACAGACAGCAAGTGAAACCCATTAGAGGTCCCACCCCTTCCCTATTCTAGCTTGGATACTGACTTTTGTGGGGAATAATGTCTTCAAACTCTACTGTTTTGGTGCTCACTGATGGCTGCAGATATTTGACTCTTCTAGGCAGTGGTAGCCCGTCCATACTGGGCATGGCCGCCCAAATCCATGCGCCTAACTCCTAATCTACATGCAGAGCACCGGATGCATGGATTTCAATGGGTTTTTTTTTTCTTGAAGCAATGCACATGATTAGAGCCTGAGGCTCTAACTTGCTTCAAAAAAGGGTGCGCCCTGAGCCCACCCAGTTGTGCGACAATAGCGAATTGGTATTGTAATTGTTATTAATAATATTGTCTGTCCATCTCTCATGGAGGGGGGGGTCGAATGCCGCATTTCCTTCCGTCTCTCACGAAGGGGGAGGGAGGGGGAGGGGGATGGTGACGTTAGTTTGCCAACCCCCCAAAATATTGAGCACTGGCTGCCAATGCTTCTGGGTGTGTCAAATGTCTGCTTCCCCACTGCAGGACATCGTTGCAGCGTGTGGCAGGAGGAACAGATATTCATATACCTTGAGATGCTGAATACCTGCAGTAACCAGGGATGAGCAAAGTGGCAGCATTTGAAGACATGGGCTGCCAAAAAGGTGAATATGCATACTCCTCTTTTACAGATTGGGCTTCCCAGCATAGATATGCTATCAGATACACCAGCCCTTCTCCTAGCTTACAAAACTGCCACACAGAGTCCTTGTCTACACTCTACCCAGGTATGTACTTGAAATGCCATAACACCAACAAGCCAAAGAGTGTGGGACCACTTATTTAACATATTATTCTTAAATGTGTAGTTTTGAGCGGAGTAAGAAAAGTCTAAAATAAAATAATTGGTGCAGCCCTTTTATTCTGAACTGTTACTAGAAAACCCCAAAACAGCGTCTTACTGCTGTTCCTTTACCCTTACTTAAAGGATAAGTTCACCTTTTATAAAATAAATAAATAAATGCACGTCTTTTTGTAGGTAAAAAGAAGACGCATTTATAATTTGAGCTAGCTAGGGACAAGGTGAGACTGACCTGGAAGTGATGTCGCTTTCACAGCAAGAAGGAGACGAGAGCGGGCCTGGGCTCGCAGATGGGCAAGCAGAGCCCAGAAAGCATTGCGGGGGGGCCGTTATGGGGGGGGTGAGCAATCGGATGGCAGCACTGCCATCTGAATGCTTTCACCTGACAGCCTGGAGTCAGCCTGTCAATTTCACACACAATCCCGGAGGCTGCACAAAGCAGGGATCACTGGCAGTGAGAGGTTGATCACTAGGAGCATGTTACATGTTATACCCTAAATATGGGTGTAACGTGTAACATTCTACTAAAGGTAAACTTTAAAGCTAAAATTCCAAGTATGACCATATTTGCATAGTTACACTGATCCAGCTTGGACCAATTTAACTATGCACGTTCCATACCTGGCTCAACCCTGTGGAACCTGGAAATCACTGTAGTAGGCAATGCTATTACAGTGATTGATGCTGACCTCTGGGTCCCATGTTGAGCAGTTGCCCTGCTGTTTAGTGAACACAGGAGGTTGCTTGCTCAGCACAGGTAAGGCACATGCGTACATATATTCAGACTGGACTAATGTAACTATGCAAAAAAAGCCATACCTGGAATTCCACTTTAGGATGTAGTAGTCACTTAATTGTAGAATTAACGTATTAATATAAAGGTATTACAATGGTAGATGAAAATAACACAACAGCAGAGGATTATTAAAAGGATATTGTTTGACCTCTTCCTTTCCTCACTGTGGTCCTCGGTTCAAACTTTGGTCAGGACTCTAACTTCATAGTTTGCATGATCTGTTTGTACTCGTGTGGGTGTCCTTTGGGTGATGTTTTCCTCACTCACTGCAAAGACATGCTGGTAGGTTAATTGGCTCCTGTCTAAATTGGCCCTTATATGAGTGTGCATGTATGGTGTAAGATAGAGACTTTAGATTGTAAGCTCCTAAAGGGCAAGAACTGATATGGGTGTATATTATGTAAAGCATTGTGTAAATTTTTGGTGCCTAAAAATACCTATAATAAATTAATAACTACTATAGCTGTCAACATTGATAACAAAAAAAAGACTATACATAGCCATAGTAGCCCACGTCACTCATTTACTGCCCATGTTCTGTTGTCTGAACAGATCTTCTTGTCTACTCCATACATCAGAGAAGTCACTGATTATACATGTCTGTACATAGAATTACAATTAGGTCTGGGCTGATATATCAGCTGCACATTCCTGCTTCAGGAGATGTTGCCAAAGTAAGCAGAGTTATGTAATTATTCTTCAGACATACCAGAGTCTGGTAACTAGAATTTCTGAATGAACTAAATGTGGTCCAGCTCACCTTTTCTGCTATGTAGCTATATGTTGAAAGATGATCTTAGCCCTTTAACCCAGAAAAAGTTAAGTACTAAGTAGACTAATCTTCTAAGGAACAGCAGCATGCACACAAATACCAACCATTCTCCAGACTAATAACGCACACAGGCTGTCTTACATTGTAATTGTGCTGGGTCTATAGGGAGCTGTATTACTAACAATGTTCCTTTTTTTATGAAGAAACTGGCAGTAAACCAGAGCTTATCGCATTATGGCTGGTCTCAGTTTATTTTACACATCTTATACTCATTTGTCATGGTTTTCCAGAAATATAGGACTTTTCTCATGGGGAGCTTACGAAGTATAAGTTAAATATTTCCTTTACTACAATTAGCTTGATATCTAGGTCTAACACTTAAATTGCTTTTAGATTGACATAGCTTCCAGCATTCTAAGGGGACAAGAAGCACATTGTTTAGAATTAGAATTGTAAGATTAATGCTGGGCATACACTATATGAAAAATCGGCCGAACCCATTTTCGAAAAACAAACATTCGGCCGTGAGAGCAAACGATGGTGCCATCATGTAATGACCGATAAATCGTTCAGTGGACATAAATGAATCCATTTTTTTGTTCGTTTTTTTACATATACCTAGTGCAAACAGTTTGGACGGAAACACATTAACATTTCAATTTATCGTTCGTTCGTCAGAAAATTTCCAAACTTGTCCTTCGTTTTTTTGACTCAAAAACTTCCTGACTACTATCAAATATACAAAGCAGCTAAGTTATATTATTATTATTATTATTATAGAGGATTTATATAGCTCCAACAGTTTGCTCAGTGCTTTACAACATAAGGGCAGACAGCACAGTTACAATACAATTCTATACAGGAGGTATCAGAGCCCTGCTCATTAGAGCATACAATATAGGAGGGGGGATCAAGTGCTACAAAAGTAAATGTAAAGTAAAAGTACGGTTGTTAGGTGGAGGCCGGATAGGTTTCTCTGAAGAGGAGGGTTTGCAGGGATCCTCTAAAAGCAAGCAGAGTAGGAGATAGTCGGACAGATTGGAGTAAGGAGTTTCATACAATAGGAGAGGCTTGGGAAAAGTCCTGGAGGCAAGCATGGGAGGAGGTGACTAGGGAATTATAGAGCAGGAGGTCTTGGGAGGCACAACGGGAATGAGTAAGTTGGTGTTTTGAGACTAAGTTAGTGATGTAGCTGGGGTTGTGGATGGCTTTGTAAACTTTAAAACTGAGATTTGGTGATTTTACTAACTCTTGCGATAACTTAAATATATTATGCTATCATTCTATGTTATTTTACTGGGGACGCCTAGTGTTTTTTTTAATAAGGTAGGGTTATAAGCCATAATTCATGTACATATGAATGTATACTCAAAACATACCTTCACAGGGCTAGGAACTGGAATCGGAAAAGGTCCATTGCAGGTATGAATCCAATCTTAGTATGGACACTTTGAAAAGTAAGTTTTGTGCATGTGAAAGATCACTAAGAGAATGTATTTTAAGGTCTCATTTTAGTATTCACTAAAGTGTATCTTTAAGTCAGGTAGTAAAAAAATAACGATTGTATCCATCCCCAAATGCTCACACACATCCCCAAATGATCACACACTCAGACTATCATAAATTTGCATCTTTTTTTTGGCAGCTCACAAGGTAAAATGAACCAGGGGAGGACATATTTGTGCATTATAACAGGTGCACACGCAGCCAAAAACAGGGGGGGCTCCTTCACAGGCACCAGGATTATTGTGTTATCTTTGCCTTGTGTGATAAAGGCATCATACAAGGGGGAAAGGTGGTTAATGCTACCTCTTTAAAAAGTAATTAATACCTGAAGGCATTATACTTGCATATTATGAAGCCTCTCTGACCCTAAACTTAAAATACAGCCTACATCTGTGTCAAATTGGGTCATTTTCTATTTACTTCCTGCCCCGTAGAAACAACAGGAAGTGAGATTAAATTTACAAAGTAAAGAAATTCCTCAATTAAATGGTTGTCACCAAAAGTTTTCCCCTCTATTCCCTGCGGTGACAAATTTTGGATTTCAGTCTTGGTGACAACAATAAACAGGTTACAGGCACACAGGCAGATATAAAAACTTAAAGTGATACTAGTCTTGTTTTTTTTTAGTTAAACATAACAAACATGTTATATTTACCTACTCTGTTGCAGTGGTTTTGCACAGAGAATCCCAGATCCTCCTCTTCTCGGGTCCCTCTTCATTGCTCCTAACCCCTCTCTCCTGCTCAGTGCCCCTACAGCAAGAAGCTTGTTATGGGGGCACCCGAGCCAAGCCACAGCTCCCTGTGCCCTTTCAAACACAGAGCCATGGTCCTGTCCATTTTGTCTCCTCATTGGCTGACTGACTTTGACTGATAGCAGCGGGAGCCAATGGCACCGTGCTGCTGTCTCAGCCAATGAGGAGGGGAGTCCTGGGCATCCAGGACACTCATACAACATCGTTGGATCGAGATGGGGCTCAGATACGTATTAGAGGGGCTGAGGGGGGCTGCTGCACACAGAAGGCATTTTATCTTAATACATGGAAAGCATCAAGATAAAAAACCTTCTGCCTTTACAACCACTTTAAAGTCCAAAAATGGCCAGCACATCTGGAAAATATCCTTTAGAATCTGTTATATTCAAGCATCAACATAAAAAAAAAAAACAGCATTCCGCCAATGTTTCTGGGACACACAGATTCACTTATCAAGGTGACAAACCTAAAAAGGGCGACCTGCTCATCTCTAAAGCATTGATGGAATGCTGTTTTTTCTTTTAATGCTTAAGTAAATGAACTTTACAATGATATTCTCCAGATGTGCTGGCCATTTTTGGACTTTAGTTTACATTCTGGTGTCTAGGGAGTCATTATGGGATGAATTTTTTTAACCACTTTCCTACCCGCATATTGTCATATGACGTCCTCAGATGGGATCTCCCATCCTGGGCGGGCGTCATATGACGTCCTCGGCTTCCTGGTGAAATAGGGGGCACGCCCGTGCCTCCGCGCCACCGACGAGCCGGTGCACGTGCCTGGCGGCCGCGATGTCTGCCTGTCACACGGATCGCTCGTTACAGAGCAGGTCCGTGGATCTGTGTGTGTAAACACACAGATCCACGTCCTGTCAGGGGAGAGGAGACAGATCGTGTGTTTATACTAAGTATGAACACCGATCGGTCTCCTCCCCTAGTCAGTCCCCCCCCCTACAGTTAGAATCACTCCCTAGGTAACACATTTAACCCCTTCATCACCCCCTAGTGTTAACTCCTTCCCTGCCAGTGACATTTATACAGTAATCAGTGCATATTTATAGCTTTTATTGATCGCTGTATAACTGTCAGTGGTCCCAAAATAGTGTCAAAAGTGTCCGATATGTCCGCCGCAATGTCATAGTCACAATAAAAATTGCAGATCGCTGCCATTACTAGTAAAAAAAAAATAATAAAAATGCCATAAATCTATCCCCTATTTTGTAGGCGCTATAACTTTTGCACAAATCAATCTACAAATCTGCAACGCTGGTTGCAATTTTTTTTACCAAAAATATGTAGAATACATATTGGCCTAATATGAGGACCTCGGATCAATGTACTTACATCCACATTCTCTGGTTATGCTTCATTTCCCCTCTTTTGAGCGGTAAATATATTTCCATGTTTATACATATAGCAAATGTTGGTACCTTGTTAGAGTGTAAGAATTATGCCCCGTACACACGGTCAGAGCGTGTTGTCGGAAATTCCGACCGTGTGTGGGCTCCATCGGATTTTCCGACACACAAAGTTGGAGAGCAGGAGATAAAATTTTCCAACAACAAAATCCGTTGTCGGAAATTCCGATCGTGTGTACACAAATCCGACGGACAAAGTGCCACGCATGCTCAGAATAAATAAAGAGATGAAAGCTATTGGCCACTGCCCCGTTTATAGTCCCAACGTACATGTTTTATGTCACCGCGTTTAGAACGATCGGATTTTCCGACAACTTTGTGCGATTGTGTGTGGACAAAACAAGTTTGAGCCAACATCCGTCGGAAAAAATCCTAGGATTTTGTTGTCGGAATGTCCGAACAAAGTCCGACCGTGTGTACGCCCTATTACACTATTTTCTGACATGTCTCACCAGAGTACAAATTCCGCTGAAGAAGACCGTGATTGGTCGAAATGCGTCAGTGTACTCACATGGATGACAACTCACCTATTGTAACACAATGTACCTTACTATTGACCATTTATTCATTATTTATGGTATATGTTATTACTGCCTGTAACCAGAGTGTAAACAAAAACATTTCTTTGGTATATTATATTTTGTATATTGTCCACAGCCAGAGATTACAAATTTATATGATTTTAGAAATTAATCTGATTGTACAGTCATTGTATAATTAAAAATAAGAATTGATTTAAAAAAAAAAACTGAGGAAAAAAAATGTTTTTTTCTTAAAAAATTGGGATATTTATTATAGCAAAAAGTAAAAAATATTGTGTTTTTTTCAAACTTATCGATCTTCTTTTGTTTATAGGGCAAAAAATTAAAACCGCAGAGGTGATCAAATACCACCAAAAGAAACCTCTACTTGTGGGAAAAAAATGATAATTTTATTTGGGTATAGTGTTGCATGACCGTGCAATTGTCATTCAAAATATTACAGCGCTGAAAACTGAAAATTGGCCTGGGCAGGAAGGAGGTGAAAATGCCCTGTATTGAAGTGGTTAATAAGCTTCAAAACCTTGCATGGGTTCAAATCCTTTCTCAAATTGGCCATACATTGATTGAAATTTGCCCAGTTCAGCAGTGATCGGCTGAATTTTGATCAGTGTGTGACTGTCCCCACTCGACAGAAGTTGATTGATTGTCTTCTGTTAGGATATTTATTCTGGCTGCAAACTCTGATAAGCATATTCTGACAGCTGCTGCCAGAATACAATGTTCTAGCAAGGGGTATTCCTCCATCCACCTAGCACCTAGCCGAGTTTCCATGTTTAGCAGCGTTTACAAGCTGTTACAGGCATTTGGCGTTTCAAATGCCTCTGAACATCCGTCTGAACCCATTTTTTTTTTTTTTGCGTTCCAAAAAAAAGCTTCTAAACTCAACTGCCTAGAAACTACTATAAACGACCCTGTGTACATGTACTGATGAGATAACAGAGGAGGGTTCAGGGACAGCTGAAAAAATGCCCAACTGCTCCTAAACGTCCGTTTACCAACAGCAGTGTACATGAAGCCTTACAGTGCAAAGTCTCTTCCCCACCCCCCACAAGAAAAAATAAAATCCCTCATGCTCCTAGCAATTTTCCTTTTAGAATGTACACTGCATAATGCAATGAATATCCTGGCTCCTTTTCAGCATGTCAAGAATAGATGCGGGTTCTGGGAATGATGTAACTCCTGCATACATGGTGAGGAATGACATCATTAGTGCCCAACCAATGGGTGAAGAGAAGGGTCATGGAACCTAGAAGAAATGGCAGAGTAGCTCTTTGAGGCTGGACCTGTCCCCACTGGAGGAAGGCACACTTACAGTATGCTATGCATATTTGCAAATTATGGAGAAAGTTTCCCTGCACATGGTAGACTTATTAGCACTTTAATAATTTAAAAAATTATATCTGAGGCTAGGACTGCTTGACGTTCTGCTTCCAGTAAGCAATGTCAAATTGTATAACTGTTGCTAAAACATGAATTACTGTCCAGAGTTGTGATCCAAGCTGGGACCGCATTACACGTAATCACACATGGAAGGTTGAAAATTAAAGCATAACAAGGCTGTGTCATGAGTTGTATTACACTGCATGCTTTGCGCAAAGAAGGAATGTAGGCGTTCTCTATGTGATAACTTTATTTAAATAGATAGTTAGAACCTAACTCTGGAATAAGCAAATTGTGCTAAAAAACAAGAGGTATGTGTATTTCTGCTTGAATCTTGGTGTGCTTTGTATATTTTTTCCGGATTTGTGTAGTAATACAGTGTGAAACTTTTCCTCTGTGTAGGAGCTTCCTGTAACAAAGACCAGTCTCTGCTGCTCCCTCTTCTTGTGCAGGAGGACTGGTCTTGTCTCCACTCCTCCTGTAGTTTTCTACAGACAGCCTGTGATAGGTGGAGCCTGCTGGGTCCCTCCCACAGCTCTGCTCTCTGCACAGGCTTTGTACAGCACAATGATGATGTCACTGCTACAAGGTAAAATCTGGGTCTGCAAACACATTTGCTGCACACAAAATAATTTTTTATCCATTACAGCTTCTGAGGAATATATTTAAATGAAAGTTTTCATGCTTGGAATTTAGCCCTTTCTCATTTAGTGTGAAGATATCTGATTCTAATAATTTTTGTCTCTCTGACAAGCTGAAGCTTTATTTGTATTTTTGATTTGCTACAATTTTTAATCTATATACTCTGCTTTTTGTGTAAGGCTGACCAGATTTATTAAGATTCAACAAAGATTTGATTACCGTATATACTCGAGTATAAGCCGACCCGAATATAAGCCGAGGCACCTAATTTTACCAAAACAACTAGGAAAACGTATTGACTCGAGTATAAGCCTAGGGTGAGAAATGCGCAACTACTGTAAGTGGAAAAGAGGGTCAACAATGCCCATTTGCAGCCTCACTGTGCCCATTTGCATGCCTCACTGTGCCCATTTGCAGCCATAGGTCCCCCGAACTTCAAACTCAGTAGTTAAGGGTTCCTAGATGCCACCTAGCTGCAGCCAAAATTTGAGGTCTCTGGACCCAAAGGGTCCCAAAATGACATTGCTGCAGATGGACACAGTTGACTGACTTTGGGGCCCCGTATCTCAGACCACATGGTGCTAGGAACCCCAGCTTTGGATATGTTGTAGTGCTAGTTCCACCGGGTTTGCACACCAAATTTGGGGTTCCTAGCACCAAGTGGCCCCAAGATATGGGGCCCCAAAGTCAGTTCGGAAAATGTCATTCTCTGCTGCAGAAAAGTGCTTGACTCCAGTATAAGCCAAGGGGGGGCATTTTCACCACAAAAAATGTGCTGAAAAACTCGGCTTTTACTTGAGTAAATACGGTAATAGTTTTTGAAGATTTTAAGATATTTGAATGTTAATGACACTGCAGTTACAAAAGCAAACACTGAGAACAGATAAAATATGAGATAAGATATGTATAACATGCACAAATACATTCCTGTTCATTCATTTATGACCATTTTGAAAATTATATTGGAGTATAGCAATGTTTATAACCTCTCAGCGGAACAAAAATCAGGCTGAAGGCTCACACAAGAGTTTTTCCTGTAAATTATTTCATGCATATGATCTTGTCAGATGTGGATTTTTGCCCAAACAGTTCTCCTTCAGGATTAGATCATCTGCCTTTCACTTTCACACTGAGGTAAAGCAGAAATTATGAACTAAGAGAGGGATTTTTACAGGGTGATTTTCACCCAAAAAATACAGAACATCCTAATCATGTTAGCCTTTTGCCTAGGAAAGAATGGTGTGTTCCCCCTTCCTGAAGCCTTTTGAATACTAACATCACGCACGCCAGGAGGCTTTGGGCCAATGCCAAGCACACTACCCGCATGCCAGGCAATCTCTGGCACACTGAACATGTGCAGCATTACATCATCAGGGGGCCAGGGACATTATCAGGGAGGAGACATCCGACCCCCTAATGACATCAGTATTGAAGATGGTGGCGTGGCACAGGACCTGGCATTCAGCAGGAAGCAGCAGATTTTACCAGACAACACTGGATGTTTTTTGAAGACAACCATCGATATAGAGCAGTCTTTCTCAACCTTTTTGGCACAAAGGAATCCTTGAAATAACTTTCTAGTCTCAAGGAACCCCTGCTAAAGATGACTATATCTGCAATTCATGATACATTAGTGTGGTGGTCAGTGGGAAGAATGCTCTTTACACTTGTGGCGATTTTGGAGAATTGCCATCTTACAGATAACTAAAAAGATGGTGTCAGTGAGAACTTATCTGAGAGGCCGATATTGCTCATGGAACTCCCAGCACCCTCTGGAGGAACTCTAGTTGAGAAACCCTGATTTAGAGGAAAAAAATTAAAGGTGAAGGAAGAAATTAAAAGATCACCTGAGTCAGGGCTTCTAGGATCACCTTTAAACTACTTTCACACTGAGGTGCTTTAGAGGCGCTATAACGCTATAAATGATGCCTGCAAAATGCCTTGGAAAAAGCCTCTCCTCCCACTCCAATGTGAAAGCCTGAGGGCTTTGACACTGGAGCGGTGCGCTAGCAGGACAGTAAAAAAAGTCCTGTAAGCCGCATCTTTGCAGCGCTGTAGGAGCGGTGTATACACCGCTCCTAAAGCACCCCTGCCCATTGAAATCAATGGGCAACGGCGCCAAAGCGCCGCTGCAGCGGCACTTTGTGGGCTGTTTTAACCCTTTTTCGGCCGCTAGCAGGGGTTTAAAGCGAAAACCTCCGCAAAAATGACGGTAAAGCGCTACTAAAAAAAGCTCACGAAAACCTATTTCAATTAAAATCAATGAATGCTTTCACACTGGGGCAGTGCGCTGGTAGGGTGGTGAAAAAACTCCCCTCTTCATTGAAATTAATGGACAGCTCTTCAAAAGCGCCTGAAAAACTCTTCAAAAGCGCTCAGTGTTTTACTGGCAATTTAGAAGTGCCTCAGTGTGAAAGGGGCCTAACTGAATCCATTTTTACATATAGACAAGTTCTGTCTGTTCCCATGTTTTAGATAATAGCTAATTAAATAAAGGAAGGAAGATATCTGGAGCTGCAAAAATGTAACTAAAAAATCTAGTGGAAACAAATGGTCCTGTATTTCTGTAATGCATGTTCACTAATTTTTTTGTTATTTTCTGCTGCCAGGTTTTGGATGTTACTAAACCCAGGTTGTTACTAAACCCTGCATTCACTATATCTGGTCTCCCACAGTACACAGAACGTGGAAATGTAATCATTTTACTAAATATAAAGGGCTAATCACCTTTTCTCATCAGCAGTATATAGCAGTCTTGTGACTTCTATCAATGCCTGGTTGAAGCTTGTAGGGGGAGTTTTCATACTGCACTGGCTGCCCTATTCGGATGCAGGACCCCTGACCCTCTGTCTGGACAGTGCTAATTGGCCCTGTGCTGATCACATGCACTCTCCCAAGAAAAAAAAAAACGCTCTAGCAATACACACCAGACTGAGCATGTGCAGCCTGACTCCAGTAACTCTGTCTTATCTGGACATGTTTTGGAGTCAGTGGAAGAAGAGGAGGATCTGGGCATATAGGATCAAACAGTCTTTTTACACAATGCAGAAGATCAACCCCATATACGGTGAACCAGTCAGAAAGTACGAAATAAACAATGGGGCTCCCTATTTAATTAACTTACATATGTGTGAGTAATTATGGGGGGACATCACTGCCCCCCCTATTGCCATTATAACATATGGTACAAGAGACCCCAGTTAATTTTAGGGTGTAATAAAAAGAAAAACAGAATAAAAGCCAGTGAATAAGCAGGTATCCAACTAAAAATGGACTAGCATCATGAATTGGCAGCTGAGTGGGTTTTCAGCTATTAGCTCATCTCTAGTCATGGTTATACGAGTGATTATTTGGTATAAACAATTACTTTCTGCCATGTATGTTAGAAAATCAAAAGAAAAATCTCAGTTTTCATAAACCAAAGAATGTTAGAATGAGTCCAGGCATCCTAATAAAAATAGCTTTTATTTAAAGAGAAAAGATTTTTTTATTGAAAGAGAAAAGAAACAAACAGATGTGTTTCCATGCGCAGTGCCACACTAACCTTGCCAAGCAGTTTTCCTCAGCGGCACATCTTAAGCTGTACATGGACATTTTCTGCACATAAATGGAGGCCTGGATGTAATAGGGATCTGGTACCAAGTCTGGGAGCCCTAGAAACAGAGAGTATATCATTTTATATTGTGTAAAAATATTCATAGAACATCTATCTTTATCAAAGTCCCACTTGAAAATAAAGACAAATTATCTTTTTCAGCTCTGATATCTACTTGTGGTATACAAAGTCATAACCTCTAAATAACAGCAAATAGCCATCCTACAAATGTATACTAACAGTACAGTAATCTGGTAGTTTAATTGGCTCCTGTCTAAATTGGCCCCTGTATGTGTATGAATGTGAGTTAGAGAATTTAGATTGTCAGCTCCTTGGGAGCAGGGACTGATGTGAATGTACAATATAAATGTATGTAAAGCTCTGCGTAAATCGATGGAGCTATATACGTCCCTGCAATAAATAGGAAATCTACATACATTGTTCATCTAATGGTTTTGCCGTTTGTGATTTAAAGTGTATGTATAGGTAAACTTTTGTTTGCTGCCTTTACTTCAAGTCCTGAAGATGCAACATGTTAAAGTGAATGGAATTCCTATCTTAGAGAGATGTCACAGGAACAGGTGTCGCTATTGAAGGATGTTTCCTTTCCACTTGTTTTGGCGATGTAAAATTTTTATAATTGCCTCCACTTTATGTTTTAGTGATCTCCCCGGCAGTGACATAGACACCTATAAAAATATGATAAAGGGTCTAACCCTTTACCACTATATCTAAAAACTAAAAAATGCAGTTACATACACTTTTATAGTGTTACTAAACCCAGTAATATAAAAATAGTTCATCCCCCACAGTGCCCACAGCTTATAAATCTTTTTACATTAAAATATTTCTACTATATACCTTTTCGGATGATCTGTATACCACAGATACATGATAAATTGCACAATTTCTCCAGTGCTAAGAGTTCAGGTAGGAGGAGATTTCCACCACAGCCTGTATACACGCCCACATGTGTGATGTCAAAATCATGTGACTTGGCTATCTCTGACAACAAGTAAATGTTCTCTCCAGCATAAAAGACACAACTGAGCATGTGCAGATTGGCTACTCTGCCTGTGTTAGCTGGCCTTCCTCAGATAGACAGTGCAGGAGGGAAGGTTCTGTGCATACAGGATAAAACAGCCTTTTTACACAATGTGGAGAATTAACCCCTTAAGTTCCACGGTGAGTATAACAAGCATGCTATGTTGCATATACAGACTGACTTAACTGTTGTGGGTTTAGTAACACTTTAAGGCTAACTTCCAGGCACAACACAAATTAATGCAGATGTGTTTTTATTCATATATAATTAGATGTATTTATTAAATTCAAGCATTTAAAGTATTGGAGTTTGCCTTGACATCATCCATTTTTCAGTCTTGCGTACAGCAGGGCCCAAGCTGTGAGAGCAAGACAAAACACAAGGAACCCACAAACTGTGCTACAGTGCTCATGTATGAACAGGGAATATACTGATTGGAGGAGAGAAAAGAGTGACTTCATCACTCTGCTGCTTCTCCATTTACTGTCCAGTCATAGGCTGGGGGAGAGACAAGACCTGTGTTACTTAAGTTTCCATATACTATATGTGCTTCATCAGTGATTTAGCTGTTTTCCTGGAGTTCAGATTAAAATGTATCTAAAGCCCAAACATTTTTGTAGCTTTTGATAGGGTGCTGAAGACTTATGCCCGGTACACACGATCCGATTATCGGACGAATGATCGTCCGTTTTTTTTGCATGCTAATCTCACGTCGAATCTGATGAGTTTACTAAAGTCATAAAAATTCCCGTACGACAGCATAAAAATTCGGAAGTGATGTCATGTGTTGTAATGCATTTGTATTGCATTTTCGAACGATAGGTGTACTGATTAAACGAAAATCGTACGATCTGGCATCGTACGAAAAGAATTTCCGTGCATGTCCGATAGAATAATATCGGATGAACTGTCCTGATCAGCTCTTGAAAGCCCAGTACTAACGTTCAGATTATCGTATGATCAATTCGAATGCAGCATTTTTCGTACGATTTTCGGATCGTGTGTACGGGGCATTAGAGCTCTTCTATTACAAACTCTTGGGATTTAGATCTAATTGCATAGTTAAAGAGGAGTTCCACCCAGGGGGGCCATTAAAAAAAAAAAAAATTAAAAGTCAGCAGCTACAAATACTGCAGCTGCTGACTTTTAATTGGACACTCACCTGTCCCTGGGTCCAGCGGTGCGGGGGATCGAAGCCCCGCTCGTCCCCCCCCTCCGCTCGTCGGCGCCGGCATTTCAACTGTGGGCGCCGGGCTGTGGCTTCACAGCCTGGCACCCACTGCGCATGCGCGCGCGGCGCCGAGCGCCGTGATTGGCCGCTTAATCACCTGGGACCTGCAATGGGTCCCAGATGATTGACAGGAGGGAGGGAGAAGAGCCGAGCCCTTCCTGTGCCAGGGGGAAGTGATGTCACCAGCCCAGGCAGACGAAGGGGCAGACTACGAGGGACCACCTAGCAACAGGCATTTAGAGGTAAGTAAAAAAAAAAAAAATATCCAAATGTTTGTTTTTTTTTTTTTTTAGAATTATTTAGATATATTTGTTTTTATGGGTGGAACCCCACTTTAAGTTCTCTGACAAGTGAGATAACATGAGCTGAAAATTTGTGTCAAGGAGGGAGATAAGCAATGAGCTTGTCTATTCAGAATACAGCTCTACATGTTTCCTTGTTCCTCTGCCTACGTGGAAGGGGTGTGTGTCCCTTTCCTCCAATCAGCTCTCACACAGTGTAAGTGTAGTCTCCCCAAACACCCCTATGTACTGGTGGCAGATGAAGAAAGATTTTTTACGCAGTCTGCACTTTTGAAAGGGTGTAGAGAGAGGAAGACTGCAGATAAACAACTAAAACTTATGTAGGAGAATTTTTTTATCTCTGTGTATCATCTGTGGCTATTCACTTCACTGGGTATATGTAAGGGTTTACAACCACCTAAAAAATATACTGGATAATGTAATCTACTAAAATTTAGATGACCTTTTACAGAGGATGTGACTGTGCAGAGCAGCAATTGGATGTGTTGGATGTTGTATTAGAAGTGACTGTTAACATGTGTATATGATTGTGTAATTCTACATAATAATTTCTGAGGCAGTCGGGGAAATTGACCAATCAAATGATTTTAAATATGAGCTTTTAGTGTCAAATTGTACATTTTTTGTAATATATGAGATATATGAAAATATATTACATATAAAAATGTAAGAAAATATTGCACTTGTGTGGCCAGCTTTAGCCAGCCAATAACATTGCATTACAAATGACTAGTAAGAAGACCCTCCCAAAGTACAGTTGACAAGGTGACAAAGCACTGGTGATTTTTACTCAGCCATGACTCAGAATTCAAAAGACACAGGAGATGTTGTAATACTTGGGATGTCTGGAACCAGGTCTGTTGGGGAACTCTGACTAAATGTTAACAAGTACAGTATTCAGCTTTCGGAATGAAAGAGACATTAACCATGTGCCTACCGGGGACTTACACCCCCTTCCTGCCCAAGCCATTTTTCAGCTTTCAGCGCTCTTGCACTTTGAATGACAATTGCGCGCTCATGCTACACTGTACCCAAATACATTTTTTATCATTTTCTTCACACAAATAGAGCTTTCTTTTGGTGGTATTTAATCACTGCTGGGTTTTTTATTTTTTACAAAAAAAAAGCCAAAACATTGTGAAAAAAAAATGTTTTTTACTTTTTTTCTGTAAGTAATTTTTCTCCCTCACTGATGTGTGCTGATGAGGTGGCACTGATAGGCTGAACTGGTCGGCATTGATGAGGTGGCACTTATGGGCACTGATGAGGCGGCACTAATATGCCACACTTATGGGCAATGATAGGTGGCACTGATAGGCGGTACTGATGGGAACTGTTAGGTGACACTGATGGGCACTAATAGGCAGCACTGGTGGGCACTAATAGGTGGCACTGGTGGGCACTGATAGGCAGCATGGATAGGCGGCACGAGTAGGCAGTACTGATGGACATTGATGGGTGGCACTGATGGGCGACACTGATGGGCATTGATCGACAGCAGTGATGGGCATTGATGGGCAGCACTGATTGCCAGCACTGACTGGCATTGCTACTAAGCACTGATTGGTGGCACTTGTGGGCACTGATGGCTGCCACGGGTGGGCACTGATTGCTAGCATTGGTGGGCACTGATTGGTGACACTGTATTGCTATATTGTAATCAGGGCACTGATGATCAGTGCCCTGATTACATTCCTAGATGTCCCCCTGCGTGGAGATGCCGCTGATCGGCTCTCCTCGCCACACACACTCTCAGTGTGAGGCGAGGAGAGACGATTACTGGCATATCTCCATGTTTACATGTGACCGGCTGTGATTGGACACAGCCGATCACATGGTTAAAGAGCCACAGACGCGTGTCTGCGGCTCGTGTCCTAGCAACACGGCTCGGCTGCAATTGCCACGCTGCGGACACGTGAGAGCCGCTGTTCTGGGACGCCGTCATATGACGGCGTCCCAGAATGAGGGCCGTACCGCCCTGACATCATTTGTGGGCGGCAAGCAGTTAATTACCAGAAGTATATGGCCTACATGGTAGAAATTTAATATTGCTCAATATTCTCAAAAATCCCACCATATGGCACAATAATGATGATAATAATGAAAATATTTGTCTTTATTACCCATCTGACGTGATACTATGCATATTCTCATTATGTATTTTATTGTGTAGTGTCATACACTTCTTACTATCAAAGCTTAGCCTCTGCTAATCTAATGTCAAAGTGTATGTTACCCTGGGATCATTGGGACTAATTGTACTGAAAACAAAAAGAATACAGCAAGATTTAAATGCTCCATTGAAATGTAATATGATGACCATTTCTTGGTTGGTTGATGCAAGAAACCCAACTTGCTTTCCAATGAATGTGATATGTAGGAAGGGGTGCTCCCATATTTAGAAATTAAGTTGGTAACATTTTATTTATGCTATTTATATTTACACAATGCTTTACAGCCACTGTGCTGCCCATCTCACTTTGAAATGAGCACTTGTAAGTGGACTTGGTGGGGCCTACATAATCTAATGTATACTGTTCAAGTAATGCTGAATTCCAGTAAAATGAAATGCCTTTCCTTGAAGTAGGGCTGCTTCTGCACTACAAGAGTTTACTGCTCATTTAGTCTATGGGCTAAGAGCGCTTTTACTTATCAGATCTTCCACTCCCCAGCAAACGGTGCTCCTCTCTACTTCTCTGCATCCCCATATCCAATTCAGGGCTATGGTCCCTGCATCAGTCTTGTTAATGTCAGAATGGTTTAGATTGCTGAAGCATAGGCGAGATGGAGCTGTAGGGACTGGGCTAGCAGCACACAGGAGCTTGCTTGCAGTGGATCGTCAAGTAAGTAAAAGTGCTTTTCCCAGCCCCCTAGAGATAAATAAGCAGTTAATCCTTGTAGTGTAAGTGTAGCCCCACTGCAGGGGAGGTCTTTTAGTTTCAACTTTAAAACAGCGCTTACTGAAGCAATACTTTTTTTTTGCACTAGTTGTTACATTTGTGTTTCGATTTGTGTTCGTTTTCGATTTCTATCTTCTTTAACTGATCTGTCTAAAAACTTTGGAATATTTCTTGATTTGTCAGTTTGCAGCAGAGGTCCTTCTATAAGCGGGTTTCTAAACAAAAATACATAGGCATAGCATTGTCTCATTACTGTGTAAAGACTACAAAACCACTCATTCTCAATGTCTTTTCCTCCAGGCAGTTTAATTAGCTATGTTTGGACATATACATAATTCTCTGATGCACCCCCTAATGCATGTCATTAATGTCTGTCATTAGTAATGACCTTGGCATTTTATTGTGTTATGAAGTTTGACTACAAAAAATTAAACGTGTTCTCCCTGGAGAAGAACACTATTAGAGAGGGTATGATAGCAATATACAAATCTCAAAATGGTAACCGTATCATTGGGAGAAAGCTATTTAACCACTTGCCTACTGGGCACTTACACCCCCTTCCTGCCCAGGCCATTTTTCAGCTTTCAGCGCTGTTGCACTTTGAATGACAATTGCGCTGTCATGCTACACTGTACCCAGATACAATTTTTATCATTTTCTTCACACAAATAGAGCTTTCTTTTGGTGGTATTTAATCACTGCTGGGTTTTTTATTTTTTTTTTTAAAAAGGAGCAAAACATTGAAAAACATGTGCGCTGATGAGGCGGCACTGATGAGCACTGATAGGCTGAACTGGTGGGCATTGATGAGGTGGCACTTATTGGCACTGATGAGGTGGCACTTATGGGCACTGATTGCGTTGCACTGATGACGAGGCAAAAATATGCCGCACTTATGGGCACTGATAGGTGGCACTGATATGTGGCACTGATAAGCACAGATAGGCAGCACTGATGGGCACTGTTAGGTGGCACTGGGTGCTAATAGGTGGCACTAATAGGCGGCACTGGTGGGCACTGATAGGCGGCACTGGTGGGCACTGATAGGCGGCACGGATAGGTAATGCTGATGGGCATTGATGGGTGACACTGATGGGAATTGATGGACAGCAGTGATGGGCATTGATGGGCAGCACTGATAGCCAGCACGGACTGGCATCACTAATGGGCACTGATTGGTGGCACTTGTGGGCAGTGGTGGGCACTCATCGCTGGCACTGATTTGTGGCACTGGTGTCACTATTGTAATAGGGGCACCGATGATCAGTGCCCTGATTACATGTGTAGATGTCTCCTGTGAGGAGATACCGCTGATTGGCTCTCCTCGCCACACACTCTGTCAGTGTGAGGCGAGGAGCGCCGATTACTGGCATCTCTGTGTTTACATGTGACCGGCTGTGATTGGACACAGCCAATTACATGGTTAAAGAGCCGCTGATGCGGCTCTTTACAGAGATCAGGGTCGAGCCAAGTCCTAGCAACACGGCGTGACCGCCGTTCTGGGACGCCGTCATATGCCAGAACAAGAACCACACCACCCCGCCGTCATTTGACAGTGCACGGGCGGCAACTGATTAAACCTAGGTCTCTAAAGAAGTCACGTGGCCACACAATGATGTTGGACGAGAAGCAGCTCAATCTTAAATTGCAAAGGGATTCATTACTGTTAGAGCAGTAAGGATGTGTAACTCCCTTCCACAGTTAGAGATGTCAGCAGGAAGTGAGGATACTTTCAAAAAACTCTTAGATGCATTTCTCAGTGAACACAATATACAGGGATATGAAAATTGGTATATAAAAAAAAACACACACATACATACACACGCACAGACACCCAGGTTGAACCAAATGGATCAGTGTCTTTATTCAAACTTACCAACTGTGTACCTGATCCAGACCAACCCACCCGGCCTCACTACCCTCCTGCTCCCTTTCCCTTCCTTTTCACTCTTCTCCCTGTCGTTTCTCCTCTTCCCACTCCCCACTCACTTTTATTCCTTTGTCTTTCCTTTTCTCCTTGTTCCCTAGTCTCCCCTACCAGTCGATGTAACTTATTGCCCGTTGTCAAAACCTATGGTACTTATTAATCTTAGATTTTGTAGAATCCTTGAAGAGGAACTTCAGCTACAACACCTATGAACAGAGAAGGGAAGATCTGGATGTCTGCACTTTGGTAGTAAAACCACTATTATTGCAGTAAATTACAAGAAACACAGAACTCACAAGCACATACTGTAAATAACAGTGGGAGACAAAACACTAGCTTGGGGTCACATGTGTTCAACTAACTACTGGAATAGAATATCCTGTGTTCAATCATCACAGAAATAGTGCCTATACGTAAGAGCCAAGAAACACATGATATAACGTAATGTTACATTGTAATCTTCATAACACCATCACACCATGCATACATTTATTTTATCCTCATATGGGTTCCTGAAAAACATAAAAGTAAGAAAAAATCCCAGCTACCTTCACTTCAAAAGACAGAAACTTTCATTTCCTTCCCTTAGACATGCCGGATTATATGTGCATATTTGTGTTATCATAGATAAATATATGACTTTTACTTCAATGACAGCGAAAAGTAGGTCTTTTACAAGTTGATGTAAATTTTAGATCTAAAAGATACTGTGGCTCCTTTGGAAAGTAGGAAACCAGAGGTAGTTATGTTGTTGGCACTCTTTGCTGCTGTAGAGGGATTCCAAAGTACAAGGATGTGCATGGACTGTCTGTAAGAAGGTACATCTTTTTTGGGGGGCCAAGTAATTTGAAAAGGGGCTGAGATATAAAAGTGGACTGATATTGCTGACCTCCTCCTGAATACATTGAAATGGAGAATACAGTTACTGAACTTAATTGCACTCACAATCCGCATGTTTAGGCTTCAGGGCCGGTTCACACTGCTGCGACGCGGGAACCCTGCAAATACACTGGGGTGACCCGCATCACATGTCTCCTGGTGGCAGTTCACACTACGCTATGCAAACTGCTGGGAGTGTCAGTTAAAAGTTAATGACACCCCCAAATCAGTTTGCATATCGCAGTGGGATCTGCAAACTCGGACAGGAATCACCCATGCGCTCGGATTCTGCTGCAGACCAGAAAAAGGGTCCTGTGCGAGTTTGATGCAAATTCAGCCGTACTATCTGTATGGCTGAAATCGCATTGCACAGAGATCACATGTGATTTTCACTGCAGTGCGGTGCAAATCACATCCGATCTCAGACATAGCACCAGTGGGAACAGGCCCTCAAAGACACTTTTGTAAAAACTTCCTTTTGAAAATAACCAGGCAACTATTCTTTTTTAATACGGGTCACCTCTGCATTTCTCTCAATATAGCAGAAAAAAAGTCCTAATCCCAAAGCTCCCAACTGTCCCTGATTTCGAGGGACTGTCCCTGATTTTGAGCAATGTCCCTCTGTCCCTCATTCATTCCTCATGTGTCTCTCATTTTGGTCTGATCTATATAGTTGTATATAAAATGCACTTTTTATCTATCAAAAAGTATTTTCCAGCGCTAAACCTTTCATCTGATTTCTAAATTGCTGCATTTGTAAATTCCAAAAGCCAATATAAAGGAATAATAGTGGTAAAAAAAGCACTTGTGGGTTTAACCAATCTTGTTTTTTTGTACAATTCTCCTTTAAGGGGGCATGGCAAAGGGTGTGTCCTATGCCTGCATACTTTTGCTGATAGGTGTCCCTCATTCCCATCTCAAAAAGTTGGGAGTTATGTAATCCTTAAGCCCACAATACTCACCTCTGATCCAACAGTCCAACATCAGCATCTTCCTTGTGGTGTCTTCCAGTTTGCCGGTCTTCGGCCATCTTTATTTTCCAGCCTTGGATGACATAGTTCAGGCACCGGAATGTAAATTAGGCAAGCAGTGCATTAGCTGTACAGACTCACCTGCACAGCCGAATTTGATAGGTATGGGGGGGGATACATGGACCCAGACATAAACCCAGTGCAGTAAGTTCTGGGCACCCTGTACATACCCGTCAAACTCAGTTGTGCAGGTGGGTCTCTACAGCCGATGCTGAGCACTCATTTACACCACAAACTCCACATTCACTGTACGTTTTTGCATGTGTATTTGTGCACATTTGTCATGCATTTTAGTGCATTTGCAGTACATTCTATGGAATCATTTTTTTCATTTATTTCATTTTTTTTCTTTATTTGAGTTACATTTATATGCATTTGCGAGCATTCATGTGCATTTGTGGTGCATTTGCAAGCATTCATGCACGCTTTTGGTTTTCACGTGTTTACATGCATTTGTGATGCTGAAAAATGCAGCACACTGTTCTTTTTTTTAAACACACACAAGAAAGCACTTCAGTGGTTTAAATTAGTCTTATTGGAATACATTCATTTTTCTTGCATATGTATTTGCACTGTGTTTTTGTTGCATTTTAAAAGACAATTAAATATGCCCATTATAAAGAGTAGGTGCATTGCTAAAGATATGCAAAGTTCATAATAGGAGAAAGTTCCTGAACATAAATGGAGTGGAGCCAATCAGAGACATCACCATCAAGAGGAAACAAAAGCTTCTATTGGACGAGATCCACCATGGAGGGAACTTCAGAAGGGAATAGAAATACCATCACCATCACCCAAACAAACTGACCCTTACCATCAGTGTATGGGTTATACACATGTGTTGTAATCAGGTAGTAAAGGCAATCTTCATAGAATGAAAAAATGATCATCTATTAATACAGCATCAAAACATTTCTCTCCCTCTAGACCAGGTGAAAATCCTAGGAGACCCTCTTTTCAACAGAATAGTATACCAGGTGTAATCCAATTGGCGTATACAATCTCGAGAATCGTGTACATGTAGGGAGTATAGAAAGAACGCTCATTGCGCAAAATACATAACCAAGGGTGTTTAATGTAATCAAAGGTAAAACAAACTCACATTCATTAGAAAATCAAAACAGCAGTGTGAAGTGACCAGCGCTTCTAACCATCAAGATGGCCACCATACCACGTCCAGCGTCACCAGTCTCTGACATCGCCCCAGAGCGATGTCAGAGACTTCGCCTTTACTACCTGATTACGACTTTGCCTTTACTACCTGATTACAGGTAGTAAAAGTAAAAATCGCAGAGGTGATCAAATACCGCCAAAAGAAAGCTCTATTTGTGAGAAAAAAAGGATGTCAATTTTGTTTGAGTACAATGTCGCACGACTGCGCAATTGTCAGTTAATTGTCAGTTAAAGCGACACAGTGTTGTATCGCAAAAAATGGCCTGGTCATTAAGGGAGAAAATCTTCTGGTCCTTAGGTGGTTAAAAAAGACTCCCCCATCCCCTCCCATCTTTTGTGCAGGGTTAGCTTAAAAAAATCACACTTGTACTCCCAGCACACCAGTGTTGTCCCCCTGCGAGCTGCAGCTCCACTATTACATCCCTTTTGTCATCAGGAACCTACTGTCTCTTTTGGCTTCTTGCAGTCATACCGGGTTCTTGCAGTCTGGATATACTGTAATTCATATCTATATAGAAGCTGAGTTATATAGTGTGTTTGTAATAAATAAACATTTTGCCCTAAACAAGCTCAAAGTGGGAAAAAGTAGAAGTGTTGCTGAATAATAATGTCCTAAACTGGAATCTGGGTTAAATCTAGGAAATCACTGTAAAACCTAATTTGGTCTGTTATAGCTGTAATGGTTTATGAAAATGCTGTAGTGTTCAATGAAAATTCAGATTTTGACTTGAAGATCATTATAGAACTCCCCCTCACTAGTGCAACAGAATTTTGTGATGGGCCCTCCTAGCCTTCCTAATGGTGTCCCTCTCTGTAACTACACCTGACTACACACTGACCCACCAGTAGCAAAACCAGGCTTCAGGCCTTCATAAGTTTTAAAGGTTAATTACACGAGAAGGTTTAGGAGTTCATGAAAACAGAACAAATGCATCCCAGTCCTTCAAGTAACCTCAACTCATAGTATACCCCTTAAACCACAGAATTCCACTAAAAGCAAAACTGATGATGGTTGCAATATATAACAGTCTCCCAATAATAGATTGGTACTTTGACTCTATACAACAACACTGTCACAGGTACATTTAATAAGTTGCACAGCAGAGTCCTAAGAAGATCCTACCAGATGGGTACATATCATCTTTTTTCTGAGGCATCTGCAACTTATAATTTAAAGTGATTCTAAAGGAAAGAATAAAAAAATATCAAACCTGTTATACTTACCTGTTCTGTGCAATGGTTTTGTACACAGCAGCCCTGATCCTATTCTTTTCGGGTCTCCCGCTGGTGGTCCTGGTTCCTCCCCCCTGCCGAGTGCCCATAGTAGCAAGCTTTTTGCTATAGGGGCACTGGCTTGCTCCCCAGCTGTGCTCTGTGCGTGCACTCACACACGGAGTTTGGCTCAGCTTTGCCCTTGCTCTCTCCTCATTGGCTCACTGGCTGTGATTGACAGCAGCAGAAGAGAGAGACTTGGGAGAGCCGCTTCTCTCATGCACATTGCTGGATGAGGATGGGGCTCCAGTAAGTATAAGGGGGGCTGGAGGGGAGCTGCACCCAGAAGGTATTTTACCTTAATGCATTAAGGTAAAAACCTTGAGCTTTTAGGACAACTATAACTGCTCTACCTTGCATTATAACTGGACAAACAAATATTCCTATATAAAGTATATTACTGTAGGTAGTTGAACATGATATACTATCACTTGCTCTTATAAGATATGGAGGAATTTCACAAATTCTTTAGTATACACGTTTTGCTACTCTAAACAAATTTATTCAGAAGCATAACACTACAAGAGCCAAACTAAGGTGAAATCACCCAAAATGCTTAATTTGTTCATGAAATGATCATATAACACATACAACATGTTTCAGGGGCCAAATTTGCTCACCCTTCATCAGGGCTCAGAGATTTTGACTGTGTTTAAGATGGACTCAGATAAGCAGATGCCAGATAAATCTGTATGTGCCTGTAAAATTAAAAAAAATAATAAATGGCCTTCACACCGAGATCTTTCCTATTCAAATGTTTATTAGTAACCACATTTAGTTACAGCTTACTTTAGCAACCACAATGCAGATATCATTTTCATCCAAAGGTCAAGAGAACTTTGGGGCATTTCACAAAATAATGAGATTGGTCAAAAACTATTGTGCAAAAAAGTAAACGTTCTCATGTTGAATATTATTACCTAACTACCTTATGTCTACTAATAAACATTGAGCAAGATTTTGGCGTGTGGATCACTGTTCATTGATTGTATAGATTACAGGCTTGTCAAACCACTCTAATGCACCAAGGTGCTCTGAATGGTAGCCAGATCGGTTGTTGCTGAAATCATTCACCACGATAACGCACCCCAATCGTATGGTCTTCTTGACCTCATGGGAGAACAGAGTTTATACAGTCTCCTTGGCCTCATGATCGCACAATAAAAGCTTTGGTTTACACCAGAACATCCGAATAGGCAAAAAATTTGGAAGAACGCGCGAACACCGTTAAAGCCTATGGGACACGAACATGAAAAATCAAAAGTGCTCATTTTAAAGGCTTATATGCAAGTTGTTGTCATAAAAAGTGTTTGGGGACCTGGGTCCTGCCCCAGGGGAAATGTATCAATGCAAAAAAAAGTTTTAAAAACTGAAGTTTTTTCGGGAGCAGTGATTTTAATAATGCTTAAAGTGAAACAATAAAAATGAAATATGAAAAAATGAAATATAGGCATACTATAGACACTATAGGTGTCTATAGTGTGCCTGTAAAGTGGCACATTTTTCCCGTGTTTAGAACAATACCACAGCAAATGACATTTCTAAAGGAAAAAAGTAATTTAAAACTGATTGCGGCTGTAATGAATTATCAGGTCTCGGCTATATAGATAAAACTCATTGAAAAAAACAGCATGGGGTCCCCCCCAGTCCATTACCAGGCCCTTTGGTCTGGTATGAATATTAAGGGGAACCCCGAACCAAAAATTTTAAAAAAATTGCGTGGGGATCCCCCAAAATCCATACCAGGCCCTTCAGGTCTGGTATGGAAATTAAGAGGAACCCTGAGCCAAATTTAAAAAAAAATGGCGTAGGAAGCCCCCGTGGCGTCAGAGGACACAGCACAGTGGTGTAGTGGGTAGCACTCTCGCCTAGCAGTAAGAAGGGTTGCTGGTTCAAATCCCAACCACGACACTACCTGCCTGGAGTTTGCATGTTCTCCCTGTGCCTGCGTGGGTTTCCTCCGGGTACTCCGGTTTCCTCCAACACTCCAAAGACATGCTGGTAGGTTAATTAGCTTCTGTCCAAAATTGGCCCTAGTATATGAATGTTTAGCGACCTTGGATTGTGGGCTCCTTGAGGGTAGGGACCGATGTGAGTGTGTGATATATGTGTGGAGCGCTGCGTAAAAATTGACACAGAGCTATATGGGTACCTTAAATACAAATAGGGATAATTGTAGACACGCACCCACACTTGATCAGGTTGAACTCGATGGACTGGTGTCTTTATTCAACCTTACTAACCATGTAACCATGTAACTATATCTAACAGCTGTCATTGAGAAGAAGTGTCACTCGGCGGGAGCCTCCCATGGACATCAGGGGGACATTTTTATTTTTTTATCTTTTAATAAAGGACTTGTACCAAGCTGTCTCTTGTCTTTTTTACCATTTTTGACACTTTATTTTGTGAAATGGTAGGGGTACAATGTACCCCGTTACCAATCCACATGGGGGGGCGGGATCTGGGGGTCCCCTTGTTAAAGGGGGCTTCCAGATTCTGATAAGCCCCCTGCCCGCATACCCCCACAAACACCGGGTAAGGGTTGTAGGGATGAGGCCCTTGTCCCCATCAACATGGGGACAAGGTGCTTTGGGGTCAGACCCCAAAGTACCCTACCCATGTTGAGGGCAGGTGGCCTGGTACAGTTCAGGAGGGGGGCGCTCTCTCGTCCCCCCTCTTTTCCTGCGGCCTGCCAGGTTGCATGCTCGGATAAGGGTCTGGTATGGATATTGAAGGGGACCTCTATGCCATTTTTGTCTACATTTTGGTGCAGGGTTCACCTTAAAATCCATACCAGACCTGAAGGGCCTAGGTATGGATTTTGGGGGTACCCCCACGCAAATGTTTGAAAATTTTTGGTTCAAGGTTCCCCTTAATATTCATACCAGACCCAAAGGGCCTGGTAATGGACTGGGGGGGGACCGCATGCTGTCTTTTTCAATGAGTTTTATCTATATTGCTGAGATCCGACAATTCATTACAGCCGCGATCAGTTTTAAATGACTTTTTTCCTTTAGAAATGTCATTTTGCTGTCAGACTGTTCTAAATATGGGAAAACTGCGCCACTTTACAAGCATACTATAGACACCCCCGAGCACGATATTTAAAGGAATATTTCATTTTTATTGATTCCCTTTAAGCATTAAAAAAAATCACTGCTCCCAAAAAAAAAGTCTGTTTTAATTTTTTTTTTGCATTGATACATGTCCCCTGGGGCAGGACCCAGGTCCCCAAACACTTTTTATGACAATAACTTGCATATAAGCCTTTAAAATGAGAACTTTTGATTTTTCATGTTATTGTCCCTTTAGACTTTAACGGTGTTCCGGCGGCTTTCGCCGGCTTTCCGGCGGTGATCGCAGAACATCTGAACAACCAGAGTTCGGCCTGAACTTATGCTCGGGCTGAACCGTTCACCCATCCCTACTAGACCTAATATGCTATCTCTGTAAGTTATGGATGCTGCAGCCAGGTGTGCATGGAATACATTAACTTTATATGTACATCGTGCAGTAAATACAATTTGGCACACAGCAGAACATTGTGTGTGTTATCATGTCCAGCTGGAAAAGCATATACTGTAAACTGAACTGCATGTTCCTACCTCTTGCTGTTTCTAAGAAATCATATTCCCTACATACTGAGCACAGGAGGTTGAATGAATACATTTTTTATGTGTAAGTGTTTGAAATCTAGTACCGTATTTTACTTTTCACTTTGTCACAGCAGTCATATTGTAGGTGAACTAATGCCATTCATAAAAAAAAAATATATATATTTAAACAATACTTGAAATAGTTGACATTGTATTGACATTTGCTGTGAAGCAGACTATTGTTATTACACATGTTCAGCTTAATGTACACGGGACATTATATAACCTCCCCTGAACGTTTGAACCTGACAGATAGTAACCGATGTTTAAAAACGTCCGCTTTGCCGCATTTACATGCCACATTTGCGTTTAGAAGTGTTTTTTTCTTTTTTTTTTCAAAAAGTCAAAAATTAAAAACGCCCGGAAATTAAATGCGGTTAAAGGCGAGTTACTGCGTTTGCATGCATTTACAAGCTGTTACAGGCGTTTGGCATTTCAAATGCCTCTCAACAGCCTCTCTGAACGCATTTTTTTTGCTTTCCAGAAAATGCTTCTAACCTCAACTGCCTAAAAACGACTATAAACGACCCTGTGTACATGTACTGATATGATAACAAAACGCCCAACTGCTCCTAAACGTCCGTTTACCAGCAGTAGTGTAGATGAAGCCTTATGCCGTGTACACACGGTCGGACTTTCCGGCAGGAAAAGTCTGACGGAATCTTTTCATCGGACATTCTGATCGTGTGTGGGCCTCATCTGACGTTTGTTTTCGAAAATTCTGACGGACCTTGAAATAGAACATGTTTTAAATCTTTCCGACGGAATCAGTTCCTATCGGGAAACCAGCTTGTCTGTATACTGTTCTGATGGACCAAAAACGACTCATGCTCTGAAGCAAGTACGAGATGGCAGCTATTGGCTACTCGCTATTAGACTTCCTTTTTCTAGTCCCGTCGTACGTGTTGTACGTCACCGCGTTCTAGACGGTCGGACTTTGGTGTGACTGTGTGTAGGCAAGACAGTTTCAGCGGAACCCCGTCGGAAAAACCTTCAGAGTTTATTGCGACGGGAAAAAGGGTCGTGTGTACGCGGCATTAGGGTAACATGCGCTATTGAAATTGTCAGGAATTCCCCCACTCCAGGGTTATGGATTTAAATTACTAAAGGAGTACTGAATGATCACTTTGCAAAGTACATTTTTACCTATCATAGTGCAGTAGGTGACGCTGTGCTCACTTCAACCATCCAATCATATGCAAGTCAAAAGCCTGTTTGTTTCAGTTTGCTTGCATATAATCAGGTGTTCTTTGCAAAGTGAATTTCACTTTTCCTTAATTATTAAGTTAGGTTAAAGTTCACTTTGCAAAGTGAACAATCTCTACTATTTTACTAAACCAATCATTTCTTCAGAAATTGTGAATTCTGATAAACTCGAGCAGACTGAAAATTATGTTAATGAAGTAAAGTGCAGTTTGATTCTACCCACAATATTAGTTCAGTTGCTTAAATATTTGTTGTCATGTTCTCTACGATAACGAGCATGTTTGGAAGCTTATTTTGTTAGGCTCCATTCACACTTTCTGCCTGTGATTCAAAAACGCATGGCAATCGCTTCACAACGGGCAATGCACGTTTGGGTGCTATTATTCTTTAATGGCACCCCAAACGCAATGCAATACTGAGGCGATTGTCATGCAACAGGATTTTGTGGCACACCGCGTGAATCTTGTCACCTGAAAAGGAGTAGGAGCTTCTTTTCAGGCGACAAATGCACATAGGGCTAGCCCATTCAAACAACATGCAAAAGCTTGTGCAAATTGCTAAACCGAAATCGCAAGTAGGAACACTACGCATCGGTGTGAATGCAGCCTTATGCTGACAATTGACAAATAAAACAAATATTTTTGATAGATGTTTATCTTATTACATTAGCTATATATATATATATATATATAGATTTGTTCACATGTCATTGCCATTCATTGTCAATGGTGCCCTAACACACTACCATGCATTGTGGTGCGCTGAGTCAGAAAAAATGGTGCATGTCTTTTTTTTCTCTGTTTGGGTGCAAATCATTTGAATGAACTTTCGTAACATGGCACAAACAAGCATGTATTAACGCACTATCAACACAGGTTTGAAAAGACACTTATGAATATCTACAAAAATATCTACAAAAAAATTAGAAGCTAATTTTTTTCAATAAAAACTGCATAAAGACAGAGCAATATAGTACATGGCATTATATTGTTTTTCTCATTTATTTTATAAATTACTGTAGAAAAATGACAGCTATTCTGACTGGCTGCTATGGATACTTGCTCTACATTCTTTTTAGCGCAGTCCACCCCCCATTGTCCCCCATATAGACATGCATTATGCCTGATTCTTACCATGCTGAAAGTATCGCATCCCATAGCCTGGCCTCCGCCTCCGGCTTTCTCTTCTTTCGTAAGTATCAAACTGGTTTTGATAGCGATTATCTTCACTGTATTTATAGGGGTTGTATGGGTCATCTCCTTGAAGTCCTTGCGTCACTTCCTGTCTGATGTTATTGACTGCTGTAGCATTCACTATCTGTAGCTGCTGCCTATTAGATGGATGAGGTGTACTTTGATGTCTTGCTCTAATTGCATCCTGTCTGGTCCTCTGTTGTCTTGTAGCATCACCCACACGACTTCTGGATCTCGATGCCCCGAAGGATAACTGACCAGAAGAGTCTCTTAGCCTTTGGGGGTTAGTGCGTTCTAACCCAGAAGTTTGATTGTTACCAGGATTAGAAGACTGTGGACTTCCAGGTTCAGATAAGGATGTACTGGTATGATTTCTGGCACTTAGCAATAGTAGTGACCTGCTAGGTGTACTTTCAACAGACTCTCTTCTCCTGGGAGGTTGGTACTCTGAACCCTGGCTGAGCAGGCTGTAGACTCTTCCACTATTTTGCCATTGCACCCTATGCTTCCAAAAAGCACTGTGGCTACTCTGACTTCTATAGCTTTGACAGCTACCTTGCAAACTGCAGTAAAAGTAAACGACAAGTTGCAGTAAAAATACACTGCCCATTGTGCAGCCCATAGTCTATACTTTCAAAAACAGAAAAAATAAAGTAATGGATATATACATAAGAAGAAGTTGAAAGCTGAAAAAAAAACAAGCTTGGGATCTAAATTGAAGTGGTAGCTGCAAAGTTCCTAGTTGGGTGAGAGAAGCAAGACCCTTCTCATCTTTCTAATATTTTGCTGGTGCTAGTAATAAGAAGTGGGGAGGGGGGCTGGGAGTAATGTTACTAGACCTCCCCTAAAACTGGAATTTTATAGAAAATGCAAGTGCTTGGGTTACACTGGAATCCATGTATCTCTACTGACATCAGTGAAACCCTGTAATGTAAATAGTGAATAAAGTTCTTCATTTCAAGGAGTGGTCTCTTGAGTGTACATGGGGGTTTTCAGAGTTTCCATAGCTTTTTTTTTTCTTTGAAAATAAAGAAAACGATTTCTGGCTGACTGCCCTTGTGCTATTTATTCATGTTATAGACTTAGACTGTGCAATTTGACATATCATCCAAATCTGTTTAAACTCCTGAGCTCACACAGAAATGCACACTGAGGCTGCAGAGTGTACAATGTGCAGAGTACATCATGAGGTTCCTGTACAGACAGAGGTGAGGACACTATATTACACACTGCTCATCCTGGAGGTAATTGTCAAGGAAAAAGACTAAATCCAGACACATCTGGCAGCTCAGCACTGCCAAGCTATGCTGGAAACACAGTGGATTTTTTTTTGTTCTCTTTCTTTCTTAGAAATAATGCTTTAGGGATAGGGTCAATTTTAGAAAAAAATGGTATGGTGGTGAAAATTGTTTTTAAACCTGACGTAATTCCTTTTCATTTATTTATTTTTTTATAATTGCTAGAAGTTATTTTTTAGTAAAGGTGATAGATTTCCAAAATTAATATGTAAAAATTGTAACTGAAGCTAAACAAACATCTCAGTTTTGGAGTGGACACCAGCATAGTCTATGACCTGTTGGCCCCCTATAATGCTTAGGGAGGTCAATTGGGAGGTCTTCAGGGGATAGGGTCAATTTTAGAAACATTTTGGTATGGTGGTGAAAATTGTTTTTAAACCTGACATAATTACTATTCATTTTTTTTTAATAATTGCTAGAAATCATTCTTAGTAAAGGTGATACATTTCCAAAATTAATATCTAAAAATTGTAACTGAAGCTAAACAAACATCTCAGTTTTGGAGTGGACACCAGCATAGTCTATGACCTGCTGGCCCCTTATAATGCTTAGGGAGGTCAATTGGGAGGTCTTCAGGGGATAGGGTCAATTTTAGAAAAATTTTGTTATGGTGGTGAAAATTGTTTTTAAACCTGACATAATTCCTTTTCATTTATTTATTTTTTTTAGAATTGCTAGAAATGATTTTTTAGTAAAGGTGATACATTTCCAAAATTAATATGTAAAAATTGTAACTGAAGCTAAACAAACATCTCAGTTTTGGAGTGGACACCAGCATAGTCTATGACCTGCTGGCCCCTTATAATGCTTAGGGAGGTCAATTGGGAGGTCTTCAAAGGCAGCATGGTCCTAGCTGTGGGACTTTTTTCACAGTGTATGTTTCATTTTTTGTTATTAGTCGATTTGGGAAGAAGATCATTGTGGATCCTTTCAGTGCACTATTTGATTGGAAAAAAAAGATGTACTATTGTCCAATCTTTTTAATAAAAATATGGTATCTACCTTACCTTGAGGCTACATTTACTTGCTGTATCTTTGGCGTGTTTTCATTAGATTGCACTTTGCATAGGAATGAATAGTTATGCATGTAAAGTGTATATAAAATGAGTGCAAATCGCACCTTAAACACAATAGGGTTGATTTACCAAAGGAGTAGAGCATGTTCACCTTGCAAAGTAAACATGCCCTACTCCTTTATAAATCAACCCTATTGCAATGTAACCTAAATTAACTGCTGTCAGGTATAAAGATGAAACTGATGAAGATGAAGTTCTGCCACTTTCTTGTAGTGCCGAAGCTTGCCTGCTTTATGCACATTCTTATTTAAAAGTCAGTCAGTCCATCATAGTGATGAGCTGATAGCAATGCGAAGGAATTGAAAGAGAACAGGCAAGTTTTGATACTTCCATGAAGTGTCAGTGCTTTGCTCATCCACACCGCTATGTATTTGGACATAGCAGCAGGAACCTGAAAGCTGCTACAGGTATTTAAAAACAGCTCTAGGCGACAGCGTTGTTTTTCTGGCATGACAGAGTTCATGTAATATTTTTCAGGACAAGCAAATGATTTATGTGATTTGTGTATGTTTTTTCACACTAAAAAGACTTACTATAACCATTAAACCTAGGACACTTATTTGTTCTGTGGAATATTAAACCCTCAGGACCAGTTCCCACCACATGCAGTCCAGTGCGTTTTTTTTCTGCCTCAAACGTATGGAAAGTAGGTTATATGGTTTCGAATGACATGGTTCACACCAGTGCTGTCAGTTCCAGTGCTTTCCAGTTCCAGAAAAAAAAGTAGAAGAGCCTACATTTGTCCTGCTCTGGACTGTATTGCAGTAAAACACATCAAAAACGCACCTGAATGCACTGGAACACATAAAAAAGAAAAAACGCACTGGACCCCAGTACAGTGAAAAAAAAAACAGGAAAAAAAGCAACTCTAATGCTTCCTGAAATGCATCAAAAACACATCAATAACGCACTGAAACACGTTAAAAATGCACATGCAGAAACGCATCCGGAGCAGATCCGAAACGGAAAGTGTGTGAACCAGCCCTCAGCTAAGTACTTTCAGCAGAGGATTAAATCACCTACAGAGTAAAAAGCTTCTTCATATTTTAATTCTTGCTTATGTTCTAGTTTAAAGCCTCATACACACGATTGGATTTTCCACAGACAAAACGTCAGACTTTTGTCCAAAAGGCTTTGGCCAGGAACTTGTCTTGCATACAAACGGCAAGGAATTGTCGGCCAACAAACATGAACGTAGTGACTTCCTACGTGGCTTTTCAGTTCTTTAGCACCACCCTTTGGGCACCTTCTGCTAATGTCGTGCTTGGTGTGCATTGATTCAGAGCATGTGTGTGTATACTTTGGACTTTTGTCTGACGGACTTGTGTACACACAATCGGAAAATCTGACAACAGACATTTGTCCGCTGTAAATTTATAAGCCTGCCACATAACAATTGTCTGCGGAAAATCCGACAACAATTGTCCGATGGAGCATACAAACAGTCGGATTTAAGGCCAACAGTCTGTCATCATGGCGGAAAATCCGATCATGTGTACGAGGCTTAAAGCTGTTGCCGTGACCGTTACCCCAGGCTCCTTTCCCTTGAGGCATCCTATGGAACCACTCTTGTATGCAGCGACCAAAGCTGTGGCTTTGTTACACAGAGGCTGATTTACTAAAACTGGACAATAATGCAAAATCTAGTGAAGCTCTGCATAGAAACCAATCAGCTTCCAGGTATTTTTGTCAAAGCTTCATTGAACAAGCTGAAGTTAGCAGCTGATTGGCGACCATGCACAGCTGCACCAGATTTTACGCTCTCCAGTTTTAGTAAATAAAGCCCACTGTGTGCATCAATAGAAATACACAGCCCTGTAGCCTAGCATGGCAAGGCACTCCCCTGCACCTCCCTCCTCCTCCCCCTCCCTTCTCCAAGCTAACAGACTGGCTGGAGACTGCACTGTCCACTGCTAACTCATTCCCGTGAAGACTGGAAGTTCAGGAGTGCGGCACTGAGAGAGCAGAAATCAGCAGCATTAAAAGTTGTAAATTACAAGTGCTGGGATAAGAATTTTAACAAATAGTTTACTGGGGAATTGTTTATTTTATTGTGGCCAGTGGGTTAAGGTAAAAAACCCTGAAGGATTAATATCGCTTTAAAACCTACTTTTGAAAAACCTTTGCAAATATATGGTCACTGTTATAAATACCAGCAAAATAGTGGTTACAAAAGCTAAACGTATTTTGGCTCTGATATGGTTGTGTATTTTCTCACCTACCTTCTTTATGGCCTTCATTACGTTTTAAAAAACACGTACAATAAAATACTCTACTTTTTGATGGTGTAATCTGCTAGAATAGTCAAGTCAAAGAATGAGTTCCACACTCCTACCCCTTACTCTGTGCACTAAGCAGCTCGACTAATTATCTCAAGATAATACAATATTCCTGTTTATGTGTGCTGCACTTTATAATTCCCTAGTGCTGTCACAAATAAAATAGTATCTCTCAAACTGTTTCCCTTTCCTGTGTCTAACCAACATTATCATTGTATACTTTATTCATCGCATATACTCTATATATACACTTGTATAATTATGATCAGGGGCGTTGCTAGGTCTGCAAAAGATCTGGGGCTAGAGCCCATAGCAGCGGTCACCCACCTTTTTGCAGGCCCGCGGGCACACCAGTGGTAAGCAAGTGGTTCAACTCACTATAATGCAGAATCAGTGGGAGCCCTGGGCGTGTCACCTGCCACATCTCCTGCCACCAGATTCAGCGTGTCACTTGCCACCGTTGCTTGTCACCAGACGCAGTGTGTCACTTGCCACCGTCGCCTGTCACCAGATGCTGTGTGTCACTTGCCACCGTAGCCTGTCACCAGATGCAGTGTGTCACTTGCCACTGTCACCAGATGTGGATGTTCACTTGCCAGGTCACCTGCCACCATTTGCAGATTGTCACTTGCCACATCACCTGCCACCATTTGCAGATTGCCATGTCACCTATCACCATTTGTCGATTGCCACTTGCCACATCTCCTGCCACCATTTGCTGATTGCAACATCACCTGCCACCATTTGCAGATTGTCACTTGCCATGTCACCTGCCACTAGATGTGGGTTGTCACTTGCCACATCACCTGGCACCAGATGTGGATTGTCACTTGCCAACTGATGTGGATTGTAACTTGCCACGCCAGCCAGTGCCACCAAATGTGCATTGTCGCTGCATTGGTGGCAGGCTGGAAGCACTGGTCCATTTAGTGAGGGCAGGAAAGCAGTGATGCGGGGCAGGCAGTGAGAGATGATGTCATCTCGCTGCTCCCCGCCGCACCAACGACATTGAAGCAAGGGGGTCTGGCTGCAGAGTGGAGCTCCACCGATGACAGGAAGCACGTGACCTCCACCCCACCGCGCTGTGAGGGTGGAAGAGCACTGATGTGTGGCGGGCTGTGAGAGATGATGTCATCTCTCTACACCTCTCTCCCACATTGAAGAAGCCTGGTTGTGAAGAGCGCTGCTGTGGAGCGGTCGGAAAGAGATGATGTCATCTCTGCTCCTCTGCCCGCTTGCTTCTCTCTTCTCCCCCACCTCTCTCATGCAGCCAGCCTGCTCACCGTGGCCATGGCCCGCTTGTTAGGCAGGGACCCTGCGGCAAGAGACTCGGGGCTATGGGCCCCAGATTCGGGGCTATAGCCCCAATAGCCACCCCCTAGCAACGCCTCTGATTATGATCATAATACAACTCATAACAATCTTGTTTGCTATAAAAAAATCCTAATAATAAAGCATAAAATCAATGCATAATCTCAAACCTTTGTCACAAAACAATAGTTTTGCTTTAAAAATGTCCAAATATTAAACATCCAGTGTGAAAAATAAAATTCATAAAAGTGCGCTTTCTTCAGTGCTCAAACGTATAAGATCCTTGATATGAATCATCAATGGTGCTCCCACTTAAGCCTCGTGCACATGATCGGATCTTCCGACGGCAAATGTTTGATGACAGGCTGTTGGCGGAAAATCGGACCGCGCGTGCGCTCCATCGGACAATTGTCGGATTTTCCACGGACAAATGTTTGATGGCAGGTTTTAAAATTTTCCGGGGTCAAATGTCTGTTGTCGGATTTTCCAAGCGTGTGTACGCAAGTCCATTGGACAAAAGTCCAAAGAACAAATGCATTGATTTATCTCCATAGACCCAGTCTGTCCAGACAGTTTGGTCGCCTGCTGACTTGGCACCATCTAAAAGCAGCCTAACTCTTCAGTAAGACATAGAAATTTAATCCAGCACAATTTTGATTTAGATAAGTACAATACAGAGGATCTGTTTACAGGCTTTTGAAGAAAAGAATAAAAGAATACAATGCCTTTCCCAAGCCCTGTCTCTGCAAGGAATTAACACTGACTGGGAGAACATGGAAGAAACAGAGAAGGTCCAGCTAGGACTGGACTGGATTAAATAGCACTAAAAAGGAGGGGAGGACAAAAGGAGCTATCAAATCACATAAGTAAACAAGCTGTAGTTGACCTGAACCACCATTAGATGTCAGCATAAGAACAAAGCAACCTGATACAGTACAATACAACAACAGAAAAAAATACACATATTTGGAACAGAACTTACAACCTTTCTCCCCTTCCTCTCAGTCTAAAAAAATAACCCAATCATGCCCACATATGCTCAGCCTCTCATTTTTCTTTCCTTGACTTCTAGACAGCCAGATAGCATTAAAAAAAACTACTGATACCCCATTATTACCAATAATACATGCATTCAATATACACTCAGAATTCTAACCAATATATACAGTGAATTATTAACTCCATCAATTATCACTATTCCATCAATTAATAAAGCTATTAAACAAAAATATAATCATACATATAAAAGTGGGGTGAGAGAGGGGGTGTGTGAGAGAGAGAGGGCAAGAGAGAGAGAGAGAGAGAGAGAGAGAGAGAGAGAGATAGGGGGTGTGAGAGAGAGGGGGGTGTGAGAAAGAGAGAGAGGGGGTGAGAGAGAGAGGGGTGAGAGAAAGAGGGGTGAGAGAGAGAGAGAGAGAGAAAGAGAGAGAGAGAGAGAGAGGGGTGAGAGATATAGGGGGTGTGAGAGAGGGGGGTGTGAGAAAGAGAGAGAGGGGGTGAGAGAGAGAGGGGTGAGAGAAAGAGGGGTGAGAGAGAGAGAGAGGGGGGTGAGAGCTAGGGGTGTGAGAAAGAGGGGGGTGAGAGAGAGAGAGGGGGTGAGAGAGAGAGGGGTGAGAGAGATAGGGGGTGTGAGAGAGAGGGGGGTGTGAGGGAGAGAGGGGGGGAGGGGGTGAGAGAAAGAGGGGGTGCGAGAGAGAGGGAGAGAGAGAGGGGGGTGAGAGAATGAGGGGGTGAGAGAGAAAGAGAGAGAGGGGTGTGAGAGAGAGCGGGTGAGAGAGAGAGGGGGGGTGAGAGAGAGCGGGTGAGAGAGAGAGGGGGGGGTGAGAGGGAGTGCTCTCAAGCTAGAAAGATCTATGTAGAAGACTTGTCTGATGCTGACAGAGGTAGATAATTCCTTGCATGGGAAGGGCTGCAATCACAACTAGTCAGACCCTAGTGGACTAAAGACTATTCACTGATGTCAGGCTCTGTGCTGAGTGGACCAGTCAGTAAGTTTATCACCTGGTGTTCCCACTTGGAGGAGGGCTCATCCTTTACCTCAGTCAGGAATATACAAGGGGTCCTCTGTTGTACTGCTCCTGTCTGCTGCACCCCCACTGTTCTCTGGTAAAGCGTGCATTTACTCCTGAACTGCAGCACTTCCGCCTTTCTGTCCCAACCCTTTTTTAAGCTCCCAATCATAATGCTTAGACTGGCAAGGTGGGTTGAGTGGAATGACGGGACTCGGGATAGTTACATAGTAGGTGAGGTTGAAAAAAGGCACAAGTCCATCCTATGTGTGTGATTATGTGTCAGTATTACATTGTATATCCCTGTACGTGGTCATTCAGGTGACGTAGTTTAAAGTTAAACCTTTCTTCTTCTAATTTTAATGAGTGGCCACGAGTCTTGGTAAACTCCCTACCGCGAAAAAGTTTTATCCCTATTGTGGGGTCACCAGTATGGAATTTGTATATTGAAATCAAATCCCCTCTCAAGCGTCTCTTCTCCAGAGAGAATAAGTTCAGTGCTCGCAACCTTTCCTCATAACTAATATCCTCCAAATGCTTTATTAGTTTTGTTGCCCTTCTTTGTACTCGCTCCATTTCCAGCACATCCTTCCTGAGGACTGGTGCCCAGAACTGGACAGCATACTCCAGGTGCGGCCGGACCAGAGTCTTGTAGAGCGGGAGAATTATCATTTTATCTCTGGAATGAATCCCCTTTTTAATGCATGCTTGTTAGCAGCAGCTTGGCATTGCATGCCATTGCTGAGCCTATCTACTGGGACCCCGACGTCCTTTTCCCTCCTTGATTCTCCCAGCGTTTCTCCACCCAGTGAGTAGATTGCATTCACATTTTTGCCACCCAACTGCATTATTTTACATTTTTCTACATTGAACCTCATTTGCCATGCAGTTGCCCACCCCATTAATTTGTTCAGATCTTTTTGCAAGGTTTACACATCCTGCAGAGAAGTTATTGCCCTGCTTAGCTTAGTATCGGCCGCAAATACAGAGATTGAAGTGTTTACCCCATCTTCCAGGTCGTTTATAAACAAATTAAACAGGACTGGTCGCAGCACAGAACCCTTTACCATCAGCTTAGCATGGATATAATAAGTGACACGCTGCATCTGGTGGCAGATGACGGTGGCAAGTGACACACAGCCATTATTGTCTAAACCGCTGGCAACAAAAGTGAGTACACCCCTAAGTGAAAAGGTCCAAATTGGGCTCAATTAGCCATTTTCCCTCCCTGGTATCATGTGACTCGTTAGTGTTAAAAGGTCTCAGGTGTGAATGTGGAGCAGATGTGTTAAATGTGGTGTTATCGCTCTCACTCTCTCATACTAGTCACTGGAAGTTCAACATGGCACCTCATGGCAAAGAACTCTCTGAGGATCTGAAAAAAAGAATTGTTGCTCTACGTAAAGATGGCCTAGGCTATAAGAAAATTACCAAGACCCTGAAACTGAGCTGCAGCATGGTGGCCAAGACCATACAGCGGTTTAACAGGACAGGTTCCACTCAGAACAGGCCTCACCATGGTCGATCAAAGAAGTTGAGTGCACGTGCTTAGCATCATACCCAGAGGTTGTCTTTGAGAAAAAGACGCATGAGTTCTGCCAGCATTGCTGCAGAGGTTGAAGGGGTGGGGGGTCAGCCTGTCAGTGCTCAGACCATACACCGCACACTGCATCAAATTGGTCTGCAGGGCTGTCGTCCCAGAAGGAAGCCTCTTCTAAAGATGATGCACAAGAAAACCCGCTAACAGTTTGCTGAAGACAAGCAGACTAAGGAAATGGATTACTGGAACCATGTCCTGTGGTCTGATGAGGCCAAGATGAAGTTATTTGGTTCAGATGGTGTCAAGCGTGTGTGGTGGCAAGCAGGTGAGGAGTACAAAGACAAGTGTGTCTTGCCTACAGTCAATCATAGTGGTGGGATTGTCATGGTCTGGGGCTGCATGAGTGCTGCCGGCACTGGGGAGCTACAGTTCAATTAGGGAACCATGAATGCCAACATGTACTGTGACATACTGAAGCAGAGCATGATCCCCTCCCTTTAGAGACTGGGCTGCAGGGCAGTATTTCAACATAAGGACCCCAAACACACCTCTAAGATGACCACTGCCTTGTTAAAGAAGCATCTGTGGGGTATTCTCAAACGAAAGGTGGAGAAGCGCAAGGTCTCTAACATCCACCAGCTCCGTGATGTCATCATGGAGGAGTGGAAGAGGACTCCAGTGGCAACCTGTGAAGCTCTGGGGAACTCCATGCCCAAGAAGGTTAAGGCAGTGCTGGAAAATAATAAACGTGGACCATTACGTGGGAACACACACCACCACACTCCGCACTGAAATAGGAATAGTTCTGTCACCTTTCCCGCAAGACAACAATTGTGTAGTACCACATTAAACCGTAGTATATCATAAGACATGTTTCTTAACTTAACATTTCCCCCTACCCCCCTCCCTGCCCTCAGCCTCCCAAACTTGACTGGGGCATGTAACCCAAAACTAGTGCAGTTACGATATATTAACAGCATTTAGCAATCAAGATGGAGTAATGCACTTTTGAACATAGCGCCACCGGTGGGAGCCTATTTGGCAGCGCCGATGGTGATTTAACCAGTACCCTTTGTGTGCGAACAAGTTCTGGAGGTAAATCCAGCAACGGAGAACGTGTGACCTCTGCAACTTACAAACGTAGGTATGTCACATAAACCTGAGCCTATGCTCCGCTGTGGCATCAAGTCTTGGCATATAGGCACCATCAGGGTTGGAGTCCGTGGTTCTATTGTGGCAGTAAAAAAATATGCCTGACTTTGATGGTTTGAGTAGGGAGAGAAACGAATAGTTCCTTGTTCAAAGTTATGTGATGTCTCCAGTTGTGATATGGCCGCTTTGAAACCCGTCTTCTAATAATGTCGTATAGGCCGGGTGTGTGGGCTTCCAAGCACGCTGTAAATTGGAGGATCATAAAGGCGGATTTCAAGTCATGGCGTAATCAAACATAGGGGCAAAATGGTATGTGGGCCTAGGGCCTTAGTCGGTACTAGTAAAGAACATGGCTATCCAAGTGTAGTTATTACATGTTCGGGCCATATGTGGTAAAAAGCAGTGAACAAGGTGGACACAGGTAGAAAGTTGTCTTAAGGGATTAAGAGCAGGCAATATTAGCAGGATGAGAAGGCGGCCAGGCTGGGCGATTCCTTTCAGCATCATGTCGATCTAACCATTCCGATGCCAGGGTAGGGTCCTCAAAGAAGTGCACATGGTCCTCTCCAACTACCCGGAGGTGAGCTGGGAATAGCATTGCATATTTGATGTGGTGGGCTCTTAAGCGGCGTTTAACTTCTGTGAACCGAGCTCGCTGCCTCTGCACCTCAGCAGAGAAGTCTGGAAATACCGAGATGAATCCGGACTGGAAAGGGATGTTACCTTTGATCCTAGCCATGCGGAGTACAGCATCACGGTCTTTAAAGTTTAGCAGTTTTGCTATAAAGGTGCGAGGTGGCGCTCCTTCAGGTGGGCAACGCGCCGGCATGCGGTGAGCCCGCTCCACCACAAAAGTAGTAGAGAAGGCGTCTCTGCCATATGCAGTGATCAGGAGCTGCTCAAGGAAGGTGGCGGGGTCTGTACCTTCCGAGCCTTCTGGTAGCCCAATAAAACGCAGATTGGACCTGCGGGACTGGTTCTCGAGGTCATCGTGTTTCTGTGCAAGTTGCTGCAGCTGTCTCTGCAAATCCTCATGAGAGTGCTGCAAGGGGTATAGTGTGTCCTCCGCCCGCCCTATCCTGGTTTCAGCTTCAGTGACCCGCTCCCTCAATTTGGTCATGTCATGCCTAATTAATGAGATGTCCACCTTTACTTCCTCTATTTTAGTCGTCAGGTTAGACTGACAGAGTAAAATAGCCTCAAGTACCTTTGCCGTTCCATCTGCTGCTGGCTCTGTGTGAGGGGCCGCGTGTGCTGCTGGCGTGGCGCCATCTTGCTCCTCTGTGTCCCGCTCCGTGCTCCGATATCTTTCTAAAGATGAGGAGGCAGCGGTGTTCCTTTTTGGAGGGGACATAGTCCGGATTGTCTGCGCTGCTGGTTCCCACAGTTTGGGTATGGTTTTAGCCCATTTTTTGGTGCAGGATGGGGGTATAAGGATTACCACAAGCGGAGCTCCGGTCTCTCACGTCCTCTCACATCGCTGTCCAGGCCACACCCCCAGAAGTGTTACTATCTTACCATACATTAGGCCATAGATTATGCAATTTTTTTCCCTGCAACCACTAGTCAGTGTTTATGGGGAAATCCCTCTCGTGGAGATATTGTATTTTCCAAGGGGGCGTAGCCGCTGGCAGTAACTGCATGCTAGAAATCCAACATGCTGGTTGTACCCAAGGTAATTGATGGATCAACTTGGGTACAATCAGCCTGCCGATACATGGATCGAATCTTTACCGGTCTCTGCTGAACTGGCAGAGATCCGAACCAACTATGGCCAACTTAAGTCTTTTTTGTTCAGCAAGCAGCCCTTGTAACCTCATAATAGCTACAGTCTCAGTACATACCCCTCAGCTAGCACCATTTTATCTAGAAGTTGAGTAGGTATTACTTTAGAGTCCATGGCTATTCAAATGCAAGCAATACAACCCAGATATATTGAAGTTTACATGAGAAAATGTTTTTGGTGATGAGGACTTTGGTAGAAAAGGTACAAAATCCTCTGTCTCAGGGACCTTTTTTCTCTTTTAGTATATATACTTTATGCCAAGTGTGCAACATCATCAGAGCTGGGTTAAAGCATAGGTTACAGCTACCTCCTGTGCAGAGGTTGGGATTTAAAAGAGCATACGGACTAGAGATTACAGTTCATTTTGTCAAAGAGGTTATAAGAACTGAATATATTTTAGGCACAAATGTGAGTTCAGACATATGGCTGAATATAATGGACATGTATGGGTTAATTTACTAAAATTAGAGAGTGCAAACCCTGGTGCAGATGTGCATGGCAGCCAATCAGCTTGTAACTCCATATTTTTCAATTAAACTTTGACAAAATAAAACACTGGAAGCTGATTGGTTTCTATTCAGAACTGCGCCAGATTATGCAATCTCTAGTTTTAGTAAACCAACCCCTTATTGTGAAGGATAATCAATATTGTGCAAAGTAAAATAACCTATTCCATAGCAACTGATCAGATTTTTATCTTTTATGAATCATCAACACACAGAACAATGAGAAATGATTTCTAATTGGTCTGACTGGGTTACTGCACTCCAAAGTTCTGTCATACATTGAACATTTTTTTTTTATATAAAAAAAGAGAATATCTCTATCCATATAGCTATGTCTCCCCTTTGTTGTATAGTTGCATGGAAACTGCATTTCAACCCTCAAAAATGAAGCTAAGCAGTGCTCATATTGGACAAAAATTGATGACATAAGTGCAATGTCAGCAGTTCAAGGGGACAGAGGGGGAGTAGCGAGGAGTCTACACGCACCTTCTGGCTGATCTCAGCATTTGCAGCCTTCTGCGGAGATGATGTAAATACTATTAGTGTATGGTAATTTATAAAATGTGATGTGTGATTTAAGATCTAGTATTGCTTTCCTGGCATGGGATCAGTGTGCAATACACCAACTAAACGCACCTCTGTTTCTTTCCATTTACTGAAAACCATCAACATATGCCCAATGTCATCAATAAATATTCCTCCCAGTGTTTATGATCTGTGGATTGAGATCCCCTCCAATATCCCATAATTATTGTAGGTTCCTCAGCTATGTAGTATACTGGATTGAGAACCAATTCAGTTGTGAATCTAGCATTATGGTAGAATAAACAATGTCTCACAGGACAATGGCACTTCAACATTTGGGATCCAAGTGAAAAAAACATTACATAACTTGTTCAGAGTTGCTGGATCATTCTTTCAAACGCAAACACATCTGTCTACCTATACAGGTCCTATAATTAATCCATTTACAGTATTACCAGGATTTTATTAGCCACAGGACCTGTGTCATTTGTGTATATCACTAATTGAAGGGGTGAGTTGGCAACTCTGTATTGTATTTGAGTCACTTAATATGGTATATGTAGAGCAAGGCAGTTTTTCTGATTCTTTCTATCTTAGACAAATATGTAGTATTAGTATGATCATGGTTATACATACCCCATAAAGCAACACAATAAATATAAACCTTTCTTAATTTCACATGGTGCACTGTATATTTCTATATTCCTTGCATCCTATAGAGCAGGGATATGCAATTAGCGGACCTCCAGCTGTTGCAGAACTACAAATCCCATGAGGCATAGCAAGACTCTGACAGCCACAAGCATGACACCCAGAGGCAGAGGCATGATGGGACTTGTAGTTTTGCAACAGCTGGAGGTCCGCTAATTGCATATCCTTGCTATAGAGCATGAAAACTGTTCCCGAATGAATGGCACCACCAAACTTTTGTCCTATGTTAGCTTAATACATTATATTGTAACATAAATAATACATAACGACGATGACATACATGATCAGTAGTGAAGGTATTAGTTTGACCATTAATAAGATGAAGTCTGATCTGAACGTAGAATTTATTGATGAACTTGCGTGACAATTTGCTCATTCTATACACAAAAAGGCTTTTAAACTGGCAAATATCCAACAAGATTTACAATTATTCTTGGCAGATGTTGGCATCGATTTGTAAAATAGCAATGAATAACTGTTTTCAGGAAAATTATTTGAAGTTCCAAAAACAATAATTGCATGATTGAGCATCATTATCACTTCTTATTGCCCACAGCTTGTTCTTTCAGTTGAATTTTTAAAATAATAAATCTTTGTGTGGCCAATTTTGTTGTCCTTTAATTGACTGCTTAGCGCAAACTTATTAATACACATTCCATACATTAGTGATTAATACAGACATAAAATGCCTGTGTGAAAGTAGTCTGCAGACATATGTGGGAATGCCAGAAGGTGTGAGACAATGCTGAATATCACGTTACGGTAAATTGAGTTCAGACTGAAAAGCACATGCTAAAACTTTTTAACTCTATGGGTCTGTTTGAGTTAACTTCACAAGTACAATGCACAGTCTTAGCATGTTTGCTATACAGAATTACAGATAATTCTCTACAGAATTGCATATATATATATATATATAGATCTATCTATATATATATATATAGATATATATATATATATATATATATATATATATATATATACATTTGTAGAATTGAGTTACAGTATTAATCTGTAAACTGGAGCCCCGAAGGCTCATCCGATTTTCCCTAAAAACAATTTGAACATTCCTATTTAGAAAGATAAGACTGTCAGTTAATATTAATGTACATTCCAATAGAATTCTCCTCAAGTAAGAGGCATCATGGCTTGATATAGATCCTCAAGGACCAAACGGTTGAATTATCCTGAACACATACTTTGCCTTGACTACTTATAGGTTAACCCCTAAATGGCATGCACTTTAGCATCGCAGACTGTAGTTTGTTTCCTCTAGATAACATGGTTATAATGACCTTCTAACATTTAAGTGCATAAAAGTGATTTAGGAAAGGACACTCTTTATATTAACTTTGCTTCCTCTTACCATACTCATGATAACGGGTTCCATAGCCATATCTCTGCCTGTCAGACTGTCTTGGCCTGTCATAGGCGTCATGGTAATTGTAGTAGGGATTGTCATCATATTTATTAGGGTTATAGGGATCATCTCCTTGCATCATGTCTAGCCTGGCTCTGTTGCTTGTGGTGGCATTCGCTCTTTGGGTCTGCTGGGCACTTGATGGCTGAGCAGCACCTTGTCTCCTTTGTGTGATACCTTCTGGTCTGTTTCTCTGTCTTCCAGCAGCATCCTCTCCTTGGCTTCTTCTGTTAGCCTGGAACCAATAAGGACTGGCTGAATCACTTGCCTGGCTTGAAGCTGTGGTTTGTCGGGCTTCACTCTGTAAGTTTTCTGATCTGAGAGGTTGTGGTCTCCCAGAAGATCCTTGAGAGGTGGTGTTTCTGCTGCTCAGTAACAGTAAAGGATTATGAGATGCACTGGAGACAGAGGATCTTCTTGAAGGCTGGTACGCAGCTCCCTGGCTCATCAGACTGTAGACTCTTCCATTGTTCTGCCACTGTACCCTCTGCCTCCACAGAGGATTTGGACCATTAGCTATTCGCTGATGCTGGCAGGTGACTTGCAAAATGCAGTATAAGTACACAGCAAGCTGCAGTGAAAATATACTTTTTGAATAATTCTTCATCTTTCTTCAGTTTGAAGTTTAAAGAATTAAGATTTCAATAAAATAGCATAGGTTTTCTTAGCATGCAATAAGGAAAGGAGCTGCTGCTTTATATAAAACGTTAGCTGCACGTCTTTAGGGCAAGAGAGACGAACAAGCCACTTCTCATCTTTCTATGGCTTTGCTGGTGATTCTACTGGTGAACAGAGGGGAGGAGTGATGGGAGTTTTTAAAGTTTCTGGCACGTTTTATAAAAGTTATACAAGGTTTACTGGCTGTGTGCCCTCTCTGTTATTTGTTCATATAATGCGATTGAGAACATGCTGCTGAGCATATCTTCAAGATCTTCCTATCTAGGGGATGTACAGAAACAGTTACACTCAAATATCCATCAAAAAAAGAAATACATAATCTAACATGTTTTTATAGGTTGCTGGATATAGTAATGCCAAAACTATATAGCACATTTCCAGATGCAGAGTTGAGCTATTGTGTAAAGAAAGTAGGGACAGCATGTAGTATGCAGTTGAAAATAATTTGAGAGACATAGGTGAGGCTGGTTAGACACACCCTTATTTTTACTATAATGCAATTGAGCTGTGCATCACTAGTGATAATTGGATCATATGAGGGTTAAGCAGCAACATAAAGTCTGAACAAAATGTAATTTGTACAGATTTTCAAGCATTTTATACTGTATAGTGTCAGTATTTAACCACTTCAATACAGGGCACTTCCCCCTTCCTGCCCAGGACAATTTTCAGCTTTCAGCGCTGTCACAATTTGAATGACAATTGTGTGGTCATACAACACTGTACCCAAACTAAATTTTTATTATTTTCTTCCCACAAAAAGCGCTTTCTTTTGGTGGTATTGGATCACCACTGGGTTTTTTATTTTTTGCTAAACAAACTAAAAATACCAACATTAAAAAAATTCTCCTTCACTGACAGGCACTGACGTGGCTGCACTAATGGGCACTGATGGGCACTGATGAGTTGGCACTGATAAGGTGGCACTGATGGGCACTGATGAGGAGGCACTAATATATAGAATTGATGGGCACTGATATGCAGCACTGATGTGCAGCACTGATGGTCACCGATAGGCTACATTGATATGCAGCACTGATGGGCACTGATGGGCACTGATAGGCGGCACTGATGGCCACTGATAGGTGGCACTGATAGGCGGCACTGATGGGCACTGATAGGTGGCACTAATGGACACTAATAGACGGCACTGATGGACACTAATAGATGGCACTGATAGGCAGCACTGATGAGGAGCTACTGACAGGCATTACTGATGAGCATCTGTTAAGGGCACTGACAGGCATTACTGATGGGCACTGGTTGGCACTTTGATGGGCACTGATTGGCGATTTGGGTGGGCACTGACTGGCAGCTGATGGGCACTGATTGGCATTGTGATGGGCACCTCTGATGGGGCTGCGCAGATAATCAATGTGCTGATTATCAGTGCACACCCCCTTCTGACAGGAGCCACGGATCGGCTCCTCCTGTCAGAGTGAACCAAGGAAAGCCGATTGCCGGCACTTCCTAGTTCACGCTGTGTTCAGCTGTGATTGGTTACAGCTGATCACGTGTTAAAGAGCCTTCATCAGAGGCTCTTTAACACGATCAGAGATGCAGTATGTCAGAGTAAAACACCACACCACCGATCGCCGCGCTGCGTGCCCCCGCAGGCGCACGATCGCGGCTTATCCTGCTGGACATCATATGATGCCCTGTCAGGATAACTGAACCACTTCCCGGTTGTCATTTTGCTATAGGCATACATACATAATAACATTTCTGGTACGATAAATTACGCAGTATCATGATAGTAATCATAGTACATGGATACCTAGCATTCAAAATCATTAAATATCATGGATGCAAAGGGCTCCCCCTGCTCCAACCACCTCTACACCACCACCTTGGTTGAGCAGGGGCAGCTTTCATAAAGTCTTATGATATATTGTGAATGAGATGATCTCTCCCTTGTATCTGAAATTCATTCTACAATGTTTAGAATTATGGTGTGCCTTGGTGTTTTTCTAAGCGGTTTAAATAAATGCCTTCATGTTTTCGGGTGCAATGGGAACCCCTTGCATGGTTAATATCTGGGAGGAGGATGGTCTATAATTGGCCCCTGCTTGACCAAGGTGATGGTGTAGTGGTGGTTGGAGCAGGGGGAACCCTTTGCAGCTATGATATTTAATTACTTTGAACACTAGGTATCTATGTACTGGGATTACTATCATGATACTACATGATTTAGCGTACCAGAAATTGTATTATGTATGGTGCAAGAGTTAATGCAGTGGACCATGGAGATTGATGTCCTTTTGTTAAAGAGACCTGTCATATGTTAATTGTTGTCAGCTGACAATATTGCCTGCTGTCCCTAGTCCTAAATATCCATTTTTCTATGACGCATGGGCGTACATTTGGTCATTTTTTTGTATGCTACTGTGCATGCTCGTACTTTCACTTCTGTCTTCACGGTGAGAGCGAGATACAGAGCATGCGCGGAAGTATCAGCGCAGTTTACTGACATTATTTGGGAAAAAAACTGTGGATTCTTCATTTTTAGTACTAGCCTTCTGGCTCCTTCTTTCCCTCCTGAAATAAATTCCAAGATTGGAATACATCCTATACTAAATATTATCCGAACGTGATTCTGGATTCCCTCTATTTATTCCATATATGTATTAATTTGTCTATTCCTATAGTTAGCTAGTCTATTAAAACTCTGATAGTTACTCTTGATAGCACAATAATATAAAGTTAGCTATGAAAACAAACACACTGCTTAGTAACAACGTCTTATTTATTTCCTAAGAAAATAGGAAAACGCTAACATGAAAATACTAAGGGAAGATATTACAAAGCATATAGCAACAAAACATCACATATACTTATCACAAAGGCTGTCCTCTAGATATTGTCTCCTCGGCTGGGCTCAAATTGATGGTAACAGAGAGCCATGCAGCCCAGGCACGAGTCATCAATTGTGAAAAGGGCCCTTTTACGCTTCAATCATACACCATCCAAATCCAACCCCATTACCAACCCATCTAGACTTTTGACGAATCACAGTACTTATGGGGCATTCCTCCTCAATATATTATATTACTGTCCGTCCTGCTGTATCAGCCTCTAGGGGCAGAATTGTCCATGTATCATATCTATGCATCTTCAATGCCTTTTGGTCCTTTGATCTTCTTTAGCAGGACATTCATCAATCATCTTGCCAGCTATGGTCCCTTTTAAGCTTGCTTGCATAGTGTTATAACATCAGACAGTCCGGAGCCAAGCTTTGTTCAGCCTTGATGGAGGCCTGATCTCTTCTTTCGGATATGCTACAAAGCTTTGATGTGCAACTTGTTACATTCCAGACATGGTATCAACCAGAAAGAACATCAGAACTTTACCCTTTAAAGCCATGCAACTGCAAGTATCAGCATGGCTGATCTTTGAGAATAGGAAAAAGATATGTAACAGATCTATGACAGATCCAATTCCAACTCTGGATAATACCAAAACACTGTTACCAATAAACGCAGTAACATTGACAGAGAAACTCCAGAAATATGATATTAAACCATGTTGCCAATTTTTTGCAAATTTTTCTGATCACATGTGGGTAATTTAGCCTCAGCTGCAACAAGGAAGAATCCCCAGTCAGTAAGCCCATTGATACCACCGAATATACAGATCGAGTCTGCACTTCTGTATATGGGACCAATGAGGCAGCATAACACCTTTCACAATCCAAACTAGCACAGCCCATCGAGGCATTCGACCACCACTTTGGATTAGTGTAAGCAACGTGTTTTGGCAAAATCTTACTGAGCTGTGATGCTAACCCATAAGGCCATTGCCCATCATACAAAGACTGTACAATCAGCTTGAAGTTGGTTGATACCTCCGCCTGCCCCTGCGTGCACGCCAGAGCCCATTACAGATTTCTGTCCTGTACCATCACACTCTCTAGCAACCTCTCAACATGGTGGACAAAATCCGGGGCCACTTTAACCTGGGTATTTATGTGACTTTGTTAACCACTTCAGCCCCGGAAGGTTTTACCCCCTTCCTGACCAGAGCACTTTTTACAATTCGGCACTGCGTCGCTTTAACTGCTAATTGCGCGGTCATGCAATGCTGTACCCAAACGAAATTTGCGTCCTTTTCTTCCCACAAATAGAGCTTTCTTTTGATGGTATTTGATCACCTCTGCCGTTTTTATTTTTTGCGCTATACACGGAAAAAGACCGAAAATTTTGAAAAAAAATGATATTTTCTACTTTTTGTTCTAAAAAAAATCCAATAAACTCAATTTTAGTCATACATTTAGGCCAAAATGTATTCGGCCACATGTCTTTGGTAAAAAAAATGTCAATAAGTGTATATTTATTGGTTTGCGCAAAAGTTATAGCGTCTACAAACTAGGGTACATTTTCTGGAATTTACACAGCCTTTAATTTATGACTGCCTATGTCGTTTCTTGAAGTGCTAAAATGGCAGGGCAGTACAAAACCCCCACAAATGACCCCATTTTGGAAAGTAGACACCCCAAGGAATTTGCTGAGAGGCATGCTGAGCCCATTGAATATTCATTTTTTTTGTCCCAAGTGATTGAATAATGACAAAAAAAAAAAAAAAATTACAAAAAGTTGTCACTAAATGATATATTGCTCACACAGGCCATGGGCATATGTGGAATTGCACCCCAAAATACATTTAGCTGCTTCTCCTGAGTACGGGGATACCACATGTGTGGGACTTTTTGGGAGCCTAGCCGCGTACGGGGCCCCGAAAACCAATCACTGCCTTCAGGATTTCTAAGGGCGTACATTTTTGATTTTACTCCTCACTACCTATCACAGTTTTGAAGGCCATAAAATGCCCAGATGACATAAAACCCCCCCAAATGACCCCATTTTGGAAAGTAGACACCCCAAGCTATTTGCTTTGAGGCATGCTGAGTCCATGGAATGTTTTATATTTTGACACAAGTTGCGGGAAAGTGACAAATTTTTTTTTTTTGCACAAAGTTGTCACTAAATGATATATTGCTCACACAGGCCATGGGCATATGTGGAATTGCACCCCAAAATACATTTAGCTGCTTCTCCTGAGTATGGGGATACCACATGTGTGGGACTTTTTGGGAGCCTAGCCGCGTACAGGACCCCGAAAACCAATCACCGCCTTCAGGATTTCTAAGGGCGTACATTTTTGATTTTACTCCTCACTGCCTATCACAGTTTCGGAGGCCATGGAATGCCCAGGTGGCACAAACCCCCCCCAAATGACCCCATTTTGGAAAGTAGACACCCCAAGCTATTTTCTGAGAGGCATGGTGAGTATTTTGCAGCTCTCATTTGTTTTTGAAAATAAAGAAAGACGAGAAAAAAAAATTTTTTTTTTCTTTTTTCAATTTTCAAAACTTTGTGACAAAAAGTGAGGTCTGCAAAATACTCACTATACCTCTCATCAAATAGCTTGGGGTGTCTACTTTCCAAAATGGGGTCATTTGGGGTTTTTTTTTGCCACCTGGGCATTCCATGGCCTCCGAAACTGTGATAGGCGGTGAAGAGTGAAATCAAAAATTTACGGCCTTAGAAAGCCTGAAGGCGGTGCTTGGTTTTCGGGGTCCCGTACGCGGCTAGGCTCCCAAAAAGTCTCACACATGTGGTATCCCCGTACTCAGGAGAAGCAACAGAATGTATTTTGGGGTGTAATTTCACATATTCCCATGGCATGTTTGAGCAATATATCATTTAGTGACAACTTTGCGCAAAAAAAAATAAAAAAAATAAAAAATTGTCTCTTTCCCGCAACTTGTGTCACAATATAAATTATTCCATGGACTCAACATGACTCTCAGCAAATAGCTTGGGGTGTCTACTTTCCAAAATGGGGTCATTTGGGGGGGTTTTGAACTGTCCTGGCATTTTATGCACAACATCTAGAAGCTTATGTCACACATCACCCATTCTTCTAACCACTTGAAGACAAAGCCCTTTCTGACACTTATTGTTTACATAAAAAAATAATTTTTTTTGCAAGAAAATTACTTTGAACCCCCAAACATTATATATTTTTTTTAAAGCAAATGCCCTACAGATTAAAATGGTGGGTGTTTCATTTTTTTTTTTTCACACAGTATTTGCGCAGCGATTTTTCAAACGCATTTTTTGGGGAAAAAACACTCTTTTTTACATTTTAATGCACTAAAACACACTATATTGCCCAAATGTTTGATGAAATAAAAAAGATGATCTTAGGCCGAGTACATGGATACCAAACATGACATGCTTTAAAATTGCGCACAAACGTGCAGTGGCGACAAACTAAATACATTTTTAAAAGCCTTTAAAAGCCTTTACAGGTTACCACTTTAGATTTACAGAGGAGGTCTACTGCTAAACTTACTGCTCTCGATCTGACCTTCGCGGCGATACCTCACATGCATGGTGCAATTGCTGTTTACATTTGACGCCAGACCGACGCTTGCGTTCGCCTTAGCGCGAGAGCAGGGGGGACAGGGGTGCTTTTTTTTTTTTTTTTTTCTTTATTATTATTATTTTTTTATCTTATTTTTAAACTGTTCCTTTCATTTTTTTTTTTTTTAAATCATTTTTATTGTTATCTCAGGGAATGTAAATACCCCCTATCATAGCAATAGGTAGTGACAGGTACTCTTTTTTGCAAAAATTGGGGTCTATTAGACCCTAGATCTCTCCTCTGCCCTCAAAGCATCTGACCACACCAAGATCGGTGTGATAAAATGCTTCCCCAATTTCCCAATGGCGCTGTTTACATCTGGCGAAATCTAAGTCATAAAATGCTCGTAGCTTCCGGTTTCTTAGGCCATAGAGATGCTTGGAGCCACTCTGGTCTCTGATCAGCTCTATGGTCAGCTGGCTGAATCACCGGCTGCATTCTCAGGTTCCCTGTTGAGACAGGAGAGCCAGAGAAAAACACGGAAGACGTTGGGGGGGGGGCATTCCCTCCCACTGCTTGTAAAAGCAGTCTAGAGGCTAATTAGCCGCTAGGATTGCTTTTACATGAAAGCTGACCGCTGGCTGAAAAGAATGATACCAAGATGATACCTAAACCTGCAGGCATCATTCTGGTATAACCACTCAAAGTCGTGAATGGCGTACCTGAAGACAAAAAAATGGTTAACAATAAAGCACAGTAAACGGTAAGGTATAAAAAATTGCATACCTGAAAAGCAAACATGATAAAACATAATAACAATAAAACATTGCAGAATAGAATACAGTAAAAAAGAGCAGAACAATAGAGAGAGAGAATAGAGAGAGAGAAAGAACAATAAAACGACAACTATTTTTTTTTTTATATATTTTTGTATGTTTTTTTTTTTTTTTTTTTTTTTTTTACACTTTTTTTTGTAACTAACTTTTATAACTGTAACCGGTTCCAGGTTCGGGTCTCTCAAAATGCGATGGCATCTTGGGAGACCCTGTGAAAGTGTGCCTGGTATGTGCAATGCTGTACCCTACGCTAATACTCCACTAGTGAATGGTAGCGTTCAAAATATTCACCAATGCAAAGACCAGGATTGTCAGGACAGGAGGGACAATAATAGCGGGTGTCACGCCTATATCCACGCTTGCTGCAGACACAACATCTTTTTTGGGGGCGTTCGCTGGGTAGGGGTACTCGGGAGGACATAAAGAAAATGCCTCTCATGCAGCTGACTGCATTTGGTTGGGGATGTGAATGGGGGAAGTACGGGCGCTGCAGAAGCGGTGGGTTCCCAATTAGGATTGGCGAATGCAGCAGGAAGGGCACTATGGGCACGACAGGCCTGTGTTTGTCTTTTTGGTGGCAGCGGGACACTACTTGTGCTTGCCACCTCACCAGCTTGAACTGCACTTATGGGACTCGCCACGTCACCACGTGTTACTGCAGTGCTGGTTTGACTATGACCGGGGTGTACTAGGCCGCTGGTGCTTGCCAGTTCACCAAAACACTACCAAAAAAACTGTTAGCGATCGCAGGGATCAGGCCTGACTCTGCGAACGCTGCAGTTATGCGTTTAGTGTTTTGTAAGTGACAGTGATCGATCGATACTGCACTTGGGTGGGCTGGGTCGGGCGGAGGGGCAAAACGCAGGTGCTAGCAGGTATCTGGGCTGATCCCGCTAACACTGCGTTTTTGGGAACCCTAAACTGCTGGGGACGCTAGTATAGATCTGATCGGATCAGATATTGATCCGATCAGATACTATACCACTAAGGGAGGCGTATGCTGCGTGCGTGGGTGTTAGCGGTACTGGCGCTAACCTGACGCTGCCTGGGGCTGGTGCTTGCCAGTTCACCAAAACGCTACCAAAAAAACTGTTAGCGATCGCAGGGATCAGGCCTGACTCTGCGAACGCTGCAGTTATGCGTTTAGTGTTTTGTAAGTGACAGTGATCGATCGATACTGCACTTGGGTGGGCCGGGCGGACGGGAAAAACGCAGGTGCTAGCAGGTATCTGGGCTGATCCCACTAACACTGCGTTTTTGGGAACCCTAAACTGCTGGGGACGCTAGTATAGATCTGATCGGATCAGATATTGATGCGATCAGATACTATACCACTAAGGGAGGTGTACGGTGCGTGCGTGGGTGTTAGCGGTACTGGCGCTAATCTGACGCTGCCTGGGGCTGGTGCTTGCCAGTTCACCAAAACGCTACCAAAAAACTGTTAGCGATCGCAGGGATCAGGCCTGACTATGCGAACGCTGCAGTTATGCGTTTAGTGTTTTGTAAGTGACAGTGATCGATCGATACTGCACTTGGACGGGCTGGGCCGGGCGGAGGGGCAAAACGCAGGTGCTAGCGGGTATCTGGGCTGATCCCGCTAAAACTGCGTTTTCGGGAACCCTAAACTGCTGGGGACGCTAGTATAGATCTGATTGGATCAGATATTGATCCATACAGATACTATACCACTAAGGGAGGCGTATGCTGCGTGCGTGGGTGTTAGCGGTACTGGCGCTAATCTGACGCTGCCTGGGGCGACGCATATCACCGCCGGGCGATCAGGGGGCTAAACCTTTATTCGGTAATAAACGGCGGGTGCCCTGACACTATAAAAAATAAACAAACTAACCAGCGTCACCCGTAACGGTTATACGGTGATCAGTGGTGAAAGGGTTAACTAGGGGGCAATCAAGGGGTTAAAACATTTATTAGATAGTATATGGGGGTCCCCAACGCTATAAAACGCTGACGGCGAACCTAAATGTTTACGTCCCTAACTAGCGTCACCAGCGACACTAATACAGCGATCAGAAAAATGATCGCTTAGCAACACTGGTGACGGGGGGTGATCAAGGGGTTAAAACTTTATTAGGGGGGTTAGGGGGGTACCCTAGACCTAAAGGGGGCCTAACACTCACTACCCTAACACACTAACTGTCACAAACTGACACTATGCAGTAATCAGAAAAAAAAAAAAAAAAAAACCTGCTTGGTGTCAGTTTGTGACGGGGGGGGGGTGATCGGGGGGGATCGGGGGGCGATCGGGGGGGGGATCGGGGTGTAATGTGTGCCTGGCATGTTCTACTGTGTGTGTTTGTGTTGTGCACTCACAGTTCAGTCTTCTCTCCTCGGCCCGGAACGGAAAATACCGAGCCGAGGAGAGATGACATCATTTCCTCTGCCTCTGTGTACAATACAGAGGCAGGGAAATGATCCCATTGGCTGGGAGCGATCGCGAGGGGGGGGCCACGAATGGATGGCCTCCCCCTCACCACCGATCGCCGGGGGACATTTGCCGACCGCTGCAGGCACCGGGGGGGGGGTCCGATCGGACCCCCCACCCGCGGGCAGGCAGGGACGTACAGGTAAGCCCTTTTGCCTGCCCGTGCCGCTCTGTCGACGTACATCGTCGTGCGGCGGTCGGCAAGTGGTTAAATGTTATTAAGGATGCCACCAATCTCTCTGAGTAACAAAGCCCTGCTTACTGTCTGAAGCTATGGCTGAGAGTTTCTTCCTCAGAAGACCGATGTCTACTCCATTAACACCCATCCCAGCTCCAATACCCCCTTAATATAGTGCTGTGTACATCCCTCCTCTTTCGGTTACTCCACAGAAATAAGCACCCTGAATGCCTTCTGTGTACGCACATCTCTGGGAGTAAGCCACTGGTACAATGACTGTACTTGATTCAGTGTATACTCAGCACATATAGGGTAATAGGCTTTTATCAACCACTGCGAGATGTTGAAGTGCTATGTGGTGAAGGCATACTGTGCTCTGGTAGCCAGCGTTTGTTCCCTTTATCTAATGGAGCATGCTCCCGTGTGTAGTCACTGGTATTACCTGTGCAAGGTTCCAACCTCTTAGGTGAGACATCAACCAGGCGTATCTCCCCCATATCCAGCTCTGGTGTCCCACATGTCCAGTACCCAAGAACCTCTCTGTAGGACTGCTAAGATTGAGACACCACCTCAAGTGTCACCTGGCACCCTCTAGTCTGGCCAACAGACACCTTATTATGCATAAGTGCTAGCTTCCTGGGTACCTGCATCATATTACTTCAGTTATGTCAATACATATTCTACATTAACAACATAATTTCCTTCTTCCAACAAAAAAAAAACATATTTTACATTTCTTGTTCTGACGGATTGGATAGGTTATATTCCACCTCCCCTCTTCCAACTGATACCGATTGTAACGAGCCCCTGCTCGCTCGGTTCCTCTCTCCCGACACTCCTCTGTGGCTATTGAATCAGATTGCAGACCGCTACATCTGATAGTTCGGTCATCCGATGCTCCGGGATTCGAACTACAGCTATGTGCCGTTCAAATCCAGTTGTGATAGCTCAGAACAAACACCAGGCAGGCTGTATGTAAGTTCAATCAGGAATCTCACTTTTATTGGATGCACACAACACAATTTTATACACAGCAGTTTGAGCACCCCGCCCCCAACAACCACTTTCCTATTGGTCAATTGTAAAGTACACTTTAGTCTTCAATTAAGGTCCTCTTGGCCATGCAAATGAGGACATGAAACAGGGTCAGCAGGGATTGGTCTGATAGCTTGAATAGGAGGACTGATATGTGTAATGACACAGAGAAGCCCCAGGGGGTAATTAAGGTACATAAACAAACAGTCAAACACAGAACAATGCCTTCCTTCCAGACCATGGAGCCGTCTGGAGGGGGTTAGCCTTAAAACAGGGCAGCAGATCCCCCCCCACTGTGTAATAGAATACAAAAAAACCCATAAACCATGCGCTTGCTCCTATCAAAAGAATAAACAGCTGACACAACAAATAGAATTTTTGCTATAAATCTTATAAAACCAAGTGTAGCGCTAATAAGTGATGCAAAATTATAAAGAATAAATATGCAATAACACATGTAGTAAAGAAAAATTAGTGTTGCATGTTAGTGAATGTTCATACATAAAAAGTCCATCGTAGCATGAACCCTTAGGATCACCATATATATCGGAAAATAAAGACAAGACTTTCCAGAAATTAATATAACGTGCGATAAACACAATTGTTGCTATAATGGTGAACTCCAAACCATATGATCGTGGAAACCTTCGAATACAATCCAATATGTGCTGATATATACTTTGTGCCAAACCAGCACCCGAATGACTGGAGGTTTACCGGAAAGTTGGGACCCACAGAGCGTATGCTGTATGGGTCAAACAGGCTTAAGTTGCTCACTGGCAATGGAGGTAGGACACCAAGGGCAGATGGAAGGTAGAATCCCGGCGGTTCTTTCCCAGGGGAATCTTCTCCACATAGAGGCTCAGGCGTCCTCAGACATAACCCACATGGAATGAAGAAGGGGTCAATAGTGTAATTCAAGATATAAGTGGGAGACACAAGCTCCTCGCACGATCCGGGTAGCTGGGAAAGGTTCTGGTGTAATGTTGTGCTGAATAGCTGTACATTCAGGAAAAACAGGAAGTAGCCAGCTCCATGAGTCTCACACATGTGGTGTCCCCGTACTCAGGAGAAGCAGCAGAATGTATTTTGGGGTGTAATTTCACATATTCCCATGACATGTTTGAGCAATATATCATTTAGTGACAACTAAATGTTTTTTTTTTTTTTTTATGGTTGGACTGGATGGACTTGTGTCTTTTTTCAACCTGACTAACTATGTAACTATGTAACTTTGTGCAAAAAAAAAAAAAATTGTCTCTTTCCCGCAACTTGTGTCACAATATAAAAAATTCCATGGACTCGACATGACTCTCAGCAAATAGCTTGGGGTGTCTACTTTCCAAAATGGGGTCATTTGGGGGGGGGGGTTTTGAACTGTCCTGGCATTTTATGCACAACATTTAGAAGCTTATGTCACACATCACCCACTCTTCTAACCACTTGAAGACAAAGCCCTTTCTGACACTTTTTGTTTACATGAAAAAGTTATTTTTTTTGCAAGAAAATTACTTTGAACCCCCAAACATTATATATATTTTTAAAGCAAATGCCCTACAGATTAAAATGGTGGGTGTTTTATTTTTTTTTTCACACAGTATTTGCGCAGCGATTTTTCAAACGCATTTTTTGGGGAAAAAACACACTTTTTTAAATTTTAATGCACTAAAACACACTATATTGCCCAAATGTTTGATGAGATAAAAAAAATGATCTTAGGCCGAGTACATGGATACCAAACATGACACATCACGCTCCCGTAGAAGTCCGTGTGACGAAACGTACGTAGGGCGTGGCCTTTGACTGAACGCCTTGCTGACATCTCCCTGCAAAGCTGATGCTTAGGAAGATCTTTGTAAGCATTGTACACCGCTCATTTTTTCCACTACAATGTGAGTACCCTTTTTATCTGACCTAATAAATAGTGTTTTTAAATGGTTTCACACTATGGAATCCTTTCTTCTTATGTCCTTATGATACCATCCTGGTCCTGGTCTGCCAAGTACTGCTGCACAGTGGCACATACTGTGACTACTCGTTACCCCTGCAGGGGATATACAGCTGGTGAGTCTTTGCACAATCACAACGTGAGACACCAGCACTGGATTAACACCTGTTGTGAGCTTTGAGGAATCCTACAACGGACGCCTTTTTTCACTTATAGTGCACCGGGCACATACCCTATGAACTGTTTATTATCATAGAACCATTTGCATGACACGTGTGTTTAGTATTTTTCAGAGTGACCTCTTTATAGGGCACTTGTCACTTTGTTATTTGCAACGTTTGTAGAGTAATATTTTAATATTTATTTATTTAGCACCAGACACTTTAGAAATTTTTGCATGTCACGTGTGATGTATTTATTGCAACTTTGTGTTTTCTAGTGTTTAGACACAGACCACTTCATGCTCTTGGCAGTGGTTAATACTGTTTTTCTTTTGAGGGAATATAGCACTAGACACCTTGGATGCGATTTATTGCACTTATTTTGCTTCTTATGTTTAAATCACCAGTCACTTTCACCCACAGGAGTGGTAATAACTGCCATACTTATTTCACTTAAAGGAATACACACATGACACTTTGGATATAATTGTATATATGCAGACATTTCTTTTACAACTCTGGGACAGCGCCACACTCACACACTTTTCTTTTTTCACCAAACATGACATGCTTTACAATTGCGCACAAACGTGCAGTGGCAACAAAATAAATACATTTTTAAAAGCCTTTAAAAGCCTTTACAGGTTACCACTTTAGATTTACAGAGGAGGTCTACTGCAAAAATTACTGCCCTCGATCTGACCTTCGCGGTGATACCTCACATGCATGGTGCAATTGCTGTTTACGTTTGACGACAGACCGCCGCTTGCGTTCGCCTTAGCGCGAGAGCAGGGGGCGACAGGGGTGCTTTTTTTTTTCTTTATTATTTTTTTGCTTTTTTATCTTATTTTTAAACTGTTCCTTTCATTTTTTTTTTTTTATCATTTTTATTGTTATCTCGGGGAATGTAAATATCCCCTATGATAGCAATAGGTAGTGACAGGTACTCTTTTTTGAAAAAATTGGGGTCTATTAGACCCTAGATCTCTCCTCTGCCCTCAAAGCATCTGACCACACCAAGATCGGTGTGATAAAATGCTTTCCCAATTTCCCAATGGCGCTGTTTACATCTGGCGAAATCTAAGTCATGAAATGCTCGTAGCTTCTGGTTTCTTAGGCCATAGAGATGTTTGGAGCCACTCTGGTCTCTGATCAGCTCTATGGTCAGCTGGCTGCATTCTCAGGTTCCCTGTTGAGACAGGAGAGCCAGAGAAAAACACGGAAGACGGTGGGGGGCATTCCCTCCCACGGCTTGTAAAAGCAGTCTAGAGGCTAATTAGCCGCTAGGATTGCTTTTACATGAAAGCCGACCGCTGGCTGAAAAGAATGATACCATGATGATACCTAAACCTGCAGGCATCATTCTGGTATAACCACTCAAAGTCGTGAATGGCGTACCTGAAGACAAAAAAATGCTTAACAATAAAACACAGTAAACAGTAAAGTATAAAAAATTGCATACCTGAAAAGCAAACATGATAAAACATAATAACAATAAAACATTGCAGAATAGAATACAGTAAAAAAGAGCAGAACAATAGAGAGAGAATAGAGAGAGAGAGAACAATAAAACGACAACTATTTTTTAAAATTTTATATATTTATTTTTTTTTACGCTTTCTTTGTAACCAACTTTTATAACTGTAACCGGTTCCAGGTTCGGGTCTCTCAAAATGCGATGGCATCTTGGGAGACCCTGTGAAAGTGTGCCTAGTCTGTGCAATGCTGTACCCTACGCTAATACTCAACTAGTGAATGGTAGCGTTCAAAACATTCACCAATGCAAAGACCAGGATTGTCAGGACAGGAGGGACAATAATAGCGGGTGTCACGCCTATATCCGCGCTTGCTGCAGACACTACATCTTTTGGGGGGGGGGTTTGTTGGGTAGGGGTACTTGGGAGGACATAAAGAAAATGCCTCTCATGCAGCTGACTGCATTTGGTTAGGGATGTGAATGGGGGAAGTAAGGGCGCTGCAGAAGTGGTGGGTTCCCAATTAGGATTGGCGAATGCAGCAGGAAGGGCACACCCACGCTAATAGTTTTTTTGGTAGCGTTTTGGTGAACTGGCAAGCACCAGCGGCCTAGTACACCCCGGTCATAGTCAAACCAGCACTGCAGTAACACTTGGTGACGTGGCGACGCTGCCTGGGGCGACGCATATCACCGCCGGGCGATCAGGGGGCTAAACCTTTATTCGGTAATAAACGGCGGGTGCCCTGACACTATAAAAAATAAACGAACTAACCAGCGTCACCCATAACACTTATACGGTGATCAGTGGTGAAAGGGTTAACTAGGGGGCAATCAAGGGGTTAAAACCTTTATTAGGTAGTATATGGGGGTCCCTGTCGCTATAAAACACTGACGGCGAACCTAAATATTTACCTCCCTAACTAGCGTCACCTTAGCGCTGCAGAAGTGGTGGGTTCCCAATTAGGATTGGCGAATGCAGCAGGAAGGGCACTATGGGCACGACGGGCCTGTGTTTGTCTTTTTGGTGGCAGCGGGACACTACTTGTGCTTGCCACCTCACCAGCATGAACTGCACTTATGGGACTCGCCACGTCACCAAGTGTTACTGCAGTGCTGGTTTGACTATGACCGGGGTGTACTAGGCCGCTGGTGCTTGCCAGTTCACCAAAACGCTACCAAAAAAACTATTAGCGATCGCAGGGATCAGGCCCGACTCTGCGAACGCTGCAGTTATGCGTTTTGTAAGTGACAGTGATCGATCGATACTGCACTTGGGTGGGCTGGGCTGGGCCGGGCGGAGGGGCAAAACACAGGTGCTAGCAGGTATCTGGGCTGATCCCGCTAACACTGCGTTTTTGGGAACCCTAAACTGCTGGGGACGCTAGTATAGATCTGATCGGATCAGATATTGATCCGTTCAGATACTATACCACTAAGGGAGGTGTATGCTGCGTGCGTGGGTGTTAGCGGTACTGGCGCTAACCTGACGCTGCTTGGGGCTGGTGCTTGCCAGTTCACCAAAATGCTACCAAAAAAACTGTTAGCGATCGCAGGGATCAGGCCTGACTCTGCGAACGCTGCAGTTACGCATTTAGTGTTTTGTAAGTGACAGTGATCGATCGATACTGCACTTGGGTGGGCTGGGCTGGGCCGGGCGGAGGGGCAAAACGCAGGTGCTAGTAGGTATCTGGGCTGATCCCGCTAACACTGCGTTTTTGGGAACCCTAAACTGCTGGGGACGCTAGTATAGATCTGATCGGATCAGATATTGATCCATTCAGATACTATACCACTAAGGGAGGCGTATGCTGCGTGCGTGGGTGTTAGCGGTACTGGCGCTAATCTGACGCTGCCTGGGGCGACGCATATCACCGCCGGGCGATCAGGGGGCTAAACCTTTATTCGGTAATAAACGGCGGGTGCCCTGACACTATAAAAAATAAACGAACTAACCAGCGTCACCCATAACACTTATACGGTGATCAGTGGTGAAAGGGTTAACTAGGGGGCAATCAAGGGGTTAAAACCTTTATTAGGTAGTATATGGGGGTCCCTGTCGCTATAAAACACTGACGGCGAACCTAAATATTTACCTCCCTAACTAGCGTCACCAGTGACACTAATACAGCGATCAGAAAAATGATCGCTTAGTGACACTGGTGACGGGGGGTGATCAAGGGGTTAAAACTTTATTAGGGGGTGTTAGGGGGGGTACCCTAGACCTAAAGGGGGCTAACCCTAACTGTCCTAACACAGTAACTGTCACAAACTGACACCATGCAGTAAAAAAAAAAAAACTGCTTGGTGTCAGTTTGTGACGGGGGGGGTGATTGGGGGGTGATCGGGGGGGCGATCAGGGGGGGGGATCGGAGGTGTTTTGTGTGCCTGGCATGTTCTACTGTGAAGTGTTTGTGCACTCACATTACAGTCTTCTCTCCTTGGCGCCGGAACGGAAAATACCGAGCCGAGGAGAGATGACATCATTTCCTTTGCTGCTGTTTAGCATACAGCAGCAAAGGAATGTTCACAATGGCCGGCGGCGATCGCGAGGGGGGGGGGGCCATTGGGAACATTCGGATGGCCTCCCCCTCACCTCCGATCGCCGGGGGACAAAAGAGGACCGCCTCGGGCACCGATCGGACCCCCCACCCGCGGGAGGCAAATCACATATATGTACGTGATTTTGCCTGCCCGTGCCGCCTTGCCGACGTACATCGGAGTGAGACGGTCCTTAAGTGGTTAAGCCAACCCGGCAGTACTATGCAGTAAGATTACTTCAAGATACGTCCTCCAACTGAGTCACCAGGCCCCTCTCCAGACCAGCACTCTGCATGATCCTTCCATGACGGGTCCTCCCCTGAGATCTCCTCAGTTGTCCAGCTTCTTCACTCAGGATAGACAGCCCAGGACCATTCCTCTGCCGCTGTGGTAGGCCCCAGACAGGCTTCTGGGCCCACCCACACGCTGCAGCCCCGTGGGCCTCCCGATCGAAGGACCACGAGGTGGTACTCCTAACGCATACCTGTCGGCCAGGAGGGCCAGCAGGTGGCTGAAAACGAACCCCTAAACATGGCGTCTGTCCCATAAATACCCTCTCCCAGAATGCAACTTGGAGGACCACCTCAACCGAGTTGTCCCTGGGACAGAGGAGCACTCACATTGCCTTTCCAACACTGGCCCATGGTGACAACGACACCCACCGGCGCAGTGTGAAACTACACGCAACTCAGCTAAGCTGGAACAGAGGCAAATCTAACTTTACCTAACAAGTAACACACTAGATTTACCTATCAGCAGTAGATTAGAAATCTACCAGCGCTACATGTGTTTTCCTACAAATGCAGAATTGTATAAGATGGCTTGCCATATTTTAGACCAGACATTCAGTTATTGTCTTTAACTGTCTCTGTACTTAAGACATTTTGGAACACAGTCCCCTTAATAAATCAGATAAATGGCATCTGGGATGTTCTCCACTCTGGTAATGCTGTGTGGTGAAGTTGGCTGAAACAACTTACCACTCCATCAATTTGCAATAATGTTCTGGAATTCTGGAGATCCAATGGTCTGCTTTAGGGACACAAGTGCAGCATAGGTGGCTAAGGATGTGTAAAGGATGACCAGGTACTTCCAGGACTTGGCCAGCAGTGTGGGTATTTTTAAAGTCACATGTATGCGCAAAGACTTTTTAGCAATATCAGCCATTGTCTCTGTCACCGTGGCTAATCCACAGAAAGTTAGCAACTGAGGGTAGATGCAGCTTTAAAGCATATTCACATAAACAGCACTGTTATTGCTTTCTGGCACAATTACATAAAAATGCAATGCAGATTCTGGAAACAGAGTCCATATTTAGTAATACATGAGTTTACTCTAGTAGTGGCCGGTCAATAAGGGGCACAGGCCCCCCTCCCAAAGTTCCCAAGGTTAGTTTGCCAAATAAGAAAGCTAATCATAGAACGATTTATTTTTAAATAAATTATAATATGACTAACATTTTTTAACATCTTAAAGTTAAAAAATGTTAGTCATATTATCATTTATTTAAAAATAAATTGTTCTATGTATGTGCACTGTGAGGGGCGGCGGACTAATGGGTGTCTGTTAGGTCTGTGAATTTTTGAAAAGCATGTGATTTGAGCTTGAGGCTCTAATTGGCTTGTTTTAGATTGTCCTCCCTTGTCCTCCCACTTTTGATTTTAGCGAATCAATATTCACCATTGCGTCACTTCCAGATTTCAGCTTCTCATCCCGGCCAATCAGGAGGCTGAAGATTTTGAATCTGGAAAGAAGACCGGGCTAACACGGAAGCTGCCGTGAAAATGGCACTGAAGAGCTGATCACTCACTGTTACTCACTGTAGAAACTGTTTCAAATGCAGCACTGTCTTCTGCATGCAACTTATATTTGGTGGACTTTCATCACCTTTAGATAAAATCCTGTCTTTCTCCCAAACACTTTAAAAAAGAGTGCTGAGTTCTCTTGAGTTCCAAGCTCAAATTATATACTCCCATGGGTCTGACTAGCAGGAGAACAGATAAAACATGTCTACAGCATGAGGGGGACACTTGCCCTGTTACAGACAGATAATCAATAGCTTGACCCTCCCTGGAAACACATTTCACCTGCTTCTCCAAAAATGTGCTGCTGTCCTTTCCTTTTCCTTTCTTCTTCTCATGTCTCTCATTAGCTGAGAAATAGTTAGGCAGTCTCCACCCTCCTGGACACAAATTTATCTGTGGCAGCAGAATATCAACCAAAAATCCAGAAAAAACACAGAAAAACTAAATTCAGTTCAGTGAGTAAAATAAGTATTTGATCCCCAAGAAAAACATGACTCAGTACTTGGTGGAGAAACCCTTGTTGACAAGCACAGAGGTGGATTTCTTGTAGTTGGTGACCAAGTTTGCACACATCTCAGGAGAGATTTTGGTCCACTCTTCTTTAAAGATCTTCTCTAAATCCTTAAGGTTTCTTGGCTATCACTTGGCAACTCGAAGTTTCAGCTCCCTCCATAAATTTTCTGTAGGATTAGGGTCTGGATGGTGTTCTTAGGGTGATAGTCAACATTTTTTCTTCCTCCAAACACAGCGTGTCGAGTTAATACCAAAGAGCTCAGTTTTGGTTTCATCTGACCACAGCACTTTCTCCCAATCCTTCTCTGAATCATTTAGATGTTCATTGGCATGACTGTACATGTGCCTTCTTGAGGAGGGGAGACTTGCCGTGTTTGGTGGGAGAAAAATGCTGACTATGACCCTAAGAACACCATCACTACAGTCAAGCATGGAAGTGAAAACATTATGCTTTGGGTCTGTTTCTCTGCTAAAGGTACAGACCGACTTTGTCTCAACATATCTACCTGTATTGCACATGTGGTTTCTGACATGGTATATACTGTTCTATATGGTCCTATTTTATATGTATTTATATTTCATCTTGCTAATGTGCTGTGTTCTGCATGTTCAGGATTTTATCCTCTATGTACCTACTTGTTGTTATGGGTCTTCATTGCCCATGTTAATAAACGTGTCAATTACTTTTTACAATTGTGTTATTAACTGCCTCATTTAAAGTCCCAAACCTTTTATGTTTTATCCAGATTAGGGATGGGGGTGCATCTCCCCTTATGCACCTCATTCAAAGTCCCAGTGTATTGGTTATACATTTCCCCCTTTCTTGTATCGACTTTGCCGCATTGAGGGGCCATGTATTGTAAAATCCTGGATGACAACCTTCTTCCCTCAGCCAGAACACTGAAGATGGGTCATGGATGGGTCTTTCAGCATGACAATGACCCAAAACATACCGCCAAGGCAACAAAGGAGTGGCTCAAGAAGAAGCACATTAAGGTTATAGAGTGGCCTAGCCAGTCTCCAGACCTTAATCCTATAGAACATTTATGGAGGGTGCTGAAACTTCGAGTTGCCAAGCGACAGCCAAGAAACCTTAAGGATTTAGAGAAGATCTGTAAAGAAGAGTGGACCAAAATCCCTCCTGAGATGTGTGCAAACCTGGTCACTAACTGTAAGAAATGTCTTGCCTCTGTGCTTGCCAACAAGGGTTTCTCCACCAAGTACTGAGTCAGGTTTTGCTTGGGGATCAAATATTAATTTTACTCACTGTAAGATTTGAAAGCCCAGCCAAGTTTATTAGAGCACTATAGCTCCCTAACTCAATTTATAACATTTGTATCATGCTTTTTCTGGATTTTTGGTTGATATTCTGTCTCTATCATTTAAAATTCACCTATGATAAAAAATTATAGACCCTTAATTACTTTGTAAGTGGGCAAGCTTACAAAATCTGCAGGGGCTCAAATAATTATTTTCCCCACTGTAAGATTTTAACCACATGCCGACCAGCGCATGACGATGTATGTTGGCACAATGGCTCGGCTGGGCAAATAAGTGTACAGGTACGTCCCCTTTAAATCGCTGCATTGTTGGAGCTCGCACGCCACTGGCGGGTCATGAGCATGCCCGCCGCGTACTCCGTGACCGTGCACGTGGGTCCCACGGACTCGATGTCCACAGGGGGCCTGCGATCGTGTCACAGAGCAGCAGAACGGGGTGATGCCTATCTAAACAAGGCGTTTCCCTGTTTGCCTAGTGACATGACAGAGATCTACTGCTCCCTGTCATCGGGAGCAGTGACCGCTGTCATGTCAGTGGTCCCCCACAGTAATGCCCTGTACACACGATCGGACATTGATCGGACATTCCGACAACAAAATGCATCTGATTTTTTTCAGACGGATGTTGGCTCAAACTTGTCTTGCATACACATGGTCGGACAAAGTTGTCGGGAAATCCGATCATTCTGAACGCGGTGACGTAAAACAATAACATTGGGTCTATAAACGGGGCAATAGCCAATAGCTTTCATCTCTTAATTTATTCTGAGCATGCATGGCACTTTGTGCGTCGGATGTGTCTACACACGATCGGAATTTAAAGGATCGGATTTTGTTGTCGAAAAATTTTATAGCCTGCTCTCAAACTTTGTGTGTCGGAAATTCCGATGGAAAAAATCAGATGGAGCCCACACACGATCGGAATTTCCGACAACACAATCCAATCGCACTTTGATTGTCGGAAAATCCGACCGTGTGTACAGGGCATTAGAATCACTCCCTAGGACACACTTAACCACTTGATCGCCCCCTAATGTTTAACCCCTTCCCTGCCAGTGTCATTTACACAGTAATCAGTGCATTTTTATAGCACTGATCGCTGTATAAATGACAATGGTCCCAAAATAGTGTCAAAAGTGTCCGATGTGTCCGCTATAATGTCGCAGTCACAATAAAAATCGCAGATCGCCACAATTACTAATAAAAAAAAAATAATAAAAATGCCATAAATCTATCCCCTATTTTGTAGACGCTATAACTTTTGCGCAAACCAATCAATATACGCTTATTGCGATTTTTTTTACCAAAAATATGTAGAAGAATACACATCGGCCTAAACTGAGAAAGAAATTCTTTTTTTATATATTTTTGGGGGATATTTATTATAGCAAAAAGTAAAAAATATTGCTTTTTTTTTTTTAAATTGTCGCTCTTTTTTTGTTTCTAGCGCAAAAAATAAAAACCGCAGAGGTGATCAAATACCACCAAAAGAAAGCTCTATTTGTGGGAAAAAAAGGATGTCAATTTTGTTTGGTCAATGTCGCACGACCGTGCAATTGTCAGTTAAAGCGACGCAGTGCCATATCGCAAAAAGTGCTCTGGTCAGGAAGGGGGTAAATCCTTCCAGGGCTGAAGTGGTTAAAGCCCAGCCAAGTTTATCAAAGCACTATAGCTCCTTATTGTGTTATGGGGTGATTGGGTAAGCTTATAATAGCATACCCATCAACACAGGAAATTATATGAAGCCCCTGCTCCTGGTCACATGGCCCAATGAGAGGAAAACTTGCCCTAACCTGCCTGAAAAGCTAGCCCCTCACAATTCATCACTGTTATGAATGGTTTGGTCCAGACACAAGTTTGGACTGAACATTGACTATTCAGGCTTTGGACAAAGGCCCGAATATTTACTAGTTTGGAAGAAGCCAAACATCATGTATAATAGCAGTATTCTTACCACTATTATACATGATTGCTTCCCACTGTCAGTGCTTGGTAAGGATGCTGGTGGTACAGGCATCCTTTGGACCCCCAAATTCTATACCAGACCCTTGCGGTCTGATATGCCCAGCTCCCCATGCATATTCTGACCTTAGCTATTAGTCTAGAAAGTGCCCATTACTTTTTTTTTACATTAGACTCCCATTGACCTCAATGGGGTTTAGATTCAGCACCCCGGCTTTATTCAGCTTCACCAACCTGCTCCAAATTGATCAAAGGTATGTTCGGCTTATCATCAATCACCATCTTTCAGGTACCAGTATCTCTGTGATCCCCACTGCGCTCTGGAAAAAACTGATACATGTTGCTGATTTTGTTTTTATACCACAACCAAGTGTTTCCTTAGTAAACTCGCTGAGCCTCACTAATAGAATCCAAATAATAAAATAAGGCAAAACAATTCTTAGGCTGCTTCTTGCCAATAGTACTCCCAAAGATGAAGAAAGTTTACAGCTGTCCTAAAAGTTCATGATTTGAGACTAAACAGGCTTCCATCCTTTTCCTCCTCTTTTCTTAATCCCTCCTTTCGCTTAGTTTAAAATAGAGGTGAAAAACAGTGCTAATTTATCATTAAATTAATCACTAAATTAAAATCCAATAAGTAGCAGCTCAATGTGAGATATACACAGAAAAACATAAGAAAGAAGAAGCCGCGCTAGTACAGTCCAGTTAACAAATAGTTGATTGTAGAAATGGAAAACATCTCTCATATGGCAAGAACTGTGGAATAATGTTCATTAATTCTTCAAATAACACCACAGTGAGTTCATTCAATAAGTGTGCCACCACATTAAGAAAAAATCACTTACCAGATGGCAAGCAAAACCAGCATGTGGCTATAGCCCAGCCAAGGCCTTTGCTTGCACTGAAGATCGTGGAGATAGGCAATAGATGGATGATTGCACAGATATATTCAAACACTGATGACACCGCTCAATCCAGGACCACTAAATCAGCAACTCACTCAGCAGTAACCCAGAAAAGAGAAAACTACCATAGTGTAATATTGCCTAATAGATATTTATTAGTAAAACAATATTGCACTTACATCATAGAAGTTTAAAATCGAGCATAAAATTACTGAGTCGGCTGGCTGAAAACAAACTCCCATCCTCCTAGCGAGACAGGGTGGTGACGTCAGCACATATTCTCCACCAGATGCGTTTCGTCATATGTGACGTTGTCAATGGGGCATATGTGACGTCACATATGACAAAACGTGTCTAGAGGAGGATACGTGTTACTTTTGTCTCGGGCACTTTCTGGGTTACTGCTGAGTGAGTTGCTGATTTAGTGGTACTGGGTTGAGCGGTGTCATCAGTGTTTGAATATATCTGTGCAATCATCCATCTATTGCTTATCTCCACGATCTTCGGTGCAAGCAAAGGCCTTGGCTGGGCTATAGTCACATGCTGGTTTTGCTCACCATCTGGTAAGCGAGTTTTTCTTAAGGTGGTGCCACACTTATTGAATGAACTCACTGTGGTGTTAATTGAAGAATTAATGAACATTATTCCACATTTCTTGCCATATGAGCGATGTTTTTCATTTCTACAATCAACTATTTGTTAACTGGTCTGTACTAGTGCGGCTTCTTCTTTCTTAGTTTAAAATGCTCTGGCGATAACAAAGTGAAAGTGTACATTTACTGCTTCCAGATTTTATTTTTAACCTCTGTATAAAGCTGAACAGCCAATGGAACCTCATAGCAAACATATGAATGACCGTTCTCTTAATCAAAAATGAATTTAGGTTTATATAGACATTTGTCAAATAAGAAACACCACTAGCTGTGGAATTCCACTGACTGATTTGGGAATGTTCCAACTCATTGCTCAGAAGCAGCCAATACAGCATCCTACCTCATTGCAACAAGACCAATGCTCAGGGGACCAAACATGACACAACCACAACTGAGGAGTTTAAAGGACCCTCAAATCTGCATAAAAAAGTCCTAACCCATGAAGCCCTGACCCCCCAATGCTGAATGTGAGCATGTATTGTTTGCTGGAGTATCTGAAACTGATTTCGTGAAAAGGAACTAAGGTTTATTTGAAGGATGTGAGTGGGTATTGCTTCTGCTGTCGGACAAACAGGGATAAGTCTAATGATGCATGCTGATCCAGAAGCCACCACTGGAAGTGGATCAATCATCATAAATGAGGCAGCAAGGTGAGTTAAATCTGCCATGCTTTGTTCTGCAGAGGTCTACTGGGAATATAAACAGTGAGAACAGAAATCTGCACCAACAACAGCATTCTTCCTGCTGCTTGACCCTAACACCCCATATGGTAAAAAGGAGGAGCTCTGTCCTAATAGGAGCACCAAAGCCTGCTAAGACTCCTCTGCCAGGAGGCTCACTGTCAGGAATGAGGGGCAGGTAAAGGAGCTGGGAAGTTAAAGAGCTGGGATGGACCTGTAATCCACACATGGGTGAGAAGTGACTAATCGGGCCAAAAATAGCTCTGTAACAATAAAACAATGTATGAGGGGAAGTAGAACTAGTGCTGCCATGGGTTTTGGCATTAGTGTCAGCTAAATTGGCTGGATTAAAGGCAGAAATGACAGAGATACAAACTAAACCTTGGGACTCCAATAAGAAAGGAGGGGACCCCCATATACACAGACTGCAAGTCCTGCATAGGAGAAAACAGCAATTACAGTTACATGGGAACAGGTTGTTGGCAGGTGAATTTAGCTTGCATGCAACTAGATGGCTCTGTTCCCATTGTGTTATGGTATGGTAAAGAGATGTAATTGGGTGTTATGTCCCCTTTCAACAAAAGTTCTTTCCTCTAGTGATGTCATAGGTGTAGTCAGTGGCCATACAAATGCCAGTGGGGGAGGAGCCCAGTGTAGATGGGGCATGGAAACCAAACACCCTGAAGTTGCTGAAGATGTAGTTCCTTATAGAGCTGATCTAAAGGGCTCTCTGCAGGGCTAAAGTCCCAGGCGAGGTGGTACAAAACACAGAAGGAACAGCTGTAGTTGCCCTGTCTCCCCTGACCTTTTTCTGTGGGACCTGTAGAGAAATGCATAAGGCATTCTGGGTAAGGCAAGAGTCCTGTGATGTGTGTAGTGGTGAAGCCTGGGAATGAGGGTGCCATCTGGGAGCATGCCCAACTGGGCAGAGCTATGGAAGGGACATTGGCAGAGACTTGTATAATGAAGGCACCTTAATTCTACTTAGTGAAGGAAGTTGAATGCTGTGGACTTAGTATACATGGGGGAAGTGGTCCTAAATCTGCCGGACTCCCAAGGAGAGAAGGTGCAAAGGGAAGATGCGTTCTACACAGAAATGGCAACTACAGAATTTCTACTCTTTTTACTTTCTTTGGTCTGGCTGCTTAGAGAGTGATCTGAGGTAACACACGTTGCTCTTGGTGGAAACATTGGCCCCTGCCCTCCTCTTAATCCCCCCCCGCCCCACTCCATTCAGAAACTGGAGAGTTAACATGAAAACTTACCCCAGTCATGACATATTATCGTAAAAAAAGGACAGTACATTCCTTTTTTATTTTTTTATCAAAGCAGAAAATATATTAGCATTTGGCCAAATGCATCTTTTTCAGCTGTATCAAATGAGCATTCAAGGATTGACTCGAACAAAACAATGATCAGTTGATAAATTATTAATATATTTTTAGACTGCATTATCAAAAAAAGCTATGTTTTCAGTGAAAAGTGGAAAGAGCACACGTTGTATAACTAGTCTGCAAAACTATGTTAGTGTTTCCCTGTGAGAAGTCAGAATCTGTATTTTCAAAACTTTGCAGAAATGAAAGCTGTCCTTCGGCACAAAATTCATTAAGCCCAAAGATTGAAAGCAGAAGTCCCAACGCAGCAATAATAGTGTTCTGGTGTTTTTAAATTTCCTCTAGCCTGTCAAACTGCTCTTCACTCTAGCTATATCTTGATGCACAAATGTAGTCTTTCCACACTGCTAGACCTGAGCTACTGTACTAGTCTACACCCCCCTGCTTTTTAGGCAGAAATGCAAGCACTGGTGACTTAATTGCTTGCTGGCCCTTCCCTGAAGTACAATTTGAAAGCGTTTGCAGTGGCATTGCTCTATGAAATGTCAGATTTACATGTTAAGTACATTTAAAGTGTAGAAACATGCAAAGATCCAGAATATTGCTGCACTCCCTGGTATCTTTACTGAAGCAATAAAATCACATCACAGGTATGACAGGAACATAAAAAGTAACACATTTCGCACTAAAGGCAACGCTTACTCAAAAAGTAAAGACTTTAGTGCGAAACGCGTTGCCTTTTATGTTCCTGTCATACCTGTGATGTGATTTTAATGCTTCAATAAGGATACCAAGGAGTTCAGCAATATTCTGGATTTTTGCATGTTACTGAATCTCACAGACCAGCTGTGCAGCACCCTGGCTTCCAGCTCACAACATGTGAGAGTCAGTCACTCACCTAGAGCGGCATTTCTTTTACATTTAAAGTCTTCCTAAATCCTTAAGCATTGGTTCACTCTGTGAACTGCATGTGAATCGCACAAGAACCACACCTCATTCCTGTTCAATTTACATGTGATTCAGTGTGGTACGATTTGAGCCCATTCATATTGAATGGGCTCAAATCCCACTGCATCTCACCAAACTTGTGCATGCACAAATTTTGGAGCCGCACCACAATACCAATTCTGGGTGTCCACTGCAGCCCTGTACCTTTAACTAATTGCCGACCAGCCGCAGTTATTGTACTGCGGCAGGTCAGCTCATTCCTGCGAATTACCGCCATTGTACCTCGGCTCTGGAACTTTAGTTTTGCGCTCCCATTGGTCAGTGAGGCGGACACCTGCGATCGTTCCCCGCAGTGACAGAACGGGGATCTGCCTGTGTAAACTCCGTTCTGACAGGGGAGATCACACAGATCCTGTCTTTCCGCTATGCAGGAAGATGGATCTGTGTGTTTCCCCAGGCAGCCCATCCCCCATACAGTTAGAAGACACCTGCAGGGAACACATTTAACCCCTTGATCGACCCTGATGTTAACCCCTTCCCTGCCAGTGTCATTAGTACAATAACAGTTCATATTTTTAGTACTGATTAATGTAATAATATCACTGGTTCCCAAAAAAATGTCAAAAATGTCAGTGTCCGATCTGTACGCCGCAATGTCGCAGTCCCGCTAAAAATCGCAGATCACCGCCATTACTAGTAAAAAAATGTAAATAATAAAAATGCCATAATGCCCTGGTCATTAAGGGGCAAAATCTTTTTGTCCTTAAGTGGTTAAGAAGGAGTGGGCTCCCTCCAGGCATACCTGCACTTAATCTATCCATTATTATATACTGTATGTATCAAAATGATAGAGTTAGGACTGCAGTACACTGGGGTGCAATGACATGGCCGCTGCAGCTTACGCATGTATTTGTATATGTGTGCAAAAGAAACCCCTTGGTTATAACATGAACTGTATCAATTCGATTTGTTGTAGGCTGTCTGGTAAGTGAGCTAGGAATTTTTGTTTGTTTGGTTTTGTTTGATGCAATACCTTTTAAAGAGCCATACTGTCAAAAGATTTCTCACAAGATTTCTGGCAGAACTAATAGGCATTTATGCATTTATCAAACAGATACGGAGTGCTTTCAATATAGTTTCAATATAGTTACCATACCAAAAAGGGGCAAATAAAAGAAATGTATTGTTGGGATTTACATATACTTTTACAATTACGGTAGTTTGTAGGAATAACTTGCATTACATATGTGGAAATGCATTTATATTTTTTGGACTGCCACTGTTAAGACCCTGTTCACACATAGTGTATTGAACTGCGTTTTACTGCACTGGATAAACTCAGGTCACCACTAGGACACACGGAAAACAATTGTTTTCTATGTGTCCTATTTACCTTGCAATGCAGCACAGAAGTGCATCGCAGCGAACTGCGATAAAATGCAGACATGCTGCATTTTATTGCAGCATACAGGACAGAATTGCACGTCTTATGGACACAGAGAGCAGGACTCAGCTGCTTCCTATGGGGGCACTCGGCAGAGAGGAGGGGCCCAGAGCGCCAGCAGGGGACCCGAGAAGAAGAGGTTCGGGCTGCTCTGTGCAGAACCATTACACAGAGCAGGTAAGCATAACATGTTTTTTTTTTTTTTAAATTTGCCTTTACAAAAGCTTTTACTGTTTGTACAATTAAAATCCATGTGCAAAGGACAAAGACTAGCACACATTGCCAGATCTAAGGGGGGTGCTGTGCTGGGATGGGCTGTTGCCCCCCAATAGATGCTGTATTGGGCCCACAGAGCTCCTCTAACCCCCACACTGCAAACAGCCTGGGCACATGCAGCAAAACTCCTCCTTCAAGGTACAATGTGTAACTGGCTGCTATGTTACAGTTCTGACCCGTCAAATTCCCAGATTGGAAGAGCAGCACAGCGGCAGTAGCCAGCTACACACTGTGCAGATTAAGGCTATGTCTATTGGGGAATCTGATCTTAGTTATGTGCTATGTGGGGAGGAGGAGCAATGCTGAGTGCCCTGCCAGCAGTGACCCTTGTCCTCTGCCCTTCTGACTCCTGTGCTCTGCCCTGCTGACCCCTGTACCTTGTCCTGCTGACTCCTGTACTCTCCTTGCTGACCCCTGTCTTCCACACTCCTGCTGACCCCTGTCCTCTACCCTGCTGACCCCTAACCCCTGCCCAACTGACCCCTGTCCTAAGCTCTTCTGGCCCCTGTACACTGTCCTGACCCCTGCCCACTTCTCTATTGACCCCTATGCTCTGCCCTGCTGACCCCTGTACCTTGCCCCGCTGACCCCTGTACACTGCCCTGGTGACACCTGTACTCTCCCTGCTGACCCATGTCTTCCACCCTCCTGCTGACCCCTGTCCTCTGCCCTGCTGACCCCTAACCTCTGCCCAACTGACCCCTGTCCTAGGCTCTTCAGGCCCCTGTACACTGTCCTGACCCCTGACCACTTCTCTATTGACCCCCATCATCTGCCCTGCTAACCCCTGTCCACTGTCCTGCGAATCCCTGTTCTTTGCCTTCCTAAACCATTTTAACTAAATGATTGGGCCAAAATATCAGTGTTCTGCTGTTGATAAAATCCAGATTGTAACTCCTGGCTTTGATAAAACTGGGAGGGATCAGCTCAAGAAGAAGGTGATATATAGTGCAAACCAATTAACAGGGTGACTGGTACTTTATTTGTAGTAAAGTAAATCTATAGTAAAAAAGCTTGGAAGCTGCCATTGATGACTTCTCCTTTTGTAAACACTAGTTCGTTTCTGGACTGCTGTACTTTGATGACTTGGAACACGTATACAGATTACTCATTTTGGCTTTACTTTGCCTTTACTCATCTGCATCTACATTGATCAAGATGACAGTGAAAGTACTGAAGACACAGACAGTCGGGGAAGGAACGTATTTAGAAAGTGGTCTGTATTTCTGTCAGCACAAGTTTCATATACAGTATGTGCAAAAGAAGGCTCAAAGGTGTAGGAAGGTCTATAATACCCTGGGGGGGGGGGGGGGGGGGTGTATAATATGATATTGTAACCATGTAATTGTGGTGGCTGTGAATATGTTCTATAGTAGATAATTTTATTCTATCATTTTAAAAGATATATATACTGTATACTGTACAATAAATTGTTATTTTAATGAACTTTTGGGTCTGCTTACATGGTGACTTAAAAATCCATCTTTATTTTTAAATTAACTATGTACTAGAGAATCAGAGACCAAGAGCAAGGAAGAGAGAGTAAACAAAATGAAAGAACACAAGAGACAAATTGTATAAGAGAGTATGAGAGTTAAAAATAAAGAGTGAGCGAAATATACCCCTACAATGGCTCTTGTTCTTGGTCTTTTTCCATTTGGACCTTCATCTGTTCCAACACTTATTGATGCACTCTTCATTACATAAAATAAAATCAATGAAAAATTCAGTTTTGAAATTGTGGTTCGATTTTACTTGCTGCATATTAGCATTAATAGTGTGATCCACTCTCTAATATCTAAGAAATGTACATTGTAATAAACTAATCAATAATTGATAAAATAACACGCACCGACTTGTTCCACTTGTCAGTAAAAAAAATATCTGCTCTGTTAGTACATTTTCTGAATTGCAACGCTAAAAAATTTTGGGGCTGGCAACCCTGAGGGCTATTCGGAAAAGAAAAAAAAGGCAGGATAGCACAAGGTGCTTGTCAGTGAGAGGCACGTAGCATGCAATCTCAGTTCCTTTTGTATAATATTTAGTAAAATGTATGGTAATCAGTTTAGTTTTAAAACCTGAATTGAGAGAAGCATGCAGACTGCCATGTGAATGACACCCCAACGCTTTGTACAGTAGAGCTTGAAGCACAATGCAGCACAGTGCACTTTAATTCATATACCATCCATCGTGATGTGTTTTGTTGTTAAAAAAGTCATGCCTTTTTTTTTTATCAATTGTGGGGCATTGGCAACACATTATTAATAAACGGCTGCCATAATACAACGCCCATTAATGCATGTTCACTAACACATTGCGACAGAACACTTTAATGTTAACAAGCCCCTAGAAAAGTCACATTTCTAAACCGTCTTTTTGGAAGATCTAAATTTCTCCCACCTTTTAGCCTCATTTACAGATTTGTAAATCATTTAAGCCTAACTCTCGCCAAACCTTTTTTTCTTTTGGTTTTGGGGTTAGTGGGGAAGAGCTGGAATCCCATTCAGGCTTTTATTTGAGCTTTGTGGTTCCATTGGGGAGATTTGGGACAGGAAGTACATGTAAATGTCTCCTTCTTGGACACTCTGCAGCCAGAACCTTTTTCGGTTAAATGGGGTAGGCTTGGAGCCACTGTACAGTTTTTATTGTTATTGTTTTTGTCTTCTTGACCCAGTGACATCCGCAAGACACAAGAAATTAGGGGTACTCTCCTCAATGGGGTCACAAACAACAATAAAAAAATAAATATTTATCTAAAAATTTAAATAAAATTTGCCTGACTTTGGATTTTTAAGAGGTGGCCTCTGTGAAAATGAAATAATTCTCTATATCTGTAATGATGGTTTAAGTGCACTGCTACATGATAAAGTCTGCTAATGGATTTTATTACTGTAACTCCTGAGATAAACACACTCCTGTTATATGTTGATTTTGCTTGACATTCCCAGGCAGTGAGTCATTTTCCCACTCAATGAACCCATTGCATTACTAGAGCTAGTAACTAAATGATATAGAATATTGTCAGAAACTTCCTCTATGAATGGTAAAAAGGAAAAAACTAGCCATTCCTTTAAGAGGCCTAATGCCCCGTACACGGTCGGACTTTGTTCGGACATTCCGACAACAAAATCCTAGGATTTTTTCCGACGGATGTTGGCTCAAACTTGTCTTGCATACACACGGTCACACAAAGTTGTCGGAAAATCCGATCATTCTGAACGCGGTGACGTAAAACATGTAGGTCGGGACTATAAACGGGGCAGTGGCCAAAAGCTTTCATCTCTTTATTTATTCTGAGCATGCGTGGCACTTTGTCCGTCGGATTTGTGTACACACGATCGGAATTTCCGACAACGGATTTTGTTGTCGGAAAATTTTATATCCTGCTCTCAAACTTTGTGTGTCGGAAAATCCGATGGAAAATGTGTGATGGAGCCTACACACGGTCGGATTTTCCGACAACAGGGTCCTATCACACATTTTCCGTCGGAAAATCCGACCGTGTGTACGGGGCATTAGACTGCATTCACACCTTGGCGTTTTGAAACGCTGGCAGATTTGCTGCGATTCTGCCTGCATTTTCAAATAACCGAGGTGTGAATGACAAATCGCAGAACGCACATTTGGGACGCCATTTATTTGAATGGCGCCAAAAATCCTGTTGCGTTTCTGCCGCGTTTGTCATGCGATAAATCTTGCTGCAGTCACGGCAACCTGCATCACGTGAAGCTTGTCACCCAAAAAAAATTCAGGAGCTATTTTTGGGTAACATGCTTCACACGATGCTGGTTGGCGCATTTGCAGCGTGAGTTATCATGCAACATTCGCGGCAGAACCGCACTGTAAGTTTATGTGCCATTCGAACGAATGGCATCTCAAATGTGCATTCTGCGATTTGTCATTCACATCTCGGCCCTTGGAAATCGCAGAGAGAATCACGATCAAAACACAGAGGTGTGAATGCAGCCGGAGGCTTGTTTACACTTGACTAAATTTCTAACTCTTACCAAATGCTCTTATATAGTTAATGTGCTATACTAAGGGCGTTAGACTCCCATTGATGCGCTTTGGTATAGGAGTTAGACTGGCATTTAACAAGCATTAAAGAGGAAGTAAACCCTGGTGGGTTTTACTTCCTCTTTATTTCCCTGCAAGGGTAAAGCATAATGGGCTACTATGCATCGGTCACTTACCTGACACAGAAGCCTGCGCTGTTGCCTCTGTGCCCACGAGCAGGGAGCTTCCATCTTCGCCCCTCTTCCTTCCGGGGCCGAACTCCGGCTCTGTGACTGTCACTCCTGCGCATGCGCGTGGGAGCCGCCAGTCACGGCATGACCCCTATTAGAAACGCCACAATGTGCCCTTTCTAAAGGGCACATGCGCCGATGACATCATGCGACAGAACGCATTATGTTTCATGTCAGCGGAACGCACTTTTTGGAGTTTGATGATGCAAAACCAGACCTCTCTTGCCGCACCCTGATGCAGCATTGAGCCATGAAGCCATTGTTGGAGGTCCTACAACAATGCAAAGCTACTTTATAGGTGGGGGTTCCCCTTCAACCTCTCAGTCACCAAAAACGTGCAGCAATTTATCCTACGGGAAAAAAACATGATTTGTCTCAGTTCCTGAAAGATCTGGAGTTGCCTTTAGTGGACATCCCAGATTGGCGATCTGCACCAGAGATACCACTCCTCACTCGCCCACAGCCCTGGTATCCTGCACGTCGCAGAGGTCGGAACAGAAACTGTGGTGGTGCATCACATCCAATGCAGCAACCCTCCTCTCCCAGAGGGGCACCTTAAGATCTGGTCTTCACTGCTTCCCTATGCTCTACTCAGGATCCCCCCATCCTGGCTGTTGTGAACTTTCTCATGCCAAAATGGGGTACAGGCCTGTACCTCTTTGATAGCGGGGCTCCCCGCCGGACTCGCACTCTTACGTGCTTCACCACTCACACCCAGTAGGTCAACTGCTTGGAGTTATGTCCCCTGTTTGGGACCCCTTGCTGCTCCCCGGACCCCACTCTCTCCCTGCTTGCAGGACTGAGCGATGTCCACTGACCAGCAGTGCCTTTGCACTTAGACATGCCTCTCAGGCATTAGGTTGCTTTTGTGTTCTAATTGTTATTTCACGTATGTTTCAAGATACTGAGGTGCCCCCTGAACCTGATACCATTTTACCTGCTAAAAACTTTCTGTTGTTACAGACTGATCTCATCTCTCAAATCAAGACAGCAGTCCTGGATCATCCTCCATCTCAGTAACTTCATCTTCAGCTGAAGGAGTTCCTCTATTTCCATGCTGAGCAGATCTTTGTTCCAGAGCAATTACGGACAGCAGTTCTCTACATTTGCCATGGCCATCCCTTGGCAGGTCATTTTGGAGTACATAAAACTTCAAATCTAGTTCTTCACTCTTTTTGGTGGTCAGACTTGGTACAAAATTTCAGGACCATGTTAAATGTTGCACAACATGTTTACGAAACAAGTCTGATAGAGCTAAAAATTGGGGTCTGTTAGAACCTCTTCCTGTACCTGATAAGTTGTGAAGCATGATCTGCATGGACTTTATTGTTGAATTACCCCCGTCCGAAGGATTTACCACCATTTTTGTAATTGTGGATCGTTTGTCCAAGATGGCCCACTTTGTGCCCCTGCGGTACCCCTTCCAAAGCAATTACGGACAGCAGTTCTCTACATTTGCCATGGCCATCCCTTGGCAGGTCATTTTGGAGTACATAAAACTTCAAATCTAGTTCTTCACTCTTTTTGGTGGCCAGACTTGGTACAAAATTTCAGGACCATGTTAAATGTTGCACAACATGTTTACGAAACAAGTCTGATAGAGCTAAAAATTGGGGTCTGTTAGAACCTCTTCCTGTACCTGATAAGTTGTGAAGCATGATCTGTATGGACTTTATTGTTGAATTACCCCCGTCCGAAGGATTTACCACCATTTTTGTAATTGTGGATCGTTTGTCCAAGATGGCCCACTTTGTGCCCCTGCGGTACCCCTTCTGCTACAGAATCTGTGGGGTATAATTTACTTCCAGATTCTGGAAATCCTTGTGTGAAGTCTTGGGCATTAAAGAGAAAAATTAACCCTGCGCTCACCCAACAGAAAAGCAGCTCACACAACAAATAGGATTTTGTCAAAATTTCAGTGCATAGACAAGTGTAGCGCTTGTAAAAAAACTTATATAGAGTTATAAGAGTGAAAAACAGTCTATGTCGATCAATAATAAATGCAAAATACAAAATATGACAGATTAACAGATAAAGTCTCTGATGTTCTTCAGGTGTTTTTTAAACTGAAAGAGGCTGATGTTAGTCCAAAAAAGTATATAATTTCTTATTCACCACGTGGGTAACGCATGCAAAGATGTGATGGACCCTCCACATAGAAAAAAAGTGAAGGCTTACCAGAAGGATTGAACTCATAAGAACGTACGTTCAATGAGTCAATCTAGCTTGTAGCCCCAACGGGCAATCAAAGGGAAAGACCTCACGATTAGATGGCGACAAAACTCCAAAACATATCCAGACTCCTGACGGAACTTTAAAATGGATGGCAGACCTTCCCACAGATCATCTCAGATGGATAGCCCATATAGGAATAAAGAAGGGGGGGCCACATAGCATAATACCGTTTTGAAAAACAGATTTATTAAAATAAGTAAACAACTTACATTTCAGTAGTAAAAAAAAGCTCTTCAAGTAAAATTATGGCAGGCAGTGGAGTCTTCCGACGCGTTTCGTCTTATTAGACTTCATCTGGGGTACTCACCCACTGCTGCCATACCCCTTAATATAGATATCTTAGCCCCCTTAATGAGGATACAGCTCGTATCTTAATTTTGTAGACACTTCCGGGTTTAGCCAAGATGGCGGACCCGCGTGCGTTCCAAGCCTTGATTTCGTGTGTGTATGTGCGTTCCAACACTATACTAGGATGATATTGTGAGGAATAAATGAGATTAGGAGTGTAGGGATAAAATAGGGATAGAGACCACTTCCTTATAGGGATGTCCACAATATAGAATTACTGTTATCACTCTCCATTCTCTGGTGGAGAGTATAATCCGAGATATGGAAGAACGAGTAGCCAGACGTGCGTCACTCCGTCAGGCGGGGTGAATGCACGTTTACACTGTTTATTATCTGCCTATCACCCACAGACAAACGGTCAAATGGAGATAACGAAGCAGACCTTGGAACAATATTTGCATTGTTTATCTTCTTTTGCACAAGATGACTGGGCTTCTCTTTTGCCGTTAGCGGAGTTTGCCTATAGTAACTCAATACATTCTGCTATCAAACACCTTTCTTTGCAAACTACGGGTTTCACCCATCCTTCTTGCCTGATGTCCCCCAAGAATCTTTGGTACCAGCAGTACAGGATCGTCTGGAGTTCTGGAGGTCCAATAACCAGTTCTTGCAAGAAGCTATTACCAAATATCAGGCAAATATTAAAATATTCTATGATAAGAAGAGGAGGGGTAATATAGACCTGAAACCTGGGGATAAGGTATGGCTATCTACTGCAAACCTAAAGCTGGCTTGTCCCTCAAAGAAATTAGGACCAAGGTACATTGGCCCATTCCCAGTAAAGAAGAGGATTAATGCTGTAGCCTTTGAGCTAAGCTTGCCAGAGAGTTTGAGAATTCATCCAGTGTTTCATGTGTCCCTCTTAAAACGGTCTGTGGCTGATCCTTTTCCTGATCGGGAACCTGAGACTCCTGCTCCACTGCTTGTCAAAGGAATTTAAGAATTTGAGGTTGAAGCTGTCCTGGATTGCTGGAAGAGAAGGGGCCAAACTCAGTTCCTTATTAAGTGGAAGGGCTATGGCCTTGAAGATAATTCATGGGAACCTTCCTCTAATGTGCATGCTCCACGATATTCTCCTAGAGAATAAAATGGCGGTCATTGCAATACTTTTTGTCACACGGTATTTGCGCAGCGGTCTTACAAGCACACTTTTTTGGAAAAAATTCACTGTTTTGAATAAAAAAATAAGACAACAGTAAAGTTAGCCCAATTTTTTTTTATCTTACGAAAGATAATGTTACGCTGAGTAAATTGATACCCAACATGTCACGCTTCAAAATTGCGCCCGCTCGTGGAATGGCGTAAAACTTTTACCCTAAAAAATCTCCATAGGCGACGTTTAAAAAATTCTACAGGTTGCATGCTTTGAGTTACAGAGGAGGTCTAGGGCTAGAATTATTGCTCTCGCTCTAACGATTGCGGCGATACCTCACATGTGTGGTTTGACCACTGTTTTCATATGCGGGCGCTACTCACGTATGTGTTCTCTTCTGCGTGCGAGCTCGTCAGGACGGGGCACTTTAAAAAAAAAAAAAATTCTTATTTATTTTACTTGAGTTTATTTATTTTTTCACAGGTTTTTTTAAAAAAAAAAATTGTGTCACTTTTATTCCTCTTACAAGGAATGTAAACATCCCTTGTAATAGAAAAAAAGCATGACAGTTCCTCTTAAATATGAGATCTGGGGTCAAAAAGTCCTCAGATCTCATATTTGGACTTAAAAGCAATAGAATAAAAAAAAATAAAAAAAATTGTCATTTGAAAAAATGACAACAGAAAAATGGCCCTTTAAGACGTATGGGCGGAAGTGACGTTTTGACGTCGCTTCTGCCCTGCTATAGTATGGAGACGGGTGGGGGCCATCTTCCCCTCACTCGTCTCCATACCCAGCCACGGACAGGTCCTGATCACCTCCACCGCTGCCGACAGCTCCGGTAAGAGGCGGAGGGCACGGGAGGGCGGCGGGAGGGGGGGCGTCCCCTCTCCAACCACCGATAACGGGGATCTCACGACGAATCTGCTGCAGAGACCACCATTATCGTAAACAGGACCGCCGGCTCAAAAGATGGATACCTCGGTTGTGGCAGCAGCTGCTGCCGTTACCGAGATATCCATCTTTAAACTGCCAACATATATGTACAGGAGCCGGTCGGCAAGTGGACGCAGCACGTGGTGTTAGTACAGCAATCTCTCCTGCTGTGCTATTGTGTTCTGACAGGGGGACGCCCCCCCCCACAAGAACACAGCAGTCAGTAGGAGGGGCTTGGGGGCCATGATTAAACAAAACCAGGGCTTCCTTGTACCTATAAAATATGTTGAGGCTGAGTCTTCCATAATTGCTATTGTGTTAGGCCCTGCTGTTACCCCCTGACTGTTCATATGTAGTGATTTGGGATTGTGGGCAGAATATTGCTGCGATTCTGCCACCGTGCCCTTATTCCAAATCACACTGGAATGCTGGCAAAATGCAGCACATGTGTTTGTGTTCCAGTCATTTTTTGCGGCACCAAAACATGGTGTGATTTTGGATGTTTGTTGTGCAATAAATCGATCAACATTCACAGCAAAACCACACCACATTTTGGTGCCAGCAAAAGAGGGTGATTAAACAGAACCACCCCTTGACCACCTATCTCTAAATGAACATAGCCTACAGAAGATAAGCAGAGACTGCGGATGGACTACAGGAGATAACCAGAGACTGCCGATGGACTACAGGAGATAACCAGAGACTGCAGACAGATTACAGGAGATAATCAGAGACTGCGGATAGATTACAGGAGATATCCAGAGACTGCTGATAGATTACAGGAGATAATCAGAGACTACGGATGGAATACAGGAGATAATCAGAGACTGCGGATGAATTACAGGAGATAACCAGAGACTGCGGACACAACGTACTACAGGAGCCGTTTCTAAAATTCTACCTTTCAGCAATGCACAGCTAAACAGTTGGTAAACAACACTGGCAGGGTTTCAGCATAGCAGTCTATAGGCAGTCTTTATGGAGAGAAAGACCTACCTTGCCAGCCAGGTTCACCTCTGACTCTCAGAGGTCTGGGGGCAGGGCTTTCAGAGGTCCCGGGGCAGGGCTCTCAGAGGTCTGAGGCTCTCAGTTCTCCCACTCGGTTTCTCTGCTCCAAACCTATACAGGCTGCATGGGGCAGGGTCTGAGCATCAGTGAAGCTCATCAACCCGCCTCTCCTTCCTGCAAAAGCCTCCCTCCGCCGAAGCCGAGCCCAACAGCCTGGGTCGGTGCGCCTGGGAATCTGGCAGTGTAACAGCACGCCAGGCACACATCAGTGTGGGTGAGTCAGTGGCAAGTGCAGAGCCCAGTGTCTCTAGTTAAAAGCAGCACACTGGAGCTCCACCCATTCCTCCTGCCAGAGCCTCCCTCAGCATAAGCCAAGCCCGACAGCCTGGGCCAGCGTGCCTGGTGGCCGGGCAGTGTAACAGCACGCCAGGGAACACATCAGTGTGGGTGGACCAGTGCTGAATGTGGCGGCGGCAGCAGAGGCGCAACCACCGCCACTAGTTAAAGGCAGCACACATAATATTTACTACTTCTGCACTGACGCTGGGGGGTTGAGACCCCCCCCTTATCTACATCCCTGAATTATATATCAAAGTGACATATTTTGTGAAAACCAATAAATAAAGCCGTGGCCATTTTCAATCCAACTGGTGTCAATTGTTTTATTATTGCATGTCTGGAGTTCATGCCGCCTACAATACCATGGGAGAAAAAGGGGTATGCCTGTATTAAGGCCCCCTTCCCTCATGGGATCATGGCAGTTGGAAGGTTTCAAGTCCCCCATTCAATTGAATTCAAGGGGGGGACTTGCGATAGTTCAGGGAAGATCCCATGTTAGGGAACCTTTTGGAAGCCACAACGGGTCAGTTGTGATAGGTGGAGAAGGGTGAGCTAGCGCTTTTGAAGTTTCCAGAAGCAGGCTCAGTGTGAGAAAACAGTCCACTGTATCAGGGCAGCCTTGCAGGGGGAGTTGAAGCACACTTTCTGTCTCTCTCTCTCTCTCTCTCTCTCTCTCTATTTAACCACTTCAGCCCCGGAAGAATTTACCCCCTTCCTGACCAGAGCACTTTTTGCGATACGGCACTGCATCACTTTACTTGACAATTGCCCGGTCGTGCGACGTTGCACCCAAACAAAACTGTGCTGCACAAATATGTAACTATAGATGTAGGTTCTTGTGTCCAGTTGTGAAAATGCTAGTGGGTCATGTCTCTACATTCCCAATTTGGCACTTAAGATGGTCATGCACTATGCAATCTGATTGGTCAATCTCTGTACAACTCGATGTTTCGGCAAAATAGGTAAGACTAAATAGGTAAGAACACTTTTCTGTTTTTTGTAATGTATTAAAATATTTGTGTGAAAATCGAAAAAAAAAAAAAAACATTTCAAAGATATATTAGAAGTAATAGGAATGAAATTAGCATCAAAAGGGTTAATTAAGTGAGAACAACTACTAATTGCCTAACAAGACACCTCCAATGAGATGGGCGTGCGCTATTATCAATGAGAAAACAGCAGTTACGCTCCCACCAGTTGCCGTTTGTATATTTATTATCATTCTCAATCAATTATTTATCTGGCGAACGAAATGAGGTATGAAACGGAGCAGCGCATTGTTCTTAGTAAATTAGCCCCATAGTGTCAAGCCGTGCCTGTGGATGGTTCCCTACTGCCTGAGCCACTGGGAAAATTCCTTCTGTGTAGAGCCCTTGTTATGCCCTTCTCCTTGATCTTGGACCCTGGCCCCTCCCATTGTCCAGCTGTAGGCAGTCACATGATTTAGTGACCTACAAATCATCACTTCCCCTTCCTGTCTTTGCCCTAGTATAGGTTCCTGCATGTTATTGTGTGGCTGCTTGCTGGCGTTGTGTGTTCCTGACACCGCTTCTTGGATTACCCCTTGGATTAAAGCTGATTTTGTTGCTGGCCCTGCCTGTTCCCGATGCCGTCTTCTGATTGACCCCCATGTACTTCTGCCCTGGTCTACTGACTGATTGTTTAGGATTGCCCTTTCTCCCATCTGGTTCCTGTCTTTGGCCTCTACTAACCGCAAAAGTTATTTGCTGGTGGTTCCTTTTTAGGCTGTTTGCACCTTCTATTGTGGTTCCTTAATACTGGCTGCAGGATCTCAACCATCCCTTCACCTGATACTGGGATAACAAGACTACTGGTCAGGAAACCGGAGTGACGGTTGGAATCTCCTGGCAGACCTGACATTATACTAGGGCCAGATGGACCTCAGTGACCTGGTGCAGGCAGTCTCTCTTCAGGGACAGCTGTGCGGTGAGCAGGCCAATCGTGTACAGTCATTGGAGGAGAAATGAGATCCTATTAGATGTTATCCTTTTTGTCTACTGCACATGGTGCTAGTCCTGCTACATCTAATAACCAAGAATCTGGGGCTGGGGAACCTGTTGTCGTGTCTAACCCCCAGAGTTCTCCCACTCCTAAGATACCTCTCCCTGAGAAGTATGATGGGAACCCCTTGGATTGCAGGGGATTTCTCAATCATTGCCGGTTGCGTTTTACAAATCAATCTTCTGTGTTTGCCTCTGCTCAAGCCAAGGTGACATTTATTATTTCCTTGCTAAAGGGCAGAGCTTTGTCCTGGGTGTCAACTCTTCTTGAGAATGATTCTCCTATGCTTACCAACTACCCCACGTTTATGAAAACCTTAGAGGAAATATTTGATGTTCCTGGCAGAGTAGCTGCAACTGAGTCCTGTATTCTTGCTTTACATCAGGGTAAACGCACGGTAGCATCTTATGCCACTGAATTCCTCACGCTTGCGGCAAAGACTACCTGGGACAATTGCACCCTTAAGGCAGAGGTCTTGCAGAACACATAAAGGACGAATTAACCTACCGTGAGGTCCCAGTGGCCCTGGAGGATTTCATCAATTTGTGTATCCTGGTGGACACTCTCTTCTCTGCAAGCCGGTTAGAGAGAGGGTGGCAGAGACAATTTATTCCTCGCAGATTTGATGCTAAATCTCCCCCTTAGCATTTACTAGCCCCTTCTGTTCCTTCTACTGTCGGGTCTGAGGAAGAACCTATGGATGTAGGGGCTGTGCGTTTGTCTGATGGTGCGGCCAGAAAACTTCCAGGGCTAAATGGGTGATCGAGGAGCCCCATTAGTCCATGCTGTTTTGAATCCTCCTCATGAGACTAGTAGTCCCTATATCCTTGTCCTGGAATGATAAGTGCTGTTCCACAGTTGCTTTTATTGATGCTGGTGGGGTATTTCTGGATGCAGCGCTGGTTAAGTGTCTTCAGATCCTGACTGTTCCTAAAGATCCACCGCTCTGTGTAACTACTCTTGGCAGAGACCCTCTTGGTGATGGACTTATCATTCACAAATCCAAGCCTCTTTCCTTCCTGTTGGGCGCTCTGCATTTTGAAGTCTTATCGTTTGACATTATTCCGTCTCCTAAGTACCTAGTAATTCTCATTTTCCTTGGTTATGTAAACACAACCCGTCTATTGACTGGTCCTCTGGTCAAATTTCTGCTTGGAGCACATCCTGCCATGTCAACTGTCTCCAAAAGGTAGTACGTGATGATGTGTCCATTCATATGGTGACTCCTGCCCCTGAATTACCTGAGGCCTTTGCCGATTTTTCTGATGTGTTTTCTGAAAAGGAAGTGGAGGTTTTCCCTGCCCACCGCCCTTACGACTGCGCTATAGATTTGCTACCCGGGGCTCCCCTACCTAAGAGGAGAACCTATCCTCTCAGCCTCGCGGAGACTAAGGCGATGGAAGAGTACATCAAAGACAGTCTAAGGAAGGGTTTCATTTGCCCTTCCACCTCTCCCATGGGGGCAGGGTTTTTTTTTTGTGGAGAAGAAAGATGGAGGACTTGGGCCCTGCGTTGACTACAGGGCTCTTAATAGAATTACTGGTACCCTCTCCCCTTAATTACTGAGCTGTTTGACCGTGTTCGAGGATCCAAGATCTTCACCAAACTGGACCTTCGTTCTGCCTACAATCTCATCAGAATCAAAGCCCGGGGACAAATAGAAGACAGCTTTCTATACTCGTAGGAGGCATTGAGTGTCGTGTGATAACATTTGGTCTTTGCAATGCCCCTGCTGTGTTCCAAGAGTTGGTAAATTTCAACAATTCAATTTTAAGGGATCTACTCAACATTTTTGTCTACTTGGACGATATTCTCATTCACTTTAAGGATTTACAGCATCATTGTTGCCATGTATGCACTGTTCTCCAATGTTTAAGAGATCATAGGTTGTATGCCAAACTTTCCAAGTGCTCCTCTGAACTACCGGAAATACCTTTCTTAGGGTATATAATCTCATCCAAAGGATTCCATATGGATTCCAAATAGCTCGATGCCATCTTACTATGGCCCAGACCAACCACTTTAAAGGAAATTCAGCGATTTCATTGCATTCTGTAATCACTACCAAAAAAAATTATCAAGAATTTTTCTAAGATTTTGGCTCCCATCACTGCTCTCACTAAAAAAGGGACTAACTGCTCTCTGTGGTCTCCAGAAGCTGTGGAGGCATTCAATCTACTAAAGTCTGCTTTCTGCTCTGCTCCTGTTCTCCACCACCCTCAGCCTTCTACTCAGTTTTCTTGGAGGTTGATGCCTCCGAAGTAGGCGTTGGAGCAGTATTATCTCAACGAGATCCTACTTCCAATAAACTTCATCTGGTCGCCTTCTCCAAGAAATTCTCTGTCCAACAAAATTACAACATAGGGAATAGAGAGCTTGACCAAAAGTTCAACATTCCTGGAATGGAGACACTTTTTAGAAGGCACGGAACTTCCACTTATGATTCAGACTGACCATAAAAACCTGACCTACCCGGAGAAGGCCCAAAGACTGATAAGCCCGCTGGGCACTTTTCTTCTCCTGGTTTAACTTGGTGCCCGGAATGAATGTTACCACAAAGAACATCAAAGCCAATGCCCTGTCTCGACAATTCCCTTCCGAGAATATGCAAGAACCTCTGGATCATATTCTTCCCGCGCGAATCATCTCTCAACTGAATACGACCCTACAAAGGAACTTGTTGGCTGCACAATCTGGAGCACCTTCCAATCTTTCAGTTTCACCCAATACCTTGTTTGTTCCCAAGAATTACGGAAAGAAGTTTTGCAATGGGCCCATGGGCAGAAGGTATCCGGACACTCTGGTATTAATCAAACCTTCTTACGCTTGAAATCACTGGTTTGGTGGCCTACCTTAAAGAGGGATGTGATAGCCTTTGTTAGAGCTTGTTCCGTTTGTGCGGCCATCAAGATGCATTGATCTGTTCCACAAGGTCTACTACAACCGTTACCTGTTCCTCATGCTCCCTGGACTCCTATTGGATGGATGGATTTTATTGTGGATTTATGGACTTACCCACCTCTAGTGGGAATACCGTCATTTGGGTTGTAGTAGACCCAAAATTGGCCCACTTCATTCCTATGCCCACACTACCGTCTGCTTCTAGCTTAGCTCAATCCTTTATTTAAAATGGCATTTCTGTCTATTATTAGCAACAGAGGCCCTTAACCGCTTTCCACCCGCAGTACGCCAAATGACGTCCTTGGCTTTGAGCAGGGATATCTGAGTGATGCCTGTAGCTAGCCAGCACCAGATGTTGAGCATGGAGAATTCCAGCGGACCAGATGGTTACCAGAGTCTCTATGATTGTTCGGATGCCGGGCGCGATGTTATGGCGTTACGGCTGGGAAGCGTGGTTTATTTATTTTTTTTTATTTAAGGCTTTCCAGCCTAGAGGTGAGATGTGTCTTATAGACCCCATATCTCACTGTAAAGTGCACCTGTCATGCTTATTCCTATTACAAGGGATGTTTACATTCCCTGTAATAGAAATAAAAGTGATCAAAAAATTTTGGGGGGGGGGGGGGGGAAGTTGACAATATTGTCAATTGAATTGACAATAAAAAAAATAAAAATTTTTTAAAGCGCCCCTGTCCCCGTGAGCTTGCACGCAGAAGCGAATGCATATGTAAGTCCCGCCCACATATGAAAACAGTGTTCAAACCACACAAGTGAGGTATCACCGCGAACGTTAGAGCGAGATCAATAATTTTGGTCCTAGACCTCCTCTGTAACAAAACATGTAACCAGTAAAAATTTTTAAAGTGTCGCCTAAGGAAATTTTTAAGTAGCAAAGTTATGGCGCCATTCCACGAGTCTGCAATTTTGAATCGTGACACTTTGGGTATCTATGTACTCCGCGTAACTTCATCTTTCACATAGGGCTAACTTTACTTTTTTCTTTAGCACAAAACTGTTTTTTTTTTTTTTTTTTTTTTAAAACGCATTCGAAAAATTGCTGCGCAAATACCGTGCAAGATAAAAAGTTGCAGAATGTCAGAATTGGCCTGGTAGGCAAGTGGTTAATTCATATCCTCGTTCTGGAGGCCTGTTTGCAAGCATCTAAGAGATCAAGAATTCCCTGTCTTCGAGATACCACCCACAATCTAATGGCCAGATGCAAAGGGACAATCAAGACTTGGAGATTTATCTAAGGGCTTATATCCAAGCTGCCTTTGGGTATCCACCATGAACATTAAACTGCGACAACCTTCTCCCTAGTTAGGTCCTAGATTTAGAGGACCTTTTCGCATTCTTTGTCAGGTCAACCCGGTGGCTTATAAACGACGCTTGCCCCCCACCTTCAAATTTCCAATAAGTTTCATGTATCCTTGCTTAAACACTTTGTCAAGAATAGGTTCTCTCTACCCTCTGGACGTTCTTCTCCAGTCTCTGTGGATGACCATCAAGAGTATGAAGTTAGTAAAATTCTGTATTCCCGATGTAGGGGTAGACAATTGCAGTTTCTAGTGGACTGGAAGGGCTACTCCATTGCACAAAGGACTTGTTACTTTTTTTGGAAAAAATTCACTTTTTTGAATAAAATACAACAGTAAAGTTAGCACATTTTTTTTTATATTGTAAAAGATAATGTTACGCCGAGTAAATTGACATCCAACATGTCACGCTTTAAAATTGCACCCGCTCATGGAATGGCGTCAACTTTTACTCTCAAATCTCTACAGGTTGCATGTTTTGTGTTAGAGGGCGGTCTAGGGCTAGAATTATTGCTCTCGTTCTAACGATCGTGGCGATACCTCACATGTGTGGTTTGGCCACTGTTTTCATATGCGTGCGCTACTCACGTATGCGTTCGCTTCTGTGCGCGAGCTCGTCGGGACAGGGCGTTGAAAAAAAATTTATATATATTTTACATGATTTTAAAAAAAATTGTGTCACTTTTATTCCTATTACAAGGAATGTAAACATCCCTTGTAATAGAAAAAAGCATGACAGGCCCTCTTAAATATGAGATCTGGGGTCAAAAAGACCTCAGATCTCATATTTACACTAAAATGCAATAAAAAAAAGTAATTTAAAAAAATTACATTGAAAAAAATGTGCCTTTAAGACGTATGGGCGGAAGTGATGTTTTGACGTCGCTTCCACCCAGCAGTGTCATGGAGTCGAGTGGGTGCCATCTTCCCCTCACTCGTCTCCATGCACAGCTAGGCAACAGACGCGATCGCCTCCATCGCTGCCGACGGCTCCGGTAAGAGGCGGAGGATGCCAGATCGCGGCGTGGGGGGGCCCTCTCCCACCACTGATTAAAAGTGATCTCGTGGCAAATCAGCCGCAGAGACCACTTATCTTGTAGCCGGCCGAAAACAGGGATACTGGGGTTATGGCAGCTAGCTGCTGCCATAAAGATATCCGTCCCCAAAAAAGGGATGTACATTGGCGTGCGGCGGTCGGCAAGTGGTTAAGGTAGAAGTATGGGCAAAACTTTTTTCATTTTGGACAGCGCTTAACCCCTGCCAGATTTTTTTTTTTTTAACTATCTGTGTCCCATTGCAGAAATTTCCTTTCACTTCCCGTCCTATAGCCAAACAGGCAGTAGGAGGAAATTCCTGTAAATTAAGGGAATTCCTTGGGGACCCCTAGGTCACCAGAACTAGTAACCCCATTGGAAGATTTCCCCTTTATCACTTTTCTGGGGACAACCCAAAATCTGGGATTTTCTTTTACTGTCTTTCTTCTACTTTCTTTACTAAAACAAAATGTTTTGCCCTTAGTTGCACTTTAATATTCTGTCCAGTAGAGTTCATTTACACTCAAATCCATGTGCAATATGCAGATTTTAGCTTTTTTTTTTTTAGGAAGCATTACCTGCCAGGATTTCTGGCATTCAAAGGGGCTTTTACAGATACCCTGTGTGCATGAGGCCTTAAGATTTAGCATCCAAAGGGAACGTGTTGTGGCTTTGTCTGCTCTTTCTAATATGGACAATATTAAATACTAATGATGATAAAGTTTTTTTTCTTTTATTGTTTTAGTCAGATAAATATGAAATCGTGCTCTTGAATAGGCTGTATTGTTTGTTTCCAGCCATCAGGTAGAGCATTTAGCCCCTTTTTAGATATTTTCCAGGCTATCATCTCTAATGTAAACAATTCTTTTGTTTACAGAGCTCAATAGACCAAGCTGATATTTACACACACGTTCATAAGCCAGAGTGGGCCACCCCAGTCTCTTAATCTTTCTGTCTGCTTGTTAGGACATCTCCAAAGAAAATATAAAAGTAAACAGCTCCTGCTGTGCTCTCGCTTTAGAAAGTTATGTTCTATGACATTTGTGTGATGGCTGCATACTGTATTCATGGCCCCCAACTGTCCTTTTGAGAATAAATCCCTTAGTCCTTCGTGCAGCCTCTGTTGTCCCCCTTTTTTGTTTAATGTTTACAGTTCCATAGGAAATGTACTGTTTTACTACCACACATTTTATGCTGCACTATTTTTTTTTTTTTTATCCAGCCTCTATTTTACTGCATTTGTTGTTTTGAGAAGCCAATATAACCTGTTCTGCATTTTTTTTATTTGTTGCATACATGTAAAAATCCTTTTGCTTTGGCAATAAACCTACTTTAACCCCCAGAACATTATATATTTTCTGCAAGCAAAGGCCCTGTATGATTAAAAGGTATTAGTTGAAATGTTTTATGTCACATGATATTTGCGTAACTGTTTATTAAATACAAATTTCTACTGCAGCCATCAGATTGTGATTAAAGGTTCACTCTTTGGATGTACATAGTACATCCAGAGAGCTAAACTAGTTAAAGAAAAAACAGGGATGAAAATAGCACTTGTCTTAATTATCAAGTCATTTTCTGCATATTAGATCTTTGTGGTCCATGTAACCAGGGCCACGACAGGGGCATGTCCATAAACTGTGTGGTTGGGAGGTATGTGTATTAATTGTTTAAACTGCGTAAACAAGTAAGAAGGCTGGGCTCCCCTAAGCCAGTACTAATAGGATAGTTTAAGCTGGTGGCTCTGAGTGATGTGATTTCACCATTCAGACATTGAGCAATGAAGAACCCTCAGTCAATGACACATGCTGAGGTATTATATAGCTACCTGTCCCCTGTTCAGCCCTATGATCACAGATTCTGGCAGAGGGAAGTCCTCCAGCACCAAGTTTCTTTTTCGGCTCTGAGATGGCATATAAAGGAATGCTGAGAGCCACAAAGAAGGCAGATACTGGAAAATGTGAAAAGGTATATCAAAATAATCCATGTCCTTTAGCAACACCCAATTTTCATCATGTACATCAATAACTGTGACATCATTTGTACACTTTGCAAGATGCACTTTCTTTAACCCCAAGAAATCTGTCCCTACCATGAAAAGGCAAGTTTTTTTGTGTTTCTCCGTCCGGGTCGAAGGCTTCCCTATCAGTAACTCAAGCCAAGGTATCAGCCTGGCAGCTCAAGAATTTGCATTCACTCAAGGAGAGGTCAGTCGTGGCATCCTACACAACAGGTGTACTTTAAAAACATATAAAAATATAAATTTTGAATATAAAAATTGTCCCCAAGCCTTTTAAGGATAAAGCTGAACATTACCTTGCATTCTCCTTGAACAACCTCCTTTAGATCTACTAACAAGTATGTAGTGCAAGGTCCTGGCCGACTGGAGATACAGTAAATTCAGGTACTCCATAATTTTGGTAAATTCAAAGGTGATTGTAAAGGAATGAATAAAGCACATTCCAACATTTTTTGAAACTCAAAATCCTAGTCCAGCACTGGCCTATCTGCTGAAAGGCCAGGTGAGCGATAAGTTCAACATTCCATGTTGGTTTTTGTATAATTATTTCAGATTAACATTTCAAAGACTGTGTAATGGCTTCTGGAGATTATGAAAACTGTTTTCAGTTGGTGGAAAAACGATATAATCTGGCACAGAGATTACTTCTTGTCCCTTTGAAGAAAAAAAGGACTTACTGTTATTGTGGAGCCACTTTTTGCCAAATATAGCAGCTATGAAGCAATGGACTTTATAAGTGCCAAATGAGACCGATTCTGTATAGGTGTGGATACTTTTGAATGCAAAATGTAACTCTTTTAATTTGGGCCCATTAACATCTTTTAGGTGCTTTTAAAAGACAATTATTGACTTATAAAAAAAATAAAAAATGATACTCATCTAGGAGGATGCAGCATTAATCCATTGCTGTATCTGTCCCCTGCCGACTCTATATTCCTGTGACCTACAGGAGAAGTATAACCAAAATAGCTTTGGCTATACTTCTCCTTTTAATGCACATGTGTTATAACTTGTTATGTCTTGTTTAACCACTTGCCGCCAAATCCCGTAACTGTACGTCATTTGACTTCAAGTGATTAAACAGCTGCAGGCATCACACCGGTACCGTTTTTAGAGTCGATGGTTGGCTCTCTTGTAATGACAATGGATTCGGCTAAGCAGTCACTCGATTGTCATCACAAGCAGTGGGAGGGGAGGTTCCCCCCCACCCTTGCTTCTGCTGCTCCCCTAGGCTCTCCTGTCTTTTGTCCCACACATGTGAAGTATCACCGCAAACATTAGATCATGGGTAGTAATTCTAGCACTAGACCTCCTCTGTACATCTAAAGTGGTAACCTGTAAAGGCTTTTTAAAGCGTTGTCTATAGATAGTAAAATTTACGTTGTTTGTGGCCGTTGTGCGGGCGTGCACAATTTTAAAGAGTGGCATGTTTGATATCTTTTTACTCGGCATGATATCTTTTATATTTTACAAAAAATATTTTATTTTTTAATTTTTTTTTTTCAAAAACTATTTGAAAAACCACTGTGCAAATACTGTGTGACATAAAAAATTGCAAAACCCACCATTTTATTCGCTAGGGCCTCTGCTAAAAAATGTATAATGTTTGGGGTTGTAATCGCAAGCTAAAATGATTAGTAAATTATATAAATTGATATGTAAAATTTGACTTTTCCTGCATATTTCAAATTTAACCCTGCCCCTCCCACTTTCCAAGCCTCCCTATTGGTCAGTGAGGCTGTCCATCAGATTGATTGCGCAACAGGGAGGCTAGGGTGGTTTTAGGGGAATACCTAAACTTTTAAAAGAAAATAAATTTAATTCAGATTCCTATTCAGTTGCCTATGTCACTGAATCTACAAAATGATTTAACATGTGGCTTTCACTTGAAATAACCCTGGCTTATGTATTGCTTCATCATATGCTTAGTTTGAATTGACTTTGTGACAGATTTACTTTAAACTGAAAGACAGAAAGCTAAAAGATTTACTTTTACAACATTCTGAGCAAAAGATGAGGGTGATTGCAATCTATGAATGTATATAAATCACTGTCAGGGCTGTTTTTAAAATACAGAGGAACAAGTGAGACACTGACATAGAACACCACTATATATGGGAAGAGAAAACTGTATATACATTCTTTAGCATATTGTCAATATTTTACTGCTCTATATACTCCCAATTAAGTGCTAAAAGAGAAAACAGCATATTATCACCAAATAATTATGACTTTTCTAGTTTGTTTCCTTTAGCTTCAAACCTAGTTATCTGCAAATTTAAAATAGTAGAATACCGCCATCCTTTTACCCTTCATGGTCATTTTTTTTGTCTCTTGGGGTCAAGGCCATTTTATTAAATTTAAAAATAGTGTTTGCCTTGGGTCAAGACATGGAGATATTAAACCATTATAAAATGATCTGAATAACAGACAAGTATACACAGGCGTTCATTTATAATTAATTGATTTGACCTTAAAAAAAAGCACATTTATAGACCACAGCGCTGTGTTTTACAAATATGCTCTTTAAATGGTTTATTTCCAGACTCTTCATTCATTTTACTGAGTAGAAAAGGGAGGAGAGCACAGTTGATAGGCATGTGACTGAGCTCTCCTCCTATCATGAATTGTTCTCTGCAGTATTATTCAGAGGACACATCAATGAATGCTACAGGCTCTACTCTGCAGCCTGCATTTTATGAATGATGCATTGGTGGTTAGCACTTCTTCTTTGCAGCACTGGGGTGCCTAGTTTGAATCCCTGGTATGAATGCATCTGTCTGCATCTATCTATATGGAGTTTTCATGTTCTCCCTGTGTCTGCATGGGTTTCCTCCAGATAGTCTGTTGACCTCCAACACTCCGAAGACATGCTGATGGGTTAAGCTGCTGAGAAAGAATTTTATCTCATGGGTTCATTAGAATGGGGCAATGTAATGAATAGTGAAGGAAAGTCTGTCCCTAGTTTGAATTAGGGAGTTTGGTGACTTTAGATACTGTATTGCATAACATGTAGTGATGCAATAAGTGCCACCAGTATGTGGAAGAGATGCCTGACTGTGCTATGGCAAGCAGAATACCAGGATTCCTGTGAACAGTAGATCAGCCAGTGAAGTGTGGCAGTTAGGAAGCAACATACATATATATTCACCATTGTTTTATGTAAGTAAATTCCACCAAACACTAATTAACATGTAAGTAGGTGCTTGATTGTATTAACTATTTCCTTGGTTAAGTGTATTTTATGCTGGGTAAGTTGCACTAATTAGTTAATGTTGCCCAGCAGAAGTGGTGCTATCTGAGAGGTAAGGGTTAATTTTGCTGTTCAAGTTTTCCCTGGCTTTTCTGAGGAGTACCACCCTCTGCTGGACAAAACATAAAAAAAGGTAAACTGTATCTAGGTTAATTGCTGTTGGTTGCTCTCTGCATAGGAAGAGAAGGAGAGTGCTGCTGAGAATGTTGGAGTCACTTTGCTACTTTACCACCCCTTGTGGGAGCCTAGCTGGGGTTCCAAGGGAGATAGATTTTGCTGCTAAATGGACTTTTGGACTTTCTCACCTATTTCAGGTATGAACATCTCATAGGGCACAAGGGAGCACCAGGGACAAGTTAAAAGGACAGAGAACTTTGTACAGGAATGTGTATAGAAGATGTCTGAGAACTGTTTATCTGTATGTCATGGCGGGATTAAAGTGGAAGTCCATGCAAAAACTAAAATCCCTGCATCTATAGCCACCAACATTCTAACACTAACCTCTCTAGCCCTGAACATAAAAAGATCAGTATACATCCCTTTTCTGCAGACCATCCGACCCGATCTCCAGCGGCGGAAGCTCTGCTAAGTACACATCCGACAACGGCTGTGAAATTAATGGGAAGTGATGTCACCCATAGAGGCTAAGGGGCTTCCATTGACGGACGCTGACAGCTCAGCGTGGGACCAGAGCCACCGCTGGTATCTGGTCGGATCGCCTGTAGAAAAGGTACATATACAGATTTTTTCTTTTCAGGGCTAGAGACGTTAGTGTTAGAATGTTCGTGGCTATACAGTCAGGTCCTTAAATATTGGGACATCGACACAATTCTAATCTTTTTGGCACTATACACCACCACAAAGGATTTGAAATGAAACAAACAAGATGTGCTTTAACTGCAGACTTTCAGCTTTAATTCGAGGGTATTTACATCCAAATCAGGAGAACGGTGTAGGAATTACAACAGTTTGTATATGTGCCTCCCACTTTTTAAGGGACCAAAAGTAATGGGACAATTGGCTGCTCAGCTGTTCCATGGCCAGGTGTGTGTTATTCCCTCATTATTCCATTTACAAGGAGCAGATAAAAAGTCCAGAGTTAATTTCAAGTGTGCTATTTGCATTTGGAATCTGTTGCTGTCAACTCTCAGTAACAGCTCTTTGGATCTTATATTATCAGTGAAGCAAGCCATCATTAGGCTGAAAAAACAAAACAAACCCATCAGAAAGATAGCAAAAACATTAGGTGTGGCCAAATCAACTGTTTGGAACATCCTTAAAAAGAAAGAACATACCGGTGAGCTCAGCAACACCAAAAGACCCGGAAGACCACGGAAAACAACTGTGGTGGATGACCGAAGATTTCTTTCCCTGGTGAAGAAAACACCCTTCACAACAGTTGGCCAGATCAAAAACACTCTCCAGGAGGTAAGTGTATGTGTGTCAGTCAACAATCAAGAGAAGACTTCACCAGAGTGAATACAGAGGGTTCACCACAGGATGTAAACCATTGGTGAGCTTTAAAAACAGGAAGGCCAGAATAAAGTTTGCCAAACATCATCTAAAAAAAGCCTTCACAGTTCTGGAACAACATCCTATGGACAGATGAGATCAAGATCAACTTGTACCAGAGTGATTGGAAGAGAAGCGTATGGAGAAGGAAAGGAACTGCTCATAATTCAAAGCATACCACCTCATGGTGAAGCATGGTGGTGGTAGTGTCATGGCGTGGGCATGTATGGCTGCCAATGGAACTGGTTCTCTTGTATTTATTGATGATGTGACTGCTGACAAAAGCAGCAGGATGAATTCTGAAGTGTTTCGGGCAAAATTATCTGCTCATATTCAGCAATATGCTTCAGAACTCATTGGACGGCGCTTCACAGTGCAGATGGACAATGACCCGAAGCATACTGCGAAAGCAACCAAAGAGTTTTTTTAAGGGAATGAAGTGGAATGTTATTCAATGGCCAAGTCAATCACCTGATCTGAATTCGCTTGAGCATGCATTTCACTTGCTGAAGACAAAACTGAAGGGAAAATGCCCCAAGAACAAGCAGGAACTGAAGACAGTTGCAGTAGAGGCCTGGCAGAGCATCACCAGGGATGAAACCCAGCGCCTGGTGATGTCTATGCATTCCAGCCTTCAGGCTGTAATTGACTGCAAAGGATTTGCAACCAAGTATTAAAAAGTGAAAGTTTGATGGATGATTGTTAATCTGTCCCATTACTTTTGGTCCCTTAAAAAGTGGGAGGCACTTATACAAACTGTTGTAATTCCTACACCATTCACCTGATTTGAATGTAAATACCCTCAAATTAAAGCTGAAGGTCTGCAGTTAAAGCACATCTTGTTTGTTTCATTTCAAATCCACTGTGGTGGTGTATAGAGCCAAAAAGATTAGAATTGTGTCAATGTCCCAATATTTATGGACCTGACTGTAAAGGCAGGGATTTTAGTTTTTGCATGGACTTCTACTTTAAGGAGTAAGGCCTCGGGATTTAAAAGAAGCTTGTATGTGACCTAAAAACAGTTCCTGGTGTCCAAGAATATTGCAGGCCGAAGTCTCTGGTAGTGAGGGGACTGGAATCTGTGTTAGTGGGGCTGAATGCAGGCTTTGTAACACCAACCCGGAACTTCTGCATTGAGTGAGGGAGAATCTGTCTGAAGGTTTAAAGAATAGGAGGGACACTGGGGGTTATTTACTAAAGGCAAATCCACTTTGCACTGCAAGTGCACTTGGAAGTAAAGTCACTGTAGATCCGAGGGGGACATGCAAGGAAAATAAAAAACAGCATTTTACCTTGCACATGATTGGATGATAAAATCAGCAGAGCTTCCCCTCATTTCAAATCTACCCCTTAGATTTAGAGCGACTGCACTTCCAAGTGCACTTTAAGGGCAAAGTGGATTTGCCTTTTGTAAATAACCCCCACTGTGCTGTGTTGAAGTCTAAATAGTTAAGCAAACATGTAGAAGAACCTCACTTTTAAGATGGATTACTACCTTAACAAGGATTTTTTGTGACAGCAGCTTCAGCCCGCCATTGAGGGCACTAGTGAGAGCTTGCTCCAAGTTCCCGAACATGTTAAGCCCTGCTAGCAAACAGACTAATAAAAATAAATCTGCATAAGAGCATATGACAGCCTATTAAGGTAACCGAAATGAACGCATTGTGTAGAGTGGGGTTGATTTACTAAAACTGGAGAGTGCAAAATCTGGTGCAGCCGTGCATGGTAGCCAATCAGCTTCTAACTTCAACTTGTTCAGTTAAGCTTTGACAAAAAAATGTAAGCTGGTTGGTTTCCATGCCAAGCTGTACCATTCTTTGTTTTGCACCCCCCAGCTTTAGTAAAACAACCCCAGTACCTCTAGTAAGTGCGTCTTAGCCAATAAAAAGGTGCACCATTTGTGAAGTCTTCAAAACTGCTATTTTTGGGGCAGGTAAAAAGTGGATGGCATTGACCATGCTATTGGCTTGTAGACTCCAATGATGTGAGACAGCCAGTACTTCCTTCATTATGTTCCTAACCAGCGCTGAGACATGCAGAATGCTTCTTCCATTTCCTCTTGGCACCCTTTATACTGAAAGTCAAGTAGGCATTCACATTAAAACACGCTGGAACGGGGTTTTAAAGTGGCACTAATAGCGGCACTGTTTAAGCTGATTGGCAGCATTGATTGGCAGCACTGATAGGGGCACTGATTGGCACTGATAGGCAGCACTGATTGGCAATGATAGTAGCACTGATGGGCACTGATTGCCAGCACAGGTTGTCAGCATTGATTGGCACTGATGGGCAAATACTGATTGGCACTGATAGCGGCACTGAAGGGGAATGATAGGCAGCACTTATGGGCACTGATTGGCAGCATTTATTGGCACTGACGGGCAGCACTGGTTGGTGCTGATAGGCACTGCTTGGCAGCATTGATTGGCACTGATGGGCAGCACTGATTGGCACTGACAGTGGCACTGATAGACACTGATATGCGGCACTTATTTCAGTTGTGCACCATCAGCCCCCCCATGAACAATGTGCCTGGCTCATCTCCCCATCCCTGCACTTAGTGCACTGATGGGCACTGATAGGCTGCACTGATTGGCAGCATTGATTGGCACTGATGGGCAGCACTGATTGGCACTGATAGCGGCACTGATTGGCAGCATTGATTGGCACTAATGAGCAACATTGATTGGCACTGATGGGCAGTACTGGTTGGCAGCACTGATAGTGGCAATGATTGGCAGCATGGATGGGCAGTACTGATTGGCACTGATAGCAGCACTGATTGGCACTGATTGGCAGCATTAATTGGCACTGATAGGCAGAACTGATTGGCACTGATAGCGGCACTGATGGGCACTGATTGGAAGCATTTATTGGCACTTATGGGCAAATACTGATTGGCACCGATATTGGCACTGATGGGCACTAGGGATGAGCTTCGTGTTCGAGTCGAACCCATGTTCGACTCGAACATCGGCTGTTCGACCGTCCGTCGAATTGCGAACGATATGGGCCGTTCGCGCCAAATTCGTGTGGCGCGTCACGGCCCATAATTCACTGCGGCATCGCAGTGCATTGCTGGCTGATGATTGGCCAAGCATGCACTATGACCCGCATGCTTGGCCAATCACAGCGCCGTCAGTAGAGAGAGCTGTAATTGGCCAAAGCCAGGGTGGCTTTGGCCAATTATGGCTCAGGGGATTTAGTACACACCCCACACTATATAAGGCCGCCTGCACGGCGGCCCTGTGTAGTGTGTGTTCCGGTGTGCTGAGCGATAGAGAGAGAGAGAGACAGTGTCATTTGATTTGAGTTAGATAGATTAGGCAGAACAGTCAGTCAGTTAGCTGCACTTACAGTGTATTGTGTATATATATGCATCCCAGGTGTTGCATATATATATATACACTGTATTCAGTTTAGCTAGATCCGTTCCTGTTATCTTCTATCTAGACTATTTACATTCAGTGCAGTGTGTCCTGCTCACAGTGTTCAGCTAGATCCGTTCCTGCTATTTACATTCAGTACAGTGCTTCCTGCTCACAGTGTTCAGCTAGATCCGTTCCTGCTATTTACATTCAGTGCAGTGCGTGCTGCTCACAGTGTTCAGCTAGATCCGTTCCTGCTATTTACATTCAGTGCAGTGCGTCCTGCTCACAGTGTTCAGCTAGATCCGTTCCTGCTATTTACATTCAGTGCAGTGCGTGCTGCTCACAGTGTTCAGCTAGATCCGTTCCTGCTATTTACATTCAGTGCAGTGCGTGCTGCTCACAGTGTTTAGCTACATCCGTTCCTGCTGTTTACATTCAGTGCAGTGCGTCCTGCTCACAGTGTTCAGCTAGATCCGTTCCTGCTATTTACATTCAGTGCAGTGCGTCCTGCTCACAGTGTTCAGCTAGATCCGTTCCTGCTATTTACATTCAGTGCAGTGCGTCCTGCTCACAGTGTTCAGCTAGATCCGTTCCTGCTATATACATTTAGTGCAGTACGTCCTGCTCACAGTGTTCAGCTAGATCCGTTCCTGTTATCTTCCTACTGACAGGCAGGCTTGTCTGGTTACAGTATATAAAGCTACCTGAAGAAAATTACAGGTGTTCTTTTTGATCCTATTAGTACCACGGTCAGGCAGCTAGACTATTTACATTTAGTACAGTGTGTCCTGCTCACAGTGTTCAGCTAGATCCGTTCCTGTTATTTACATTCAGTGCAGTGCGTCCTGCTCACAGTGTTCAGCTAGATCCGTTCCTGCTATATACATTTAGTGCAGTACGTCCTGCTCACAGTGTTCAGCTAGATCCGTTCCTGTTATCTTCCTACTGACAGGCAGGCTTGTCTGGTTACAGTATATAAAGCTACCTGAAGAAAATTACAGGTGTTCTTTTTGATCCTATTAGTACCACGGTCAGGCAGCTAGACTATTTACATTTAGTACAGTGTGTCCTGCTCACAGTGTTCAGCTAGATCCGTTCCTGTTATTTACATTCAGTGCAGTGCGTCCTGCTCACAGTGTTCAGCTAGATCCGTTCCTGCTATTTACATTCAGTGCAGTGCGTCCTGCTCACAGTGTTCAGCTAGATCCGTTCCTGCTATTTACATTCAGTGCAGTGCGTCCTGCTCACAGTGTTCAGCTAGATCCGTTCCTGTTATTTACATTCAGTGCAGTGCGTCCTGCTCACAGTGTTCAGCTAGATCCGTTCCTGCTATTTACATTCAGTGCAGTGCGTCCTGCTCACAGTGTTCAGCTAGATCCGTTCCTGCTATTTACATTCAGTGCAGTGCGTCCTGCTCACAGTGTTCAGCTAGATCCGTTCCTGCTATATACATTTAGTGCAGTACGTCCTGCTCACAGTGTTCAGCTAGATCCGTTCCTGTTATCTTCCTACTGACAGGCAGGCTTGTCTGGTTACAGTATATAAAGCTACCTGAAGAAAATTACAGGTGTTCTTTTTGATCCTATTAGTACCACGGTCAGGCAGCTAGACTATTTACATTTAGTACAGTGTGTCCTGCTCACAGTGTTCAGCTAGATCCGTTCCTGTTATTTACATTCAGTGCAGTGCGTCCTGCTCACAGTGTTCAGCTAGATCCGTTCCTGTTATTTACATTCAGTGCAGTGCGTCCTGCTCACAGTGTTCAGCTAGATCCGTTCCTGCTATTTACATTCAGTGCAGTGCGTCCTGCTCACAGTGTTCAGCTAGATCCGTTCCTGCTATTTACATTCAGTGCAGTGCGTCCTGCTCACAGTGTTCAGCTAGATCCGTTCCTGTTATTTACATTCAGTGCAGTGCGTCCTGCTCACAGTGTTCAGCTAGATCCGTTCCTGCTATTTACATTCAGTGCAGTGCGTCCTGCTCACAGTGTTCAGCTAGATCCGTTCCTGCTATTTACATTCAGTGCAGTGCGTCCTGCTCACAGTGTTCAGCTAGATCCGTTCCTGCTATATACATTTAGTGCAGTACGTCCTGCTCACAGTGTTCAGCTAGATCCGTTCCTGTTATCTTCCTACTGACAGGCAGGCTTGTCTGGTTACAGTATATAAAGCTACCTGAAGAAAATTACAGGTGTTCTATCCCAGCTTAGTGCAGCTACAGGCCATTAGTATGTCTGGAAGGCCAAGAAGGAGAGGCAGACAGTCACAAGCCAATAAGAGAGGGCAAGCAGGCTCTGTGTCTAGTGCTGGTCGTGGAGACGGTGCATCCTCATCAGCACGTGGCCATGGGACACGCTTGGCCTTTTTTTCGGCAGCTGGCCGTGTTGAGCCGCAACATGCGGAAGACTTGGTCGAGTGGATGACCAAGCCGTCCTCATCCTCCTCATCCTCTCTCACCCATGCCCAGGGTGCTTTGTCTGGCAAAGCAGCGGCCTCTTCCCTCAGCTCAATGTCATCAGTGACTCCTTCCCTAGCCCCACCATGTCCTCCTGAGGATTCCCTCGAACTGTTTGACCACAGTGTTGGGTACATGCTCCAGGAGGATGCCCAGCGTTTGGAAGGCTCTGATGATGATACTGAGCTCAATGAAGGCAGTAACATGAGCACGGACAGAGGGGGTGCCCAAGAAGGACAGCAATCTGGCAGTCATGCTCCCCCTGCTGCAGCATACTGCCAGGTTTGCTCCAGTGATGAGGAGGGAGGGGATGATGAGGTCACTGACTCAACGTGGGTGCCTGATAGGAGAGAGGAGGAGGAGGAGGAGGAGGAGGAGGTGGCACATCACCAACTAGGCAGGATGCCCTCCAGGGGCCAGCCTAAGGGCAGCACATTGACTGCATCACACCCCAAAGCTCCACATGTGCAGGGCGCTGCAGTCTCTGCGCGTTATTCAAAAAGTTCTTTGGTGTGGGCCTTTTTTGAGACGAGTGCATCAGATCGCACCGCTGCTATTTGCAATATATGTCTCAAGCGTATCTCGCGTGGCCAAAACATCTCCCGCTTGGGTACCACATGCTTGACCAGACATATGTTGACCTGCCATGCAGTTCGTTGGCAAGCGTATCTAAAAGACCCACACCAAAGAACAAAGACGATCTCTCCTTGCTCCTCATCAGCTGAGATTTCCAACCCCACTAGACCTTCAGTCCTCTCTGCGACCTGCAGTGAGAGGAATGAAGGTGTAGAATTAGGTGTGTCACAGCCAAGTACTTATGGGCAATCTGCTTTGGGTACACCGACGTCAGATTGTACCAGGCAAATTTCCCTGCCCCAGCTGCTGCACCGCCGAAAGAAGTTTGCTCCCAGCCATCCACATGCCCAGCGGTTGAATGCTAGCTTGGCAAAATTGCTAGCACTTCAACTGCTGCCTTTTCAGTTGGTAGACTCTGCCCCCTTCCGTGAGTTTGTGGAATGTGCGGTTCCTCAGTGGCAGGTACCCAAACGCCACTTTTTCTCACGGAAGGCGATTCCGGCTCTCTACCGGCATGTGGAAGGCAATGTCCATGCCTCGCTGGACAGGGCGGTCAGCGGTAAGGTGCATATTACCGCTGACTCATGGTCCAGCAGGCATGGACAGGGACGTTACTTAAGTTTCACGGCGCATTGGGTGACTCTGCTGGCAGCTGGGAAGGATGCAGGACAAGGTGCAGTAGTGTTGGAGGTTGTTCCGCCACCACGCCTCCAAAATGCTGATTGTGACACACCTCTCTCCTCCACCCCCTCCTCTTCTTCTTCCTCCATGGCCTCTTCCTCGGAACCAGCGGTGCTCCGTAGGCGTTCAAGGGGCTACGCAAGTACGCAGGCCAAAAGATGCCCTGCGGTGCTTGAGCTGGTGTGCTTGGGGGACAGGAGCCACACTGGGGCAGAGGTTCTGTCAGCTCTGCAGGGGCAGGTTCAGAGGTGGTTGACGCCACGCCAACTTAAGGCAGGAATGGTGGTTTGCGACAATGGCACCAACCTCCTCTCTGCCCTCCGACAGGGACAACTGACCCATGTGCCCTGTTTGGCTCACGTCCTTAACTTGGTGGTGCAGCGGTTCTTGGGCAGGTACCCGGGCTTACAGGATGTCCTGAGGCAGGCCAGGAAAGTCTGTGTGCATTTCCGCCGGTCATATAATGCCAGTGCTCGGCTGACGGACCTCCAAAAGGAGTTTAACCTGCCCAAGAACCGCCTAATCTGTGACATGCCCACCAGGTGGAACTCGACGTTGGCCATGCTGCAGCGGCTGCACACGCAGCAGAGGGCCATCAATGAGTACCTGTGCGACTATGGCACCAGGACAGGGTCAGGGGACCTTGGTTTTTTTTCCCCACGCCAGTGGGCCATGATCAGGGATGCATGCACTGTCCTGTCACCATTCGAGGAGGCCACGAGGATGGTGAGCACTGACAGTGCATGCATCAGTGACACTGTCCCCCTTGTCCACCTGTTGGAGCACACGCTGCGTGGGATAATGGACAGGGCACTTGAGGCAGAACAGAGGCAGGAAGAGGAGGACTTCCTTAGCTCTCAAGGCCCCCTTTATCCAGACAGTGTTCCTGCGTGCCCGCCGATCACACAGGAAGAGGACGAGGAGGAGGAGGAGGAGGAGGAGGAGGAAGATTGTGTCAGTATGGAGGTGGAGCCTGGCACTCAGCATCAGCAGTCTTTAAGGGATCAGTCCCAAGGAACACATGGACTTGTACGTGGCTGGGAGGAGGTGGCTGCGGACGTTGTTGTCCTTAGTGACCCAGAGGACTCCGGACCGAATGCCTCAGCAAACCTACGCTGCATGGCCTCCCTGATCCTGCAAAGCCTGCGTAAGGATCCTCGTATTCGTGGTATCAAGGAGAAGGACCAATACTGGCTGGCAACCCTCCTTGATCCACGTTACAAGGGTAAGGTTGCGGACCTTATCTTGCCATCGCAGAGGGAGCAGAGGATGAAACATCTTCGGGAGGCCTTGCAGAAAGGTCTGTGCAACGCGTTCCCAGAGACTGGGAGGTTACAAACTCCTGTTTCTGGACAACGTGTTGCTGAGGCTTCGGTCAGTCAAAGAAGGAGCGGTGGAGAAGGTGGCCGTCTGACCGATGCGTTCAGACAATTTTTTGGTCCGCAGCCCCAAGGTATGATCGGTTCCAGCAACCATCGCCAGCGTCTGTTTTACATGGTGCAGGAATACCTAGGGGCAAGATCAGACTTGGACACCTTTCCCACCGAAAATCCTCTGGGTTACTGGGTCTTGAGGATGGATCACTGGCCAGAGCTTGCACAGTATGCAATTGAGCTACTGGCCTGTCCTGCATCCAGCGTTCTTTCGGAACGCACATTCAGTGCTGCTGGAGGCGTGGTAACCGATCACAGGGTGCGTCTGTCCACCGACTCGGTCGATCGGCTGACCTTCATAAAAATGAATCAGTCTTGGATCACCACCAGCTACCAAGCACCTGATGCAGATGTAACCGAATAATTTTTTTTGAAATCTCAGATCCCTTCAAAGACTGCCTATGCTGATGCTGAGTGACTATCCCTGAGTAATTATCCTCTTCCTCCTCAATCATCACGCTGATAGCTTGTAAGAACATTTTTGGTTCTGGGCGCCACCACCAGTGCCTAAGGCACAATTTTTCAGCCCCTGTTTAACAGGGGCGTGTAATTACAATTTTTGATGTAATACTTTGCAGCAGGGCTCGTTCCTGCATTCCAACTAGAGTGTCTGTGAGGGGTTGCAGTGTTGTGGCACCAGCACCAGTGCCTAAGACCCAATTTTTCTGCCCCTGTCTAACAGGGGCGTGTAATTACAATTTTTGATGCAATACTTTGCAGCAGGGCTTGTTCCTGCATTCCAACTAGAGTGTCTGTGAGGGGTTGCAGTGTTGTGGCACCAGCACCAGTGCCTAAGACCCAATTTTTCTGCCCCTGTCTAACAGGGGCGTGTAATTACAATTTTTGATGCAATACTTTGCAGCAGGGCTTGTTCCTGCGTTTCAACTAGAGTGTCTGTGAGGGGTTGCAGTGTTGTGGCACCAGCACCAGTGCCTAAGACCCAATTTTTCAGCCCCTGTCTAACAGGGGCGTGTAATTACAATTTTTGATGCAATACTTTGCAGCAGGGCTTGTTCCTGCGTTTCAACTAGAGTGTCTGTGAGGGGTTGCAGTGTTGTGGCACCAGCACCAGTGCCTAAGACCCAATTTTTCTGCCCCTGTCTAACAGGGGCGTGTAATTACAATTTTTGATGCAATACTTTGCAGCAGGGCTCGTTCCTGCGTTCCAACTAGAGTGTCTGTGAGGGGTTGCAGTGTTGTGGCACCAGCACCAGTGCCTAAGGCCTAATTTTTCAGCTCCTGTTCAACAGGGGCATGTAATTACAATTCTTGATCTAATATTTCACAGCAGGGCCCTGTGAGGGCTTACAGTGTTTTGGCCACAGCAACACCTAAGGCCCAAATTTCTGCTGAGTATATAGGGTAGGACCCTACTTTCAAACATCTAACTTACAAACGACTCCTACTTGCAAACGGAAGGAGACAACAGGAAGTGAGATGAAATCTACCCCTAAGGAAGGGAAATTCTCTCCTGTAAGAGTTAATATGGGAAAACAATTTTTCCTTTCCACTGATGCTTTCCAATCCTTGTTCCACAAAAAAACCCAAATTTTCAAAAAACATTTTTCATTGGGACAAAAAAGTGAGGTGAAATCTTCTGAAGAGGAGGAAAGACGCAAAACAAATGTCACAGGGGTGATAACCCTTCCCTATGTTTTCCAAAAAGCTTAGAAAAGATTTTTTGGCTGGAGCTAAACACATTAAAAATGTTCAAAATTACAAACAGATTCTACTTAACAACAAACCTACAGTCCCTGTCTTGTTTGCACCGCCTGTATACTGCTGTTCAGAGTATATAGGGACCTTTCCTTATTTTAATTTGGGTGCGGGGTTCCCCTTAATATCCATACAAGACCCAAAGGGCCTGGTAATGGACTGGGGGGTACCCATGCCGTTTGTCTCACTGATTTTCATCCATATTGCCATGACCCGACATGACATTAAACCCGCAAGCAGTTTTAAATGAGATTTTTTCCTTTAAAAATGACATTTGGTGCAGGGACTGTTCTAAACATGGGAAACACGCGTCACTTTACAGGCATACTATAGACACCCCCCAGGTACGATATTTAAAGGAATATTTCACTTTTTTTTTTTTACTTTAAGCATCATTAAAATCACTGCTCCCGAAAAAACGGCCGTTTTTAAAAGTTTTTTTTGCATTGATACATGTCCCCTGGGGTAGGACCCGGGTCCCCAAACCCTTTTTAGGACAATACCATGCAAATTAGCCTTTAAAATGAGCACTTTTGATTTCGAACGTTCGAGTCCCATAGACGTCAATGGGGTTCTAACGTTCGTGCGAACTTGCGGTCCGTTCGCGGGTTCTGGTGCGAACCGAACCGGGGGGTGTTCGGCTCATCCCTAATGGGCACTGATTGGCAGCATTGATTAGCACTGATGGGACGCACTGGTTGGCACTGATAGGCACTGATTGGCAGCATTGACTGGCCTTGATAGACACTGAAATGCGACATGAATGACACTGAAGGGCACTGATTGTGGCACTGATAGTGGCACTGATTTAAACTGGCAGCATTGATTAGCAGCACTGATTGGATGCACTGATTGGCACTGATAGCGGTCCAGATAGACACTGATATGCGGCACTGATGGGCCACACTGATTGTGGCACTGATAGCGGCACTGATTTAAACTGGCAATACCGATTGGCACTGATAGGCACTGCTTGGCAGCATTGATTGGCACTGACAGCGGTACAGATAGACACTGATATGCGGCACTGATGGGCAGCACTGATGGGCACTGATTGTGGCACTTATAGCGGCACTGATTTAAACTGATTGGCAGCATTGATCTGCACTGATGGGCAACACTGATTGGCACTGATAGCGGCACTGTTTTGCACTGATTGGCAGCATTGATTGGCACTGATGGGCAGCACTGATTGCGGCACTGACTGGCAGCATTGATTGGCACTGATTGTGGCACTTATTGCTGCACTGATTGGCAGGATTGATTGGCATTGATGGGCAGCACTGATTGGCACTGATAGCGGCACCGACAGAGGAGATCGTAAGGCGAGAGTGTGAGGAGATTGTGAGGCGAGAGCCGCTCAGTGTGTAAAGCTGTCAGCTAATGTAACTGCACGCAGGGAGAAGATCAGCTTTCACAACTCCGCGGTGATATCGGGGGTGGGCGCGACCCAGTGTGGGCAGGACCAAGCAGCTATCAAACACCAGCCAATGATTGGGCTGCTTAAGAAAGGGGCGGAGCCATATACATGTAGCAGCCCGCCCAGGCTCCATCCCATTGGCTGGTGTTTGTTGTCCTTCCGGTCCCGCCCACCCCCGACATAACCGCTGAGTTGTGACAGCTGGTCTCTCTCTCTGCAAGCAGTGACATTAGCTGACAGTTTCACACACTGAGCGACTCTCGCCTCACGATCTGATCAATGTTTTACAGGCAGCGTGGGCTACACAATGCCTGGATGTAACATTTCAGAGCAGATCTCGGGAGACAGCACCAGGTGATTAGGGTGTCCCCATGCGCACGCCTATGAGTGGTCCTACCTATACAGATGTGGCATCCGGCCGGAGGCCTTTCCCTATATAGCTGTCTTTCTATAGTGTCTCGAGTTCTGCCAATTAACATTACATCGACCTAAGGGTGTCCTGGCCCTAACCCGCTCTCCCACAGTTCTTGTTAAGAGACAATAAATCTCTTGTTCGCATTCAAAAAGTGACTGGCACCCATCATTTCATCTTGCATTACACCCACCATGCCTGGTAACCCACTTTACAAGGAAGGATGTCAGCTCTCCCTAACTCTTGAGGTCACCATTAGGCCTCTGGGGGCCCAGGACTCTGCTACACTTATCTAACATAACATAGCACTTTCAATTTTACATTAAAAAAGGGACCAAATAAGAAAAGTTTATTGCTAGGATTAATATAACCTGTAAAGTGTGTCGAAGTCTATTCTATTATGTATAGGCTTCAGAGCACTACAACACTCCTAAAGACATTCCTGCACCATTTTTGCCAGTGCAACGCTGTGCAGAGTGGTTTGCTATCAGGTTGCCATTGCACATATACCTATGTGTTAACATCCATAGCAGTAATGCACATTTTATGACACACTAGCTTTGGCACCCTTCATCTCCATCCATCTTTAGGTGGGGCCTAAGACAGGTAGCCTATTTAGGAGGAACCACACAGTATATGGAGCACTGGTATGTTCTGTATTGACTTTGCGTTGATTTACAGTAACAACAAATGGGCAAGTCTTTGGCACTGTTACACAGTAGTCCAGTAATACAGCAATCACAATGTTTGACAAGATGTATTACTAGAGGATGGCTTTAGTTACCGGGGGGGGTGTCCCTTTTTAGGGCTAGATGTGTTATTTCTGTAGACTGCACTGGTTCCATGCTCTCGTATGGTGTATAAAGTGTTGGAGGAGCCTTTCCTTAACTATCCCTATGTAGGGGTACTGCCGTAAGGGCTGCTGAAAGTTGTGGCCCATCTGGCACCCAGCCTGGCATTCATTTCCCAGTCACTCTTGAGACAATGAACAGTCTGTATGTTTGTTTTGTGTTTTTATTGAGGGCTTTTGAACTTGGATAGGGTAAAGGAAGTTATGGGATGCTCAGGATCAATAAGGGAATCAATAAAATGATCAGCTTGAACCTCTATTTACACTTCTAGAGTCCCAGTCTCCTCCAGCACAACGCTTATTTGTAGACTGTTCCTCTCTCTCCTATACAATACTTGGTTCCTGGTACAGCTAGCACGTGGTAGGTCCAACTCTGACTCTGTCAAGCCTTAGCAACTATTTGCAGGCAGGGACTGCGGGCCCCTTTATTGTAGCAACAAATTGGAAAGTCTTTAGTGATAGCTGACCCTGGGTGGACTACTGCTCCCAGTCAGTCCTCTTCAAGCCCTGCCAGCCCTCCTGGCTGCAGCTGCCTGACTTCAATGCCCATGACATCACAGTCTCTCCTGCTGGCTCTACATCTACCTCAGACTGCATTCTCCCAGTCTTCTCCAGCACTGCCTCCCCAGCTCTCCCAACTATGCATGTCGCTCACCAGCCCTCCTGGCTGCACTCCGGTGGATCCCCCATGGAGACTTGCCCGGCATCAATAGCTCCCGTTGTCTTTCTCGGTTCCTCTTTGTGCTTCCTGTCCAGATCCTTCTTTATTTCTCAGCAAGGCTCCGACTTGCACCCAAACCCCACAGGCCCAAGGTCACCCCCCCAGACTGGGGGGGGTACGTTCAAGGCCCCGACAACCAAGTGCTCCATCTCCAGCGTCTTCCACCCAACAACTCCTCCCCAGCTGGGCTTTCTAGGTATTTAAGGAGGCCTGCTTGCAGCTAGGCCTGATTAAATCTACCTGCACTTACAAAAACCTACTTCTAGCACCTACCTAAAGTAGAGGGTACTACACCTACTTGACTGGAAACTTTCCCTGTGCTAAGCGCTGTCCATCACAAGCGAGTTATCCCTAGCCTCAAATGCAATACCCCCAATGCAAATGGCAGTATTTTAAATTTGGTGCTGAAATGACCATCGTCTGGAACCGAATGCAATCATGAAAAAGGAAATGTCATCAGCACACCAGGATCTCCAAGAATGGGTCCAAAACTTTAATCACATAGTATCAAAAAGTAAAAATGAAGTTTCGGAGCCACGCAGGACCCCTTCTTCAGGCATGTGACAAATTGTGATACAGACAACACACTATTTAAAGAACCATTCACCTATCAGTGCAAAGAGGAAATGACCCCAGACCCACCCACTGACATCCAATGATGTCATATTCTCGCCATAGATCTGTGGCAGAACCCATACAAACATTCTTGTTTGCCATTTAAATAAAACAGCCATCAAGCTATCATAGCTACTTTAGCCAGAACGTATTAGTGTGCTACTATAATGTTTGTCTAAAACGAATCATATTCTCCACAGAAAACTAACCTACAATCGCAGCCTCATGTGACGTTTCTGTGCCCTCTGTATACTTCCGACTGGCCGTCTCTCTGCTCCAATCCGGCAACACTCTGTGCGCATGCGCCCTAGGGGATCGGTACATCAATGCAGCCATCCGCCATAGCCATGCCATTCCATGACGCCGGCGGCGGTCTGCAAGCAGACAGGGAGCTCACTGGGACTAAGAAAGAAAACAAGTGAAGACTGAATATGAAAGTGAATCATGGCAACTCCACTTCAAAAATATGAAAAAATTAGAAAAAATAAAATAAAAAAGATAAAATGTAAAATTAAAAAAAGAAAAAAGAGGAATCACAAAAAACAAATGAGAAGCAAAAATAGAAATAAAAATAAATATAATGAAATGAAAATAGATGAAATAAACAATGAGAAATGAAAAGAAAAGAAAATGATAATGGAAATAATAATGACAAAAAGAAATTAAAAAAAAATATATAGATAAATAAAAATAAGATTAAAAATAAATGTAAATAAATAAAAATGAAAAAAATCTAAGAAAAAGGAAAGAAAAAAAAGGGAAAAAAAGAAAGAAAAAAGAAAAGGAAAAAGAATTGCCTGTGCCAGCTGCCATAATAGATTATGAGGAGACAGAAAAGCTACGAGAAAAGTATGCAAAAGTATGTAAAATTGTTGATACATTACAACCATAAACAACATCACAATCTAAATTATCTGTCCTCAAGAAAACACAGATGGGATAAAGTGATGTTGAGACCACCTGGCTGAACTGTACCCAAGGTATATGTCCAGTATGCCTCACGACGAAAGAGGAGACGGTCACAGTCTCCTCCCCTCACTGGTTGTGATACTTGTTCAATGACCATGCCCCTTAATTCATGTAATTGGTACTTCTCAGCAACAAAGTGTATTGCTACAGGTTTATTTAAATCAGGGGCTGCACCTTTCAGGGTCCTCTCCAGCGCTACTCTTATATCACTCCTATGTTTCTGAAATCGTTGTTTAAAAGGGCCAACAGTTTTCCCTACATACACCAATGAGCAGGGACATTATATATAAAAGGGACACAATATATAAAATATATGTAACGCGGTGTTACAGTTCATATACCCTTTTATGTGATATTGCCTGCTATTATGTGGGTGGGTGAAATGTTCACCACATAGTATAGAATTGCAAACGTTACAATTATAACATTGGTAACAACCGCTTATTTGTGAGATTCTGACCTTTTGGCTTGGCATATTTAGATCTTGGGTCTGCCTGTACCAATATGTCACTCAAAGACCTACTTTGTTTATGAACTAGTAGTGGTGGATTTTTAATACTGGTGGTTAACGTGCCATCAGCCCTCAAAATGTTAATGTCAAAATGTTAATGTTGCATGTGGTTGCCTGCCTAATACGGTCTGATGCCTGATTGAAACCATGTATAAACAAAGGCCTATCGGCCGTTTTGTTGGTTTTAACCGCATTTGAAGTGGCTCTGGTAAGCACCTTGTCAAGTGTCGTGGTGGGATACCCTCGCGCCACAAATTTACCGTACATGGCCATTAGTTGTAAATTTCTCTCACTGTCATCTGAGCAGATGCGTATTACCCTTTTGAACTGGGAAATGGGTAAACTATCTCAGAAATGTTTCGGATGTGCACTCTGGTAATGTAACAACGTGTTCCTGTCAGTTGGTTTTGCAAATAATGATGTATGTAATGTGCACTGCTTATTAGTAATTCTGACATCCAAATAGGTAATACTATCCTGGGACATTTCTGGGTTAAATATAATGCCAGGGAATATCCTGTTCAAATGCCCCACAAACTCATGAAAAATACAAATATCGCCATCCCAGATTAAAAAAATTTCATCAATGTATCTTAGCCAACACTCAACGTGTTCAGAAAAAAGAGACATATGGTAGATATGATATTACTCCATATAGCCAATGAACAGATTAGCAAATGAAGGGGCTGCTGAGCTACCCATGGCTGTACCACGGATTTGGGCATACTTCGTTCCTCCGAACGAGAAAAATTGCTCTCCAAGATAAACTGTAAACCTTCAATAAGAAATTCATCAAGGGGATTATGGATCATCAGTTTGGATAAGTAGTATCTCACCGCCATCAGGCCGGCTTCATTTGGTATGCTTGTGTACAAGGAGAAAAGTCAGGAAACTTCCTAATTTCTCCAAAAAGTCACTTGTGACCCTAACGTACGATGACAATTTTTTTACCAGGAGCAAGTCAATCAACTGGGCCAAGGACTGCGTGATCGATCGACCAGTTTCCAAAACTATCAGCCTAAACTTCAAGGGTGTCGTTCCCTTGTGGACCTTTGGTAGCCCATAAATGACTGGCAGTCTAGGGTGCTCATCCATCAAGAATTGGGCTGTCTCTTTGGCGATCCAGTCATTAGAGAGGCCAATGTTAATTAGTGATGACAGGGCATTAATTGTACTTTGTGTAGGATCCCTTTTAAGTTGTATATAGCTGGCAGTATCTGCCAGCATCAGCAGCATGCCATCCCTATAGTCTGTGTAATTCATTGCCACAATGGCCCTGCCTTTGGTTTAAGAATGAGGTTTTTGTCATCCCTCAATGATTTCAAAGCCTTATATTCCACCGAACTTAAGTTGGTATTTTTGTTGTTGTAGTGGCATTCAAGCAAACATCATGCTTCAGAGTGCGGATATAACTTTCTATAGATTGATATTGGCCAAGAGGCATAAATTTTGCTTTTCATCTTAAATGCTTGGCCCTTAGACCTAGTTACAGTCCCAGTTTTTTTATCTTTAATGCCCTTTCAAACTTGAACAATTCTATTTCAAAGTTAAAACGATCAAATTTTGCTGTAGGACAAAATGAAAGACCTTTGGATAGAAGGCCTAACTCACCTTCTGTAAAGATTCTAGAAGACAGGTTGATCACCGGGCTCGTCTGCCTGTTTGTTGGCGACCCCTGCGGGTCTGGTAGGTACTGCGACCTCTTGATGCCCCTCCTGGTCCTTCTTCCTTTACCTCCCTTGGAAAAAGGGAATTAAGGGGCATGGTCATTGAACAAGTATCATGACCAGTGATGGGGGAGACCATGACCGTCTTCTCCTTCGTCATGAGGCATACTGGACATATACCTTGGGTACAGTTCAGCCAGGTGGTCTCAACACCACTCTATCCTATCTGTTTTTTCTTGAAGTCAGATAATTTTGATTGTGATGTTGCTTATGGTTGTAATGTATCAACAATTTTAATCTCTATTCTGAACTTTATCTGCATACTTTTATAGTAGCTTTTTTGTTTCCTCATAATCTATTATGGCAGCTGGCACAGGCAATCTTTTTTCCTTTTTTTTCTTTTCTTTTTTTCTTTCTTTTTTTCTATCCTTTGCTCTTAGATTTTTTTTATTTACATTTATTTTTAATTTTATTTTTATTTATCTCTATTTTTTTTTAATTCAATTTGTTTTTGTCATTATTATTGCCATTATAATTTTCTTTTTCATTTCTAATTTTTTTGCTTTTTTTAATTTTTATTTAATCTATTTTCATTTCATTATATTTATTTATATTTTTGCTTCTCATTTGTTTTTTGTGATTCATCTTTTTTAATTTTACATTTTATCTTTTATTTATTTATTTTTCTTTTTTCTCATTTTTTCATATCTTTGAAGTGCAGTTCCCATGATTCACGTTCACATTCGGTCTTCACTTGTTTTCTTTCTTAGTCCCAGTGAGCTCCCTGTCTGCTTACAGACTGCCGCCGGAGTCATGGAATGGCATGGCAACGGCAGATGGCTGCATTAACGTACCGATCCCTTAGGGCGCATGCACACAGCCTGTTGCCGGATTGGAGCAGAGAGACAAGCCTCCTACAGTCACCTAGCAACGCTAATAAACGGCCAGGCGGAAGTATACAGAGGGCACAGAAATGTCTGATTAGGCTGCGATTGCAGGTTAGTTTTCTTTGGAGAATCTGATTTGTTTTAGACAAATATTATAGTAGCACACTAATATGTTCTGGCTAAAGTAGCTATGATAACTTGATGGCTGTTTTATTTAAATGGCAAACTAGAATGTTTGTATGGGTTCTGCCACAGATCTATGGCGAGAATATGACATCATTGGATGTCAGGGGGCGGGTCTGGGGTCATTTTCTCTTTGCACTGATTGGTGACTGGTTCTTTAAATAGTGTGTTGTCTGTATCACAATTTGTCACATGCCTGAAGAAGGGATCCTGCGTGGCTCCGAAACTTCATTTTTACTTTTTGATACTATGTGATTAAAGTTTTGGACCCATTCTTGGAGATCCTGGTGTGCTGGTGACATTTCCTTTTTCATGATTGCATTCGGTTCCAGCCGATGGTCATTTCAGCATCCAATTTAACCACCTTAATACAGGGCACATACACCCCCTTCCTGCCCAAGCCATTTTTCAGCTTTCAGCGTTGTCTCACTTTGAATGACAATTGCGTGGTCATGCTACACTGTACCCATGTGAAATTGTTATCATTTTATTCACACAAATAGTGCTTTCTTTTGGTGGTATTTAATCACTCCTGGGTTTTTTATTTTTTCCTAAAAAAAAAAAAAAAAAAGACCAAACATTTTGAAAAATTAGAAAAATATGTAAAAAATAAGTAATTTTTCTCCTTCACTGATGGGCGTTGATGAGGCAGCACTGATGAGGTGGCACTTATGGGCACTAATGAGGCAGCACTTATGGCCACTGATTAGGTGGCACTAATGAGGAGGCACAAATAAGCTGCACTTATGGGCACTGATAGGTGTCACTGATAGGCGGCACTGATGGGTAGCACTGGTGGGCACAGATAGGCAGCACTGGTGGGCACAGATAGGCGGCACTAGTGGCCACAGATAGGCGGCACGGATAGGCAACACTGATGGGCAGCACTGATGGGCATTGGTGGGTGGCTTTGATGGGCAGCAGTGATGAGCATTGGTGGGCACCAGTGATGGGCAGCACTGATAGCCAGCACTGACTGGCATTACTGATGGCTACTGATTGTGGGCACTTGTGGGCACTGATTGCTGGCAGTTGTGGGCACTGGTTGGCACTTGCTGGCAGTGGCATTTCTAGCATTGCTGGCACTTAATTGTAATCAGGGCACTGATGATCAGTGCCCTGATTACATACCTAGCTGTCTCCAGTGAGGAGATGCCGCTGATCGGCTCTCCTCTCCTCACACTCTGTCAGTGCGAGGCGAGGAGCACCAATTACTGGCATCTCCATGTTTACATGTGACTGGCTGTGATTGGACACAGCCAAACACATGGTTAAGGAGCCGCGGCTGCAGCTCTTTACACAGATCAGGGCCACGCCATGTCCTAGCAACACGGCGCGGCCGCGATCGCTGTGCTGTGCGCCCGTTCTGGAGGGCTGTCATATGACGTCCACCCAGAACGAGAGCCGCGCAGCCCAGCCGTCATTTGACGGCCGGCGGATGGGAAGAGATTAAATAGTGTGTTGTCTACATCACAATTTGTCACATGCCTGAAGAAGGGGTCCTGCGTGGCCCTGAAACGTCACTTTTACTTTTTGATACTATTCTTGGAGATCCCGGTATGCTGGTGACATTTCCTTTATACTTATCCCTAGCCTGCCACTCGCCAAATGCATGCTCAAATGATGTGGGACCCCTTAGTTAAAAGGTTCCCCAACAAAAGGGGCACTAAAGTCTCTTGAGAGTTCTGTGTCCAATTGGAGAACTTCGCTTCTTGAGGCAATGGAGGGAATCCCTATGGGGTCAATTCCCTTATGAGACTCCCCTTCCCATGTAATGATGGCACAAGGCCACCTACAGGTGGGAAGACTACCTGCACCTATCTATCTATGATCTTGCACAGGGATTTTTGCTTACTATGTCTGTCAATGATCTTAATCATGGAGTTACAGGGGACGCAAACACACTACATATTTAGGAATAAAAAACTGCTCTTGTACAGATGTCTCTACCAACCTCACGTATTCATTCAAATATAAAAATAAACAACAAACATGCCTTCAGCGCACCTTTGACTCACCATGTAAATCCATCTCTTTGCGGGCTTCCATATTTAGCATCTGGTATGCCTAAACTAGTTCGTTTTAGGCCCAGACATAGCGGAACAGACCTATAAATATTTACTTGTGCCCCGGTGCTGTATTTATATGAATGTGTCTCTAGTGTTGTTTGATTGGAGCGCTTTAACAACACTAACGTTTTCAAAACAGAAACCCAGCCCGTAAAATCAACAGGAAGCCTGAAGCCGATCCATTCCAAACACAAAATTCTTTTTGAAGCATGTGGTGGGGGGCAAAATAACACAATATTTCAGGAAAAAAAGCAGTTTAATGATATTAATAACCAACAATTGCGTTATTTGCCAATAGAGGACTTTGGTTCCGGACCTACTTATGACTGCTATGTCTCTGTCTTAGGGGTTGACTCTGTTTTGCAAGGGAGTTCCTGGTTTAGGAAGAAGTACAATTATATGGTTTTGGGTACAACCAGAGTTTATTGCTGTTTACGTCTGTCTTGGTTGTAAAAGCAGACTTCTCAGATCAAAACAGTTTTTAGGGAAAAGACCAGCATATAAATGTCAGCTCAAGTTTAATGTAGATAGATTACTGTTTAAGAGTTCATCTAGAGTTTAAAAAGTCAGTGAACAAGCCAAAAAAGTATTTACCACATCTATGAATGATTATTAAAACATTTAGTAGTGTTGATTCTTTTCTATAGACGGGATTGTTTAAGTGCCCCGTCATTCTTGGTATCACACTGTGATAAACACCCACAGAAAATCTGTAAATGCTGAAAAGATTAGTCATTCTGATAAAATGTGTCGGCCTTAAAAAATATTACGAATCATTTATATGGAAAGGGGGTTGTTTGCTGTTGATCTGTACGTTTCTAGATATAAAAGATAATATATTTACAGAATATACAGTTTATACATTCTCTTAGCACCCTCTGCTGTGATAAAAAGGAATTGTATGCAGGCTCACATAGCTGAAATCAAGGGAAAGGCCAAATCTTCACATTTTAAGCATATTAAATTAACATATATTACATAGCATTACACAAAAGAGACAATAAGCGTAAAGCGATAAAAAGAAAGCTGACTTTACAAAGTGAAGCTGTGTTTCAGTTATGAGCGTGGGAAATTAAAAATAGGATTTTTCTTGCACAATATTTTCTTGCATTCAGATTTACTTAATTCACATTGCAAAGTGAATGTTTTCTATTCCATAAGTAAACCAATCATTCTGAGTTTAATGCGCTACAAATTAAGCTTCTATAAATGAGGGGTTTAAGTGATATTTAACGCAAAAACAAAAATGTAATATAATGCACCTTACCATTGTGGTAACTGCAGCATAGCTCCCAACTGTCCCTCATTTCGAGGCACTGTCCCTGATTTGGACCAAAGTCCCTCTGTCCCTCTTTCCTCCTCATTTGTCCCTCATTTCGGTTTGATCTATATAGTTGTATATAAAATGCACCTTTTGTCTTTAAAAAAGCGTTTCCCAGTGCTAAACCGTTTCCCAGTGCTAAACCTTTCATCCAATTTCTAAACTGCTGAATTTGTAAATTTTAAAAGCCAATATAAAGGAATATTAGTGGTAAAAAAAGCACTTGTGGGTTTAACTAAACATTTTTTTTGTATAATTCTCCTTTAACCTCTTGCCACCCACTCATTGTCAAATAATGGCGGGGTGGTGTGGCTATCGTTCTGGGATGACGTCATATGACGTCTCAGAACGACCAGCGATCGTGACGTGCCATGTTGCTAGGACATGGCGTGACCCCGATCTCTGTAAAGAGACGATGACACGGCTCTTTAACCATGTGATTGGCTGTGCCCAATCACAGCCGGTTACATGTAAGCACGGAAGTGCCAGCTCTCATTGCCTCACACTGACATTGTGTGGCAAGGAGATGTCACTGATCAGGGACAGCAAGACAGGCAATCAGGGCACTGATCATCAGTGCCTGATTACAATAAAGCGCTACCAGTGCTACCAATCAGTGCCACCAATCAGTGCCCATAAGTGATGCCAGTCAGTGCTGGATTTCAGTGCCTCTCAGTGCCACCTATCAGTGCTATCATCAATGCCCATGAGTGCCAACCATCAATGCCCACCAGTGACACCTATCAGTGCTCACCAGTGCCACCCATCAGTGCCGCCTATCAGTGCTCATCAGTGTCACATATCATTGCCACCTATCAGTGCCCATAAGTGCGGCATATTAGTGCCTCCTCATCAGTGCCTATAAGTGCCACCTCATCAGTGCCCATCAGTGCAGTCTCATCAACGCACATCAGTGAAGGAGAAAAATTACTTATTTACAAAATTTACTGACAGAAACTAAGAAACTTTTTTTTTTTCAAAATTTTCGGTCTTTTTTTTTTTTTTTTCGGTAAAAAATAAAAACCCAGCAGTGATTAAATACCACCAAAAGAAAGCTCTATTTGTGTGAAGAGAATTATAAAACTTTTGTATGGGTACAGTGTAGCATGGCCGTGCAATTGTCATTTAAAATGTGATAGCGCTGAAAGCTTAAAATTGGTCTGGGCAGGGAGGGGGTGAAAGTACCCAGTATTGAGGTGGTTAAGAGGCGTGGCAAGGGGTGTATCCTATGCCTACATACTTTTGCTAAAAGGTGTCCCTCATTTCCATCTCAAAAAGTTGGGAAGTATGCTGCAATAGTTTTCTTTTTAGGCTTTTTTCCTTTGTTTTTACCTGTTGATCAACTTCCTTTAACAAACCAAACAGCAAAAGTGGCAGTTACAGGGTTGAGGTGAACTATTGAACAATGACAGGGGTGCTTACAATGATCATCTTTTTTTATCTTTATCCCAAAAGAAAAAAAAATCTGGCTTTAACAGCTTAAAAATTGTTTAAGATTGACTTTAATTTGTTAGTCAAGTCAATCTTAAATCGGTGGTAAACTCTGGATAAATAATAAATGTTCCCCTGCAAGGCAATGGCATAATGTGCTAGTATGCATAACATACTAGCACATTATAAGAGACCTGTAGGTGAAAAGGGCTATGATGACTTTACTACCACTTTAATCTACTATTGCATCTGAAACTATCCTCTCCCCAGACTGTCCCACCTGTCCAAAGGAGTCTCCATTTCTCCTCCATCCAGAACAAAGATGCCCTAAGACAGTAAGACAGGAAGTGTGTTACTGACCTTACCACAAGAAGAAAATAAAGAATAGAAATGCTACAATTTATTACATGTTTGTTTTTGGGTTTATTACTGCTTTAAAGTGATTTTAAAGTCTTGTTTAAAAAAAAATAATAATAATAATAAGCATGTAATACTTGCCTCCTCTGTGCAGTTGGTTTTGTACAGAGCAGCCCAGATCCTCCTCTTCTCGAGTCCCTCTTTGCTGCTCCTGGCCCCTCCCTCCTGTCAAGTGCCCCAACAGAGCAAGCAGCTTGCTATGTGGGCGCCCGAGCCGAGCTGCAGCTCCGTGTGTCCATTCAAAAATGGAGTTGCCGTTTGGCCCCATCCCCTTTCTCCCCTGGTTGGCTAACTGACTTTGACAGCCATGGGAGCCAATGGTGCCACTGCTGTGTCTCAGCCAATCGGGAGGGAGAGTCCCGGGTGGCCAAAGGATTCGGGGACATCACTGGACAGAGAGGAGGTTCAGTCAGTTGGGGCCGGTAGTAATTTTCTTTGGGGGGGGGGAAACAATTCCACCCCCTCATCGGTCCGTTGGTTGGATGGCGGGACTGGTGCACTTATATGGTACTATGGCTCTAATCAGGTGCTTCAAAAAAACACCCCTGTCACCGTAATTTAGGTGCCCAGCGTCCTGAAAGGGGCTGGACGCCTGAATAGGAGGTGGCAGTGGAGAATATAGTCATATAGGGGGTGGCGTGGAGAGAGGGGGCGGCCCCCCTAATGGACTGGCCTCCGCTGGGTTCAGTTAAGTATTAGGGGGTTCTGGGGAGGCTGCTACGCACAGAAGGCTTTTTATCTTAATGTATTAAGATAAAAAACTTCTGCCTTTACAACCCATTTAATCTCTACTGCTACTACTACTACTACTACTACTATTGAAAATGACCAGTTAAAAACCTGATCTGTAGTTTGTCTAGTGCTGTCAAGTTGATGTTCACTCATGATAACTCTTTTGATAGTTGTCCTTCAGTAACTTGTTTTCTTCATAAAACATGGATGCAAAAGTAGGTACCCAGGCCTTTGTTCCAGCCAAACTATTCTGATGCCAATTTAAAGTGGTTGTAAAAGAAAAAGGTTTTTTTTTTTTACCTTAATGCATTCTTTGCAATAAGGTAAAAAAAAGTTTCAATAGTAGCTCCCCCCAGACTCCCGTTAAACACTTACCTGAGTCTTCTCTCGATCTAGCGCTGTTCCATTTGCAGTAGTTTTCTCTCCTCTCTCACAGGCCTGGCTGAGAGCAGCTGGAGCCATTGGCTCCTGCTGCTGTCATTCAAGTCATGTTTGGAGAAAGCAGGGGGGGGGGGGAGCCACACTGTGTGTTTTTTATAGATGCACATAGCCCGGCTCAGGATCAAGCCTGCATTAGTTCCCCCATAGCAAGCCGCTTGCTATGGGGGAACTAGGGCCAGGACACCCTTAGGCAGTTGCAATGTTAATTTGGCAGACTCGGACACTTCTACAGGAGGACAGCCATGCCGGGAAAGGTATCCAGCAAGATGCCACATCTGCATGTGTAGGAGCGTTGTTTCCTACGGCAACAGTCTTAGAACAGGTTCTAACACAAGGTATAACAGTTCCTTCACTTCCACTACAATCACTTGTAGTTCTATAACCCACTGAGCCCCCAGTCTCTCTCTAGACTAGATGATTTACTGCCACTGAATCCCTTGAGCTCCTCCAATCTTCACTGTAGTATCTTCCTCAAGCGTCACCCCCGCTTCTCTGCTGGGTCCCTAGCTTGGCACTCCAGATACTTCTCAAGCTTCACCCCACTGGCCTGCTCGGTCCCTGGCTTGATACCCGCTGAAGCTTTCCGATTCTTCACCATCCCCAGTTGGTGAGAATTCTGCTCCGGTACTTGCTTCAGCTACTCACTGTGGTCCCTGGTAATAAGGTGGTTGGTCCTTTAGTGGCGACAGCTTCCCCTTTACCTCCGACCACGACAGGTTTTCCACCCGGCACAACCGTAACTTCTGGTTGGACTGCAAGCCACCATCCCAACCCTGCGCTGCTCTCTTGCTTCTGGATAGGCCCTCAGCCAGATGTGCCCAGGCTAGGCCAAAACTCCAGCCTAGCAGCCCGGGCAGCACAACACACGTCCACTCAGACAGCCTTCCAGGTGGCACAGAACACTGATCACCTGACTCCACCCAAATATATAGGTTCTCCCAGCAGGTCAAGGGATTTAAGAAAACCCCTGCCCATTGGCTGAGATACCCCATATACTCATAATCTGACCTTGCATTACCCTTGTCTTACCTAATGCCAAGTGCCCGGCCACCTAGTGGCAAAAGAGAGAAGTGCAGTAATTATAGACTTAAGCCTCGTACACACAATCGGACTTTCCGACAACAAAACCGTGGAATTTTGTCCGAAGGGTGTTGGCTCCAACTTGTCTTGCATACACATGGTCACACAATTGTTGACAAACAATTAGGAACGTAGTGACGTACTAGACGTACTACGTGCTTTTTTTTCAGCTCTTTAGCTAGAATTTTGGTGAGTGTTGATTCGCACTTTTCTTTTCGCGTTTATCATTTATTGCTTTTCATTTCGTGCTTTTCAGTTAATTTCTGAACGGCTGTTCGTCAACCAGACATGTTGCGGAATCGGAGGAGATAACGTGTTATTTATTATTGGACTTGGAGTTATTGCTTTGACATTATTTTTTGGTTGAATAATGATTTGATTTGGTAAATTTTCTATATTTTTGGATGGATAGAATGCACTTTTTGGTTATTTTCTATTGACAGATAGCATATCTACATTTTTTATTTTTTTAATGCACAATAAAAAAATTGTGGAGAATACTACTTGGCTATGTGTTTTACTTCAAATGACAGTTTGGGAGTAGGCAGTTACATTTTAAATAATACAATGTAAAATTGACAGGGGACACCAACATATTTGTATTTTGTTCTTAAAAAACTAGGGGATAATGGTGTTGTGGTAACTTGCACAAATAAAAAAAAACATATACTGTATTTATCGGCGTATAACACGCACCCCAATTTAGGAGGGAATTTTAAGGAAAAAAAAACTTTTAGGAGGGAAGTTGAAGGGAAAAAAACTTACATTTAAATGCCAATCATTGCAGCCTTCTCAGTGCAGCCATGTCAGTGCAGCCTTGTCAGTGCAGCCTTCCCCAGTGCAGCCTTCTCAGTGCAGCCTTGTCAGTGCAGCCTTCTCAGTGCAGCCATGTCAGTGCAGCCATGTCAGTGCAGCCATGTCAGTGCAGCCATGTCAGTGCAGCCTTGTCAGTGCAGCCATGTCAGTGCAGCCTTGTCAGTGCAGCCTTGTCAATGCAGCCTTCCCCAGTGCAGCCTTCCCCAGTGCAGCCTTCCCCAGTGCAGCCTTGTCAGTGCAGCCTTGTCAGTGCAGCCTTCCCCAGTGCAGCCTTCCCCAGTGCAGCCTTGCCCCAGTGCAGCCTTGCCCCAGTGCAGCCTTGCCCCAGTGCAGCCTTGCCCCAGTGCAGCCTTCGATCCCCTGTCCTTGATATTCCTGGACTTCAAAATCGCCGACCGCGATTTGAAAATGGCGCCGCCGGCACCGAAATACACAGAGCCGGTCCTCGGCTCTTTCCGGCGGCTCTCGTTCACTTTCGGCTCCACTCGTAGTCCTGAGCGGAGCTATCCGAACCTAGCCGCGATTTTGAAGTTGTGACAGCTCGGGATCGCAGGGGATCGGGCGTATAACACGCACCTGCGACTTTCCCCTGATTTTAAGGGGGAAAAAGTGCATGTTATACGCCGATAAATACGGTAATAATATTATTCTTGGTATCACTAGAAAAAAAAGCCTTTGAAATTTGTTTGCAAAAATTCCATCAGTATCATCAGCAAAGCAGCTTCATTATTATCCCAATAAAGAAGAAGAGAATTGTGCGCTGCATTTCGAGATTTCATAATTTGCCACATTACAAATGTTAATTCTCTATTACGAACGCTAGTTTACAAGACCGATACGCGGCATTAGGATGCAATCAATTGATCCCTAACAATGGGCAAAGTTAACTACTCCTGGTAGGTTAATTTAGGAAGCAACCCTGCCTAAACACCAGGATGCTACAACAGTATAACATTTTTAATTAAAAAAAATGCCTTTACAATCACTTTAAGCTATGAGTATGTTTTGTGTTGTAGGGAAAAAAAACCCTTGCAAGCACAGAGGAACATCAAAACTTCTTGCAGGTAGTATTATAATGGGATTGGCTCCAGAACCCAGTGCTACAAATTGCGGCCAAATCACTAACCTTTTAGAGGTCTATCTATAGATACTGGGTAAAACCAGGTACATTTGCACTCCTAGAATAGCCTATAATATTGCCTGCATTTACTGCTGGTAAATGTAAATAAAAATATTTTTGTAGTGCTCATCCCTGGAAGGGCTGCTGAATATGACCCAGGTCTCCCCCACTAGCTCAGAGACTGAAAGGCCTAGCACCAGTCCCAAGCACACCAACACACAAGGCTCAGTCTACTCATGTACGATTGTTGGCAGGGGATTGTCTGTTGACAGACTGTTGTCCTAAAATCTTACCATTAGTAAGCTCCTTTTTGACATTTGTTGTTCAACTTTCGGCCACCAAATGTTGGATGACAGGCTGGTAAATTTTCAGCGGACAACGGTTTGACATCAGATTTTCGTATGGTCAGTACACAAATCTGTCGCACAAAAGTCAAAAGTACAAACACACATGCTCGGAATCAATGCTCACCAAACACAAAATTAGCAGAAGGGGCCCAAAGGGTGGTGCTTAAGGGCTGAAATTCCTCGTAGTACGTCACTGCGTTTGTGTTTGTGGCACGACAATTGTGTACCGCTAGTATGCAAGACAAGATCCTGGCACACGCCCTTTTGATAAAAATCAGACGCTCGGTTGGCCAACAATTGTACCCTGTGTACGAGGCTTTAAACATGAGCCCTCTATCAACAGCCTTGGTTGGGGGTAGCTAGTTAGTCTGAGACTCTTTGTGAGTAGTCCCAGTCCTTGCAGGAACTTCTAGCATTCAAAACCAAAAACAAATGCACACTAGCAGTCTTAAAGTGGGTGTAAACGTCACATGTACCCAGTGAAGTGACTAGCTTCAGGTGATACTCGGAGATGAAACCAATCCTCCTACAGACGTTGTACCTGTTTATTTACAGCCGTCTTTCCCCTACAGCCATTCAGAGTGCAGAATTTAAACAGGATCTCTCAGCTCTGAAAAGCAGAGGGCAGAGAGCTGAAGTTACATCAGTGAGGAGAGCTCTGAGAGCTGATTGGAAGAAATGGACACACCCCTGCACACAGGAACAGAGTTGAGGCTGTCAATCAGCTGGAGCGCCTTCCCCATCACTTTTTCTCTTGGTGTCAGGAAAACATGACAGAAGAATGCTTATATCAGAGGAACAAATCAGCTGACAAAAATTACAGAATGGGGTTGATTTACTACAGGAAGTTGCTCCAGAGCTTAGTGAATTAGTAGAAGTTCTCCTGATTTCCACCAGCCATTCATGTGCAAATAAAAATGCAGTTTTTTATTTTCCTTGCAAGCAATTGGGTATTTGTTGCAAAGTAAAGCTTTGCCTCATTCACTAAGCTCTGGATCAACTGTCTATTTGTATTTAGTAAATCAACCCTGTAGTGCTCTGGATTGATACGAGCACATACTATAGAGGGAAATGCTTAGCCACAGTGCTTCTCCATATGTCACTTAGACCTCACTGAATTTAAGCCCAACTTAAGTGTAATGCTACCCCCGCAAGAGCTGCTTAGTAGACTAGGTTCACGGTTCTTTTGCCTCGACTCTGTGAACAACCTCGGCCCCTCTAACACACCTGGTTGAATGAGAGTTGCTGCAACTCCTTATAGGAACACTAGTATGGATACAATGCACCCAGATGTGATTCAGTACTAGAATATAAACACCAGACTGGTTAATGGTAAATGAGTTCAGTGTATTGTAACAGATTGAGGTAAAGTGCAGTATGTACACATACATGAGCAAATAGAGACATAGGTCAACCACAGATCACTAAACAATATGATCGCTAGGTTATAGCAGTTTAGAATTGAGTTATATATGGTTGAATTGCTGAATTGGCATATATCAGTGTTTCTCAACCCTCTTTCAGTCAAAAATCCCTTTAAAATCCCCCTCAATGTCGAGGCAAAGCAACATCCACACATATAGGACACCCACCGTTAGAGGTGATTTATTCTTCCAAAGCAAATATACCTTTGCACATTGGTACTGAATAGTATTCCAGTTTTTCTCTTCTCCCACTCACTCAGCTAATGTGACCCCAGAACTGATGGAGAGGGGCAAGGGAGGGTCAAAAAAGAATGCTGTGCAGGTGCCCAATATCCTCCTTATCAACCAATGAAGTCATCGCTAGAAGGTTGTAATGGTGCGCAATGAAAACCTGTGGCTTTGTGTAAAATGTAGCAATAATCTATCCACTGGCTTGTATATAATTTTTTGGGCAATTTCTAGGCATTTTGCCACGGCACCCCTGAAGAAACCTGAAGGCACTCCAGGGTGCCTGGGCACACTGGTTGAAAAAGGCTGGCATAGATAACAGTAATGACAATGGTGATCAACACTTGAAAAACTTTTCTGCAAACAGTAGCTTCTTAAAGTGCACTCTGTATGAATTGTCCTTGCCCTAATTCTTCATCCAGCTAATATTGAGGCCCAGCCTTTCTGGTGGTGCACAAAAGTACAATCCCAGTAAAGTCTGCATGCAGCAAAAAAGGCTGCTAGTTAGATGGCCAGTCCCTATGTACCCAGTCTCTGCTAGCAATGATAGATTGATCTCAGCAATGCCCTCTCACCAGTTCCAGTGATACAGCAATTTTGATCCTACTATTTAGATGCCAGCTCACTTCTGGATCTCTGTAGAATGTCTCCAGTCCTCAGCACATGGGTTTAACAGTGCTCCTGTTTCTGTCTCAGGCTGCAGGCTTGTAGCAGATTAGTGTGCACTCAGGGAAAGCAATGTGCATACTCCAGTCCCCTCATAGAAAGAAGAAGTTCTCTCTCTAAAGTTTAGGACAAAAAGTGTCTTCTTTCTCCTCCTGTTAAAAGTCAGGGTTGCCAACCTCCAACAATATTTTATACTGACTAGACATAACATGCGCAGTTCCAAAGCCAGCCTGCAGTCACAGTTTTATGGGCAGCAGATTCCCGTAATGGACATTTAAGGACAGTTTGAAAATTGGCTGATTTTTACAAATGGTCTGTAAATTCATAGGCGGTTGGCAACCCGCCTTTGTCAGTTAAAGCCACGCAGTGCCGAATCGCAAAAAGTGCTCTGGTCTTTGGCCAGCCAAATGGCCTGGGGCTGAAGTGGTTAATAGTGTATATCTGAGAGCTGCAGTCTATACTCTACTCCCATGCAAAATCATCTTCTCAGACTACACTGCCCAGATTTCTGCCTGCATCAAAGTCTCTCAAGTCTCTTATGCAGGGCTGGCCCTATCATGGGTCCCAGTGGGTCCATTGGACCCAGGCAGCACTTTGAGAGGGGCAGCAAATTGAACCATGGCCGCCTCTTATTCTCTTCTAATTACCCAGCAAATTGACGACCAATATTTTTTCCCAGCAGTTTTGTGTGTCATGATGACAACTGCCCCCCCTCCCCCCCAGGCCACTCTGCCTGCCCCTATACTACCCTAGCCTGCCCCTATATTGCCCCAGCCTGTCTATATACTACCCTAGCCTGTCTATATACTACCCTAGCCTGTCTATATACTACCCCAGTCTGCCCCTATGCTGCCCTAGCCTGTCTATAAACCACCCTAGCCTGTCCATATACTACCCTAGCCTGTCCCTATACAGCTCTAGCCTGTCTGTATACTACCCTAGCCTGTCTATATACTACCCCATTCTGCCCCTATGCTGCCCTAGCCTGTCTTTATACCACCCTAGCCTGTCCATATACTACTCTAGCCTGTCCCTATACTACACTAGCCTATCTGTATACTGCCCTAGCCTGTCCATATGCTGCCCTAGCCTGTCCATATACTGCCCTAGCCTGTCTATATACTAGCCTAGCCTGTCTATATACTACCCCAGTCTGCCCATATACTACTCTAGCCTGTATATTTACTACCCCAGTCTGCCCCTATATTACCCTAGCCTGTCTATATACGACCCTAGCCTGTCCATATACTACCCTAGCCTGCCCCTATACTACCCTAGCCTGCCCCTATACTACCCTAGCCTGTCTGTATACTACCCTAGCCTGTCTATATACTGCTCTAGCCTGCCCTATACTATTTTTTTTTGGGGGGGGGGGTGTCAGCATTTCATTCTTGGACCTAGGCAGCACAATGTCTTGGGCCAGCCCTGCCCTAATGCCTGTATCCATCTCTCTCTGCTGGATAGATGCAGAATGGCACTGAAAGCAAGCATAAGAGCATTGTGTAGGCACACAAAGCAGCTGCATCGCAGTGTTTAGCGGCTTCTTCTCTAGCCAAGCACCTGGCTACAGAAGTCTCACATTTTTTCTCATTATGGTTTCATATAAACTTATGTTAGGATTTTTGAATGATTTTCACTGGTAAAGTCACACTTCAGGCAGCTGAAAAATGAAAACGTATAGTCTTATTTAGAGACACTGCATAAGTTGAAGTTGTTAGAATATTGCCTCAAGCTCCATCCATGCACGTGACAGTATAGGTTTGGGCTACTCTAAGTGTTTTGTGTATATCGGTGTCAGATTTATGCAGCGTACACACGGGCGGACTTTTCGACCAGACTGGGCCAACGGTCTATCCGACAGACTTTCGGCGGACTTCCGACAAACTTTCCCAACGAACGGACTTGCCTACACACGATCACACCAAAGACCGACGGATTCGTACGTGATGACGTACGACCGGACTAAAATAAGGAAGTTGATAGCCAGTAGCCAACAGCTTCCTTAGCGTCGGTTTTTGTCCGTCGGACTAGCATACAGACGAGCAGACTTTTCGACCGGACTTGAGTCCATCGGAAAGATTTGAAACATGTTCCAAATCTAAAGTCCGTCAGATTTTCGACCGAAAAAGTCCGCTTCAGATCCGATGAAGCCCACACACGGTCGAATTGTCCGCCGGACCAGTCCAGTCAAAGAGTCCGCTGGTGTGTACGCGGCATTAGAAGCAAATCAAAGGTGACGCAGCTTATTTACATTGCAGTGATAATATCACATTGAAACAAGAGCTTGAACCTGGGACAATCCCACAAAAACTGTGGGAAGTTTTTTTTTTTTAAACAATACTTGAGAATAGGAGAAGTAGAGGGTGCACAGTAACCCTGGGCTCCAGCTCTCAAGGGTGCCAGGCTGACCCCATTGTGTTGAATTAGCCGGAAGTACTGCTGGACTTGCAAGTGCAAACTGTAGATATTTACCAACCCACAAATCCCTTCATAGTGTTTTGGCCATAACAGGAAAATAGGTTCCTAAAAGGTTGCTTGCACTAATGCCAACGCTAGTTGTTAGCACCTCTAGTAGGAACGAGCATGCAGCTAGCTCTCACTAAAGTCAACTGTATCTGCATATAGCAGATCAGGTCTTATATGGGGAGAAGGGGCACACAGCAGCAGCACACCATACTTGTGTATGCAATGCACCATGTGTTAGTTTGATTAAAATCTTTTGGTGAAAAATGTGTAAGAAAGCCCTGTACTCTGAAAATGTTAATTTCCAACTGTCATACTGGGCCTGATTTACTAAAAATCTGGTGTAACTCTGCATAGAAACCAATCAGCTTCTAGGTTTTAATGCCAAAGCTTAACTGAACAAGCTGAAGTTAGAAACTGATTGGCTACCATGCACAACTACACCAGAATTCGCTTTCTCCAGTTTTAGTAAATCAACCCCACTGCCTCTTTGCCCTGAAACAGGTAAGCATCAATAGCAGAAATCAGACCTCAGAATCTGCATACTTATTCTGAGTCATTAAGCCAGAAAGTATTGAAGCAGATCAGTTGGAAAGCCAGACAACTAGCATTTTATAGATAGGGATGTTTTTTAATATAATTCTTGTTAAAAAAAAAAAAAAAAGTTTGCACATGAACACTGCTGAGTCTTTTCAGCTTCTAGTAGCTGTTTTCTGCATCTACTGAATCACCTTGGGTATAATAAATAAAAGCTTTAAAAGATATTTCACTGTAAAATAATGTTTATATTCAAATAATTTATAGAGTTTAAACTTCCACTTGATAGGTTTTCTGCTTTGTATAAAACGGCAATGTTTCCCTACTTGATTGCTATAACAGGTATATTTTGCAATCTGGAACAAGAGATGTATGCTACTTCCATTACACAGATATTGTTGTCAAGACTAAAATATACAGCAGACTGATGACATAATCTCTGCCTAGGCAATGACACATGACCGACACACAAGTATTGCATATATGATAGAAGTTAAATATATTGTGACATATGAGAAATTTATTCATGAAGACTTGTAAAATTACTGGGCTATTCATGCATACACTTATCCCACCCAATGCAGGAATGCAGGGGGTTTTATTTGTGGCCACTGACTAAATGTTGAGGGGTTATTATGCGTTCACTGACTACAATGCTGGGGGTTATTATTGCAGTCACTGATACCAGTGCTGGGTGTTATAGTTGCAGCCATTGGTATCAATTCTGGGGGTTATTTTTGCATCTGGTGACCAATGTTGAGGATTATTATTGCATTAATGTTGGGGGTAGTTATTGCAGCCACTGACCTTAATACTGGGGATTATTATTGAAATCACTGACACCAATGATTGGAGTTATTTTTGCACCCTCTGAAATCAATGCTGCCAGTCACTGTTATATCTTCTGACACCAATGCTGAGGGGTATTATTGTGACCACTGAGACCAATGCTGGGGTTTTTATTAAATTCACTGACACCGATGCTTGGCAAAATGATTGCGGTCATCAATACCAATCCTGGGGATTATTATTGGCTGTAACTAAAAACTGGCACCAATGATGGGGCTTATTTTTGGTTAACCAAAATGTTAGGTTTAGATTAGAAATCACGACAAAGGCTGTGTTTCTTTAAAGTGGTTCTAAAGGCTCAAAGTTTTTATCTTAATGCATTCTATGGGTACAACTTAAGCTTATCTGAGCACCATCTCGATCCGGTAATGTGCATGAGTGCAGCAGTTCTCCCGGGTCTCTCTCTCTCCTCATTGGCTGACAGCAGCTGGGGCCATTGGCTCCCGCTGATGTCAATCAAGACAGTAAGCCAGTAAGGACAGAGTGGGGGCTGGGCTAAGCCACGATCTGTGTATGGATGGACACACAGAGCATGGTTTAGGAGCAAGAGGCTTGCTATTATGGCACTCGGCAGGGGGGAGGGGTCAGGACCGCCGGCAGGGGGCCCAAAAAGAAGAAGTGTGGGGCTGCTCTGTGCAAAACGATTCCACAGAGCACATAAGCATAACATGTTTGTTATTTTTTATGATTATTTCCTTTAGAATCACTTTAGGTTTATTTTCTGTGCTGTACCAAACATTAGCAGAATTGGGATGTCAAAACCTACTGTGCCAATCCATATAATTTACACTTTAGTGTAACTTATGAAAATTGTAAAATCATTCTTTAGACATCCTGCTCTGTAAATGTGCAAAGGGTTTTTTTTTCTACATGTGAGGCTCTATGTACTGTATAACTGTCAAAAGCACTACAATTCCACTGATTGCAAAGAGAAGCCTAAGAACTGTTTAATTCTCCCACTCTACAAGACTCTGGTCCGGCCACACCTGGAGTATGCTGTCCAGTTCTGGGCACCAGTCCTCAGGAGGGACATACTGGAAATGGAGCGAGTACAAAGAAGGGCAACAAAGCTAATAAAGGGTCTGGAGGATTTTAGTTATGAGGAAAGGTTGCGAGCACTGAACTTATTCTCTCTGGAGAAGAGACGCTTGAGAGGGGATATGATTTCAATTTACAAATACTGTACTGGTGACCCCACAATGGGGATAAAACTTTTTCGCAGAAGAGAGTTTAATAAGACTCGTGGCCACTCATTACAATTAGAAGAAAAGAGGTTTAACCTTAAACTACGTAGAGGGTTCTTTACTGTAAGAGCGGCAAGGATGTGGAATTCCCTTCCACAGGCGGTCTCAGCGGGGAGCATTGATAGCTTCAAGAAACTATTAGATAATCACCTGAATGACCGCAACATACAGGGATATGTAATGAAATACTGACACATAATCACACACATAGGTTGGACTTGATGGACTTGTGTCTTTTTTCAACCTCACCTACTATGTAAATATGTAACTGTTAAAATGCTGATGTTTCCTTCTGAACATACATGTTTTAAAGCTAGAAGGCAACCTTTTGAGCCGCTGATCTAAAAAAATATGCAGATCAGGAGTTCTGAGATTACTTGCTGCCTACTTGTTCCAGATCAGTGACTCAAAAAGTACTCCTAAAATCAGAAGAGGAACATGACAGCCAGCCAGCTACCATTTTCAGGTGTGTTGGAAGGCCACATATTTCATGATAGGTTCCTTCAATGAGCAACCACAGTCCCTTAAAGTGACCCAAAAAGGGATCTGGACCCGAGAAGTATTTCATTTTTTAAATTACTTTGTGCGTGAATAGCTGCATATTATTTCCAGCATAAAGGGAAGTGTTTGTGACATCACATTCCATAACACGTAGCTAGGATCTCTTGGTGGGGTCAGCCATTTTGTGAGAACTGTACTAGACTGCATACCTTGTTTAGCTTAGCCATGATGCTGGGGACATCCTCCTTGCTCTCTTCAGCTCCTGTAAAGGATTAGAAATTATTTATTCGGCATTCCACATAAAAGTCTAAGCAGATGTTACACATATAAAGCAGGTTATCAAAATTTCACTTCACAGCTGTGTCCCCTGAAAGACTTAAGGGCTACAGCTGACACTGTAAAGGGTGGCACAGGAGGGCAGTCAGGCTTATTTGGTCCAAACACACTGTTGTTTTCTAAGTAGGGATAGTCCCTGGAAATCAGTTTGAAGCTATTGATAAAAATAAGCAAAAGGGTTAACCTAGTGTAGCGGTACACCCGTGAGTGCTGCTAATTGACTCTGTACTCCACTGGCTACCCCGACTCTGCAGATCCTCTCTTACCTCTGACACCTTGGGTTCCATTCTACTATAGAAGGTTATCAATGAGAAATTCACACAATGTCACTGAACCACTCAGAAACTTTACTAGAGTGAATAATAAACACAATGAACAATGTGAATAAACACAACAATAAATGACAGTTAGTAGAACTCAATTTAGATATGAAAACTGTGGACTGTATAATCACCGTAGGGAGTATATGTAGACAGGTGTACAATGGGACAAGTGTTCAATATCCTTCAACACCTATATTAAACACCTTCCCACTGAGGTCCCAATACACACACCAAATTGCAATATAATGTTCCTTACATTTAATAATACGCAATATCTAACATGTACTCAAAGGCTCCCCCTAGGTTGCAATTCAAAGTTCAAGCTACAAATAGAAAAGTAATGCTTTGCAGAAGATGATAAAAGTTCCTTGACTCCAGATATCTTCAGCTAGCCTGTAGTTTAAACTGCAGTATTTGTAATCCACAAGGCAAAAGAGAGAAAACAAACTGTAGAATGAATAGTACGTTGATACTGGTAATTGCTTAATTGAAGAAATATGGCACTGGTACCTTCCTTCTCATGTATGAGTATAGTACAGTAGATTCACATCCGTGGAACTACAAGTCTCACCAGCAGTCTGTAAAATAAATCACTCAGCAAACAGTGCACTTTACTGAAATGGGCAGGTTCCCTCTCACCACAATATACTCAAAGGCTGTGAGGCTCCATCCAGACTCCCCTCTTGATCTCCGAGTCTGGTGAAAAGATGGTGCCGCCGCGCTGTATCGCTACTCCAGATGTCCTGAGGCTGCAAACTGATCTGCTTGCTAAGCTGGCAGAGCTTCACTCTGAAGTACCTCGAAGGCTGGCGTTCCGGCTCTGCACTATATAGGCCGCAGTCTCTTCCTCCTGGTCACACATACAGACCTCCTGCTGGCAGGTATTGAATGGCGTCCAGAGAGCCTGAAAAATGGCCACGCTGATCCTTTTATTACTGCTTCCAGCAGGCAGTGCTGTGCGCTTTGCATTGTCTGTATTGTAGTTCAGGACTGATCTAGCTAATAACAGAGTCACTTTCTCCTCCAAACTATCACTATCAAAAAATCTCCTACAATGCTTTGCTGCATTCCTTCTCAGGAATTAAAAGAAAGTCCAAACAGCATTAAGAAGACACTAGAGGGAGCCAAACTCATTTGAAATAACAACAAGTCTAATACCTATAGCAGCAGGCCCTTGGCTACACACTCCCCCCACTCAAACTCTTTGGTCCCCAAAGACATAAAAATCACCCACGTCAACTTGCTGAAAAGAAAAAGTAAATTATTGATGATTCTTTTCTAACCACAATCCAAATTTAACAAATACTGGCACACATCTGGATTTCTTTGAAACCATTTACTGTATACACACACCATCAGTCAGTTCATAATCAGTTCTTGAACAGGCCAGGGCTATTGCCGTGTCCCACCAGTTGGTGTCAGAGGTTAGAGCAGAGTCGCCCCCTACCCAATTAACATTGGGAGGTATAGCTTCAGGAGCTGACCTGGAGCAAGTGGTTTGAATAAGCTCCTTAGAACTCTCTTCCAGTGTGTCATTCGTAAGTCTCTTGGGAGGGTGCACATCCCGCCTCAACCACATGGGTGAATATGTTCCAGCCGACTGTGTCCTTGACATCGGTCCGAACACTCAATTCAGTGGAGGGGTCTTTATTTGCAGTTTCAAGAGCTAATGATGGCTCCCCAACATCAGGGATTGGTAACATTTCACTGGAAAAGTCCATCAAATCTCTAGTCAGGAACAACTTCTACAGCCCTGGTTCTTTCCACATCCTGCAGAGGTGACATTGTTTGAAACTCTGGCCCAAGGGCTCTTCGGACCGTCTTATGTATCTCCATCTGCTGTTGAGGTATCGCACTGAAGGTTTCTTTTGGTTGTTGAGGCACCATTTTAGCTGTTTCTTTTGGCTGTTGGGGTACCATTCTAACTGTTTTCTTCGGCTGTGGTGGCAATGCTCTAATGGTTTCCATCTCTTTTATTCTCTCCTGGATTTTCTTTAAAGGACTGGCTATTGAGCTATCTTCGATAGGCCAAAACCAGGCAGACACAGTCACCATCTCATCCTCTTGAATCCTCCTTCTTGGTGAAGACGCCGGACTAGAAACTCGGGAATACACATAATCTTCTCCAAATTCCTCATCCTCTTCATCCGTTACATCAGCTACCGTCGGCATTTTCTTCTGTGAGCGTGTGCGAGGTGGAGTTGGCCTTGGGGAAGGTAATAGGGGTGCTTGAGGCACCCTCACTGCATCTGATAGTGGTAACAAGTGATTCCTGTGCCACATCTTCAATGGTTCCTTCTCTCCACCTGGTCTGATCTGATACACAGGTAACCCAGGAAGTTGTTTACACACAATGTAAGGCTGTGGCCTCCACCAATCTTCCAACTTGTGTTTTCCAGGTACTCCTAGATTTTTCAGTAGCATGTGATCACCTGGTTGCAAGTCCTGAATCTTCACCCTCGAATCAAAGTTCCATTTATTTTGAGACTCTCTGGTAGAAGCATGTTCTATGGCTTTCTCATAGACTTGTCGCAGGTTCTTCCACAGTCTATTCACGTAGCCCTTGAGGGATGTTAAAGAGATATCATCGAGGGAGGTGCCAAAAGCCAGGTCAGCAGGAAGTCGAGCTTCTCTCCCAAACATAAGACCGTAAGGAGAGTAACCAGTGGCATCACTCTCGGTGCTATTATAGGCATGCACTAGTGCTGCTATGTGGTTCCCCCAATGCTGTTTCTTATCTGTGGTTAGAGTTCCCAATATGTTTAATAGAGTCTGATTGAATCATTGAGGTTGAGGGTCACCTTGAGGGTGATATGATGTAGTACGAGACTTCTTGATACCCAGTAAAGCACACAACTGGTGGACTAGACGACTCTCAAAGTCTCTTCCTTGGTCTGAATGAATTTGAACAGGTAGTCCATAGTGCACGAAAAACTTTTGTACAATCACCTTGGCCACAGTGCTAGCCTTCTGATCCATAGTAGGGTAGGCCTGTGCATAGCGAGTGAAGTGATCAGTCAAGAGCAAGATGCTGTTTCTTCCACCTGTATCGGGTTCCAGGCACAGAAATTCAATGCAAACCAAATCTAACGGCTCGTGGCTTTGCAAGGCCCTAACTGTCAGGGTTTTCCGCTGGATGCAAGTCAGACAGGAATGACAGTAACTCTCTACCTCTCCTCTCAAATTAGACCAATAGAATCTAAAGTGCCAAAGAAATCTAAATATTGATATGAGTAAGTGATAATATGAAAATTGACAATTGACAGCTGCAGTGAATAAAACTTTGCAAGTGCAAAATGATACTAGTAAAGAAAATAAATATACCACGCTAAGTGACAAAAATGTTAAATAATTATCACATTTGAAACCGTTGCGACTTTGGAAAAAAAAAATCGCTAAAAAGTCCCATGCAGATAGTTTGTTGCAAACATTAATAACTTTGAAGCAATAAAAGTTCCAAATCCCAAGTAAAGTGCTTGTGCTCTACAAAGTGGATACGAATCCGTGCTTGATAAGTGCTTGATATGTGCTCATAAGACAGTGCCCCCACATAGATGTGAACTCACCCCTCCAAGTGGACCAACTATTTCTAGTTTGGTCACACACGCATGTGGGGCAGTCCCCGTAGATTTTCTGTGGGCTGATGTGGTTTAAGATAGTTGTTTCCTCATATAAATGGACGTAATAAAAAGTGCCTCATTCCTCTATGTACTAGCGATGTTTGGGGTAGATGTTCCTCATAAAAATGACAGAAAAAGCCTCATTGCGCAGCAACGTTTAAAACATTTATTCCATATAAAAAAATATGGTATTAGACTCACATGTAAGGGTGCCTAAAAGCCTGGCACCTGGTGTAAACAGCAGATAAGTTCCCAGGAAATCTGCCCATAAGCAGTGGTAAGCCGCCACCGCAGTATACTGGTCGATTTACGGGACCGGAAGTGTGTCGTGATGATGTGATAAAGCGGATCAACCTCTACATTTTTCAGCCAATCAGACGGGCCGCCTTCAGGAAGTTCTAACTTATAAGAAAGCTTACCTGTAGGTAAAATTAATATCTCTAAAAGAAAGTACAGCAGATATTCTAGTTAGCAGCAGCCGGTGACGTCTCCAGCACATGCGCTCTGAAGGAATGGCATACCCATGTTGTTCCTTTCCGAGCTATGTGCCACGGCCGAGACTGACATCATTGCGGCTCAGCCAGTTAGACGGCTGGAGTCCGCAAACCCAGAAGGAAGACCGGATGAAGATGGAAGCCTTTGCAGCGGTGACAGTGCGCTGCTGGAGGGCATCATATTAAGGGAAGTCTTTCATAATGTGCTAGTATGTGGATGTTGAAAGTTCTTTATTGGAACGGCAGCCAGGATCCTGAGAGCAATGCAGATCCATACCCCTCCCATCTCTTGCATAGTTATCTGCCAGTACTGTATCCGAGCGGGGGAGGGTGTTTAGAGGATTCCCTTAGATCCTCCCTTCCCCCATCACTCAGACGACACTCACTGCCAGTTGTAAGGCATCATTCATATGGGTGCTGAGACCCGTCCTGTGTGCTAAGCCGCTGTCATCTGCACCCACCTTGGAGCTGCACTCAGAAAGCCTATAGAAGGGGATACAGACACAGTGGTTGCATGGAGAGTCACATGTCAAAATTTGTCATTTGTGCAGGAGAGGGGCACAGATCTGAGCACAGACCGCGCCTGCATGCATGTCACATTCTGACAAGCGACTCTGTCCATGCAGCCGCCGTGTCTGCATCCTGTTGTATAGGCTGCCTGTACGCCGCTCAGAGGTGGATGCAGATGATAGCGGCTCAGCACACAGGACGGGTCTCAGCGTCTGAATGAGTGATAAAGGTATGCACTCTGCTAACAAATAAAGGGAAAACCTTACAATCTGAATGACAAGTCACTGCTACAGCAGCAAGGGATAGGAGAACGGGGCCCCGGTAGCTCTCCTCCCTCCAAATCTTAATTTATGGATAAAAGTAAAATATATCTCTGGTACAATCATCGTTGCTGAGTCTTTATCTCATTTTCAGCTGGATCGATTTTGCAAATTAGTACCTCTTGGTTCTCCATACCCAGAGCATTTATGGTCTGGGTATGGACAACAAATAATAAATGCACATTTTTTTACATGCATAAAAAATGTGCATTTATTGTTTTTGGTTAAAAGGTGGACTTTTCCTTTAAAAGAGATTGGGATTTTTTTTTACCCATATTCATACTCACCTAGGTGGATGCAGCACTGTCCCCTGCCGTCTCTGCACTGAGAACCGAGCCATCGAACACCGCCAGTGGCTCGGTTCTCCATCCTCCCCGAGAGGAGAGCTGCTGCTTGTCAGTCAGCATCTCTTCTGCTCTGCTCCTCCACGCTCACTGGAGCGCTGAGCTGTGGAGGGGCGGGAAGCGGCTGTCTTAACTTCTCAGCGGATCGCACTTGGCGGAGCCAGACTTCCGAAGTCGGAATGTTGCGGTGCCTGGACTGATCTTGGTGATGTCAGCAGAGAGCAGACTTGAGACCACTCTCTGCTCAAAACAGGTCACAGAGTGGAAAACGAATTGCACTCCTGTGACCCATAGGAGAAGCCCAGCCGAATGAGCTCAGGCTGGACTTCTCCTTTAAGCATGTTAAGTGTGTTTTCTCTTTCCACCACTAGATGCCCCCACCTGTCTTTATTTTCTCAATTGGGATTGTTTTGTAAGAGAAGTACTTCAGTCTGTCTTCTAGTGCAGTGGTCATCAACCCTGTCCTCAGGGCCCACTAACAGACCAGGTTTGCAAGATAACTGAATTACATCACAGGTGATATCATTTGCTGCTCAGTGATTGCAGTATTCTAGTCTGCATCTCCCCAAGGTAATACATAAAACCTGGCCTGTTACTGGGTCCTGAGGATAGGGTTGATGACCATTGTTCTAGGGGGAAGTCAGGCATGGCACCACTCTGCCACGTGGTGAAGTAAGAGAGAAGCTAAGATTCTGGAAACTTCTGGAAAACTGGATTCTATTGCACGGCCATGAAGAATCCAACTTAAGCTCACATACATACACACTAGTGCGAATAGGATGCAAGTTTCCCTGCATCCAATTTGCATGACAGGAGATTGTGACCGGCTCTCTAGTATGAACCCAGCCTAAAGCAGAGCTTCACTCTCTCAATCAATATCAACTATTTTTAATCCTTATGCTGCTAGCATTAGTAAATGGATGGGAAAATATATCTGTTTACTTGTTTTCAAACTTTTTATTTTCACATTTATTTCATTTACTTTCTGGTTTCAGGGAATAAGGAAATGATGGCATCCATCCCAGGAGTCTTTAGGGGGGGAGAAGGGGTTTTCTCAGTTAAACACACCCACCTGCCTGAACTAAGGGCCCTTACTCAAGGTGGCCACGACCAGAGAGGCTAGGGAGTGTTTTTCAAAGTGATTTCTCAGCGAAATTAAACATGGAGACAAGGATGAATGGGTGAGTTTACTTTGAATATTAAAAATGAATGGAATAGTATTTTTGGTTTCTGGTGCTCAGATGCGTGTAGTTCTATTCCACTTTAAGGATAGAAGCCCTTGACAGCCAACTCTTCTAAGCACTGCATAATTGTGGTATTTTTTATTGCTGAAGATATTTTGTGCCTGTACAACTAAATGCCTTGTCGTTGAAACTCATTTAAACATTTATTGTACAACTTTCACCGGCGATTTTTGGCAGAAAATCCAAGAAAACTATTGCTGTCTAATCCCTGTGCCACACACAAACCCTGCCCACAGGGAATCATAAAGCCAGGCCAGCCAACATGCTATGTCTTCTTGAAGACATATTTTTAAAGTGCTTCACAACTGAAGGACAGACTGTAGGACCAAAATGTATTGCTATCATTAAAACCCATATCACTGAGACAGCTCACTAACTAAGAATTGATGGATGGAATTCCTCATGGCTACAATTTTACATGAACCAGGTTATTGATATGTTTTAACCATTTAAGGACCGAGCCTCTTTTTTTAGATGTGTTGTTTACAAGTTAAAAACTATTTTTTTTTGCTAGAAAATTACTTAGAACCCCCAAACATAATACATTTTTTTTAACACGCTAGAGAATAAAATGGCGGTCATTGCAATACTTTCTATCACACCGTATTTGCGCAGCGGTCTTACAAGCGCACTTTTTTTGGAAAGAATACAATTTTTTTGAATTAAAAAATTAGGACAACAGTAAAGTTAGCCCCATTTTTTTTTATATTGTGGAAGATAATGTTACACCTGAGTAAATTGATACCCAACATGTCACGCTTCAAAATTGTGCCCGCTCATGGATGGGCGACAAACTTTTACCCTTAAAAATCTCCATAGGTGAGGTTTAAAAAATTATACAGGTTGTATGTTTTGAGTTACAGAGGAGGTCTAGGGCTGGAATTATTGCTCTTGCTCTACCGATCGCGGCGATATCTCACATGTGTGGTTTGGACATCGTTTTAACATGCGGGCGCTACTCACGTATGCGTTCGCTTCTGCACGTGAGCTCGGTGGGACGGGGTGCGTTTAAAAAATTTTTTTCTTATTTATTTTACTTTTAATTTTTTTTTTTTTTACACTGTAAAAAAAAAAAAAAATTGTGTCACTTTTATTCCTATTACAAGGAATGTAAACATCCCTTATTATAGAAAAAAAGCATGACAAGACCTCTTAAATATGAGATCTGGGGTCAAAAAGAGCTCAGATCTCATTTTTAGACTAAAATGCAATAAAAAAAAAAAATGGCATTAAAAAAATGGCCCTTTAAGAGCTATGGGCGGAAATAACATGGAGACGGGTGGGGGTCATCTATGCAGATAGATGCAGATACTTTTGAATGTAATTACAGTTCTTCAGTACTTTTGTGTATTCTATGTGCCGTATACAACATGAGATAGTTGACATGTTGCCTTTCATACTGTCATATGTTAAACTATGAAAGCTATTGACCTTCTTGATGCATGGTTTTCAGCACACACATCTGCACAAAGCTTGACAGCATGTACATTTTTCCATGGTTTGAAGTTTGAAAGATCAGAACTGGCATTTTGTTCCTAGCACTACTGAAAGTCAAAAGGCATGCCAGGCAGGAGTTTTGACTTTTAAAACGTTGGCATACAGAAGGCATGGATCGGTGTTCCTGTAAAGCAGGAACACCGATCCATGCCTTCCACTAGTAAAAGCACCTCCCCCACTACACTGAATCACCAACTAGGCACACATTAAACCCTTTCGCCCCTGATGTTAACCCCTTCCCTGACAGTGTCATTTGTACAGTGACAGTGCATATTTTTAATTGCACTGATCATTGTAATAATGTCACCGGTCCCCAAAAAGTGTCAAAAGTGTCAGTATAGGTGTCTGATTTGTCCGCCACATTATCGCAGTCCCGCTATAAGTCCCTGATCACCGCCATTACTAATAAAAAATAAACATTCCATAAATATATCGCATTTGTAGACGCTGTTACTTTTGCACAAAGTAAACAATATACGCTTATTGTAATTTTTTTTACCAAAAATATGTAGCGAGTACATTGTGGCCTAAATTGATGAAGAAATTCAATTTTTTTACATTTTTTGTTGGATGTGTTTTAGCAGAAAGTAGAAATTTTTTTTTCCCCAAAATTGTTGGTTGTTTTTTGTTTATAGCGCAAACAATAAAAACCGCAGAGGTGATCAAATACCACCAGAGAAAGCTCTATTTGTGGGAAAAAAGGACACATAATTTATTTGGGTACAGCGTCGCATGACTGCGCAATTGTCACTTAATGTAACGCAGTGCCGTATCGCAAAAAATGGCCTGGTCAGGAAGGGGGGTAAATCTTCCGTAGGTGAAGTGGTTAAGACGTTAATGTAATTTCAAAAGTTGTTTTTGATTTATCTGCAACTTTCATTAAAAGAAAAAAAAATGACTGGTGATCCTGCTTCGATGGTCTTAGTTCAGGCAGTTCTTGTTATGGGATAACAACTGTCTCCTTATTTTGCTCATGCATTCTCGTCCTATGCTGCGGGAGACTGTGTGCAGCCCTGCCAACATATTGCATAGGCAATGTGGAAGAAAGCTGTTCCAGAGCAATGATGTACAGCTGATGCCGTAGAGAGTGCATGCAGATAGAAAGTGGCAAAAAAAAGTGTGCAGGAGATCGGCAGTGCTGAGATAGAAAAAAGGATATTAAAAAGCTAAAAACAGTACTTTATAGAAGAAAAGGCTAGGTAACTGTGTAATATACAGTAAAGTAAATGTCATTTACATAGGGTTTAAATCTATTTGAATTTAACATTAGCATAAATACATTGTCTGAAACTGTGAGCCCTGGCTGTAATCACTTGAAGCCATAATCAGTTACATTCTATATCAAGCGCACTACTCCCATAGGAGCTGCTAATAGTTTGTTTCTTTTCTCCTAGTTGGTTCCATTACCCCCCACTTCCCTGCATTGAACACACCGCAAACAGTCTTGAAACACAAGAACAATAACTTTATTCCTTCCCATAGCACGTTTCAGAAAGAATATTAAAATAAATCTTCTAGAAATATGAGCTGCCTTAATCACTTGGTTCCTGTAATGGACTGCATATCTTTTCCCTCCTGTTTACCACTACTTCCCAACCGCACAGAATCTTCAACTTAAGTCCCAAGAACAAAATTCTGAATAGAGTTCCCGGACCGGCTGTTAGGAATTCCCACAGCCACCCTCAGCCTATGAAGATAACTGCTTCTCTGGGTATACACTCACGTGTACATTTGAGCGACCATCCATGTTTACCAGAAAGAAGGTCCTCTCCAAATTCTTTTCCTCTGTTGGGGGTAGCAGCCTCTCCCTTTAGATATTGCAGATTCCCATAACTGTTTCCTCCATTTCTCCTCCTGTTGAGGCAGGTTCCTCTCCCCGGAGGGTAGAGTTCTTAAGCTGCACCAGCTTCTACATTCTGTACTCCTTTTCTGTCCTCTTCCCATCAGCAAGCATGCCAGGAAGCATGTGACCCACAGTTATATAGGCCTGTAAGCCCCTGCCCATACAAACTAATCATAGACTAAGGCTGACCTATACCACTAACTACATCCTGTATCAACTCAACCTGTCTTCCAGCACCTCTCACTGGTCAGACTAGGCATCACTTTAGCAGAATGCAGGTGGTCACACCCCCCCATTCTACACTATCATTCCTCCCCAATAAATCAAACCCAGCCAGGCTTAAACCAAAGAGGGTAATGCCTGAAATTTACACTTAACTTTAAACCTCTCTAACCTTTTAGCACACACCTAAGTAGGTGGGAGCTACATACACCCCCTCCTAAAACCACAACTGTCCCCAGTTGTAGAAAGGATTCCACATCTGGAGAACAGTTTCCCTACCTGACACAAGGCATCTCATATGTCCAGGTGAGAGGTGTAGTGCACGTGTTGCAAAACGTTACAGAAGAAAACACCTTATTTACAGTTTCCAACATAAATTACCTAGACTAACATTCCCTACCACTAGGTCTCATACAGACAAAATCAAGCCACCACTCACGAAAGAGTAATGCTTTGATTTCTCCATCTTCTTCTGTTTTCTTCCATCATCTCCATGATACCTGTAAAAAAACAAAAGCATCATATTCTTTATGCTAACTATACAAGTATGTTTTTGGCATTGGTGAACCTACTAGGACAACTGTCCCCTCAAAAGGAGTCTGGAGACTCCTGCAGGACAGTCCCTGAGTAGCCATGCCAGGTCAAGTGCATTCTAATCCATGAGCCACATACTTTCTAAGTGATTCCAACTGAGAGTACATAACTTTAACTGTAGAAACAAACAAAGGGAACAACAGAGACAACAGAGGGATAGTGTCCATGCTGGCCAAACAGGCACTGGTACTGGTACTGTTGCTCTGCACAGGAAGTCCATGGGATAGCCCACCCTAACCCGTCTGCTCACTTGCAGTTCAAGGATTTGTCTGGCATACCTGTGACAAACACCCTACAGGTAATACCGGGGGTCCGGTAACCTTCTACGTGTGTCCCCTTCCCCTCTGACCGGAACAGAATATGATTTGGCGTGTTGTCCAGGTTTCTGCACCATCACTCTGTCTTTGTATATAGCTCTTCCTTGCCTCCATTCCCTAGAAATATCCTGAAATATCACCCATAAATTATGGTCAGGGTTCTTTGTGAAATTGGGACATGTAGGTAATCCCAGACGAGGTCCTGCTCTCATCCTTCCCGAGAAGCTTCAATAATGTCCATGACTTTGTCTGGCACATAAGGGTATTCAAGTCCCCAATTGTGAGCAACTCTTTTCTGTATGTCCCTTTGGAAATGGGACAGTCTCTGTAGTTCCTTGGGCCTTCCCCGCCCTGGCAGAACCACAGAGTCAGAGGCCCTCTCAGCCTTTTGTTGAAAGGGACACTTTTCGTTAAGCAATGCGCCCATGGACGTCTTATTTTGGGGTGTTGGGGGTGCTGGGAAGGTGGCAATGCTTTCCGGAGCCCCGGAGGTAGCACTTAGAGATGTGGAGCTCTCCACATACCACTCCTCATCACTGGAACCACCTTCTTCTGGAGAAGACCAAACGAACAAATGTTCAAGAGATCTGTACCTTTCCAGCACTTCTGGAGAACCTCAATCTATGGCCCGGCCCTTGCTTCCCCTGCCCAGCTAACCTGAGATATCACCTTCTCCATCCAATGGCTCCCTCTGGACAGGTTCAACAAGGGGCTTACTTGTAATGGTCGGCATTTCAAGGGAACATCTTGGGGCTTGCTCAGTTACTCTGGCAACCCCTGGAGCCCCGACCAGACCACAGGCCTCCCCTTTCGATCCTACCTGGACCTCCGGCGTTTCCGTTATGATGGACTCTGGACTGAGTTTCTCCACTGCATTTCCAATGGTATCTCGGCCCTCTCTGGCCCTCCGGAGGTTTGAGGCTTACGGTGTGCAGAGTCCGGTGGCGCTGTCCACATATTAATAGCTCACCTGCTGATCAGATCCCAGCCGCGTAAGCTGCATGCTGCAGTGGCCACAGCGGGCCCAGGCGGTGACTCCCATGGTGGGTGTCAGGGAATTAACAGCAGGGGAAGGGCTTTAGGACCCAGCATCTCTACCAGCACTTATGATAGGAGAAGGACTTTAGGACCCAACATCTCTGGCAGGAGAAGGACTTTAGGACCCAGTATCTCTACCAGCAGGTCACATGGGCCTATATAAGGAAGTCTGCTGGTGTCTGCAATTGCTGGTTTGTCTTCAGCTCCCCCTGTGTTCCTGTGCCCTGTATTATCTGCTGATCTGATCTCCTGTGTACCGACCCGGCTTGTTTTGACCTGCTCTTCCTGATCCTCTGGCTTGACCCTTTGGCTTGCACCTGACTTCCTCCTGCCTGCTCCCAGCATCTGACCCCGGCCTGGCTTTTGGACTCTGCTTATCTTGCTCCCTGTACTAAGACGCAGCTGATCTTAGGTCATTCTGATTCCGGACTGTCTCTCTGTGAATGACCCCTGGCCTGGCTCCGCTATTCAGTTATTCCACTGGACTCTGCCTCTGGACCTTTCAAGCACGCCTGTCCCCAGCAACCCGGCACCCGTGCTTCTGTGGGCACCACACTTGCTGTTCCAGCTTCAGTGGTGGGCTGCGCTCGGCCGCAAGGGGAGCTCTCCCAGCATCTCAGCCTCCTACCAAGTTACTGACAGTGGGTTTCTGGCAACCGGGACAGATCAGGCACTCACTCCATTTACTACTCCTAGCACCAGCCCACCGGTAACATCCAGGCAGATGCCGGTGTCAACGAGAATTGGTTCCTGTGGGCTCAGTGTTTTGTTGCATGGCCGGGGGGCGTGTAAAGCTCTGTGCCATCTTTCACTGCTGAGCACACACCGTGTGTGACGCTAAAGAACTTTCCTCTGGGGCGTAACTCCACCCCCTCCTCTCGCTGATCCAGCGCACGAGGAACTGTAATAGGGCGTACACACGGTCGGACTTTGTTCGGACATTCCGACAACAAAATCCTAGGATTTTTTCAGACGGATGTTGGCTCAAACTTGTTTTGTCTACACACGGTCGCACAAAGTTGTCGGAAAATCCGATCGTTTTAAACGCGGTGACGTAAAACATGTACGTCGGGACTATAAACGGGGCAGTGGCCAATAGCTTTCATCTCTTTATTTATTCTGAGCATGCGTGGCACTTTGTCCGTCGGATTTGTGTACACACGATCGGAATTTCCGACAACGGATTTTGTTGTCGGAAAATTTTATCTCCTGCTCTTCAACTTTGTGTGTCGGAAAATCCGATGGAAAATGTCCGATGGAGCCCACACACGGTCGGAATTTCCGACAACACGCTCCGATCGGACATTTTCCATCAGAAAATCCGACCGTGTGTACGGGGCATTACTCTTAATTTCCATTGGGTGAAACAGCTACCCCTGTCGGCAGGCACAATAGAACTGCAGCTTTTACAACAAACTGATTTTTACAGTGAAAATGCTTCCTTGCGATGTCCCTACTGTAGGAGAAATAGTCCCTGTATTGTCTCCGGCAGCACACCACCCCCTGTGTCCATGTTTCCAAGGGCAACAGTGACACCCACAACTCCCTCCACATTTTCTTCCGTAATGCAGGCAAAGTTTTTGAATAAAGAGTGGCGATGCCGGTTACTGTATGCAGGGTTACTAGGGGTAACGGACTGGCTGAAAAAGGTTAAATCTCGGTGGGAACTCCATGAAGCACACTACTCCCATAGGAGCTGCTAATAGTTAGTTCCTTTCTCCCAGTTGGTTCCATTACCCCCCACTTCCCTGCATTGAACACACCGCAAACAGTCTTGAAACAAAAGAACAATAACTTTATTCCTTCCCATAGCACGTTGCAGAAAGAATATGAAACAAATCTTCTAGAAATATGAGCTGCCTTAATCACTCGGTTCCTGTAATGGACTGCAAATCTTCTCCCTCCTGTTTACCACTACTTCCTAACCAACCACACAGAATCTTCAACTTAAGTCCCAAGAACAATACTCTGAATAGATTTCCCGGACTGGCTGTTAGGAATTCCCACAGGTGATCCTCAACACCCTCAGCCTATGAAGATAACTGCTTCTCTGGGTATGCATTCACATGTACATTTGAGCGCCCATCCATGTTTGCCAAAAGAAGGTCCTCTCCCAATTCTTTTCCTCTGTTGGGGGTAGCAGCCTCTCCTTTTAGATATTGCAGATTCCCATAATTGTTTCCTCCATTTCTCCTCCTGCTAAGGCAGGTTCCTCTCCCCAGAGGGTAGAGTTCTTAAGCTGCACCAGCTTCTACATTCTGTACTCCTTTGCTGTCCTCTTCCCATCAGCAAGCATGCCAGGAAGCATGTGACCCACAGTTATATAGGCCTGTAAGCCCCTGCCCATACAAATTAATGCTAGGCTAAGGGTGACCTATACCACTAACTACATCCTGTATCAACTCAACCTGTCTTCCAGCACCTCTCACTGGTCAGACTAGGCGTCACTTTAGCAGAATGTAGGTGGTCACACCCCCCCATTCTACACTATCATTCCTCCCCAATTAATCAAACCCAGCCAGGCTTAAACAAAAGAGGGTAATGCCTGAAATTTACACTTGACTCTCTAACCTTTTAGCACACACCGCGCTACATATATTTTTGTGGACAATTCTTCATCCTGACCTTCAATCAGTGTAGGAGTACAAACTGGTGTAAAGAATAAAATAGTATTTTTTTTTATTTATTCAAAACTTCTCATATATTAAAAAACATTGTAAACATTACAAACAACTAAAACACATTATGTGATAGACATAATTTTGTACAATTTCTTATCTGTTAAAAAGATAACATGTTAATGATGGAACTCTTTTCAAGCCCGACGCGTTTCGGAATATATTCTATTTCAATCCTTCTTCAAGGGCATAATTGAAAAAGAGGGGTTCATCTAAATAGGTTAAAGAAATATGGTTGGTATGTTGCCATATATATCTAGATGTTAATAACCATTTGCAGGTTAAATAATCCAACGGTCACCTACCTGTTGTGTTATCGTTGGTTTCTATACATTAGAGGATAAAAACTACAAAGCAAAGCAACAAATGCTTAAGCGAAAGGAGATAGCGGTTGGTTGTTATTTGTAGGTGCGGAATGCTGCTCCCTGGGTACTTTCTCAACTACATAGTGATTCCCCAAGAGGGGAGATGTGTATATAAGACTTCACCTACCCCTGCCCCTCCCGGATTCGTGCAGGCCACAGCGGTATACTGGAGCGAAGAGGAGCAATCCTGTAAGTGAAGGTTTAGATAATTTGAATGAATAAATTGCAAATACAAAGGGACATTCGCATGTGGCGCCTGTCGATATTGTGGTTATATGTTGACACAAAAAAATCCCATCCTTCCGAATGGGAAAAAATTCTACCCGAAACATTTCGCTAACTACAGAACCACTGGGGTCGTTTATCTACTCCAGTGCAACTGCGGTTGCTTTTATAAAACTAAAATGGAATTCTGGAAAAGAGCGTATAGACACATCGTGTCCATGCAAACATCTGATCCTGATCTCCCCCTAGGACGTCATGTCTCCCTGGTACACGGGGGCAAATTCCCTAGAGTTAAATTTTTAATTCTGGATCGAGTGCATCCGAGTCCCAGGGGGGGGTGACTGGAATAAAACTTTACTCCAGAGAGAACTAAAATGGATTTACTTATTGAAAGCTACTTCGCCCCCGGGCCTCAATGATGCAATTTGTTTTAAACCATTTCTCGAGGGTTTCAACTCCGGTGGAATGGAAAAATAAAACACTAATGCATTGAATTCTTCATACCCATTGCTAATACAATAACAATACTATCTGTTCCTAAGTTGCATTTATCCTGTATTCGTAATTATGTTTAAATATTATGGAATAACACTGTGCTTGAGATACGCTGTAAACTTTTGAGTTGCCTGACCCAGTACATGTCTTGATAATAAATAAGGCCCCAATGTTACAGAAGCTGGTCTATACCGCTTGACAAGGTCTTTCACCACTGCAAAACATTTTTGTATTCTTTATTCTTTTATATATATTTCTATATATTTTTTTTTCTCTAAATATAATAAATAGGCAAATATATATGTACCTATGCAGACAACTCAAGAGGATCACTGTGACAATACCTCCAATTATCAAATTTCCTGTGAATGTCTGTTAAACTGGGTAATTACAACCAGCAATTTTATGTACTGGTCCCTGTCTTTTGATCTATAAATTGTTAATCAAAAATCTGTATCTGTTCTGCATTGTCAAAACCGTCAAGCCTATATGCCAATCTCAGTATAAAAATATCTCACATGTCCACTGATTTAAACCAAATGATTAACAAATACGTGTGCTGTTAAGCTCAATGTATAATGTTATACATCTTATTATTGAAAATGTTATAATGCATCTGTATACAGTTTGTGTCGTGTATGTTACTGCATAGTCCCTAAAAAAGATACATACAATTAACCAGTCTTTCTGTTTGCCCACAAATAACTATTCACATAGAACTGATGTGAACATATAACAATTCTAAATTATCTGCTATGTTAAATATGTTTGCTGTTTTCTGCTTACTTCTCTCTATACATAATGAATAACCTTTATGGTGTATTTATTCCTCTACAATGTCATAAGATTCTTTATTATCTTTACAAATGCCAATATACTCTCTCCTATCTGAGTTTCTTGGGCCCTCCCCGGGTGCGTCTACTTGCAGCAGTTGCCCGGCACGGAAAGCCACCCAGGGCACTTATCTGGGCGGCATCTTAGGGGGTTACCAGGGTGACATTACATCCACGCCCACCACCTCCATATTGCCACTCCGGCGGACATGCGCAGTCCGCCGGTGAGGCATTCCGTGCCGGTGGGACGGGTGTGCGTGACGCCGCACCAACGTAACTGCGTTCGCGCACGCGCGGTAGGGGCAGCGCCGCGCATCCCCGCCTCAGGGAGCAACATTGAGGCCTTCCAGCTGACGAGCGTCACCAACCAGCTGAGCGCAATGATTGCGCCGGCTGATTGGGACTCGTCTTACATATAGACCGACCCCACTCATTCCCAGCTCAGGCGTCTGCCTGGTGCTGAGATGCGTGGCTGGCCGATCTCTAACACTAGTTAAACTAAGGTATGGAATCATTGTTTCTCATCATTAAAATGCTGAGCTTATCCCCTTACTTTTCAAACTTCTTTTTATTGGTACAAACATTTTCTGTTTGTCATTAATGCCCTGTTGCCTCCTAAAACTTTAATGTTACCTAGAGAGATGTCACAATTTTAAGCTGTCACTGCAACATTACAAATAACTTCATGAGAACCTGGAACTTTCCATCCATTTACACACTTATTTTTCCAACTCTATGTATACCTCTTGATATGCAGTGTTATTGCAATATTACAAATAAATGTATAAGATCCTGCAACTTCCCATTTATTTATTTATATATATATATATATATATTATATATATAAATAAATAATTATATATGTGTATATATATATATATATATATATATATATATATATATATATATATATATATATATATACAGATTCATTAATTTTTTATATACCTCTTGGTTTAAGCTCTAAACATGGTGATGGCACTATATTGCTATAGCCACTATGCTGCAATAAATTATATGATGGGAAGCCACAGAATTAGGTGGATATGACCCCCTTTGAATGTTAGACGTACTTCCATCTATAATGACATATTAGAACTGCACAAGAGATTAAAATACCGGTAAATGGTTTCCAAAGTAAAATATGTCTAGGAGGCACCAATACAACCAAATAATATACATTAACAACTCCATATCAATATTTTTTATTTTAACCAATTACTATTCCCATCACTAATACTTTTATTAAGCATCAAATAGAAATTCTTTATTCATTCAAATTATCTAAACCTTCACTTACAGGATTGCTCCTCTTCGCTCCAATATACCGCTGTGGCCTGCACGAATCCGGGAGGGGCAGGGGTAGGTAAAGTCTTATATACACATCTCCCCTCTTGGGGAATCACTATGTAGTTGAGAAAGTACCCAGGGAGCAGCATTCTGCACCTACAAATAACAACCAACCGCTATCTCCTTTCGCTTAAGCATTTGTTGCTTTGCTTTGTAGTTTTTATTCTCTAATGTATAGAAACCAACGATAACACAAAAGGTAGGTGACCATTGGATTATTTAACCTGCAAATGGTTATCAACATCTAGATATATATGGCAACCTACCAACCATAACTCTTTAACCTATTTAGATGAACCCCTCTTTTTCAATTATGCCCTTGAAGAAGGATTGAAATAGAATATATTCCGAAACGCGTCGGGCTTGAAAAGAGTTCCATCATTAACATGTTATCTTTTTAACAGATAAGAAATTGTACAAAATTATGTCTATCACATAATGTGTTTTAGTTGTTTGTAATGTTTACAATGTTTTTTAATATATGAGAAGTTTTGAATAAATAAAAATACTATTTTATTCTTTACACCAGTTTGTACTCCTCCACTTTATATATAAAAAAAAAAATTGTATGCAAGTGCTGGAAAAATCCATTTAGGGGAACCCCATTTTCTTTGAATGAAATTTCTGTATGTGGCACGGCCTCTTCTCCCACTAACCTAGGAGAGCTAGTCACTCTCTCGTATTCAATCAGTGTAGGCACCAATCAGCTTTTGCAGCCAAATTTGGATAATACCTACCTTATATTTTATATGTTCCCCGTTTAATTTATTTTTTTGTAAATTATTTTCAGGTATGCTGTGTGAATGGGAACACATAACAAACATATACCCTAGGTTCATACGTCCACATTTTGTGTGGACCGTGTTTGCGCGGGCACGGCAGCGGCTGCTGTACCTGTATTGCTCCCTGCATGCACCTTTTCAAAAACGTGGCTGCAGGGAAACTGCGTGGTCTTTGGTCAAACAATAAATGGCAGCCATGCGTGTCTCCTAAGAGTAGCGTGATTTGGTTCCGGGTGCGGGAACAGATGCGATTCCCACACCCGCAGCCACACACATAGGTGTGAACCAAGCCTTAGTGGGGCTTCTCAAATTTGACTGCAAAAGTAGAAATAAACTCCAAAGTGTTTCACAGCAACCAATACTTTAGTCCAGTTAAATCAACGGGCTTAGTCCCGTTTTAGGCAGTGGACTGCCTCACACTGCACTGCATTCCAAACATTTTTTGCCATGTCCTGCTATTTTTCAGCGGTACTAAAAACACAAATACTTTCCTTTTATTCTAATGATCTGATGCCTCTCTCTGTCCCTCACTGGCATCTTCCCCCTGGGTTCTTCTGGGCGTCAGTCTTCAAACAATTTTATTGGCTGGTGTGAGATGACATTACTCCTGTGCATGATTCTATAATGGGGGAATTGGCGCTGTTCAAACACATGTACAATAGATATTAATCATTAAATATAAAGATAGATAAAAAGTAATGAATACATATAATAAATGAATAAAAAGAAAAACCATATATAAGTGAAAATATACCAAAACGTTACACTGTACCATAAAGTGCAAAGTGCTAGAAAATATGTGACCTAACATATATCAATAAGATATAATTCACAAAAAGTCTTTAACAGTGATATAAAATACCAAGCAACATGTAGCAAAAAATCATCTAAAAACACTCTAAACCACTGTGGTGAAGTGTCCAACAGGTGATACTGGTGTGCAAAGTGATGGTAAAAAATCCAGTGTCCTAAAAAAACTCAACATATTCTGAAGAAACTGTGATATATCAATACAATAAAATAAAAAGAATCTTGATGTGGCAAGTGCTCCCCGTCTTCCACTGCACTCCCAATCGTGCCCTCACTCACTAGAGTGCCCAACCCCTGCAGGGGTAACAGGCGTTTAGGTTAGGATCCAGCAATGATGTTCCTTGGCGATAATCCTGAACCCGGTTGCCGTCCTACCCTTCTCCAATGCAGCGATGTCCTCTTAATAATCCCCAGCGTTAAGCATCCATATGTTATAGAAATGGTTTGCAATCTTGATTTTTTAAACATGTGTGAAAAAAAAAAAACGCGCAAAAAACGCTCTGGCAGCGAAAGGGTTAAGGAAGGATTTCTAATCGAACACTACATACTGTGAGAGCTGAATTGAGACCTCTAAGGCCAATTCTTTCCTGCAGCTATATCCATATGTGATGTTGTTAAACACTGTGATACTTATACTTTAACTTATATTTTTTTTAATAGCGTGTTGTAATATACAGTGTGTAAGTACATTGTTAGTAAATTGTATTACTGCTGTTTCTATTTTGCACAGGCTAAGTGTCATGATTTGTTTAGCAGCTTGCTAGCCTTTTCACAAGGGCATGGTATCATCAGGTTTGTTGACATGTTGCTTAGATACCCAGAGATAGCAGCTGCATTATAGTTACTATAACAACAAGGGGACGCCAGCATTCCTCTGCAGCAAAGAAGGAGAGAACATCACGCTGTGTGAAAGAGTTCATGGGATGGCCAATATTATACGCTGAACAGGTGAGGAAATGGAGAAACAAATTCTGGTAATAATCTGTTTATTAGGAAGACACAAAGCGACTCTGAGGATGACAATGACTAGTCCAGTCTCAGCTGTGCTCATACACTGACATGTCCTCAAATATCATGGACTGTCTCTCACTCTCACAAGTAATAATGGCAAAGCCGACAGAGAGCATGGGTCAGTGTTTGATGTGGTGTTGCTTTCCAGAAGGGGTCAGAATGGAGCTTGTGGATTCTGTGATCATCTTGGCTGCCAGCTGAACACATCCCTGTAAATATTCACTTTGCTAAGTTAACAGCCTTTACTCCTTTAGCAAGTTAACCCCCTTTTTTTGTTAAAATTTCACCTTTTTGCTGAACATAAGATGGTAGTAGTATTATTATTGTAGTTATGATACTGATGATGATGATGATTATCATTATTATTACATGATGATAACAGGCTCAATTCACAAATTGTTAAAGCGGTTGTATACCCTCTTTTTGTATTTTTACCTACAGGTAAGCCTTTAACCACTTGAGCCCCGGACCATTATGCTGCCTAAGGACCAGAGGTCTTTTTCCAATTTGGCACTGCGTCGCTTTAACTTTTAATTGCGCGGTCATGCAATGCTGTACCCAAACGAAATTTGCGTCCTTTTCTTCCCACAAATAGAGCTTTCTTTTGATGGTATTTGATCACCTCTGCAGTTTTTATTTTTTGCGCTATAAACGGAAAAAGACCGAAAATTTTGAAAAAAAATGATATTTTCTACTTTTTGTTATAAAAAAAATCCAATAAACTCAATTTTAGTCATACATTTAGGCCAAAATGTATTCGGCCACATGTCTTTGGTAAAAAAAATGTCAATAAGCATATATTTATTGGTTTGCGCAAAAGTTATAGCGTCTACAAACTAGGGTACATTTTCTGGAATTTACACAGCTTTTAGTTTATGACTGCCTATGTCATTTCTTGAGGTGCTAAAATGGCAGGGCAGTACAAAACCCCCCCAAATGACCCCATTTTGGAAAGTAGACACCCCAAGGAAATTGCTGAGAGGCATGTTGAACCCATTGAATATTTTTTTTTTTTGTCCCAAGTGATTGAATAATGACAAAAAAAAAAAAATATTTACAAAAAGTTGTCACTAAATGATATATTGCTCACACAGGCCATGGGCCTATGTGGAATTGCACCCCAAAATACATTCAGCTGCTTCTCCTGAGTACGGGGATACCACATGTGTGGGACTTTTTGGGACTTTTATATCATTTAGTGACAACTTTGTGCAAAAAAAAAAAAAAAAAAAGTGTCACATTCCCGCAACTTGTGTCAAAATATAAAATATTCCATGGACTCAATATGCCTCTCAGCAAATAGCTTGGGGTGTCTACTTTCCAAAATGGGGTCATTTGGGGGGGTTTTGTGCCACCTGGGCATTCCATGGCCTCCGAAACTGTGATAGGCAGTGAAGAGTGAAATCAAAAATTCACGCCCTTAGAAAGCCTGAAGGCGGTGATTGGTTTTCAGGGTCCCGTGCGCGGCTAGGCTCCCAAAAAGTCTCACACATGTGGTATCCCCGTACTCAGGAGAAGCAGCAGAATGTATTTTGGGGTGTAATTTCACATATTCCCATGGCATGTTTGAGTAATATATCATTTAGTGACAACTTTGTGCAAAAAAAAAAAAAAAAAATTTGTCTCTTTCCCGCAACTTGTGTTGCAATATAAAATATTCCATGGACTCGACATGCCTCTCAGCAAATAGCTTGGGGTGTCTACTTTCCAAAATGGGGTCATTTGGGGGGGTTTTGAACTGTCCTGGCATTTTATGCACAACATTTAGAAGCTTATGTCACACATCACCCACTCTTCTAACCACTTGAAGACAAAGCCCTTTCTGACACTTATTGTTTACATGAAAAAGTTATTTTTTTTGCAAGAAAATTACTTTGAACCCCCAAACATTATATATTTTTTTAAAGCAAATGCCCTACAGATTAAAATGGTGGGTGTTTCATTTTTTTTTTTTTTCACACAGTATTTGCGCAGCGATTTTTCAAACGCATTTTTTGGGGAAAAAACACACTTTTTAAAATTTTAATGCACTAAAACACACTATAGTGCCCAAATGTTTGATGAAATAAAAAAGATGATCTTAGGCCGAGTACATGGATACCAAACATGACATGCTTTACAATTGCGCACAAACGTGCAGTGGCAACAAAATAAATACATTTTTAAAAGCCTTTAAAAGCCTTTACAGGTTACCACTTTAGATTTACAGAGGAGGTCTACTGCTAAAAATACTGCCCTCGATCTGACCTTCGTGGTGATACCTCACATGCATGGTGCAATTGCTGTTTACGTTTGACGACAGACCGCCGCTTGCGTTCGCCTTAGCGCAAGAGCAGGGGGCGACAGGGGTGCTTTTTTTTTTTTTTTTTTTCTTTATTATTTTTTTGCTTTCTTATCTTATTTTTAAACTGTTCCTTTCATTTTTTTTTTTTTTATCATTTTTATTGTTATCTCTGGGAATGTAAATATCCCCTATGATAGCAATAGGTAGTGACAGGTACTCTTTTTTGAAAAAATTGAGATCTCTCCTCTGCCCTCAAAGCATCTGACCACACCAAGATCGGTGTGATAAAATGCTTCCCCAATTTCCCAATGGCGCTATTTACATCTGGCGAAATCTAAGTCATAAAATGCTCGTAGCTTGCAGTTTCTTAGGCCATAGAGATGTTTGGAGCCACTCTGGTCTCTGATCAGCTCTATGGTCAGCTGGCTGAATCACCGGCTGCATTCTCAGGTTCCCTGTTGAGACAGGAGAGCCAGAGAAAAACACGGAGGATGGTGGGGGGGCATTCCCTCCCACGGCTTGTAAAGGCAGTCTAGAGGCTAATTAGCCGCTAGGATTGCTTTTACATGAAAGCCGACCACTGGCTGAAAAGAATGATACCAAGATGATACCTAAACCTGCAGGCATCATTCTGGTATAACCACTCAAAGTCGTGAATGGCGTACCTGAAGACGAAAAAATGGTTAACAATAAAGCACAGTAAACGGTAAAGTATAAATAATTACATACCTGAAAAACAAACATGATAAAACATAATAACAATAAAACATTGCAGAATAGAATACAGTAAAAAAGAGCAGAACAATAGAGAGAGAGAATAGAGAGAGAGAGAACAATAAAACGACAACAATTTTTTTTTATTTTATATATATTTTTTTTTTTACACTTTTTTTGTAATTAACTTTTATAAAGGTAACCGGTTCCAGGTTCGGGTCTCTCAAAATGCGATGGCATCTTGGGAGACCCTGTGAAAGTGTGCCTAGTCTGTGGAATGCTGTACCCTACGCTAATACTCAACTAGTAATGGTAGCGTTCAAAACATTCACCAATGCAAAGACCAGGATTGTCAGGACAGGAGGGACAATAATAGTGGGTGTCACGTCTATATCCGCGCTTGCTGCAGACACAACATCTTTTTGGGGGGGTTCGTTTGGTAGGGGTACTCGGGAGGACATAAAGAAAATGCCTCTCATGCAGCCGACTGCATTTGGTTGGGGATGTGAATGGGGGAAGTACGGGCGCTGCAGAAGCGGTGGGTTCCCAATTAGGATTGGCGAATGCAGCAGGAAGGGCACTATGGGCACGACGGGCCTGTGTTTGTCTTTTTGGTGGCAGCGGGACACTACTTGTGCTTGCCACCTCACCAGCTTGAACTGCACTTATGGGACTCGCCACGTCACCAAGTGTTACTGCAGTGCTGGTTTGACTACGACCGGGGTGTACTAGGCCGCTGGTGCTTGCCAGTTCACCAAAACGCTACCAAAAAAACTGTTAGCGATCGCAGGGATCAGGCCTGACTCTGCGAACGCTGCAGTTATGCGTTTAGTGTTTTGTAAGTGACAATGATCGATCGATACTGCACTTGGGTGGGCTGGGCTGGGCGGAGGGGCAAAACGCAGGTGCTAGCAGGTATCTGGGCTGATCCCGCTAACACTGCGTTTTTGGGAACCCTAAACTGCTGGGGATGCTAGTATAGATCTGATCGGATCAGATATTGATCCGTTCAGATACTATACCACTAAGGGAGGTGTATGGTGCATGCGTGGGTGTTAGTGCTACTGGCACTAACCTGACGCTGCCTGGGGCTGGTGCTTGCCAGTTCACCAAAATGCTACCAAAAAAACTGTTAGCGATCGCAGGGATCAGGCCTGACTCTGCGAACGCTGCAGTTATGCGTTTAGTGTTTTGTAAGTGACAGTGATCGATCGATACTGCACTTGGGTTGGCTGGACGGAGGGGCAAAACGCAGGTGCTAGCAGGTATCTGGGCTGATCCCGCTAACACTGCTTTTTGGGAACCCTAAACTGCTGGGGACACTAGTATAGATCTGATCGGATCAGATATCGATCCGATCAGATACTATACCACTAAGGGAGGTGTACGGTGCGTGCGTGCGTGGGTGTTAGCGCTACTGGCGCTAACCTGACGCTGCCTGGGGCTGGTGCTTGCCAGTTCACCAAAATGCTACCAAAAAAACTGTTAGCGATCGCAGGGATCAGGCCTGACTCTGCGAACGCTGCAGTTATGCGTTTAGTGACAGTGATCGATCGATACTGCACTTGGGCTGGGCCGGGCGGAGGGACAAAACGCAGGTGCTAGCGGGTATCTGGGCTGATCCCGCTAACACTGCGTTTTTGGGAACCCTAAACTGCTGGGGACGCTAGTATAGATCTGATCGGATCAGATATTGATGCGTTCAGATACTATACCACTAAGGGAGGCGTATGCTGCGTGCGTGGGTGTTAGCGGTACTGGCGCTAATTTGATGCTGCCTGGGGCGACGCATATCACCGCCTGGCGATCAGGGGGCTAAACCTTTATTCGGTAATAAACGGCGGGTTCCCTGACACTATAAAAAATAAATGAACTAACCAGCGTCACCCGTAACGGTTATACGGTGATCAGTGGTGAAAGGGTTAAGTAGGGGGCAATCAAGGGGTTAAAACATTTAATAGGTAGTATATGGGGGTCCCTGACGCTATAAAACGCTGACGGCGAACCTAAATATTTACCTCACTAACTAGCGTCACCAGCGACACTAATACAGCGATCAGAAAAATGATCGCTTAGTGACACTGGCGACAGGGGGTGATCAAGGGGTTAAAACTTTATTAGGGGGGGTTAGGGGGGTATCCTAGACCTAAAGGGGGGTAATACTCACTGTCCCAACACTGTAACTGTCACAAACTGACACCAATGCAGTAATCAGAAAAAAAAAAAAAACTGCTGGTGTCAGTTTGTGACAGAGAGGGGGGGGGGGTGATTGGGGGGGGATCGGGGGGCGATCAGGGGGGGGATCGGGGTGTTTTGTGTGCCTGGCATGTTCTACTGTGTGTGTGTGTGTTGGTGCACTCACATACCTGTCTTCTCTCCTCGGCGCTGCAATGGAATACCGAGCCGAGGAGAGATGACATCATTTCCTTTGCTGCTGTTTAGCATACAGCAGCAAAGGAAGTGATCTGATTGGCCGGCGGCGATCGCGAGGGGGGGCAACGAACGGATGGCCTCCCCCTCACCTCCGATCACCGGGGGACCAAACGGGACCGCCTCGGGCGGTGGGGGGGGGGTCCGATTGGACCCCCCACCCGCGGGAGGCAAATCACGTACATGTACGTGATTTTGCCTGCCTGTGCCGCCTTGCCGACGTAAATCGGCGTGAGGCGGTCCTTAAGTGGTTAATAAGTCTTACCTGTAGGTAAAACGAATATCTCTTCAACCTGTACGATTTAGAAGATATTCACTTTGCATGCAGCCGCTGACGTCAGCGGCGCATGCGCTGTGAAGGTCCGGTGGAAGGTGTGGCAGACGCTGCCAGACCTTGCCGGAAAGAAGTCTCCCACGCGCATGTGCAGGAGTGATGTCATTGCCGCTCCGGCCACTCACAGCGCCAGAGCTGCGAACCCGGAAGATACGCCGAGGGGAAATGTCAGCTGCATCGGCGTGAACCAGGATCAGCTGCCGGCGCCTCGTTCTAAGGTAAGTATTTCATAATGAGCTAGTATGAGCTGCGTAAACTGTTGAAGCTATATAAATCCTGTATAATAATACTAGCTTATTATGCCTTTTGCCTTACAGGTTTTAAAAAAAATAAATAAAAAATGTTTGCGGGTATACAACAGCTTTAACACAAGGATTAGAATACTCATTTTCAGGCATTTGGTTGTGATTTCCAATCTATTTTAGACTTATCGTTGTGTTAGCTTTGTGAGCTGAGCATAGTAAATGTACCACCATTCTAATTTTGGTGTATTCTAGTGTGGTTACCTTTTTTATCCTTTATATTTATTTCAAAGATATACATTTCTTGAAATTAAGGCTTATGAGAATATGAGCTATTTCACTCTGAAAATCAACATTATATGAACCAAAATAACCAATTCCGCATAATGTACAAATTGCTTCCATGATTTTCCACCATCTGCATTTGGAGTTTGAATGGAAAATACAAAAGACTAGCAATGCTTTCTGGCTGAACTCTTGGAATTAGCCCTCCCGCACTACAAGTGTTAACTGCTGGTTAAACTTAGGGGTTAAATAAAGAAAAATACTTACCCAAGGGTCCTTATACATGGGCATTCTGTCTGTCCATTTTTCATACATCTGTTGATGGGCAAATTAATGTAAATGGATAATCGTACGTTTACATCTTTGTCCATACAGGAAGCGGATCTAAACAGATGTAAACAAACGGTCTTTTTTGCATCTGTTTTTGCATTGGTTGTTAGGAGCTGGCACACTGGCATCCTAACAACCAGTGACTCACCCTTGTTGTCCACAGCAGGGATGAATCATTGGTTGAAAAGGAGCCAGCACCTGCCAGTCATGGTCCCCACTCTTTTTCTCCATGTCCAGGATCACAGTGCCCTGGTGTCCCTATGGCAGGCTGTGCTGTAGATGTGGCCAAGCTGTCCCAGCTCTCTCTGCCTTCTGGCATTCTCCTAGATGTTGACACCCCCCAGCAGCACCCCTCTCAATGCAGTGCCTGGTGCAATGCCCCCCCCCCCCCCCTAGTTTTGGCCCTGGAGGTCAGTACCAATTGCTTACTGTGTTCATTCAGGAAAGGAAGGGACTGGTAAATAATAGATATTTACTGAACCCCTCCCCACTCTTCATCCTGAAACATCCCCTTGTGTGCCCAGTCCACAGCAGCTGCTGGCGGAAGAGCAGGGGAGAAAAGCTGGTATGGCTGTGGGGGAAAGGGGCACACAGAGGGCCCGGACAGTAGGCGGATGGGGGAGCAGATGCTAGAACTGATCCCCCTGCAGCGCAGCCAGAAGGAGAAAGAGGCGCACTGCAGGGGGAGGCAGAAGAGGATCAGTGCCTGCAATACGGCAGTACAGCCAGCCCTCCTGCTCGGCAGGTGCCTGGGCAACCCTTTTAGACTGATGGGGCCCAGTATAGGGCTGCCTTAACAGCGGTCCTGGCGCTGTGTGCCCAGGGAGGTGAAGGAGACAATGGACTCTATGGGGGTTATTTACAAAAGGTAAATCCACTTTGCACTGCAAGTGCACTTGGAAGTGCAGTAGCTGTAAATCTGAGGGGTAGATCTGAAATGAGGGGAAGCTCTGCTGATTTTAACATCCAATCATGTGCTGTTTTTTTATTTTCCTTGCATGTGCCCCCCCGGGTTTACAGCGACTGCACTTCCAAGTGCCCTTGTAGTGCAAAGTGGATTTTCCTTTTGGAAATAACCCCCTGTGTCTTTGGTTTCTTTCTCCAACACCAAGGGAGACATCAAGGGTCTGTTTGACACTCTTAAGGTCACACATTAATGTGATTTGCGTTAAGACAGTCCATTTAAAATGAATAGTCTGGCAACTCACCCTAGCTTGCCTAAAAACACGCATTACATTTTTTACACAACACAATACACTATTGTGCATAGCACCGTAAAGCAGTCATGTACTTTATGTTACCACAATGCAGAAGTGTGTATGGGCCAAAATGTTCATTTTTTACACAACACAACACCCTTCAACACACCGCATGTGTGTTGCGATGCACTGCAGTGTGGGTACATTGGCTTTAGGGTAAAGCTTTGGGGTGCCAGTGAAATTGATGTCCTTTTTTTCCCACAAATAGAGCTTTCTTTTGGTGGTATTTGACCATCTCTGCGGTTTTTATTTTCTGCGCTATAAACAAAAATAGCGACAATTTAAAAAAAAACACAATATTTTGTACTTTTGCTATAATAAATATCAACATTTTTAAAAAAAAAAAAGCTAATTTTTTCTTAGTTTAGCCAGATATGTATTCTTCTAAATATTTTTGGAATAAAAAATCTCAATTAGCGTATACTGATGGGTTTGCACAAAAGTTGTAGCGTCTACAAAATAGGGGATAGATTTATAGCATTTTTATTGCAGATCGCCGTTCTGCATTTTTTATCGGGACTGCAACATTATGGCAGACACATCGGACACTTTTGACACATTTTTGGGACCATTGGGATTTATACAGCGATCAGTGCTATAAAAATGCACTGATTACTGTAAAAATGTCACTGGCAGGGAAGGAGTTAAACACTAGGGGGCGATCAAGGTGTTAACTGTGTTCCCTCTCTGTGTTCTAACTGAAGGGGGGATGGGACTGTCTAGGGGAGATGACAGATCGCTGTTCATATCTTGTATTAACACACGATCAGTCTCTTCTCCCCTCAGAGAACCAGGATCTGTGTGTTTACACACACAGATCCCGGTTCTCGGTGTGTCACGAGCGATCGCGGGAGCCCGGCGGTCATAGTGCCTGCGAGGCACTCACATCGGCTCGGGGGGGGGCGAGCAGCGGGCCACAGGGTGAAGCAACGCAACATAACGTCGTTTCGCCCAGCCGTGCCATTCTGCCGCAGTAAAACTGTGGCGGCTGGTCGGCAAGTGGTTAAGGAATGATGTCACTGCCATAGACTCCCATAGACTTGTGAAGCGCAGACCTCGGATTGGTCCCGCTGATTAACCCAGGTTCTGATCCCAAATTTGTGCAAAGCAGCCAGTCACACAGTATTTTCATCCAGATACAAAGTGTTCCTCTAAGTATTTCACACAGTGAGCAGGCGGATAGTGTCTTGTGGTTTTTATTGTTTGTAGAACTGGGATATGGATTAGGGTGAGCCTTGGGATACCCAGAACTAATACAAACTTGGTTAAGGACACTATCTTGCAAACAGTTAACTTCTGAACAAAAGGCTTTCAGTGTAGAAAACTTGAACAATTCAGCACAGGGGGAGCCCACAGTTGAAATAGGCCTGTCTACAGAATCTGGAACAGTATCTCCAACAAAAAGAGCACAATAGCAACTGTCTCTTCCCAGGATTTCTCTCTGGCCTCTACTCACTGTGCCACTGCATACATAGATGCCTCCTTCTAGTATCAGCCAACACTATACTGTGAGCCTCCAAATCCTTCCTGGACTTTTCTCCAACTTTTCCTGCAGCTTGTAGATGATTCTTTAGCTCTTCCCTCAGCCAGAACCACTAAGAATTTCCCTGCTGCTTGTCAAAGGCCTTGGAAGGTTTAACAGCACTTCCGGGCTGAGTCACTCTCTAGCAGGCAAAGGACCCTGCTGCCTGAGGATCCAGACCTTATCAGGGACATGCAGTCAGGGGAGGCAGGTGAGGCAGGGCTCCTAGCACCTACGGAGACACGGGGCTCCTTGCGCAGCCTGTCAGAAGCTACATACAGAGCGGCCACTTTGGCACACTCTGTTTGCAGCAGACTGAGAGGATGAGCTCACAGTACCTCTCCTCATTTTTTCTCAGAGGCACTGAGCTCAATGGACAACTTGGAGCCTTGGACCAATGGTAAAGCATTATTGGCCCCAGCTGTCCAATAAAAATGCTGCAGTGGAGGTTCATCTCTCACTGCAATGTCATAGAAGGGGCATGTGTCTCAAAGACAAATGCTTCCATCCAGGCCAGCCCTCTTAAAAAAACACTAAAGTTAGCCCAATTTTTTTGTATAATGTGAAAGATTATGTTACGCTGAGTAGATAGATATGTAACATGTCATGCTTTCAAATTGCGTACACTTGTGGAATGGCGCCAAACTTCAGTACCTAAAAATCTCCATAGGCGACGCTGTAAATTTTGTTTAGAGTTACAGAGAAGGTCTAGTGCTAGAATTATTGAGCTCGCTCTAACGATTGCAGCGTATGCAACCTGTGTGTATCTGGCTCTGATACTAGCCAGGGCCTCACCAGCCACTGACCTCACAGATGCTCAATAGGGCTTAGGTCTGGAGACATGCTTGGCCAGTCCATCACCTTTACCCTCAACTTCTTTAGCAAGGCAGTGGTCATCTTGGAGGTGTTTGGAGGTGTTTGGGGTCGTTATCATGTTGGAATACTGCCCTGCAGCCCAGTCTCCGGAGGGAGGGGATCATGCTCTGCTTCAGTATGTCACAGTACATGTTGGCATTCATGGTTCCCTCAATGAACTGTAGTTCCCCAGTGCCGGCAGCACTCGTGCAGCCCCAGACCATAATACTCCCACCACCATGCTTGACTGTAGGCAAGACACACTTGTCTTTATATACTCCTTACCTGGTTTCCTCCACACACGCTTGACACAATCTGAACCAAATAAGTTTATCTTGGTCTCATCAAACCACAGGACATGGTTCTAGTAATCCATGTCCTTAGTCTGCTTGTCTTCAGCAAACTGTTTGCGGGCATTCTTGTTCATCATCTTTAGAAGAGGCTTCCTTCTGGTACTACAGTCATGCAGACCAATTTGATGTAGCGTGCGGCATATGGTCTGAGCACTGACAGGCTGACCCACCCACCCCTTTAACCTCTGCAGCAATGCTGGCAGCACGCATACATCTATTTCCCAAAGCAACCTCTGGATATGACGCTGAGCACGTGCACTCAACTTCTTTGGTTGACCATGGCGAGGCCTGTTCTGAGTGGTCTTAGCCACCGTGCTGCAGCTGAGTTTCAGGGTCTTGGCAATCTTCTTATAGCCTAGGCCATCTTTATGTAGAGCAACAATTCTTTTTTTCAGATCCTCAGAGAGTTCTTTGCCATGAGGTGCCATGTTGAACTTCCAGTGACCAGTATGAGAGAGTGAGAGCGATAACACCAAACTTAACACATCTGCTCTCCATTCACACCTGAGACCTTGTAACACTAACAAGTCACATGAGACCGGGGAGGGAAAATGGCTAATTGTGCCCAATTTGGACATTTTCACTTAGGTCTGTACTCACTTTTGTTCAGAGGTTTACACATTAATGGCTGTGTGTTGAGTTATTTTGAGGGGACAGCAAATTTACATTGTTATACAAGCTGTACACTCACTACTTTACATTGTAGCAAAGTGTCATTTCTTCAGTGTTGTCACATGTAAAGATAGAATAATATATTTACAAAAATGTGAGGGGTGTACTCACTTTTGTGAGATACTGTATACCTACATCCTACCTAACCTTGTAGTATAACTAGGAGGGTGCTACACTTGCAGGAAAGTGTAAATCCTGCTTGAAGCATGCAAGAGCCCACCAACACAGGCCTTAATGTTCTCTCAGCATGAAGAATCCTGCTGACAAATATTAATTTACAGATTGCAGGCACCAAACAGTTAAACTATTACCAAGATCTGCCTAGCCACAGAAGAGGATTTTTGTACTGTAAAATATTTTTAATAGAGCTCTTGAAGGACAAAGGATTCAGAGATATTTGGGTTATACTGCCCCCTACAGGAGGATTTGGACACTGCCTGGTATAACCCCTTCCACTCCCAGTATGCCCAAGTTTTGGAAACAATGCAGTACCAAGAATAAGACAATTAATACAAGGTATAAGGATTTAAAATTTTTTGTTGAGTACCAAAATCTTGTTAATTGAGCAGCACGGGATTCAGAGACAATTGGAATGTCCAAAAGCAGTCCAATGGAGGGCAATGCAGCAAAGAAAACGCTAACAGGCCCACTCTAAAACAACAGAAAAATGCAGACTGCTAGCAGCTCAAACAGCTGTCTGAAGGACTTTACTCCCAAAGCTGGTATATCGCTTCGACACGCCCTGGCACTGCCTCCACCAGGCCTGCCCCCCTGCAGACGCTGCCCAAATACACTGTAGCAGGCACTTGGATTGTCTCGGCCAGCTACGGACAGGAACTGTGCATGTACAGTTTCAAGCCGAGCGTCACAGCCATATTTTTAACTGGCAAACTGTCACTAGCATTTGAAAAAAAAAATCCCATTCTGATGTACTGGGGCCATACAGAGGGATAGAAGTACAATGTCCTGGTTAAGGTGAGAGTCTGAAACCTCCATTTTAAGAAAAGGGGCTCTAAACCTCACAGTACAATATCTCTATGTGAGACCAGAAGGGGTTCTGTACAAGCCAAGGACACCAGTTTAGACATAAACCTTGCAGATGGTGACAAGGTAAGGAAAGGGGAACATCCCTAAAAGATACAAACAGAAAGTGTTTTTTGAAGTGCCAAAATTACCAAATTCAAATCCCACAGAGCGATGGGTGAACATACAAGATGAGCACATGAGAGGAATCCTGCACAAAATTCCTTAAGACTGGGGGGCTAGTGGTCCCTGTAACAATATCACGGGAACTACAATTTGACCCTTGATGGTATCCAGGACCAAATGCTAGTCCGGGCCTAATTGCACAAAGGTCAGGATTCATGTGCAATGGTAGATGTTGCGAGAAGTGGATTTCCTAGCTTTTAACATTGTTGAACCCACCAATTCAAAGAGGCCCCAATGCGACAATGAAGCAGGATGGTAAACTCCTTGCCCTTTTCATGGAGAATGCCCTCCATATCAATCCAGCAGAACATACATGTAGATGAAATTGTACTGACCCTACCGAGCCACCAGAGCACTCACTGCTTTCACCAGATAATCTCTGCATCTGGATACAAACCTGTGCAGTTTATTGTTAAGCCTGGATGCCAATAGGTTCACATGCAGTATCCCCCACCTTTGACACATGGCCTGAAATACCTCTGGTTGTAGGACCCATTTCCCAGGGTACGGGTGTTGTCAGCTGAGGAAGTCTGCCTGCCAATTGCCCACACCTGGGATGTAAACAGCAGACAAGGCTGAAATGTAACCTCTTTTGCCAAAGCAAGTCTTCTGGCTCCTCCCTGATGGTTCTGTGGTGACAGAAGAAGGTTGGAAGATATGAACTGGGAAGGTTACTGTGAGTATCTCCTAATCTCCAAACAGGCCTCTTGACCCTGATTCTGCTGATTTCCTGGTTTGACATTGGCTTCCCTTCTGACCATGATTCTTCTGATTTACTGATGTGACTTCGGCCTGCTTCCTAACCATGATTCCTGCCTACTCTATTTCAGCTTGTTGTGGGTTCTGGTGTTTCTGCCAGCTGCTGGTACAGTCTGTTTCTCAGTAGCATCCTCGCCCATCTCCTTGGTGAACTCCTCTGTTGTGTGCATGAGCACCTTCCTTCCAAATCATCTACCAGAAGTGAGCACCTGTGGACTGCCACTCTTTGCGCTTTCATCCTGTGTCTTCATTCCAAGAGTGTTTGTACTGAGGTGTAAGGGAAGCCCTCTAATTGCTCAACCCCCTAAACAGGTTTGTGATATTATCTATAGGATCTTTAAACACTGGTCCATCCTATGCATGAATCATCATATTAAAATGGCCCAATGTTTGATTAACAGTAGGAACAACCCACTTCTTAAAAAAAAAATATTTGGAAGGTATGAACAGTTTATCAGAAGTTTCCCTGTGACATCTATGAGTTGCAGTGCATCAGACATGTTTTAGTAGTCTTAAGCTGGCCATACATTATACAATTTTCTTATTCAATTTCCTTTAGATTTACCTTTAACTATGTAGTGCAAGGGCCTGCCTGATTGCATACAAATGGAAATTGTTTAGGTTTGACCTCCTATTATATGGTTTTGGTAACCCTAAAGGAAAACTGTACTAGAAAATTGTATAATGTATCACCAGACTTATGCCCCGTACACACGGTCGGACTTTGCTCGGACATTCCGACAACAAAATCCTAGGATTTTTTCCGACGGATGTTGGCTCAAACTTGTCTTGCATACACATGGTCACACAAAGTTGTCGTAAAATCCGATCGTTCTGAACGCGGTGATGTAAAACGGGGCAGTGGCCAATAGCTTTCATCTCTTTTTTTATTCTGAGCATGGGTGGCACTTTGTCCGTCGGATTTGTGTACACACGATCGGAATTTCCGACAACGGATTTAGTTGTCGGAAAATTTTATATCCTGCTCTCAAACTTTGTGTGTCGGAAAATCCGATGGAAAATGTGTGATGGAGCATACACACGGTCGGAATTTCCGACAACAAGGTCCTATCACACATTTTCCATTGGAAAATCCGACCGTGTGTACGGGGCATTAGGCAGCTGCTTGCAACTACTCAGGGGCACCATCATCCAGAAAAGATTTTTGAGATTCTTTGTGAGATAGAACCTCCACAGCAGAAAGCTCAGAGGCCACTAAGGCTGCAGGCAAGTCAGATAATGATTCACCAGGGGAAAGCTTTGTAGTACATTTATGTATTCTGTGGTCAGAGTCAGCAATCAAAGTTGCTATTTGGGCCATGAAATCATGCATTACTGTAGTGAAATCCTCCTGGGTTAAAACTGAGTAGCGGCCACTGCCACACCCAATGGAGTTAAGGAATATAGCAACTTTAGCAGGGGACAGCATTTCAGGCTGTCAGTTTTAGGTCCTTGAAAGGAAGCACTATAAGCTGGGACTGTTAGTAGACAGTGAGCTGAAGGAAACTAATACATTAGGATTGCTTGCCGTGTGTTTGGGATCTAATATGTTGCTCTGCAATCAGATACAGCCAAGCTCATAATCCTTGGTTAAAATGTAGTCACAAACCAGCTGCTGGAATTAGGAGAGTTTCAAACAGCAGGAGGCGATAAAGTCACTGTAGATGGTCGCAAGGAATTGTTTGTCTCCTGTGGTTTGGAGCAGTGGCATTAAAGGGGTTGTAAACCCTAGTGTTTTTTCACCTTAATGTATCCTAATGCATTTGACACTGATCAGCCCCCCAGCCCCCCCATTTTACTCACCTGAGCCCATTTGTTCCCTCGGCAGAGACCCGCTCTACCTCTCTGCCCGTTGTCTCGGCTCTTGATTCGATAGATTGATAGCAGCGCAGCCATTGGCTCCCGCTGCTGTCAATCAAATCCAATGATGCGGGCGTCATGGGGGGCGGGGCCGAGTCCGGTATTCTGTATCTATGGACGCAAATGCTGGACATGGGAGCGCGCCTGCACGGTAACCCCCAGGGAGAGCGCTTCTTCTAAGGGGTTTGCCGATGCGAGGAGAAACTGATAGCGCTACCAGGGGACTCCAGAAGAGGTGGATCGGGTGGATTTTGCCACTCTGTGCAAAATGAACTGCACAGTGGAGGTAAGTATGACATGTTTGTTATTTAAAAACAAAAAACGAGGGTTTAAAACCCCTTTAAGGTGCTACCTCATCCTGAATGGTGGCAACAAGAGCACTCCACCTACTGATGCAGCACTCAGTCCCTCGGCACTCAATTGTTCTAATAAATAAGCTTTTAGTGCTTGGCCCACATGGCCTACTCACAAAGGGAGTCTTTAAAGACAGGGTCACACAAGAGGCTGTGCCATGGCTTTGGATCAGGAAGCATATCTGGTCGCTAACTAACATAGTACACAAAGGTATGGAAAGTGCCACAATGTGGAGCTCCATGCCCAGTGGTCATGTTTCAGGCAGGTCCAGCTATCGTCCTGTCCAGTGGGGTTTGGGTACAGCTGTCAAAACTATTGCTGAGGATACATTGATCTGGATAGGTGCAAAAAAAGACCAGCTCAAGCAGCATTTGAAGATTTCTTAATTTCGACATGCTGGGAGTGGGAGGGGGTTATACCAGGCTGGTCACTGCTTTCCATGTCCAATTGTCACTGAACTCTGTGCCCTTCAATAATAGAGAAAGACAGGTAGTATTAAGTCAGTTGGCTTGTTAGAAATGTGTGTATTCATCAGGCACCATATTGCTGCTTTAAACAGTTGGGATGCAGCATGCATTTACAGCATCCGTTGCACTGCGCCTGTATTCATTGCACTGGAAGTTTTTTGTTTTCGGTGCCTGAGTATACATTGCCTATAAGATATTTACAAATTAATTCATATTTAGAGGAGTTGACATACATCTAATGCCCTGTACACAGGACCGGTTTTGCCGTTGGAATAAACTCTGAAGGTTTTTTACGACAGAATTCCGCTCAAGCTGTCTTGCATACACACGGTCACACCAAATTCCAACCGTCCAGAATGCTGTGACATACAACACGTAAGATGGGACTAGAAAACGGAAGTTCAATAGCCAGTAGCCAATAGCTTCCGTCCCGTACTTGCTTCAGAGCATGCACCGTTTTTTGGTGCGTCGGAACAGCATACAGACGAGCGTTTTTTCCGATAGTAATTTGTTCCGTCAGAAAAATATAGAACATATACATATATAGAACATATCTAAGTCCGTCTGAATTTTCAACAGAAAAAGTCAGATGGGGCATACACACTGTCGGAATATACGATGAAAAGCTCCCACTGGACTCTTTCTGTCGGAAATTCCGCTCATGTGTACGCAGCATAAAACCAAAGAATACTATTATTATATTATCAGTGTTCATTTTTTTTTTGTATATTTCAGGCAGAAAAAGAAAAAACTGAGCGTTGAAGAAATTTAGTCTTTGACAGAAAACACGTAAACTGAACAAAAGAAGTAACACCATAAAGGAAAAATATTTTAATATATCAAATAAAATGCAAAAAATAAATTTGGTTTACAAAGAAGCTTTTCAAGACACATAAGCTCAAAACATCTTCCCTGATGACCAGTAGCAAAGACATATCTAAACCCATTCAAGGAATAGATGCAAAGTGTGCCAATTCAGTATCACCACGTAAAGCTATCAGGCCAGAAACTGCTATATTAGTCAAAAGATCATCTGCAGGAAGCATGTCACAAAGTCAGGCCAACCGACCAGTTATCCCTCCTCGAAGACAGGGTTTTAAAGTGTGTTACATCTGTGGAAGAGAATTTGGTTCAAAGTCTATTGCCATACATGAACCCAAATGCCTAGAAAAATGGCATGTGGAGAATCAAAATCTGCCCAAGCATCTCAGAAGACCAGCCCCAGTGAAACCTCAGGCGGCTGCACATAGCTCCTCTAATGATGAGAATGAGGCCGCTTGGCAAAGCTCTCAAGCACAACTTTTACCATGTGGCAATTGTGGCCGTACCTTTCTTCCTGACAGACTTCTTGTGCACCAGAAAGGCTGTAAACCAAAAGACAAGAATTTAGATTCTGCCCCTTCCACAGTTAATAAGACTGTAATGCATACCAGTTCATTGACAGCATCTAATACAGCCAGTGGCTTTTCTGATACTAAGATTCCTGACAATCCAACAAAACCCAAAACATTAATTTGTTACATCTGCGGAAGGGAGTTTGGCACCAAATCTCTCCCAATCCACGAACCAAAATGCCTTGAGAAATGGAAAATAGAAAATGATAGGTTACCTAAAGGACAAAAGAGACCCGTTCCTCAGAAACCTCAGATGGCTTTTTCTAAAGGGGTCGGCCAAAAGGAACAAAATGAAGCAGCTTGGCAGAGCTTTAAGGATCAGTTGCTGCCCTGTTCAAACTGTGGTAGAACTTTTGCAAGTGATCGACTTCAGGTCCACCAAAGAAGTTGCAAGGTTAAACCTTTAGATTCCAGTGTCAGGAGCCCAGACATGCTCAGTAACACAGCGAAGCTAAAACGTGAAGATGCAGAATTAAAAAACAATAAGGTAAAGGGTTCATTTAAATTCTCTATGCGGTGGGTAAAAAATATTAAATTGTCCAAGACCTCATTTGGAATGCTGTTAGAAATTCATAGTAAACTAAACAGAATAGTCTCAACAGCTATTACATAGTGGTATACATTTGTAAGTAAAGTTAAAAAAATAGGTTCCATGTTTTGACAAGATGCATATTTGTTGTTAAAGATCCACAATCTATAGAGAAATGATCTGTAACTTCTCCAGTAGTGGTTGTGAGATTACTACTGACACACCTCAGGACACATTTAAAAACATGTTAAAATCGCATGAAAAGAGAGATGCAAAGCTGTGAAACTAATCTTTTTTGTCTCACTTTCATGTCAGATAATTATATAAGCATTTTTTTTCTCTTTGTAGTCATACTGAAGAACAGACACTGGCTCGAGACTGTAATGTTAACTTAACATAGACTTAAAGAGCAGGCATTTATAGTGCACTTGTGAAGGTTCCCAAATACTGTCAGAAGTTATACTCTCTTTTTAAAATGGAAGTGATCAATACAGTACACCTCTGGTTTTGACTTTGCTTGAGTATCTTTTTGTTACCTCAGATCTCAAATCCCATGCAAAGTTTGATAGACAATGTCATTACTTTACATATGCTCTGTGTAGGTCAACTGAAGCACAATGGAAGATCACATTAAACAGGGAAATAGCATCAGAAAGCTTTCCAGCATATACTAAGCCCAGTGTTAACAGGCCTGTCTGTTCCTTTAGATTAATTACTTCTTTTGTGAAAATGTCTTACAGTTCAACTAATGAATGGAGAGGATGCAGCTTTCTGCTAGAAATAAACTGCATAGGCCTCACCTTTCAGAGATAGCTTGAATATGTTTTTTGTCTGAGTTTCGGTCTTACATAGTTACATAGTTAGGTTGAAAAAAGACATCTAGTTCAACCATAAAATAAATGAATAAATAAATAAAATAAAAAATATCATACAATCCCATGTACCCAATCCTATACCCACCCTCTTTGTCTCTTTTCTCACATTGCTTCTCTTTATCTATCTAATATAGGTGCACATCTATAGGAAAGGTTCATTTCCTTGTGCACCAATTATGTTTCTATGCAGTAGCAGCTACACTAGCTCTTCTGCAAGTATCAAAAGTTGTCCCCTAGGCAGACCAACTCAAGCACTGCATGGCATCTTTTATAAATTCTTTATTTTCAAAGAAACAGTGTTTCAATTCCATAGGAAAACATCTCACAACCATGACATAACATTTATTATGAAACTTGCTAATCCCCTGGCTAACAAGATTTGCTATTAAAGATATTGCTATACTGTACTGTCATTAAATTGTGTAATAGTTTAGCGAAATTACCTTGTAGGCAATAGGAGGCCACACCATGTCTTCTTTTATATTTTCCTTAACCAAGTAGCGCCCTGGTTAAGGACAGAGGATGGAAAGACAGCAGAGGAGAGGCGCATGTGCAGAAATGTCCAAGATGGTCGCATAGCCCTGGGGCTACACACCACGATGGCTCTCTAAACCCAGCCACAGCTCACAGGAAGGTTGTCCCTGGCCCACACAGCTACTGGAAGAGAGGGGATTATCTCAGGAACCACCCGATTACCTCGGGATCAGCACGCAGGGACCTCTCAAGCCAGCTGAACTCGGCTCTCCCACAGCCTGGCAATCAAGATGGTGGCTGCAACTACATGAGGCCCAGACCAGGAGGCAGAGGAATCCATCGTTGATCAGGATGCAGCACAGGACTTGACATTCCTCTCACCACTCCCACAGGAGCACAACACAGTGAGTACCTGGCAGCTCCCCACTTACTCCCCAGCATCCACTGAATCCCTAATCTAACACCACTGAGCAATGTTTTATCTACCCCAGGCACTCCAGGCATGAGGGCACCTAGCTATCCCCTTACCCCCTCTGACTTCCCATCCATGATGGAGGCCTTTGTCAGCATGCTATTAAAGGGCCTGGCCCAAATAGCAGCACAGATTACTAACTCCATACATGCTGACCTCCAACAAATTGGAGCAAGGATGGACACAATAGAAAAGAAAATAGACCAAATAGTTACCAAGATTAATCAAAATTCAGCCAGAATCCAGGATCTCCAGGATCACTTAGAGACTGCAATGTCCAAAATTGACGAACTGGAAAACAGGTCGAGACGCTATAATTTTAGAATCTGGGGCCTACCCGAGTCAGTCAAGGAGGTACATGCGGCAGTCCGTACGCTGATAAAAGATTAAATCCCTGCCATACCAGAACATTGCCTGGATCTTGACAGAGCCCACAGAGCCCTGCACAGGATGGCCTACCACAGGACATTATTGTCAAACCTCATTTTTATGTGCTAAAAGAAGAAGTAATGAAAAGGTCCCGCAGTGTTGACAGGCTCACTATCCAAGGTCATCAAATCCAGATTTCTGCAGATCTGTCTCCCCATACAGCCCAAAAAAAGGCGCTCTTTGAAACCGCTTCTTCAAGTGTTGACGCAAAAAGTAATCACTTACCGCTGGTCCTTCCCCTTCAGACTGAATTTCTCTCATCGGAACAAGCCCTTTGGTTTCTCATCATTCACGGAGGGGGAAAGTTTACTTTTACACCTGGGGCTGATCACACAAGAAAACCCAATCCCGTCTACCTTCAGAGGTTCCTCTTCTGCGAAAAGGCCTTCTCCACCTCAGCGCGGTCTGGCATAGGCAGCAGTCGAAGAAGTTGAGGGAAGCACATCTTATCTGAGGAAGAGCACCAGGATGTGGACAAAGATGTCCGGCTTTACACCTTCAGGAACTGAACTTTAGAGAGTAACTTTTCCTTTACACTTTATTGATATGGCGGCCCATGGTTTAGGCACATACAGGGCCCTAAGCTGTAAAAAAACGGAACTCTTGACCTTAGGACAGGAGGAATAAGTTTATTGAACACAGTTGATAGCTCTAATTTAAGTTCACAGGGTGCTAAGTGTGTTTATCCCCTGTCTCTCCAGCCTATGAGAACCTGTCCCTACCTTGGGGGGGCAGGGCACAAGGTTTGCGGAGATTGGAGGATTTACCAAGTGGATCACACCTTTAACTCACGGCTGGGGACAGGCTTCTGTTTTTGTTGTTGAAAATGTTTTGGACTTGGTAGCCGTTGCGTGTGCAATGCGCCTCCACCTGACATCGAGGGATCCATGTTATTCCCTCGGGGTCAGACTGATACTCCCTGAGTAAGGGGATATCACCCTTTTTCTGGTTTGGGCAAGGAAGTGGCTAGTTCCTTCCTGACCCGAGTTTGTGTGGGAATTTTGGGATATGTATATTTACTAATGACTTTTTTTTCTTCAACCCCCTACGCTTTCCTTTCTCTTTTGTCTTTCCCTTTCCTACTGTCCCAATGCTCTTTTGTCCTCTAAGCTGCCAGGAACTTACCAATCTATGACACAAGGTTCTGAAGGAACCAAACGCTTTTCACCCCCCCCAAGGTTTTTTCTGCATAAGGTGAGCTTTTTCTTTCTTACGAGCTACCCCCCTCTGATCCTGGCTAATTCCATGAATGGCAAGGTGAAGCTGTAAGTAATTACCCACAATGTGCAGGGGATTAATTCCCCAGTGAAAATAAGGAAGTTATTCCAACTATATCACAACTTAAAAAATGGATGTGATTCTATTACAAGAAACCCACTTCCCTACCTCTTACAGTCCTTCATTTATCCACCAAAGCTACCCTCAATTCTTTTTAGCTAATTCTGAAAACAAAACAAGAGGTGCAGCAATCTGCTTTTCCAAACATTTACACTTTTCCCCCTCTAATGTTATCAAAGACCCAGATGGATGGTTTCTCCTAGTGGAGGAATCTATAGATGGTGGGATCTATACTTTCATCTCATACTACCCCCCTAACAAGGGTCAAGGGAATTTTTTAGAAATTCTGATGAAAACCATACAGCCACACTGCAGAGGCACAGTGGTGATGGGAGGAGACTCCAACATACCATTTGTCCCCTCTCTGGATAAATCACTTAGAGGAACCCCAAAAATGAAGCAACCTTCCAAACAGAGCTTAAAAATAGCACAGCTTCTAAACTCATATGTCTTAATAGATATCTGGAGGGAACTTAACCCGCATGTCAGGGATTACACACACTATTCAACCCCACATCGTACATACTCCAGGATAGATCAGATCTTCCTACAATCTGCAATCTCCCCTCTAGCTCTCTCTTCTTCAAACCATGACAAAACCCTGTCTGACCATTCCATGGTATCCATACTAATACAGCGACCACTAGGGGTCAGGGGAATGTCTAAATGGTGCCTAAATGAAGCAATTCTCAGCAACACTATACACTGTACACTATTAGAAAAAGTCCTGAAAGAGTATTTCACAGATAATGATAACAATACGGTTTCACCAGCCACATTATGGGTGGCACACAAAACAGTAATCAGAGGAAAACTAATACAGCTATCTTCGCAATTAAAACGCGAACGCGAAACTGAAATTAGGAAACTGACAGGGGAGTTTCTCGCCATAAGAAAATGACACAAACAAAGCTCCAATGCTAGAAATCTAGCTCAGCTGAAAACAGCCCAAACGTACCTTAACTTAGCCTTGACCACAGCAGCGGAAAAACACCTTTGATGGTCTGGAGCAAAGTTCTATTCACAGAAGGACAGAATTGGCTCCAAACTAGTGACAAAGCTTAGCCCAAAGCCACGTACTCTAGCATTCCCCAAGATACTCTCTAAATCAGGTGACCCAACCCAAAATACCATCCGGATCATGGAAACATTCAAAAAGTTCTACGATAAGCTCTATAGGGAACATTCCCACCTCTCTCCCTCTAAATTATATGACTTTCTTCAAAACGTACCCCTTCCTAAAATATTCTGTAACCACATGGGATTCCTTGAATAACCCTTCTCGTCGGAGGAAGCCCTGGAGGTCATAAAATCACAAAAATGGGTCTTCCCCAGGCCCAGATGGTCTATCAGTATGCTATTACAAGAAATTTGGACATGCCCTTGCCCCCTTCATGACTCGGTTCTTTAATTCTCTCCTGGATGGAGCCCACATAACTAAAGATCTAAATTCTGCATTCATCTGGGTCATCCCCAAACCAGGGAAAGAGGCGAGTGACGTTAACAACTATCGCCCAATATCGCTCATTAATAATGACCTAAAAATTATGACCAAAATCCTGGCAATGAGACTTTCGAGCTTTATTGCAAAAAATATTCATAAGGACAAGGTGGGCTTCATCCTGGGGAGACAGGGACTGGACCAGATTAGGAGGGCTATAGATGTAATATCCATCCTCAACTCCAGGTGGGATGGCGGGGGGGCCCCAGCAAGAAGGTTTTCTGTTATCAATTGACCTCCAGAAGGCCTTTGACTCCATCTCCTGGCATTTTCTTTTTGAGAGGTGGGGCTTTGGTCCTAAATTCCTGGGTACAGTCCATTCACTTTATTCCAAAACTACTGCTCAAATCCGCCTGATGGGTCGCTATTCGGATAGTCAATATACAAAAAGGAAGCAGACAGGGATGCCCTCTTTCCCCGATAATATTTGCGACAGCGATTGAGACGTTAGCATTAGCTATCAGGTCCAACCCTGACATTAAGGAGGTTTCCCGCGGTACGCAAGAGCACAAATGTGCGCTGTTCGCAGATGATTTATTTCTTTTTTGCCCCTCCCCACTGATCTCCACACCCAATCTGCTTCAACTGCTGAAAGACTTTGGCAAGTTATCAAGCCTTGAAGTAAACGTTGCTAAATCGGTGGCATTGAATATATCAGTCCCTACTGCATTAATAGATCAGCTAAAGGGTCACTTTCTGTTTACCTGGACTCCAATTGCTATGCCATATTTGGGAATCAAACTGCCGGCTAAAATGGAACACGTGTTCTCAGCTAACTACCCCTCAATGTTCCAAAAAGTAGAAGGAGAATTAAAAGCGTGATCAAAGTGTGGTCTAGCCTGGCTGGGGAGGATTAACACGGTCAAGATGACGCTACTACCACGCTTGTTATACCTTTTCGCGCCCTCCCCATTCCGCTGCAGAAAAAGGCACTCTGGAAAGTAGAATCCAAAAAAATTACATTTATTTGGGGGAAAAAAGGGCATTGATGTAATAAAGAAACCCTTTTTCGTCCTAAAACACAGGGGGGAATGGGACTACCCAACTTGTGGTGGTACTACAAGGATGCACAATTGACCCAAATCTCCATAGCATATTCTAAAAGTCCAAAGCCGGATTGGGTCACCATGGAACAACAGGCAATACATTCCCTCACAATAGAGTATATCCTCTGGTGTCCTCCCAAATAAAGACCCACAGTGTTAGCCCCCACACTATCTCATTCACTAGCCCTTTGTGACTCCCTCCATAAACAGAAGATTCTAATGTCTGACATGAACCCTCTTGTACATCTATTCCGCAATCCAGCATTTCCTCCAGGCATGAATATCCTAGCCTTCAAATGGTGGCTAAATAAAGGACTCTTTAGAATTGTTAATTTCCTCACCTCGCTGGGCCCCTTAACATTGGGGTATTGTACAAGCAAACTCGAAATGCCGAACTTGGAGAGGTTCAGACTCTCTCAGATCAATCATTTCCTGCACTCCATCTGGTCAAACAAGCCTGAACCCCCCCGAACCTACTAACTATGAATTATGGTGTGCCAACATGATGGATCAGAGAGGAGGTAGCTCCATCATTTACGCCTACTTGGCAGACAATACCCCCAAGCCCTCCTACGCTCAATCCTGGGAATCAGACCTGGAAATCCACATAGGTCCCAAAAAATGGTTCCATGCATTCCAAAAGTCCTACAAGGGCATTATGAATATCTCCTTAATCAAAACTAGTATCAAAATCCTTACAAGGTGATACTATGTCCCAGCTAGATTGGCTAGATTTTACCCTGGTGCTTCCTCCCTGTGCTTCAGAGGGTGCAACCGTATCGGCTCCATGTACCATACCTGGTGGACATGTCCACGTATCAGGTCCTACTGGAACACGGTGTTCCATTTAATTCGCAAAGTTACAGGGTTGGAAGTCCCTCAGGTCCTGACAATCGCCCTTCTGAACCACAGGGTACACAAAGCCCCTAAAAGTGCTCAGACCTTAATCTTCTTCATGCTCTTGGGTGCTAAAATTACCATTGCAGTTGCCTGGAAGAAATCTTCAGTGTCACTTCTGGCAGCAAAAATAAAATTTCCTGGATTATGTCCCAGGAACAAATAGTGGCCAAACTTCAAGATAAAGTCAAACTCTTTGAATCAACCTGGGAACCCTGGGCAAAATACATTAAAGTACTGCTTTATCCTGGACACAATCCCCTCTAAAGGAAACTCCCTATTACTCCTACTCTCTTCTACTTTCTCTTCTCTGGGAATCCTTCCCAACTATCCTTGACTCTAACTCCCCCTTTCACCTGTCTTCTATAATCGCCAATAAAATGAAGGAAAAGAGTCAAACTTCAAAATCTTCCATTGGGTAACTCTTTCCTGGCAAGATGACTGACGGGTAGCAATTCAATTCCGATTTTAAGCTCTTTGGATTACCTAATTGAAAAATGAGATTTAACCGGGCTGCGGAGTCGTGACTTGCACGATCCTCCTAAGACTCAGTCCGAACGACGTCCAGCATTTGGATAACGAGGTTGTTGTCTGACTGGCCTGGCCAGACTCCCCCAGTCCACAGCTTGAATCCAATGGGGTGGCCGGGGAACTCGATCGGAGCAGGATGGGCACCAACCTCCAGCATGCTGGAATACTCTTTATATGTAACGGAGATAGTATATAATTCTCAAGGAGATTCTAAGTATTTACTTGCCTCTACTCCTCTTACATACGGTATATTTCTGATTGTTATTGTTAGGTATTCAAAATGTTTGACAATCGTAAGCTAAAACAAATCTACCATATCACACCCATGTTACCCGATAGGTATTGTCATTGTTCTATGTGAGGCTTTGCAGGCCATTAACATACATTCTAATGTTACTTTGTTTTTCGCTGATGGAAATTAAAAAAAATATTGTAACAGAAAGACGGCAAAGATAGTAGAAGAGATAGAGTGAGAGAGACGGTAGGAAGAAGATAGGCGAGAAAAAAAAAAAGCCCCAGACACAATCACCTATTCGCCCCCTATTCCCTTTTAACTAAACTCCGATGGGATAAATTAGTGGTCCAGTTGCTGCTGGGAGGCTGGAGAGCTCTGTTCCTTATAAATGAAATAAGGAGTCCAGACTTTCCAATGTCTCTCATCTTGCTCTTTCAACGTCATAGTGAGGTTTTCCATTTTTTGGATTCCTGTTAGCCTGGTAAGCCAGTGTGATCTAGTTGGGGGGGTGGTACTTTTCCATAACGCTGGTATGCACGCCCTTGCTGCTGTAAGGAGATGTTTTAGAAGTGAGTTTTTGTATCTTTTAATAGATAGTGGAGTAACGTGCAATAACAAAACTGCCGGGTTTTTCCCCAAGGTTACACATCTGTAATTGTTTTAACAGATTCGGCAACCATTATCCAAAACTCTTTCAGCCATGGACAATCCCCAAATATGTGCAACAAGGGGCCCTCAGACTCCTCAGACATTGCCAACAAACATTTGAAACATGCGAGAACATTCGATGCAGTACTGCCAGTGTTCTATACAATCTAGTAAGGATTTTATACCCTCCTTCTTGATACCTACTTGCCAATGATGCCCTGTTAGCAAACCGTAAGATTCTGTCCTTCTGAGCCTGAGAAAATATGACCCCTAGATTCCTTCCCCACGATTGTAGGAAAGCAAGTTCTTGTGGTGCTTCCAGCCTAATCAACGAAGCATATAAATGTGACAGCGAGTGTCTCAACGGTTCCCCCTTTAAGCACAGTTGTTCAAATACGGAAGGTGCCCGTACTACAGTAAATGTCATTGGCAACGACTGGAGGAATGCACTAAGCTGTGCCTGTCGAAGAAAGTCCAGGTCTAATGAGAAGCTGCGCTCCACCTTTCTGCTAAAAATGTGAGAGCTTACTAGAGCCTACTAGAGCCTTGCTGTAGCAAGGCATCAAAGTAAGGATCTGTTGAATTTAGAGGGTTGGAATATGTCGACATAGTGGTAGTTTTAAAGATCTTTTTGTTTGTAATCCGTACCGTGGCACCCACAGTTGGGTGCACCTTCACCGCTCGTGGAATATCCATGTCTGTTATGCCGTGTACACACGACCGGACTTTTCAACCTGCCTGGTCCAACGGAACGAATCCGTTGGACAATCCGACCGTGTGTGGGCTTCATTGGACCTTTAGCGGACTTTTTCTGTAGAAAATCAGACAGACTTTAGATTTGGAAAATGTTTCAAATCTTTCTGACGGACTCGAGTCCGGTCGAAAAATCTGTTTTTCTGTATGCTAGTCCGATGGACAAAAAAGGACGCAAGGGCAGCTATTGGCTACTGGCTATGAACTTCCTTATTCTAGTCCCTTCGAACGTCATCACGTTCAAACCAACGGACTTTCGAACGGACTTTAGTCCGTTCGTGTGTGGGCAAGTCCGGTAGTCCGAAAGTCCAACGTAACTCCGTCGAAAGTCAGTCAGAAAGACTGTCGGACCTTTGATGCTGAAAAGTCCGCTCGTGTGTACGTGGCATAGGACATGAAAGACCTTTCAAGGCCAACGCAATCATCGCCTGCTCCATGTGGACCCATGGCTTCTTATTTTGATGCACAAACCAGTTAACAACTCTTTCCAGATGTGAAGCTTCTTGATATTTAACTGGGTCGGGAAACCCAATCCCTCCACTTTCCTTAGGGAGCAACAAGATAGCCCTGTACAGTCACGATAGCTTTCCGGCCCAGATAAATCTCAAGAATCTTGAACGAAGGTCTCTCAAGAAACCTGGAAGAATTTTAATAGGCAAGATCTGTAGTAAATATAAAAGTCTTGGCATCACATTCATCTTTATGATATTGGTCCTACCAAACCATGTAAAAACCTCTCTATCCCAGCGTTGAAAGTCATGTTTAAACTGTCGTGGCATGGCATCTTTTAGCCTGCTTGCGTAGCCCCTTAAACACTTAGGGAGCACTGCTGGTTCAGAGGACAATTCTGCAGAAGAGGCCATAGAGGAAGAAGAAGAGGAGGGAGGAGAGCATACAGATGTTGTGGCAGAATCACCACCAGCTTTTTGGAGGCGTGGTGGCGGAACAAGCTCCAACACTAAACCCTGTCCTGCATCCTTTTCAGCTGCCAGCAGAGTTACCCAGTGCGCCGTGAAGGAAAGGTAACATCCCTGCCCATGCCTGCTGGACCATGAGTCAGCGGTAATAAGAACCTTACTCCTGACCGCTCTGTCCAACGAGGCCAAAACATTGCCTTCCACATGCTTGTTAAGAGCCAGAATGGCCTTACGTGAAAAGAAATGGCATTTTGGAACCTGCCACTGTGATACAGCGCATTCCACAAATTCACAAAAGGGGCAGAGTCTACCAGCTGAAAAGGGAGCAGTTGCAGTGCTAGCAATTTGGCCAAGCTAGCATTTAGACACTGAGCATGTGGATGGCTAGGACCAAATTTCTTTTTACAGTTCAGCAACTGGGGTAGGGAAATTTGCCTGCTGAAATCAATTGGTGGTGTACTGCTTGCAGATAGACACCTATTGCTATACCTTCATTCCTCTCAGTGCAGGTTTTTGAGAGGACTGGAGGTATAGTAGGGTTGGAGATCCCAGATGAGGAGCAAGGAGAAGTCTGCCTTTTTCTATGATGTGGGTCTTTCAAGTGCTTTTGCCAATGGACTGCATGGCAGGTCGTATATGTCTGGTCAACCATGTGGTGCCCAAGCGGCTGCTGTTCTGCCCACGCTTGAGACAAAGGTTGCAAACAGCAGCAGTGTGATCTACTGCACATGTGATGAAAAAGGCCCACACGAAGGAACTTTTAAAAGTCAGTGGGGAGTCAGCAGTGCCCTGCACCTGTGATGTGGTGTGATGCAATAGGGTGACTGCCCTTAAGCTGCCCCATGGAGGACATCCTGCCTCATTGGAGTTGTGCCTCCTCCTCCTCACTTTCCTCCTCTCTTCTCTCAGGCAGTGACCTCATCATCCCCTCCCTCCTTGTCACTGGAGCAAACTTGGCAGTATGCAGCAGCTGGGGGAACATGACTGCCAGTTTCTTGTCCTTCTGTGGTAACCCCTCTCTCTAGGTTTACCTTACTCCCTTTCTCAACCTGGGAACCAACATTGGAGCCTTCAAATCACTGCGCATCCTCCAGCAGCATGTAACTGACACTGGTCGAAAAATTCTGGGGACTTCTCCGTGCATGATAGTAGGGTTATGGAAGGAGTGCCTGTGGACAAGGAGCTGGTGGAATAGGCTGCTTTGGCTGCTGCGTTAGAAGGCAAACTACTCTGAACCTGGGTGACAGAGGATGAGGAGGATTAGGACGACTTTGTTATCCATTCCACCAACTCTTCTGCATGTTGTGGCTCAATAACATGGCCAGCAGCAGAAAAAAAGGACAAGCGTGCCCCACGGCCACCTGCAGAGGATGCACCATGTCCACACCACCACTGTTGACTGTAGACACAGAGGCTGCTTGACCTCTTTCAGTAGCCTGTGAGCATCTGCCTCTCTTTGGTGGCCTTCAGGACATGATGTATACACCGCACTACACTGTATTATATACTGTGTACACCGCCTGAAGTGTTTTAGAAACAATACACCACTGAATGCACTGTATATATAGGCTACACTGAATGTATATGTGTATATATATATATATATATATATATATATATATATATATATATATATATATTAGACTGTATGTATATATATATATATATATATATATATATATATATATATATATATATATACCGCCTGAAGTGTATTAGAAACTGTACACATCGTGTACTGTGTACACCGCTTGCACTGTATTATGAAACTGTACAACGGCTGCACTGTATTATATACTGTGTACACCACCTGAAGTGTATTAGAAACTGTACACACTGTATTAGATACTGTGTACACCACCTGAAGTGTATTAGAAACTGTACACCTGGTATTATATACTGTGTACACCACCTGAAGTTTGACTCGAACGTCGAGCTCATCCCTATGGTCTAGCAGTTTTTTGGGCTCCATGTACTCAGTGGGGTTGATTTACTAAAACTGGAGAGTGCAAAATCTGGTGCAGCTGTGTACAGTAGCCAATTAGCTTCTTACTTCTGCTTGTTCATTTAGCCACTTCAGCCCCAGAAGGATTTGCCCCCTTAATGACCAGGCCATTTTTTGCAATACGGCACTGCATCAATTTAACCGACAATTGCACGGTCATGCGTCATTGTACCCAGACAAAATTGATGTCCTTTTTTTACCCACAAATAGAGCTTTGTTTTGGTGGTATTTGATCACTTCTGCGATTTTTTGCGCTATAAACCAAAAAAGACTGACAATTTTAAAAAAAAAACAATATTTTATTCATTTCTGCTATAATACATATCCAAAATAAATATATAAAAAAAAGAATTTATTCATCAGTTTAGGCCGATATATATTCTTCTACTATTATTGTTAAAAAAAATCGCAATAGGCGTATATTGATTTATTTGTGCAAACATGATCACATCTACAATCTACGGGATAGATTTAGGGACTTTTATATATTATTTATTGTTTTTACTGGTAATGGCGGCGATCTGCGATTTTTAGTGGGACTGCGACATTGCGGGGAATAAATATGACCCTAAATTACACTTTTTGGGGAACAGTGACATTATTACATTGATCAGTGCTATAAAAATGCACTGATCAATGTAAAAATGGCACTGGCAAGGAAGCAGTTAACACTAGGGGGCAATCAAGGGGTTAAGTGTGTTCCTTAGGTGTGTTCTAACTGTAGGGGGGTGGGCTTACTGGAACATGACAGAGATCACTTTTTCCGATCACTGGGAACAGTAGATCTCTGTCGTCATCTGGCAGAATGGGGAATCACCTTGTTTAATAGGCAGTTCCCCGTTCCGCCTCACCTCACTGCAATCGCGGGTCGCTGGTGGACTTTGAGTCCATGGAACCCACGGGCTGGCTCTCGTGGCGTGCGTCGGGCATGCGCCCGCTATCCTCCCTGCACGTACCAATGTACAGGTACGTCGGTTTGCGCAGGAGAGCTGACCTGCCGCAGTATATCTGTGTGAGCTAATTGACTAGTGGTTAAGCTTTGACAAAAAACCTGGAAGCTGATTGGTTTCCATGCGCTAGATTTTGCACTCTCCATTTTTAGTAAATCAACCCCAGTGTATACAGCTATGTGGTGCAGGACCACATACATATTTTAACCCATTCATGCCAAGCACAGGTTGGCCCCCTTAGACTTACGGAGGTGCTTTGGTGCATAGGATCCTCCCCTGAGTGCCAATATATAGGCACCCCCCAGGAGGCCCCTGGCTTAGCCTAACTAGCACCAACAGTAGTCCATTCCATACCTTACTCTGGCTTTATGGCAATAGACCCCAATAGCAGTTTCAATCAGCACCTGTTTCTTTCCAGATGTTATCATCTTGAGGTTGGGAGAAGGAAGAGTCCACGCAACAGAATGCTTTTAAGTTTTGAAAGTTTTCCAGTTGTTTTGTTATACATCCTATCAGTCATCCAAATGGTGATGGCTCATTCCTTAGGTGCACCAAAATAGAGAACAGCAGAAATGAGAGCTAAGTTGAGAAGCACCCCATAGCTTTAGGGGATTTAGATCCCAAGCCAAAGGAATGGGAGTAGTCCCATTAGTCCTGTACCTCTCCTTTTTTGATTCCCCCCAAAGGAGAAGCTCGCACAAGCTAGAGCCTCAAATATTACATCTCTGCATGCCTTGGTTCTTGCAATTTTTAGTATTTGGGTATATATATATATATATATATATATATATATATATATATATATATATATATATATATACAGTATCTCACAAAAGTGACTACACCCCCCACATTTTTGTAAATATTTTATTATATCTTATCGTGTGACAACACTGAAGAAATTACACTTTGCTACAATGTAAAGTCGTGAGTGTACAGCTTGTATAACAGTGTAAATTTGCAACACATGGGGGGCGTGGCTAAGATGGCGATGTGAGCGGCTGCTTTTTAGAGAGCTCCGCACATCGCTATTAAAAATCCGGATCCATCAGCTTCTAAAACCCTGCTGACACATCCCTGCTGTCTGTGGGGGGTCCGCAGACCTTCTGGCTCTTGAAGGGGGAGGAAAGTTTTTGCTCCAGGGCCGTGATCGGGACCCGTCGGACATTCCCGGCCTACCTCGAGGTACTAGGCCGCAGCCGCGGCCATTCCTGGCGAGCCACGCCTCGACTCAGAGGATCCCTGGCGCGATTGGCGCTCCCGGGGAGCATCACAGCCCACTACGGACCGCGGGTGAAGGCTAATCAGCAGGCTCAGGCCTGGCCACCAATGCCAACTCGGCTCTGATCTCCTCCTCAGCCCCCACGAACAACTAGGCCGCAACCGCGGCCTTTCCTGAGGACCGGGGGCCGGCGGATCGGCTGGGAGAGTGACTGATCCCAGGGGCCTGGAGGAGGGGACCCTAAGACGGCTGGAGGCCTCTACCTGGACAGTGGAACAGGCCCTAGACCATCTCTACCCCTGACACCCTGGGTGAGATGCGCTGAGGATAAGCTGAAAGTTCCTGTGGGCCTGTGGAAGTCTGAGGAGGATAGCCCCGGTCTTACTCAACTTGCAGGGGTGAGGGGGTAGACTCTCTGGGGGGCACGTACAGCTCTGCACATATTGCCTGCATACCCCTGAACCCCCTGACAGGCTCCCACAGCCAGCCACTGATTATTGCCCAGACCAGGGCTTTGACATTCTGAATGAGGCGCAGGTCTTCTAGTGCAAAATACAGCAAAGGGGGCAAAAGGTTGGCCTTTCCGCCACAGTCGGACTTCCCTCAGACCCCTACCTGTCCCACTCCGGAGGCTCACACCATACGCAGCGCACATAGAGCCTCACAGACAAGCATCATGGAGTCGGACGACTCTCGTCCCCCCTGGCTGGCGGACGTCATGGCGGCCATCGCAACTTGCCAATCCACGTTAACAACAAAAATTTAGGCTGTCCAGCTGGATATGGGTCTAATCCGCCAAGATATAGACAAAATTAGGTCGCGAGTCACTGAGACGGAACAAAGACTGAGTACCACTGAAGACACCACGGCGGAACATGGACGCTTCAAACCAAAGTAAAGGCCCTAGAATACAGAGCCAAAGACGCAGAGAACAGAAACCAGCGCAATAATCTTCGTATTATCGGTTTACCGGAGGGGGCGGAGGGGAACAACCCTCCCTCCTTCATAGAAGGCTTGCTGCGTGACCTCCTACCGGAGGCCCGATGGTCACCCTACTACACAGTCGAGAGGGCACACCTTATACCACCTAAGCCAGGGCCTCCTGGATCCCCTCCTCGCACCTTCATACTCCGTCTCCTTAACTTTAGAGACAGGGATGAAGTTCTTCGCGCCTCCAGAAATGTTGGGGACCTAAGATTTCAGAACACTAAATTGATGATTTTCCCTGACTATTCGGTGGAGACCCAAAAATGCAGGAAATCGTTTGACCAGGTTAAGGCGGCATTGAGATCACGCAGCATTCGCTATAGTGTACTCTTCCCTGCTCGTTTGAGGGTCCAGGACGGCGAGACAACTCGATTTTTCACCACACCGAGAGAGGCCTCTGCCTGGCTGGATTCTCTGCCACAGATCCGCTGACCGACTAACCGGTATATGCCAAATGTCCTCTTCATTGTTTACTCGTAACAACCTGGGCCCAGGTCTGAGTTCACACACAAACTGCTCCATGGATGACTTAGTTTCGTTGCATAGGTTCCCTGGTGTTCCAATTCATTAAAGCTTATAACCCACATATATGTGTGTTCCAGGAAATGCATTTAATAGGAAGTAGGGTTCTGGCCCTCAAAAAACCGTGGGTGGGCTACCACTACCACTCTACACACTCCAGTTTTTCCAGGGGTGTTACTATTCTGATTCTGAAATCTCTTCCTTTCCGGCTCCTGGATTTGGCCCTGGACCCTGATGGTCGTTATGTCATCATTCATGCTAAAATATACTCTCTAACGTGGACCATTGTGGGTTTATACTTGCCTCCTCCGGCTTCATTGCTGGTGCTCAACCAGATCACCGGTAAGATAGCCGAATTTGCATCTGATAATAATATTATATTGGGTGATTTTAATCTGGTCCCTGATCCGGATCTTGATAGACTAGCGTCTGCGGGATATCATCACCCTGGGTTGACTGAGTGGGCGGATACATATGGCCTGACTGATGTCTGGAGGTGGAGACACCCCCAGACCAGGGCATACACATGCCACTCGGCCTCTCATAGGACGTTCTCCCAAATAGACTTAGTCTTCGCAGGAAGTCCGGTCCTCCCACGGGTTACAGATATACGAATACTCCCTAGAGAAATCTCTGACCACGCGCCCCTGTTGTTGTCATTGGACCTTTCACTGGGTCCTGTAGACAAGATATGGAGGCTCTCGAGGTTTTGGATTTCAGACACGGCTGTGGACTCCCAATTCAGAATGAAGCTGCTTGACTTTTGGGTGGTAAATGTAGGCTCGGCTGACCCCACAGTTGTCTGGAATGCCTTCAAGGCCACGACGAGGGGACACTACCAGACCATCATAGCCAGAGTCTGTAGGGAGCGCAGGGCAGATTTGGTAAAGGCTGAGAGGGAGACGAGTAGCGCAGAGGTTCTCTTTGTTCGTACCCGTGACCCTATACACTATTCACAATTACAACTTATGACGTCGGAGGTGGTTCGTCTTCGTACCTCTCTTACCCAGAAAAAATGTTGGCTCAATCCCAACTGATTTTTTAGCAGGGGGAGCGGGCGGGCCGTCTGTTGGCCTGGCTCTCCAGGGAACAGGCGGGGGGATGACCATTTGCCACATCAGGGACCCCTCGGGACAGATAGTCCACACACCAGAAGAGATCAATAGCTGCTTTGCGGAATTCTACAAATCCCTCTACATGTCCAGGGCAGACTATAGGGAGGAGGATCTGGTAGCATACCTAGATAATATTGATATCCCAACCCTTACGGTAACGTATCGTGATAAGCTTGACGCCCCAATTACATCCTTAGAAATACTCCAGGCACTCAAATCAATGCAGATGGGGAAAACACGATGGTATCCCTGTAGAATTTTACAAACATTACGTCGACGCGCCTTGAGAAACTCCCGGATACAATGAGTGAAGCGATTATAGTGGTGATCCCCAAGCCAGGGAAGGACCCTACTTTATGCTCCTCGTATCGCCCCATATCCCTCCTGAATGTGGATGCAAAGGTCCTGGCAAAAGTATTGGCCAATAGGCTTAACTTAGCCATCACTGCCCTGATCCACAGGGATCCAACAGGCTTCATGCCCGGGAGAGGTACTGACATTAATATTAGACGTCTTTATACTCATATAGACAGGGCAGATGAGACGTCCAGGGGAATGGTGGCCTCACTCGACGCAGAGAAGGCTTTTGATTCCGTCGAGTGGGGCTACTTATGGGAAGTGCTCTCGCGATTTGGGTTTGGCCCGGGCTTCACGAAATGGCTCCGCATGCTATACCATAGTCCTTTAGCCAGAATACGCACCAACGGTTGTCTATCAGAGAAGTTTAAATTGTTTCGGGGTACGAGACAAGGGTGTCCCCTCTCCCCGGGCTTATTTGCCCTGGCGATGGAGACCCTGGCTATACTGCTGCGGGCTGACCCCGAGGTGAGGGGGCTTCAGGTGGGCCCAATCGAGGAGAAGGTTTCGCTGAACGCGGACGACGCTCTGCTCTATTTGGCGGACGCGTTGTCCTCCTTGCAGACTGCACTAGGTCTGATCAACCAATTCGGCGGGTATTCGGGGATCCGTATTAATTGGGATAAGTCGATACTGTTCCCGCTCCATCCATCGACCCCTAGGGTCCCACACGCACAGCTTAAATGGGTAGAGGACTTCAAGTACCTAGGAATTAAAATTAGTGGTAAAGTCCAGGATTATATGGACAACAATCTGCGCCCACTTATGACACAGCTAACGGCTTAGTGCGCTTCTTGGCGTACCCTCCCACTGACCCCGGTTGGCAGAGTAAATCTGCTAAAAATGATTTACCTTCCCAAATATTTATATTTTTTCCACAACACACCCATACATATTCCTAGGGCCTTTTTCCGAAGGTTGGAGAGTATGCTGGTACACTCTGTGTGGGCTGGGAGGCCACCCAGGGTGGCCAAGCAGATCCTATATCTCCCACTATCGGGGGGGGACTGGCACTACCGAACTTCCAAATTTATTACTGGGCAGCTGTTCTTGTTACGATTCGGTGATGGTTCTCCCAGCCCGCACAGAATCCTGCTGTCACTCTCGAAGCAGCCATTTTGGGTTCTTTTGCATCCCTGAGCAACCTTCCGTTTCCTGGACTTCGGGCTAGTCCATCCATGACAACTCTGATGCGAACCACCGTAAGGGTCTGGCAGGAGGCTAGGAGGATATATGGGAAACCTAATCATATCTCACCTCATATGCCCCTATGGGGCAACCCCATGCTCCCTCACCTTCACAGTATACCAGACCCCTCTATCTGGGCAAAAAAGGGTATTCTCACACTAAAACACATAGTTCAGGACGGTAGGCTTATGACTTTTCAGGTCCTGAGGCAATCATTTGCTATCCCATCCTCCTTCCAATTTAGATACTGGCAGCTAAAGCACGCTTTTGAAGCTCAGTTCCCTGCCCCCCTTATTTTGGAACCAGACTCCATTGAACGGCTCCTGATTTCTAGGGTGATGGGGAAGCCACTTTCAACATTATATCTATACCTCACAGTGGAGTATGACACCAAACTAACTAAGACATGGGAAAAATGGAGGGTTGATATCCCTTCCCTAGATGAAGAGGAATGGAAGGAGTGTTTACTCTCCTACATTCCTTCCATGATCGCGGCGAAAGATAGGTTCATACAATTTAAGTTCCTACACAGAGCGTACTTCACCCCACAGAGACTGGCGCGCATTTACGATCAAAGAGACCCCAATTGTCAGAGATGCAGGCAGGAGGTAGGCACCTTTTGGCACATGGTCTGGTCCTGTCCCAAACTTAAACCCTTTTGGTCAGCAGTGGCCTCCACACTGAGCAATGTCACAGGTTTAAATGTACCGGTCGATCCTCAGATACTATTGCTTAGCCATTTGGAGGATCTTGAGGGAGACAGATATAGTAAACTGTGTCTTACCTTCGCATTATATTATGCTAGGTGTGAAATCTTAATGGTATGGAAAAAGGCGGAGCCTCCTACTTTGGTATCATGGAAAAGGTCGGTGAACATGGTACTTCCCCTGTATAGATTGACATATGAAAGTAGGCAATGTCCAGGAAAGTTCGATAAGATCTGGTCCTCTTGGGTAGACGCCTCTGGGGTCCCGGAACCCCCTGCTCCATAATTATTATGCTATGAAACTCATTGGAGGACATCCTATGTCTCTTTGACTATTCTCCCTGTGCCCGTTCCCTCTTGCCCCCCCTTACCTTTCCTTCGCTCCCCTTCCCCCTCCCCCTCCTCTCCCTCCCTCCCTCCCCTCCCCCCCTCCTCCCCCTCCTCCCCCTTCCCCCCTTCCCCCTCCTTATCAGGCTGGATTGAAAATGGTTACTTATGTAAATTTATCTACCTTGGTATAATACTATGATGCAATAAGGTGTACTGTTAAGTGATATTTCTGATATCTGCACAACTGGAATATCTGATAAACAAAGACTATAGGTTGAAGGTTGATTTTACTGTCATTCTCCTCTATACTTTGAATGTTCTAATCATTCTGTAATGTAATGCTGATTTGTTTAATAAAATTTTCTGTTAAAAAAAATTTGCAACACATAGCCATTAATGTCTGAACCGCTGGCAACAAAAGTGAGTACACCCCTAAGTAAAAATGTCCAAATTGGGCCCAATTAGCCATTTTCCCTTCCTGGTGTCATGTGACTCGTTAGTGTTACAAGGTCTCAGGTGTGAATGGGGAGCAGGTGTGTTAACTTTGGTGTTATTGGTCTCTTTCTCTCATACTGGTCACTGGAAGTACAACATGGCACCTCATGGCAAAGAACTCTCTTAAGATCTGAAAAAAAATAAATGTTGCTCTACATAAAGATGGCCTAGGCTAAGATTAGGATTGCCAAGACCCTGAAACTGAGCTGCAGCATGGTAGTATGCACCATACAGCGGTTTAACAGGACAGGTTCCAATCAGAACAGGCCTCGCCATGGTCGACCAAAGAAGTTGAGTGCACGTGCTCAGCGTCATATTCAGAGGTTATCTTTGGGAATTAGACGTATGAGCGCTGCCAGCATTGCTGCAGAGGTTGAAGGGGTGGGGGGTCAGCCTGTCAGTGTTCAGACACGCTGCATCAAATTGGTCTGCATGGCTGTCGTCCCAGAAGGAAGCCTCTTCTAAAGATGATGCACAAGAAAGTCTGCAAACAGTTTGCTTAAGTCAACCAGACGTTGATTACTGGAACCATGTACTGTGGTGTGATTAGACCAAGATAAACTTGTTTGGTTCAGATGGTGTCAAGCATGTGTCAGGGACAATCAGGTGAGGAGTACAAAGACAAGTGTGTCTTGCCTACAGTAAAACATGGTAGTGGGAGTGTCATGGTCTGGGGCTGCATGAGTGCTGCCGGCACTGGGGAGCTACAGTTCATTGAGTGAACCATGAATGCCAACATGTACTCTGACATAATGATGCAGATCATGATCCCCTCCCTGTTATATACTGAAGCAGAGCATGATTCCCTCCCTTCAGAGACTGGGCCGCAAGGCAGTATTCCAACATGATAACGATCCCAAACACACCTCCAAGACGAACACTGCCTTGCTAAAGAAGCTGAGAGTAAAGGTGATTGACTGGCCAAGCATGTCTCCAGACCTAAACCCTATTTACCATCTGTGGGGCATCCCCAAACGAAAGGTGGAGGAGCTCAACGTCTCTAACATCCACCAGCTCCTTGATGTCATCATGGAAGAGTGGAAGAGGACTCCAGTGGCAACCTGTGAAGCTCTGGTGAACTCCATGCCCAAGAGGGTTAAGGCATTGCTGGAAAATAATAATAATGGTGGCCACACAAAATATTGACACTTTAGGCCCAACTTGGACATTTTCACTAATGCTGCGTACACACGATCAGACTTTTCGGCATACTTGGCCTGGCGTACCGGAGTCCGTCGGACAATTCGAACGTGTCTGGGCTCCAGCGGACTTTGTTTTCTCAAAAGTTTCACGGGCTTAGATTTGAAACATGTTTCAAATCTGTCCGACTGACTCGAGTCTGGTCGAAAAGTCCGCTCATCTGTATGCTAGTCCGTCGGACAAAAAACGACGCTAGGGCAGCTATTGGCTACTGGCTATGAACTTCCTTGTTTTAGTCTGGTCGTACGTCATCACGTACGAATCCGTCGGACTTTGGTTGATCGTGTATAGGCAAGTCCGTTCATTTGGAAAGACCATCGAAAAGTCCGCCGGACAAAGTCTGCCGTAAAGTCCGGTCGTGTGTACGCGGCATTAGGGGTGTATTCACTTTTGTTGCCAGCAGTTTAGACATTAATGGCTGTGTGTTGAGGGGACAGCAAATTTACACTGTTATACAAGCTGTATACTCACTACTTTACATTGTAGCAAAGTGTCATTTCTTCAGTGTTGTCACATGAAAAGTTATAATAAAATATTTACAAAAATGTGAAGGGTGTACTCGTGAGATACTGTATATTTACACAGTCAGGGGGTTATTTACGAAAGGCAAATCCAGTTTGCACTGCAAGTGCACTTGGAAGTAAAGTCGCTGTAGATCCAAGGGAGACATGTAAGGAAAATAAAAAGCAGCATTTTTAGCTTGCACATGATTGGATGATAAAATCAGCAGAGCTTCCATGCATTTCAGATCTACCCCTTAGATTTAGAGTGACTGCACTTCTAAGTGCACTTGAAGTGCAAAGTCGATTTGCCTTTCGTAAATAACCCCCTCAGTGTCCCTGATCACTGCCACACCGGTTATATGATGGCAGTTTACTGCATTGGTGACAGTATGTTAAAAAAAAATGTGAAAAAATCTAAAATATTGTATTTCTTCTTTTTCCAAAGAATTGTGACTTCAAAAAACTCACCATGCCTGTTACTAAATGCCCCAGACTCTACTTTCCAAAAAGGGGTAATTTGTGGAATATTTGTGCTGTCCTGGCATTTTTAGGCCTCAAGAAATGAGATAGGCAATGGGAAAGGCTTGGGACTTTATATGAGGCACATATAGGATGTACCTCCATCCCTAATTTGAAGGTTAATGGGAAGTTTGGGACTTTGATTGAGGCCATAGACATAGTGGAGATAGATTCAATAAAAGTACACATTTATTATCATAAAATCATAAAACATGTCAATAACAGAACCACATAGGTAAAACACATTGTAATAAATGTAATTTCATGTTTGTTCACACATACTATTGAAAGTGTGCATGCAATACAGGCAACTAGGGTACATCTGGGTATAGTAGCCAAGTGCCCCGCAGTGGTCTGATTGATCAATGAATACATTCTAATGAGTTCATAATGGTACAGAGATGTATAAACAATGCTTGCAATATGAGACAGTGAGACCAGATATAATGCATAATTAAAACAAGAAGAGAAATTATCGGGGTGTGGAGAAACATCCCAAGATTGCCCAAAGGTTGCCCAAAATGGATGGTTGAAAGGGGGGCTTGTATCTGCATCTCAAAATGATGCCCAACGCGTTTCGTGTATCTCACACTCATCAGGGGCGGGTGCCGATAACATATCATACTGCAGAATCAGTGGAAGCCCCGAGTGTGTCACTAGCCACGTCGCCTACAACCAGATGCCATCAGGCGTCCCCAGCAGTCCGTCCTTACATCAGGTGCCCCCAGCGGAGTCCCTCCTTACATGGAGCCTTGGGTCTCCTGCGGTGTCTCCTTCACACTGGCAGCAGCATTCTTCATTCTTCCGCAGGACTCTATAATTTTCCTACAGGCTATATAATATACACTTATTAGGGTTATTGTACCACAGAGATGTAGCAGTATACATGTATAAATTTTTAACTAAATTTATGAAGAAAGATTATTTACTTGCAAAATGTTATAACATAAACTAAGAAAAACTTGTTTTTTCCCCAAAATGTTTGGACTTTTTTCACTATTTTAGCAAAAGATAAAAAAAAATAGTGGTTAAAAAAAAATACCATCAAAAAGCTCTATTTGTGTGAAAGAAAATGATAAAAATCTCACATGGGTACAGTGTTGCAATGAGTAAATGTCATTCAAAGTGTGACAGTGTTGAAAGCTTAGTGATTTTCAGGCTCTCCCTCTCCTTCTGAAGCTCAAAGCCACAACAAATGAAGTCAGGATATTGAGCAGAAGAAGTTCCTGAAATATCCCTTTACCAACCTCTTCTGCGCAATGTGAACCTAGAAGTGCACAATTCTGAAGCATTCCGGTTTCACAACTGTCAGAATCCCAGCTAGAAAGCCTGGTACACAATGGATCAAGCACAGTCTATACTTGATCAGCTGGAGTAATGTCTTCATAAAGAAGTCTTGGCACTAGCCCACTGCTATCACATCCCTATCCCTTGTGATAGCATCAAAGTTAAATGTAAAAAATAAATAAGTATCTTCATAAATATTACAAATGTAAAATAAAATAAATAAATAAAAGCACCACTGATGTCCTGATCACACATATACAAATGCAAGTGCAGAAGCAATTGCACCACACATGTGATATATTGACACACATGCTACAGTAAAAGCAATAATTCTTGTCCCTCATTTATGGTTAACTCTAACCTGATGAACTGTAAGGGCATTTAAATCGTCACCCATTGATAATTTTAAGTATCATAATTTTTTGCCATTTTACAGACGCACACAGTTTGACACTTGACATATTTTGTAGTTGTTTACTCCAGAGGTTATCAACCTCAGCCTCAAGTACCCCCAACAGGCCATGGTTTCAGGTTTTCCTTTAGTTTGCACAGCTGCTTTAAATCAATATCAATGACATGCTATTGATAAGAGCTATTTTATCTAAGGGAAGTTCCCAAAACATTGCTGTGGGTACTTGAGGACTGAGGTTGAGAATCACTGGTTTATTCGACACTACCTTATCTTTAACTATGTGCGGAAAAAATGGGGTTAAATTGTGTTTGTGTGCACTAAATTCTTTTCAGTGTATTTCAGTGTATTTCAGTGTATTCGGTGTATTTTTCCATGAAAATATAAATTTGATAAAAAGTTGTGCATACATTGTGTTAAATATTTGCACAAATTGCAACTACTATCTTTTTATTCTATAGGACCTCTGTATTCAGAAAACATATTATTGTTTGGGGGTTTTAAGTAATTTTTTAGCCAAAAAGACTGATTTTATCATGTGTACGAAAAATTACCTAGTGAAAAGCCGCAACTTCTTTAGTAAATCCACTCCATGACCTTATTGCTCTCTGTGTCAGTGTTGTGGTGATTTCCACTCACTGCCTGTCCTGTCCAATGTTAAAAACATTGACTCTCCACAATTGTGCCTTGAAGCATACAACAAACCACCTATGTATCGTAGAAAACTAGAATACTTAGTAGTGAGAAACCCAAAGGTCACTCTCCAAGAATTGGATGTAGTATCGTAATTTAGGAGAGGCGGTGTGTTGTGGTTCAGCTCAGCTCTCCATGTTACGTGTACTCAAAAACGCTTCTTCAGGAGCTTAGGGCATATTCTATGAATAGAGAATCACAATTAAGTTTCTAACATATAATTATAATACACAGTATTGTCAATACAATGATAATTTAATGGTATACAGTATTGCTGCTCAGCTTCCCAAACCACATTTTACCAGTTTCCACAGGTCTAGGCCCACAGAAGGACTCTGGGACTATGTGAACAGGCGTAACATTAGAATAGTATTACTGTATCTCTTATGCCGTGTACACACGAGCAGAATTTCCGACAGAAAGGGTCCGAAGGGAGCTTTTCATCGTATATTCTGACCGTGTGTATGCCCCATCGGACTTTTTCTGTCAAAAATTCAGACGGACTTAGATAGAGAACATGTTCTATATTTTTCCGATGGAACAAATTACTATTGGAAAAAACGCTCATCTGCATGCTGTTCCGATGCACCAAAAACGGCGCATGCTCTGAAGCAAGTATGTGACGGAAGCTATTGGCTACTGGCTATTCAACTTCCGTTTCCTAGTCCCGTCGTACGTGTTGTACGTCACCGCGTTCTGGACGGTCGGAATTTGGTGTGACCGTGTGTATGCATGACAGCTTGATCGGAATTCCATCGGAACTCCATCATAAAAACCTTCAGAGTTTATTCCGACGGCAAAACCGGTTTTGTGTACAGGGCATAACAGATGATACATATATAATTGGCCAACTTGTATAAGTATATATGAGAGAGATAACTTAGATTATTGTAGTAGTAGATTATTGTAGTCAAAAAAGTAAATAAGGGACCAAGGTCCACAGCGCAGCCAGAGATGCAGGGATATCTCATCAGATGACTTCCCAATTAGTCCGTGTATGTAAAGAAGTTTTGGCAGTTCATGCAACATTAACTACTTGCCGACCAGCCGCCGCAGATGTACTGCGACAGAATGGCACGGCTGGGTGAAATGATGTTATGTTACGTCGCTTCGCCCTATGGCCACAAGGGGCACGGGCGCACCCGCTGCTCGCCCCCGGAGCCGATGCGAGTGCCCGGCGAACTGGGATCTGTCTCTGAGGGGATAAGAGACAGATCGTCTTCATACAGAGTATGAACTGCGATCTATCATCTCCCACAGTCCCATCCCCCCTCCAGTTAGAACACACACCAGGGAACGCAATTAACCCCTTGATCGCTCCTATTGTTAACCCCTTCCCTGCCAGTGACATTTTTACAGTAATCAATGCATTTTTATAGCACTGATCGCTGTATAAATGCCAATGGTTCCAAAAATGTGTCAAAATTGTCTGATGAGTCCGCCATAATGTCGCAGTCCCGATAAAAATCGCAGATCGCCGCTATTACTAGTAAAAAGAAAATTGATAATAAAAATGCCATAAAACTATCCCCTATTTTGTAGACGCAATAACTAGCGTTATACCAATCAATATACGCTTATTGCAGGTTTTTTTACCAAAAATATGTAGAAGAATACATATCAGCCTAAACTGAGGGAAAAAAATAGTTTTTTTATATATTTTTGGGGGATATTTATTATAGCAAAAAGTAAAAAATATTGTGTTTTTTTCAAAATTGTCGCTCTTTTTTTGTTTATAGCGCAAAAAATAAAAACCGCAGAGGTGATCAAATACCACCAAAAGAAATCTCTATTTGTGGGAAAAAAAGGATGTAAATTTTGTTTGGATGCAACGTCGCACGACGGTGCAATTTTCAGTTAAAGCGACGCAGTGCCGAATCGCAAAAAGTGCTCTGGTCAGGAAGGGGGTAAAATCTTCCAGGGCTGAAGCGGTCAATCCTATCACTTATAATGGTCTCTAAAAAGAAGGGGGGGGGGGAATAGAAACATAAGTGCTAGCTTAGTTGTGAAATAACGATCACACAGGAAACTTATGATGATTGAGGGTTAATTGCATAGTCAGCAGGGAAAAGAAACCGTTCAGGATATTTTAGAAAGCTTTTACGATGATTCTGGAAATGTAAGGGGTCCCCTACTATTCACACATCTCCATTATTCATCTGTTTTTGTTTCCATATAAAATCTATTAGGAGAGGTATAGGAATAAACATTAATACACTTGGTCAGAAATATGTTTCTGATCAGCAAAACACACCATCCCCCTACATAGTCCCTTCTCAAGCTAACACATGCCATTAGCGATGAACATCTCCTGCAGGGCTCCGCTGTGCCACAGCCACAAAGCATGGTGAAAATTGGCTGTATGAGGCGCCGGCAAAAAGCAACCCTTTGTACACCTGTCCCGGTTGTGACGTCAGAGCGGCGCAGCCGGAAGTGACACACAGCGACCCAGCCTTAAGCCACTGCGCATGCGCCTGCCACCAGAGCTGCCGCGCCAGATGGCAGCAGGGCAGCCTGACATCGACTACAAGACGCAGAGCACATAGCAACCAGAGGAGACGGTGATACGCTCTCCTCCAGATGCTAAAAGCTCCAAAGACTGGCACACAAAGGGAGGCTTGTTCAAACGGCGCTTTGCGGCAACATAGTCACAATAATTGGTGAGTCCCATAGTCACAGGAGGTGAGTATTAACCTTTCAACCTTTGTTGCTGTAGGAAGGAGCATGAGTTTGTAGAATAGGTAAATGTTAGTTTTAAACCATAAGTCTGTTTTTAGTGGAAGGAGACTAAAACAAACTGAATAACAACACACCAACAGCTGAACCTGGTATAGCTGAATTTACCCCCTAACATTTGATTGTTTGATCTTGGCCCCTAACACATGAATGTATGTGGAAAAAAAATGTGTATTTTATATTCTCACTTAATTTAAATAGAAGAATGATTTAATCAAATTAAGTAAGTTTTTAGCTATTTCAATCTGTCTATGTTCTGGTTTAACAAAAATTTACTGTAAAAAAAATACTAAACTGTGAAGACTTATTGAGAATACAAACTTGTGTGGTCATTAAAGGAAAATCAAACATCCTTTATTGTTTAATTACTTGTGTGATTTTAATTGGAATAAAGCTGCTTTTTTAATTTTTTTTAAACGTTGCCAACTGACAAATGTACACATTTTCTTTGAACTTGTCCCTATCTTGATGAGAAAAAAAAACATCTGCTAAATATCATCTGAGCACTTGCTGTTTTTTAGTTAATACGCTTTATCCGAGGAAGCCTTTCTATTTTGTTTGAAGTAAATATCTAGCAGAATGACAGCTATATATCAGAACATCCCACAAGCATCTCTTTTTTTCCATGTTTAAACACTCTCTTTTTTATCTACAAGTAGAGGAGCTATCTAGTTAAAACAATGTTGGTTAGCCAGTTAACAACCCCACTGTCAAAAGAAGCTGTGGATTTGTGAAAATTTTTTTTAGATAGTTTTACATTGTGCAAGTAGATACTCTGTATAACAAAACTAGGGGCTTTGGGATGCTTGCCCTTCAACTTAGTACTTAGTAACACTTGGGCTTATTTATAATGAATGTTAAACTGAAAAATGTAGATCAGCTTTTGTGTTCCCATTTTAATTTTAATTTCAAAATGTGCACCGCATTGCAGGCATTATCCTGTAGGATTTTGCAAGGTGTCATTAAGTTAAATCACTATGAACATACCTCTGGTATGAGGACAATATAATGTACATGTCTGTCTAGGCAAAGGATATACTAGAGGTGTTTTTTGTTGCGTTTTATTTTCTCTCCCTTTTCTCTCCCTCATACACATGAGAATTTGTGGTAATTCCCAGTTAGCAAACAAGTCTGTTTTGAGCTTGGGGCTCTAACTATATATTCCTACAGCACTTTACACAAAGCTTGAAAATTTCTGTTCACAGACGCTCTCCATCCAATCTAACAGAGCTTGCGCTATTTTGCAAAGAAGAATGGGCAAAAATGTCACTTTCTAGATGTGCAAAGCTGGTAGAGACATACCCAAAAAGATTTGCAGCTGTATTTGCAGCGAAAAGTGGTTCTACAAAGTATTGACTCAGGGGGGCTGAATAGAAAATGCACGTCACACTTTTCTGATTTTTATTTGTAAAAAAAATTGAAAACCATTTATCAATTTCCTTCCACTTCACAATTATGTGCCACATTGTGTTGGTCTATCACATAAAATCCCAATAAAATACATTTACGTTTTTGGTTGTAACATGAAAAAATCTGAAAAATTCCAAGGGGTATGAATGCTTTTTCAAGGCACTGTAGCTCCAATATGGTGCTATTACCCATATCGCCTGTCAATTCTTCTACATTATCAAGATTATTTTACATAAACCTGAACCAGTGCTACACTAATCTAACATGGTACCTTGCCATTGCACCTTGACTATGTTCCTCATGTCTCTATATGAAAGAATGGGCAACCATGGTTGTAGTCAGGTGAAAAACTGGATTGCAACTTATGGGTCACTTGGTCAGTGCTGATCCACTATGACAGAATTCATCATTGTTACTTGACATCTACTGTTTTTTGTGCTCCCTTCAAACTTTCATAGTTACTGGAGTGGATCTTCACATAGTATTTTCCCTATCAAGACTTAAGATGGGCTTTGCAAATCTAAGGACATAATAAGGACCTCTGCCCCAGGGTCACTGCATGTATGTTGGTCCACATGTTTCAAACCAGGAAAGTTTCTTTCTTACTATTACAATATTATTTTTCCATGACCGAACTGTGTACATTTCTTCATCCACATCATAAATACTGCAAATTCCCAGTGTTATTACATTATACTGTATAACACACACATAATGCATTGCAGAACCAAGAAACAGTCATAAAATGCTTAATATGAGATAAGAGCAAAGGTGGGTAATGAATGCTTTGCATATTAGGGCCCACCTTTGCTCAGGGTAACATAAATAGCCTGAGTCTTCCCCTAGTTAGAGTTACCTCAAGGAGTAATAATAAATTATTCTAACCATCAGCAATGCTCATCCTTACTCAGAGATGTTTCAGTTTGTTGGAAGATAACCCTTGTGATACCCATGAGCTCCATTTTATGGCCATCTTAAGGGGAAATTATGGTTTCAGGTCAGTTTTATTTATCAATGTTTTGACTGTTTACATGTTTATAGAGTTATATATTGTTTATATTTGTTTTAGAAAAAATATTTATTGCAGGGTTTTCATACAGCATTTTAGACATTCTAAAAAGACAGCCCAGCAATAGCCGCTCAATTTTCAGCTGTCTGTCTCTAACTGATAGTTCATCCAGAGACATATAAACCGGAGACAGGGTAAAGTATATCCCTCCTCCCGCTCATTCAGTCTATGTTCTAATTTTCAGTCTAGCGCTGTTTTCTAAATTCAGCTAAACAGTAGTAGATCAGATTGTACTTTACATGTGCAGTCAGCAAATTCTATAAATGCAACTTCTATTTCTAAATAGTAAAACAATTAATATGAAATTTTGTATTATTTTGCTGAAAAATTAAATCTGTTTTACATTTGTATTTTTTTGTAGAGTAAACACTATGCAATGCAATTCAACATTTGTTGTCCACATTGTGCTGAATGATGCATTTATTGCTTACAGCTAGAAAAATTGTCACCTCCACCAAAGATGTATAACAAAGAAAATAACTTTGCATCATATTCCGGACTCTTTTGTAATTGTTTTTAGATAATTCATCAATACCTAAAATTAAAAGTGTGGTATGGATTAGTTTATTTTCATAATTATAATTTTTAAAAATTGTAGAAGTATTACTAAGAACAGATGAAATTAACAAGTTACATAAGTCATTGACAAATTCAGTATTAAAGCCAACTTCGGCCCAGACACTGTGTCATGAGAATACGAATAATTTTCATGAAAAAAGTCTTGGCAGGCCTTTTAAGTTGGAGAGGCCTGCTCTTATTGAATTACATGAGAAATGTCAACACTTTGCTTGCTAGCACTTTTACATTGGTCATTGGACATGAGAGATCTCTTGAAATTTAAAAATGATCTGACTTGTGAATAGCTGGAATGGCGAAAGTTTGTTTCTTTGATCTTAAGCATGAAAACCACAAATTGCTATTGTTGATTAATCAAGGTATGTACTAAAGTTCACTTGTCTGAATACCTAATCTTAATGTCATTTTTTTGGTCTCCATAGCATTAGTAGGTGTTGCACATTTTTTCAGAAAGGATTTGTTGGATTTTTGTTACTCTATAGAACATAATCTGTCTGGTTCTTCATGAACTACCGTTAACACTTCATAAATTCCAAAATGTATTATGCTGTCAAGTTGGCATGTTGTTCTGTTAAAGTGTCATACTAGAAACCTTTATGACTTTTTAAGAATGGTGTTCTATTACATTTCAGTGGCCTCCATAATAGAAGAATTGTTTGATAGAAATTGTTTGTTAGAAGGTTGTTTTGTTGTCATTTTTGTTTCTTTACTAATTTACAGATGAATTGAAATTAAAACCAATACATTTTTGAAACCATATTTTTAGTTTAACAGTAACCCTCAAACATTTGAAATGATGTGTTTGTGTAGCTTATTGCCAAAGCTATTGAGACTAATCCTCAATGCAAACTCCCTACTATTATGAGAGGATTAAAAAAATGCTACACAGAAATTACAAAAACAATACTTTTCCCATAAAACCCAAATATATCACAAAACAACCATATATCTGATTTTTCTTTACTTTTTCTGAATCTGTACTTTTCCTGAATATAGTATATTTTAAGCAGCCATGTTGGTTTAGAACTTCATATTTCTATTATAACCGTTTAGAAGATAAAATTTGCCTTTTTAGATTGGTGCTGCAGATAATAAGCATATCAGGAGTGGAGGGCTCTATAGTTTTAGTGTGTTAGGTTACAATACTGCATACATTTTCTTTTTGCTAGTAATCTGGTGTTCGGTAAAGCCTTAATGCTGAGACACATGAAATAGCAGGCTAAATGGTTGAACTAAATGGACTTGTGTCTTTTTTTTTCAACCAGACTAACTAAGTCACCATGGCTTCTTTGGCTGTATATTACTTTATTTTTATTTTGATTTCATCAGATTTTTGCCTTTTAGGCAAAGGGTATCTTTCATTCACTGTGCTTGAATTTAATTTATTTTCCTTTTTCTTTGTTTCCTTCTTAGCAGTAAGCTAATCCAACTTTAGTATAACCTGAGATCACTCCAATTTTTACAACACAGTTACTAATTAAGAGTCATATTTAAGGCTACTTTCACACGAGGCGCTAAAAATAGCACCTGCATAGCGCCTGTAAAGAGTCTCTCCTCTCACTCCAGTGTGAAAGCCCGAGTGCTTTCACAGTGGAGCGGTGCGCTTGCAGGATGGTAAAAAAAGTCCTGCAAGCAGCATCTTTGCAGCGCTGTAGGAGCAGTTTATACACCTCTCCTAAAGTGCCCCTGCCCATTGAAATCAATAGGGCAGCGCTGCCAAACCGTCTGCAAAGCGCCGCTACATCGGCGCCTTGGGGGAGGTTTTAACCCTTTTTTGGCCGCTAGCTTTACTGCCGGTGCCTGCCCCAGTGTGAAAGCAGCCTATGGGGGCATACTTATAAAACAGTGAATGTTACACTCTCCAAACACTTACAGGTGGTTAATCATTCCCTGTGTTTTAAAATACATGCATCTGGAAGAAAAACCTTCAGTAAATATTTGGTGACTGTCATATTTACAGCTTTATATATATTCTTCTTTGTGTTTTTAATATATAATGTAACTACTGTCAAAGATCCATCACAAGCAATAATATTATATTGCTGCTCTGCAAATTGTGGTTGAACTTGATGAACCTATTTATACTGTACAACTATGGCTGTTAAGTGCCTGTGACACGTCTAGGTTTCTTAGCTCAATAGTAGTGCCAAAACCATGAGTTTACTCCACACCAGATATAGTTTTCAGGGCTTTCCTGCCCACTTTTATTTAAACAAACATCAAAACTTCACACAGGTATGTCTTCCCACGCAGGGGTCTCTCACCATCATTTCACAAACATGCATTCAGCCTCCTGGCTCTCTTGTGGCAGCTTTTCTGCTCCAAGTACCCCATTAGGGTCCCTGAACTTTAGTACCTTTTGTTTGGTCTACTTGAGCATAAAACACTTCCCAGTGTTTATGCGCAGACACTGCACGTAAGCTCTGCGTCTTCCTTACAGCTTCCTAGCTGTTTCTCTGTCCCACATGGACTCTCTCTTGTCCCTCATGGACTTTCTCTCAGGCTCGGGCCTTCCACTGTCCTGACCTGGACACCTTGATACATGACAGCATCTTACACGGCTCCCTTCACACACGCTGTCCTCCCTCAGGAGGGTGGGGCTTTGAGCTCTAGCTCTGGCTCTAATATAAATGCAGCATACACCTGCATCATTATGTGCTTGCTTCCTCCAAAATCTGGTTTAACCACCATTTTATCCAGTGGCACAGGGTCACCCCGCTACAGTGCCATATTGTTGTTTATTGAAAATCTTGTGGGCTGTCAAGGCATCTGCTGTAGATACCACTCTGCTTAGGCGTAGTATCTATGATATATATTAACTAGTTGCTGCTTTGTCCTCAAGTTTTAAGTTTCTTTTTTTCTTGTAAAACATTTATGTAAAGAAAATAACTTTGCATACTTTTTCAAAATATCTGTTTTCCAGCCACCTGCTACAAAAGCCCCTCCAACAGTTATATGCTACATCTGTGGCCGTGAGTTTGGCACAAAGTCTATCGGTATCCATGAACCTCAATGTCTGAAGAAGTGGCATCTTGAAAATGACAGATTACCTAAGAATCTGCAAAGACCCGAGCCCAAGAAGCCAGAGGTCAGAACAATAGGAGGTAAGAGTTAAAAAAAAAGAGTTTCTCCAATTCATGCATTCACACCAGCTCTATTGTGAACTGACAGCATCCTGGCTATTTAAAGGGGTTGTAAAGGTAATTTTTTTTTTTTTTAAATAACTAACATGTCATACTTACCTTCACTGTGCAGCTCGTTCTGCACAGAGTGGCCCCGAACCTGCTCTTCTGGGGTCCCTCGGCGGCTGTTTCAGCTCCTCCCCGCAAGAACTATTCACCTTAATGCGAGCTCCCTCGCATGGTGGTTAGTTCTTGCGGGCGCGCTCCCGTGATACAGCCGGCGGCTATAGCCGCTCACTGTATCACTCGGCCCCGCCCCCCCGGCGCGCCGCGTCATCGGATGTGATTGACAGCAGCGTGAGCCAATGGCTGCGCTGCTTTCAATCCATCCACTGCAGCCAATCAGCGACCAGGCTGAGCTGCAATAGAGATGACGGGAACGAGCAGCGGAGATTCGAGGTGTCAGGTAAGTAAAACGGGGGGGCTGGGGGCGGCGGTATTTTCAAAAGTTTTTTTACCTTAATGCATATAATGCATTAAGGTGAAAACATTTTTACCTTTACAACCCCTTTAAGTCCTGTCATTGTAGAAGGGTGTGTGCTCCCTTGGAAACTGCAGCTAGCATCATCGGAACCTACAGACTGGATTGTGGGCCAATCTGAGTTTTGATCAGGTGATCTTGTCCACACTTTCAAAATGTTTTACTGGTATATCTGGCCATTGGCCAGAAAAATGCTGTATAAAAGTTAACCAGGGTATGCAATATTCTAATATACAGTTTTGTGTATTAACGAAAAGACTGCCAGCTAAATTCACCAATTTACCTATTTGAGATCCATTGGCAAATATTATGTAAGAAGGGGAGTTATCCCTTTTAACCAAATTCTGCAATCATACCAGGCCAGGAGAAAATTACAGCTGGTTCAAAAAACTGATGGAAACATACAACTCCTATATTCTCTTTAAAAAGGCTGGTGACACAGACTTATTTCTTTTGTACCAAAAAAGGTAAAAAGAAGAAGCATTTATTTTAAAGACTGTATATATAACCTTAAAACAACTATGATAAAATTGACTCTTGTTCCTTATCATTCTCATTTAATCATCATCACCAATTTCTATTACATTTGTTTATAAATAAATTATCTTTTTGTCAATTTTTTTTATTTATAGAACAAATAGATAAATATCATGTATATCACAAATACAAATACTGTATAGCGGGATTTACAAAATAACAGTCAACCATCTATATGACTGTGTAAACCAAAAAGAATTACCACGCTACCTAAACAAACAAACAATGTAAAAAAGAAGAAGCTGCAGCTCAAAAATTGTGAGACATGCACAAATGCAGTAAATAGTAAAAAACGTGAACTGCGCTAAAAATTATAAATATAAATGATGAAATAATGTATAAAAAGATCCCTGATGGACCCATAACGCCCTGTACACACGATAGGATTTTTTGACGGAAAATGTGTGATAGGACCTTGTTGTCAGAAATTCCAACCGTGTGTAGGCTCCATCACACGTTTTCCATAGGAATTTCTGACGCACAAAGTTTGAGAGTTTGCTATAAAATTTTCCGACAACAAAATCCATTGTCGGAAACTCCGATCGTTTGTACACAAATCCGATGCACAAAGTGCCACGCATGCTCAGAAAAATTTAAGAGACAAAAGTTATTGGCTACTGCCCCGTTTATAGTCCCGACGTACGTGTTTTACGTCACCGCGTTCAGAATGATCGGATTTTCCGACAACTTTGTGTGACCGTGTGTATGCAAGACAAGTTTGAGCCAACATCTGTTGGAAAAAATCCATGGATTTTGTTGTCAGAATGTCTGATCAATGTCCGACCGTGTGTACAGGGCATTAGTGTGTCAAAAACAAGCACTATAAAAAATCAAGGTGATTGTGTGATGAAAAGACATACACAGATATATAGTCCCAACAGTGAAAAAAAGTCCAAACAAAAAATTCCGGTGATGTTCAGTAAAGGTGCAATAAGGCTTTGCAGTTCCACAGATGACACCATGTGAAAAAAATCCACCACCAAATAAATTGCACGCTTACCAAAGGGCAAGCTTTGTATAAGCTTGTAAATCAACCTGATGCCCAATCAGTGGTACCGTCACAGCACGACTTCCCCATATAGAAAGAGACAGACAGGATGGCTCCGTCCAGTAGGCACATGAGGCAGTCAGCAGGAGGGACCCAGAAAAATGAAAAGACAGCTCTCCATAGTGTAAATCAGTAAATATCAAAATTTATTAAGATTAAAGGTTGCACTTACGTAGAAATGCGGGTTAAAAGCATAGATAAAACACAGCAGCCAGCCGGCTAGCAAACACCCGCTGTGGATGAGGTACTCAGCGATGACGTCAGCGCGTCAACCATCCGACGTACGTTTCATTTTTGAAAGGCATTGTGTAGGGAATAATTGTTCCCTAGACGATGTCTTCCTAAGATGTCTTTCTAAGACGAAACCTAGACTCTACCAACATAGCATTACCAATCTGCTGCCTTTTAAAAGCAGCACATTGGCAGTATGACTGGCAGGTCCCACAAACAAAGCCGCTCCCCCACACCCTCCCATGCTGCCATGCTGTGCTGAGGCTGCTGGGACCACCAATGTCCTAGCAACCAATGATGTCATCAGCGCGGCACCTTCCGGCATCCCGTCCGATGTTTGTATTAGAGATCCTTCTGCGTGTTTAGCAGCATGTGGGAGTCAGGAGGTGCAGGAGAGCTGCTTGAGGCAAGAGGCAAATGTACAGGAGACTCTGCTGAGGACACCCATGATGGGGAGACTGCTGGGGACACTGATGCTGGAGACACTGATCCTGGCGACACTGATGATGGGGAGACTGCTGGGGACACTGATGGTGGGGAGACTGCTGAGGACACTGTTCTTGGGGCTACTGATGATGGGGAGACTGCTGGGGACACTGATGAGGGAGAAACTGATCCTGGGGACACTGATGATGGGGACACTGCTGATGGGGACACTGCTGATGGGGACACTGCTGATGGGGACACTGCTGATGGGGACACTGATGCTGGGGACACGGATGATGGGGACACTGATGCTGCGGACACTGATGATGGCGACACCGATGATGGGTACACTAATGATTTGGACACTGATGTTGGCTGCTGGGGACACTGATGAGGGAGAAACTGATCCTGGGGATGCTGGGGACACTGTTGCTGGGGACACTGTTGCTGGGGACACTGCTGCTGGGGACACTGTTGCTGGGGACACTGCTGCTGGGGACACTGCTGCTGGGGACACTGCTGATGGGGACACTGATGTTGGGGAGACTAATGATGGGGAGAATCTGATTTGTAAAACCTACAATGTGGCCCTCAGGCTAAAAAGCTTGGAGACCCCTGATTTAGACCAACCCAAGACGGGGTTAGACATCTAGGCATAGAAATTGTCCTATAATACAACTGTATATAGTAGGAAAACTGGTACATTGCCAAGGCAGTAATAATCAAAGGACAAAGCAAAAGCAAGGAAAGGGCAAAGCGAGATGCCTCCACTGTGGTGGTCTGTATTTTAGAATTATGGGGGAAGGGGGAGGAATATGGAGTAGGAAAGATGTAGGGGAAAGAAAAGGAAAGTGGGGAAAGAGAAAGAAAGAGAGAGAGAATTCCTCCCTCTAATACACTTGTTCTAAGGTCCTAAAGTGATACTAAACCTAAAAACGATTTTTACCTTAACCACTTAATCCCCAGAAGGTTTACCCCCTTCATGACCAGGCCATTTTGTGCAATATGGCACTGGGCTAACTTACCTGACAATTGCGCTGACGTGCGACGCTGTACCCAATACAGTGTATGTCCTTTGTTTCCCCACAAACAGAGCTTTTTTTGGTGGTATTTGATCACCTCTGCAGTTTTTATTTTTTGCGATATAAACAAAAAACAGACCAACAATTTTTGAAAAAAAAAATACTTTTTACTTTCTGCTATAAAACATACCCAATAAAAAATGTAAAAAATCTAATTTATTCATCAATTTAGGCCAATATGTATTCTGCTACTAATAATGGTGGGGATCAGCGATTCTTAGCGGGACTACAACATTGCGGCAAACAAATCGGACACGAAGTGACACTTTTTGGGGACCAGTGACACTAATACAGTGATCAGTGCTAAAAAAATGCACTCTCACTGTACTAATGACACTGGCAGGGAAGGGGTTAACATCATGGGCGATCAAAGGGTTAAGTGTGCTCCTAGGGATTGCTTTCTAACTGTGTAGAGGATGGCTTAACTGGAGGAAGACAGAGATCTGTGTTTCTGCATAGCAGAAACACAAGTTCTCCATCTTCCTCTCTGACAGAATGGCGGTCTGCCTTGTTTACATAGGCAGACCGCTGTTCTGCCTCTCCTGTCAATGATCGATGGGGCCCGCTGATTGGCTGTGATGATGAAGGTGAGAAGTAACATTAGGCTTCTTATAGCAACATCCTTAGCAGTGTCCTAGAAGTTTTCCAGCCAGGCTTCATGAGACACCTAAATGGCCTACACCTATAGCAAGGGTAATATTTAACTTTGGCCAAAGCTGCACAGCTTGTTTTTATCTACAGATGTCCCTTGTCTGCATAAGCAGTTTTTTTGGTAAAGGTAAACAATACCTTTACATTTAATGTTACTGTAACTGCAACAGAGAAAGGTCAGGTTATTAGGCTGGCCTGTGCTCATGTTAATCTCAGAACTGGAGAAAATTACAAACCCTTTAAACAAGCATATATTTATTTCACTTCTGAATGTAGATGTTTGACTGAAATTCAGCTTTAAAAAATGTATTACATACAGTAATATCTATAATCAGGTGAGATACAAACAAAAATGGGCATAGATGGAAATAAACATAAAGAAAAAAATATGGTACTAAAGAAGATAGGTTTGAGATTGACAAACAAATTACACCGTCATTATTATTTGGTTGCACAATGTTGTCTGTCTCCAAACTCACAACACAATATGAAAAACACATGAAATAGTTGGTGCCCAAAGTATAAAGTATATTCCTAACAGATCCAATGCTACACTGCTTGTTCTAACAACATATGCTGTAGGATATGAATCACATTAAAACTGGGCAGATGAGACATCCTATTCTGCCAACAACAGAGACAGTGTAATATGTAAAAAATGCACCGATCTTAGCTAAAATCAGCAATGTCTGTTGTTCTGACTTTGAAATTGTAAAATCATTTAAATTGATATAACATTTCATTGTATGCAATGCCAGGAAAAGATTAACAAAACAGAAAATACTTCACCTTGGAAATTTATTAAAAACGGCCATTCTATTCTGTATAAAAAAGACCATGTTAAATTAGGCATGCAAACAAAATATGCAGCCATTATTTTTCAAAAATGAATAAATATGGACTTGTATGAGAATTCCTCCCACCCCCCCTAAGCATAATATTGTGCTCACCCTGTAGGAAAATGAAATAACCAGAACCTTTGCTATTTGGAAGAGTGGGTTTCCTAATAAAGTTGGCAGTGCCTTCTCCTGAATGTTGCAACAGTCTTCCGACGCGTTTCGTCTTAAAAGACTTCATAATAAATCTGTTTTTCCAAATGGTATTATGCTATGTGGCCCCCCTTCTTTATTCCTATATGGACTATCCATCTGAGATGATCCGTGGGAAGGTTTGCCATTCATTTTAAAGTTCCGTCAGAAGTTTGGATATGTTCTGAAGTTTTGCTGCCATCCAGTCGTGAGGTTCCTCCTTTTGATTGCCCGTTGGGGTTAAAAGCTTGATTGACTCATTGAACGTATATTCTTATGAGTTCAATCCTTCTGGTAAGCCTTCACTTTTTCTTTATGTGGAGGGTCCATCACACTTTTGCATGTGTTATCCACGTGGTGAATAAGGAACTATACATACTTTTGGACTAACATCAGTCCCTTTCAGCCCTTATAACATCCGAAGAACATCAGAGACTTTATTTGTTTATTTGTTAAGCTGTCATATTTTGCAACTTCTGCTGTTTGACATAGACGTTTTCTTTATTCCTTAGTCTTATATCTTTATAAGTTTTTTTAAACCTACAGCGCTACACTTGTCTATGCATTGAAATCTTGACAAAATCCTTATTTGTTGTGTGAGCTGCTTTCCCGTAGGGTAAGCGCAGGGTTACACTCTTTTCTTTCTCAGTCCAGTGTAAACTCTAATTTGAGTGACTCTGAGCTTACATAGGGCATGGGGAAGTAAATAAATAGTAACTATGTGCTACTGGGGAAGGTGGGGCAGTAAAGTGAATCTGCTGCTGTTCCCCGCATTGTCAAAGCACAGGTTCACTTCAGGCTTGAATGTAAAAAGAAGGGTCCGTTGGTTTGTCAGGATTAAAGGGCTGCTTTAGGAAAACAGGTTTAAAACGGGAGCTCCTATCTTTTATACGTGTGTACATTCTCTGTTATTTGGGATGGATACATACTGTATACGCGGTTGCCACTTGAACCTCGCGAAAATTGTTTAATAAAGCTTTAGTCTTTTAAAAAATGGAGCTCCCAAAATAGGTAACATATATGCAGGTTTGCGTGACTGCTGCTCAATGAGAAGTTCAGTCACTAGATAAAGGTACTTTACGAAAATAGTCTTACTTTTCTGTTGATGTTCAGTTGTTAAAGTGCATCTAAAGGCGCTTTTGTTTCAGTCTAACAAGGCCTCAAATCCAGTTACTGTGTTATGATAGAGCTTCATAAAGTAAAGAAAAACTTATTTTACCTCCCTTGAGTTAGCCTAATCATCCGTCATTAGGATGGCCAGATTCTGCAGCTCACAATGGTATCAGAGGCACAGTCAGTTCTGCTTATCCAGAAAGCAGTGGACAGGGCAAGATGTGGCCAGCTGCTGACTGACAAACTGCAGTCTAATGAATTAAAAGAGAAGTATAGGATTTTGTTTTTTTAAGAATTATACTTACCTAAGTAGATGCAGCATCGGTCAAACACCACTGATCGCTTGGTTCTCACCCAGAAGCCAGGTGGCAGTCCAGGCTTCTGGGTGAATTCCGACCATATGGTCGCGATCTTTCCCCAGCCTGGTCTGGTTCTGTGATGTCAGCCGATAACAGGTCACAGGAGTGCAGAATGAACTGCACTCCTGTGATCCACAGGAGAAGTACAGCCAAACAAGCTTTGGCTGTACTTCTCCTTTAACAGTGGCAATAATGATAACTACACCCCTTGCCACATCTTCTTATCTCCGCACAGGGAGGAACAGCTGACATTAGGGATAAGGCTGCTTTGAATTCAGTAACAGTGCAGCAGTGGAAGCTGCATTAGGTAGACCTCACTGGCAGGATCAACTGGTATTTGTGAGACTTTTCTAGAGGACTATAGGAAAGTAGTAAGTATAGATGTCCTTACATTTAAATGCTGCAGTAATTGTGTTACTGGGAAGCCATAGTTCTACTTTAAGTGCCTTTATTTGGAGAATAAACATCCTGTGGACCTGCTTATTTAATACCCTTTTTTGGAGTTGTGTGACCTGGCAAGGTCCAGAGATAGGGGTTGCCTCTAGTACAGTAGATGGGAATACCAGTCTCCTGGCTACAGCAGAAACCAGAGTTCATCTAAAAATGGGGCCCTTAACAATAGGATTCCTTGTTTCATCCAAAGATTTAATGGTTTTACATCTGCTCCAATTTTCATAAAGCAACCTATTGATTTGCACTAACAGCTTAAGGCTGATTTCTAAACATTGGAAGCCAGTCAGATTCCCAGTTTACCAGTACATCTTGGATAAAGGAAGCTAAAAGGTGAAGAGCTGTTGTGGGAATGTTCTCTTTCCTCTCCGTTGCATGAATTGGCAACACAACAAATATTTCTCAAACTTCAAAACACAGTTGTTATGATTTTACCAAAAAAAGTCCTCTAAGACCCTTGTGTTCAATTTAAAGTTGTGTATTGCTGACAGGCTGGATAATGTTCTTCAGGTGCCAAGATCGTGTGAGAAACATAGTGAGATAAGGTCACCATTAATTTCCTGTTATAAAACTTTTGAAAGGGAGAGTCATCTTGACATGACTATTGTTGACTGGTAGCTATACAAGGTGGAACATGTGCAAAAGCTGATGCATACAGCATAATGACAAAAAATTATTAGTTAAACAACCTAAGAAATATATTAAGTATAGCTAAACTAGGCCTGGATTGTTTGCTTTAGTGTTTTCTAAATAGCCTAAGCCACCTAAGCTATGGACTAGGGTGTCAAAAGCAAAGTTCTGGTGAGAAGGCAGGTTACTTCCTCTTACAATGGCTTTAGTAGCATAGGAAGTAATTCAATAAATTACTATTCTGATGATATGGCTATAAAAAGCCCCACCACCAGTTCTGGTAACTTTGGAATGTGCAAAAGATTCTGGGAGTTCTTAATAGTGTCACTTTTCCTAAGTGGCACTATGGCTGCACAAAATTCAAAATGAACTACCTCCCGTTCATAGGTAATAAAACTGGAGGTAATTAAGAACTCTAAGTTGGTGTACAGAGACAGACAGGGCAATTTTCTTTGTATACTGTTTATCAGGACAGCATATTTGGTAACATTAGCCCTGCCTTGCCTGTAATTGGTTGTCAAGGACACTATTGGCTTTCCAGCTGACATGCTTCTAGCAATCAGTGATGCTGACAGTGCGTGGGGCCTGATGGGGAAGATGAAGGACAAGCTCCCCATCAGGTTCACTTTCTCCTTGTGTTTGATACCAGGTAATGGACAAATTTCATAGACAATAGCAGGCTGTCTGTTGGCTATGGAATCCATCCACTGCCTAATCTTAATCACAAGGGGATTGTACCAGATGGAGAACATACCTGTACAGTACAGGTCATGCTTATTTTAACATTGTGATCAATTTTAAAAGAAAACATCTTACTTTGTATCTACTTTTTGAGAATATCTTTGTGACATTGAGGATTATTGCAATGTGCAAATAGTTGTGCCTCTTCAGCTTTAATTATACTTGGGGACCTAAGGAATATAAACATCACACATTTTTAATGATGCTTTGAACAGTTCGGAGTCAGTACAAAAGGAAGATGACATACAGTATATCACTTATACACAAACCATTTTGTAATGTAATTGAAATAATTTTTCCTGTGACAACCAGGCACAATTTTCTGTATCTGCCAGAAAATTGACATTTCTTATCATTACAGCCATGCCAATGATATTTAGTTTTAGGCTGGGTTTACACTTATAAGAATTGGATGCGGGTTTCAGCATCCGTTTTAGGTGTGAACCCAGCCTAAAGACTAGGGATGAGCTTCGAGTTCGAGTCGAATTCATGTTCGACTCGAACATCGGCTGTTCGCCAGTTCGTCGAACAGCTAACAATTTGGGGTGTTCGCGGCAAATTTGAAAGCCGCGGAACACCCTTTAAAAGTCTATGGGAGAAATCAAAAGTGCTCATTTTAAAGGCTAATATGCATGGTATTGTCATAAAAAGTGTTTGGGGACCAATGGATCAATGCAAAAAAAAGTTTTAAAAACGGCTGTTTTTTCGGGAGCAGTGATTTTAATAATAAGTCAAACAATAAAAGTGTAATATTCCTTTAAATTTCGTACCTGGGGGGTGTCTATAGTATGCCTGTAAAGGGGCGCATGTTTCCATGCTTAGAACAGTCTGACAGCAAAATGACATTTCAAAGGAAAAAAAGTCATTTAAAACTACTCGCGGCTATTAATGAATTGCCGGTCCCGAGTCTCCCGACAATACACATAAAAGTTCATTGATAAAAACGGCATGGGAATTCCCCACAGGGGAACCCCGAACCAAAATTTATAAAAAAATGACGTGGGGAGTCCCCCTAAATTCAATACCAGGCCCTTCAGGTCTGGTATGGATATTAAGGGGAACCCCGTGCCAAAATTTTAAAAAAAATTGGCGTGGGGTCCCCCCAAAAATCCATACCAGACCCTTATGTGAGCATACAACCTGGCAGGCCGCAGGAAAAGAGGGGGGACAAGAGAGCGCCCCCCTTGAACCGTACCAGGTCACATGCCCTCAACATTGGGAGGGTGCTTTGGGGTCCCCCCTAAAGCACCTTGTCCCCATGTTGATGAGGACAAGGGCCTCATCCCCACAACCCTGGCCGGTGGTTGTGGGGGTCTGAGGGCCGGGGGCTTATCGGAATCTGGAAGCCCCCTTCTTCTCGGGCCACTACACATCCACAATTGGATGGAAGGCTCCTGCTGTGTGACGCTTCTCCTCTTCTGACGGTTCTTATATAACGGAGGGCGGGGCCACCCGGTGACCCCGTCCCCCTCTGGCACACGGGGACTTCCCTTTGGCATTCCCCGTGACGTCAGAAGGGGTCACCCGTTACGTTACGGGTAACCCCACCCCCTCTGACATCACAGGGAATGCCACAGGGAAGTCCCCGTGCATCAGAGGTTGGTGGGGTCACCGGGTGGCCCCACCCTCCGTTATATAGGAACCGTCAGAAGAGGAGAAGCATCACACAGTGGGAGCCTTCCATCCAATCGTGGATGCGTAGCGGCCCGAGAAGAAGATGAAGAAAAGAAGATGAAGACAAGGAGGCGCCGCGGAGGAAGATGCTGGACGAGAACACCAGAAGAACCATAACAACCAGAAGAACCAGAAGAGGAAGAAGATGGAGGAAGAAACTGAAGCATGAAGGAAGAAAGAAGTTAGAAGAAAGAAGATAGAAGAAATAAAGGAATTGTCAAAAACTGTCTCTTGTCATTTTTAACATTTTTGACAGTTTTTTTGTGAAATGGTAGGGGTACCTTTGTACCCCCTTACCATTTCACACAGGGGGGAGGGCCGGGATCTTGGGGTCCCCTTGTTAAAGGGGGCTTCCAGATTCCGATAAGCCCCCCGCCCGCAGACCAACCACCGGCCAGGGTTGTGGGGATAAGGCCCTTGTCCTCATCAACATGGGGACAAGGTGCTTTAGGGGGGACCCCAAAGCACCCTCCCAATGTTGAGGGCATGTGGCCTGGTACGGTTCAGGAGGGGGGCGCTCTCTCGTCCCCCCCCCCTTTTCCTGCGGCCGGCCAGGTTGCGTGCTCGGATAAGGGTCTGGTATGAATTTTGAGGGGGACCCCACGTCATTTTTTTTTTTAATTTTGGCACGGGGTTCCCCTTAATATCCATACCAGACCTGAAGGGCCTGATATTGAATTTAGGGGACCCCCCACATTTTTTTTTTAAATTTTGGTTCAGGGTTCCCCTGTGGGGAGTTCCCATGCCGTTTTTATCAATGACCTTTTATGTGTATTGTCAGGAGACTCGGGACCGGCAATTCATTAATAGCCGCGAGTAGTTTTAAATGACTTTTTTTCCTTTGAAATGTCATTTTGCTGTCAGGCTGTTCTAAGCACGGGAAACATGTGCTCCTTTTACAGGCATACTATAGACACCCCCCCAGGTACGAAATTTAAAGGAATATTAAACTTTTATTGTTTGACTTTAAGCATTATTAAAATCACTGCTCCCAAAAAAACGGCCATTTTTAAAACTTATTTTTGGATTGATCCATGTCCCCTGGGGCAGAACCCAGGTCCCCAAACACGTTTTAGGACAATACCATGCATATTAGCCTTTAAAATGAGCACTTTTGATTTCGAACGTTCGAGTCCCATAGACTTCAATAGGGTTCTAAAGTTCTTGCGAAGTTTTGGTCTGTTCGCAAGTTCCGGTGCAAACCGAACCAGGGGGTGTTCGGCTCATCCTTACTAAGGACAGGTACACGGGACGTTTTTACTACCTCTCCTGAATGATTTAACTTGACAGATACCCTGTTTCCCCGAAAATAAGACAGTGTCTTATATTAATTTTTGCTCCCAAAGATGCGCTAGGTCTTATTTTCAGGGGATGTCTTATTTTTCCATGAAGAAGAATACGGTACACATTTATTGTGCCATTTTTATTGATTCCCCCCCTTCTGATTCTTCTGTGCCATTTTGATTCCCCCCCCTCAAATGTGTAATTTTAAGTGAGTCCCCCTCCCCCCACCCCTGTGCCAGTGGACAGTGGATTATTTAGTCTCTCCCCCCTTCACCAGACATTCCACTTCCCCTTTACCAGACATCCCCCCACCCCTTTATCAGACACCCCCCCCCACCTCAGTCACCCCTGTGTATCTGTGCCAGCCAGATTCCACACAATGTGCCCAACTCCTGCCCTGCGCGACTCACTCACTGTCTAATTGTGAGTCAGCCAGACTCCGTCAGGGCAGAGCAAGCAGAAGACGGCAGCTTGTCCTGGCGGCAGCACTGGCTCTCTGATTTAAAGAGACCTTGCACTGTCTGAACAGCTCCGGCTGCGCTGTTGCCAATCAGTGAGCAGAGCGGCGGCGCCCGCCGCTAGAGTCCAGAGGAGTCAGGCCCTTTAGGGTAGCTTTGGGGGCCTTATTATCGGGGTGACCTTATTATCGGGGAGGCCTTATTATCGGGGGGATGCCTTATATTACAGCGAGAAGCAAAACTGGAAGTAGGTCTTATTTTCGGGGGACGTCTTACTTTCGGGGAAACACGGTAGTAACCCACGTTTAGAACGTCTGTTTTGACGCATTTTGCCGCGTTTTGCGTTTAGAAGCGTTCCTAAAATAAAAAAAAAATACATTTTTTTTTGTTTTTTTTTTAAACGGGCAAAAACGAAAAATGCCTATAAACAAAATGCAGCTAAATGCGGGTTACCGGGTTTAGAAGCGTTTGGCGTCTGAAGTGACGGAAACTTCGGCATCTGAACTCGTTTTTTTGCCTTCAAAAAAGGCCTATAAACGCAACTGCCTTAAATCGACAGTAAACAAACCTGTGTATATCTACACATAGGATAACATTGAACGAGTTCAGGGGCAGCTGAAAAAAGTGTCCAACTGCCTCTGAACGTCAATTTAGCAGCAGCAGTGTACATGAGGCCTTAGAATTCCACTACTCCTGACCACTGCCCCCACCCCAGAAAATTGTACAAGGCTTGAGGACAAAATACAGACAACTTGTAATGGCATCTCTGGCGAAGCTCTTAGATTTACTGCACATGAAGTTTCCTGTTCAGTTAATCAGTAAATCAATGGTGTTGCGCTACTCAACTCTACATATAGTGATAATTTAAAACCAACAAAGATAAAACCACATCCAGAGCTGCTAACACTGCTAAATAAATGTGTAACCCCACAAGCAATAAGTAAATGGTGAATTGTGATATCTGAAACACTAACTCACTACAAAAAGAGCAACACAAAAACACAAGTGGAAAACCAGGTGCTAACTTCACTCACTAAAATATATCAAACGTGGTTGCCAAAAAACAAAAAAATCACATTGTATAAAGACACATAGAAAATAATAATACAGGTGAAATCATAATCAATAAAAATACAAAAAGATATAACACCCTCCAGGGGTAAAGTGGTATGAATGAAAAACAAAGTATACATGAATATGAATAATACATAGCACAAAAAAAAAACAAAATAAATCTGTTGAAATAAACATACTTCAAATAGTGTAACATAGAAAGTCTGAAAATGGCAAAAAATGAAAATGTGAAAATAACAATTAATCAATGAATAAATAAACATAACCATAAAACGCTACAGTGCTAACACTGTACCAATCCTATCATTGTAAACTGTCATATAACAAGTGATAGCTAAAAAAGAAAAATTACAAGATACTAAATCCCAGAGGTATAGGAATAAATATCAAAGTGGTGAATGGCTGATGAGGGAGGTGTGGCTAGCTTCCTAAAAATCCGTTCCTATTGGCCCTCACAGTGGACGGACTGACAGCTCCTCCCACTACTCCAGCTGGATACATCATCTCTGGGCGGGCATTCTATTATCGGACACACCACCACGGCTATACAGGGCAGCCCAATGCTGGTTCCTCTGCACGAATTCCATGCTCATCTTGCTCCCTGCAATGGCCTGCTTTTCTTCTGACCATGGACAATCACACAGCTCCCAGCTTTCTCTTGGATCACGTGTCTATTGCAACCTGTCATCCTCTCTCCCCCTCACCCGCTTATGAGTGCCATCTGTTTTAATATTGATTTTTATCTTAATAAATTGTGCTACACTATGCCGGTTTGGCTCTTTCTTCCCCTCCCCTAATGAATAAATAAACTCCTGCCCCACTGCATGGAGGACAGAAGAATGACAGTCCACAGTCTCAAGTAAATAAGCAAGTGAGTCTTCACATTCAAACACCTGTGGTCTTCAGAATAGTGAAAATTTGACTGTGATCTACCACCAGCCAGCATACATGCTCACCTCATATACAGACCCATAGACGGTCTAATGGCACTTTATAAAATAGTATCCACGGTGGTCAATCCAATTACTTCTGGAGTAGATGGATGCAATATATGACACAACTCCAGCAAGTATATATGCTCAAAAAAACAAAATAAGGGATTCCATAGTGCAGTATTTATTTAAATAATCATAAAAAAAATTAAAAAGCCACTCACAATTTGTAATTAAGTCATAAACTCATACAGGCATCAAAGGTGTATCAAAATGGATGACTTCCGGTTTCTGACGCATTGCGTCACATGTCCCGGATGAAGTTATGTGATTTTTTTGTTTTTGGGAACCACCATTGATATATTCTAGTGAGCGGGGTTAGCACCCCTGTGTGGCTTTCCACTTGTGTTTTTGTTTTGCTCTTTTTGAAGTGAGTTTCCGCCTGATCTGCTGATCCCTGCTGAGCAGGCGGATGACAGGTTCGTCTCCACTCACTGAGCTGAGATGGACCTGTCAGAGCCCCACTCTCCTCTATGGGGAGATCAGATGAAAACGGACCGCCTGTGATCCGATCCCATCCGTTCTGATCTGCCAGATGGATGGAAAATAGGGTCACCATCCATCTGGATTTCAAGAACTGGATTGGATCGGATAGCAGCGGGAGTCAGCGGACAACATCCGCCGCTCCATAGAGGTACATGGAGTGTCCAATCAGGTCTACCTGAAAAACTGACAGGCGGACCTGATCGGAAAGCCCATGTGAAAGGAGCCTTAAGCCTTGTACACACGATCAAACTTTCTGACTGAAATTGTGTGATGACAGGCTGTTGGCGTAAAATCTGACCGTTTGTACGGAATTGTTGGCCAACTTTCTGTGGACAAATGTTGGATGGCAGGTTTATAGATTTATCGCGGGCGTCACATGTTGTTGGATTTTCCGAGTGTGTGTACACAAGTCCGTCAGACAAAAGTCTAAAGTACAACCACGCATGCTCGGAAGCAAGGACGAGCCAGAAGCGTTTGGTCTTGTAAACTAGCGCTCGTGATGGAGAATTAACATTTATGACATGGCAAATTATGAAATCTCAAAATGCAGTGCACAATTCTCTTCTTCTTTAATGGGATAATAGTGAAGCTGCTTTGCTGGTGATACTGATGGAGTTCTGCCAAACGTATTTTAAAAGGCTTTTTTTTCCTAGTGATATCAAGAATAATATTATTATGCTTGATTTTTTTTTTTTGGGGGGGGGGGGGGGCAAGTTACCACAACACCATTATCCCGTAGTTTTTAAGATCAACTATGTTGGTGTCCCTTGTCAATTTTACATTGTATTTTTTTAAATGTAACTGCCTACTCCCAAACTGTCATTTGAAGTAAAACACATAGCCAAGTATTATTCTACACAATTTTTTCATTGTGCATTGAAAAAAGAAAACAAATAAAATTCGACATGCTATCTGCCAATAGAACTTAATCAAAAAGTGCATTCTATGCATCCAAAAATATAGAAAATAATCAAATCATTATTCAGCCAAAAAATAAAATAAAAGCCTCATGCATGTGTCCTGCTTCTTAACCACTTCCATACAGGGCACTTAGACACCTTCCCGCCCAGGCCAATTTTTAGCTTTCAGCGCTGTCGCAATTTGAATGACAATTGCGCGGTCATGCTACACTGTACCCTAACACAATTTTTTCATTTTGTTCCCACAAATAGAGCTTTCTTTTGGTGGTATTTGATCACCTCTGTGGTTTTTAATTTTTGCGCAACAAATAAAAAAAGACCGAAAATTTAGAAAAAAAAAGTTGTTTCTGTTAAAATTTTTTGTAAATAAGTACGTTTTCTTCTTCAATGAAAGGCACTGATATGGTTGCACTGACGGGCACTGATACGGTGGCACTGATGGGCACCGAGGAGGTGGCACTGATTAAGTGGCACTGCCAGGCACTGATGATGGGCACTGATAGGCAGCACTGATGGGCACTGATAGGTGGCACTGGTATGCGGCACTGATGGGCACTCATAGGTGGCACTGATGGGCACTCGTAGGTGGCATTGATTGGTTCTTATGGGTGGCACTGATGGGTACTTATGGGTGGCACTGATAGGTGGCACAGATGGGCACTGATGGGCACAGATGGGCACTGACAGGTGGCACCGATGGACACTGATGGGTGGCACTGATGACACTGATTGGTGGCATTGATGACACTAATGGGTGGCATTGCTAGGCATAACTGAAATATAGTGGTGCCAATCAGTGCCCATTTGTGGGCACTGATTGGCACAGATTGGGCACATTGGGCACATGTGGATGGCCATGGGGTACATACCTGGCCATCCACTTGTTGCCCCCTTCCCTGGTGGTCCTAGTGGCGTCCCTGGTGGTCCAGTGTGGTCATCTGAGGGGGGCTGCACTGATAAACAATCAGTGCAGACCCCCCCCTGTCAGGAGAGCCACAGATCGTCTCTCATCTACTCGCGTCTGTCAGATGCCAGTGAGGAAAAGCCGATCAACGGCTCTTCCTATTGACATCGTGATCAGCCATAATTGGACACGGCTGATCACGTGATAAAGAGCCTCCACCTTACCAAGATCGGTGGAGCTGTGTGTCAGACTGACACACCGCTCCACCGATCGCCGCGATGCGCGCCCCCACGGGCGCGCGGCAGCATGTTATCCTGCTGGACATCATATGGCGCACAGTCAGGATAACGGAACCACCGCCCGGCCGTCAATCTGCTATAGGCCGGACGGGAAGTGGTTAATATAGGAGGTCAATAATGCCAAGAGTTGGTGAAAGCAGGGGTCCATCATCCGGAGATAATTCCGAAAATCAACCAGATTATTCTCCTGGAGCTCCTGCAGCAAAGGCATATGACATAATCGGTCAGGATTAATAAAACCACCAATTTTTGGTCCAAGAAATCCTCCTCCTCCTGTTCCTGGACTGGACTTGGGTCAAAGCAATAGCTCTAAGGCCAATAATAAATAACACGTTATCTCTCAGAAACGAACTGAAAAGCACAAAATAAAAAGCGCAAAATGAAAAGTGTGAATCAACACTCACCAAACTTCTACTAACACAAAATTAGCAGAAGGAGCCCAAAGGGCGGCGCCTAATGTCCTGTAGGTGTATGTTACATTTTTATACTCAACCTCTTTAAGCAAATGCACTTTAATGGCCTATACATTTTATATATGGTACAGAGACAGACAAATATCATTAAAATGTGTTGAAATTCTTGTACTGCATATAGCAGAATTTGGAAAGATATTTTTTTTAGAACCAGATTCTAATATTTTTACATAATATATTAATGTGTGCATTTTGTTTGTAAAGCATGCAGTGTGGTTATAACAGTTGTGTTTTTGTGTTTTAATGCTCTTCCTGAATGGGAAGGAGGGGAACGTATGATGTGCAATTATTCTAACCAATTGGACCGGATAAAGGAACAATTGGAATTGTGATTTAGTGATCCTGTGCTTTCCCTAGAGGACTGTGGGCATACCACATACATAAAATTATCACGTAAAATCACTGTCATTTTTCAACCACCACATAGCACTAGGGATTTTGTAAGGAAAAGTTTGTTTAACATTTTAAATCCGGCATAATCTCTACATAATTTATCTCATAATTTCAAATCTATTTATTTTCATTTAATCATGATACTTGCGCAGTGCCCCAAAATTAAATGGAAAAATATTCATTGAATCATGTAAACAGTGTAAAGTTTATTTGCATGCTATGTTATGTCAGGACAAGGCATTACGAACGGAGTGTAACTTGTTTTCCTTGTCCATCCCGTAGACAATAACCAGAACATCTTGTACAAGCAATATGACTGGGTCTTAGCTAATGCTAAGTCTACAGGTATTTCCTGAAAATGTTTTCCTACTTTGTTTGACCAAAATGAAAACTGATATTCTGTCTCCTTTTTTTCCCAGCGAAAGGTTCCTACGATCTTGTGGCTTTAAACGAAGCTGCCTGGCACAGTGCCCAGAGCCAACTGGTTTCTTGTGATATTTGTGAACGCACCTTCCTGCCAGACAGACTCCTTGTCCACCAAAGGTCCTGTAAACCAAAAAAAACAAAGTAGTGCGAGTCACAATCCCGTCTAATAATATAATATGGGACTTGTGGGAGTTGTAAAATCTCTGCACAGTAAGTGTGCCTTCAGGATAACACATTATATTATTATATTAGCAGTGACGTGATTTCCATTGGATACCCTTTATATAGTGAGATTCTATGAGTTTGTGTATAGCAAGAACATGTTTGTGTGTGTTAAACTCATTATAATTTTAATAAAGATATTATTTTCATGTCTGGAGTGTGTCTTTGTAAGCATATGTAGTGTTCCAGACTTCCATCACAAGCTGAGGAACAGGTGAAGAAACAGTGCCAGGAATTCCGTCACTTCCAGGTAACAGGTGTTTTGTCAGAAGTAGGATAAACGCTTATTGATTTACTCTTTGAGCTAGTAACACCAATGGGGAGAACACATAGGTTATGGAATTCAAGTAAATGATACTATAATGCCACATATACACTATATTGTCAAAAGTATTGGGACACCTGCCTTTACACGCACATGAAATTTAATGGCATCCCACTCTTGGTCCGTAGGGTTCAAGATTGAGTTGGCCCACCTTTTGCAGCTATAACAGCTTCACCTGTTCTAAGAAAGCTGTCCACTGGGTTTAGGAGTGTGTCTATGGAAATGTTTGACCATTCTTCCAGAAGTGCATTTGTGAGGTCAGACACTGATGTTGGATGAGAAGGCCTGGCTCACAGTCTCCGCTCTAATTCATCCCAAAGATTTTCTATCGGCTTGAGGTCAGGACTCTGTACAGGCCAGTCAAGTTCCTCCACCCCAAACTCGCTCATCCATGTCTTTATGGACCTTGCTTTGTGCACAGGTTCAAATCATTTGGTGGAGGGGGTATTATGGTGTTGAGTTCTTTTTCAGGGGTTGGGCTTGGCCCCTTAGTTCCAGTGAAGAAAACTCTTAAGGCGTCAGCATACCAAGACATTTTGGACAATTTTATGCTCCCAACTTTGTGGGAATAGTTTGGGGATGGCCCCTTCCTATTCCAACATGACTGTGCAACAGTGCTCAAAGAAAAGACATAAAGACATGGATGAGCGAGTTTGGAGTGGAGTAACTTGGCCGGGCTGCACAGAGTCCTGACCTCAACCTGATAGAACACCTTTGGGAAGAATTAGAGCGGAGACTGTGAGCCAGGCTTTCTCATCCAACATCAGTGCCTGACCTCACAAATGCACTTTTGGAAGAATGGTCAAACATTTCCATAGACCCACTCCTAAACCTTGTGGACAGCCAAGCATGTCTCCAGACCGAAACCCTGTTGAGCACCTGTGGGGCATCCTCAAATGCAAGGTGGAGGTGGAGGAGCGTAAGGTCTCTAACTTTCACCAGCTCCGTGATGTCATCATGGAGGAGTGGAAGAGGACTCCAGTGGCAACCTGTGAAGCTCTGGTGAACTCCATGCCGAAGAGGGTTAAGGCAGTGCTGGAAAATAATGGTGGCCACACATAATATTGACACTGTGGGCCCAATTTGGACATTTTCACTTAGGGGTGTACTCACTTTGGTTGCCAGCGGTTTAGACATTAATGGCTGTGTGTTGAGTTATTTTGAGGGGACAGCAAATTTACACTGTTACTGCCAATAATGTGCAGTTTATGACAAACTAATAACAGTATACAGTATACAGGCAGTCTAACATAAATAGTCATAAAGCTGTAGCAGTTAAAATTGAGAGAGAATGGGGGGAATTAACATAGAGTGGGGCAAACACAATGCTTGTACCGCTCTTCTAGCTTGAAAATGGAGCAGATGCTATGTCTAACTAACAAAAGGGGCACACGCCCCATTGTTAATTACCCTGATTCCCCGAAAATAAGACCTAGCTTGATTGTCAGTGATGGCTGCAATATAAGCCCTACCCCCCAAATAAGCCCTACCCTGTTTCCCCGAAAATAAGCCCTACCCTGAAAATAAGAGCTACAATGACTTTAACTAGGGCTTATTTGGGGGGTAGGGCTTATATTGCAACCATCACTGACAATCACGCTAGGTCTTATTTTAGGGGAAACAGGGTAGGACCGAAGTGCCCTGTGTTCTACGCTGTGTCTGTCACTGTCACGGCACTAAACAGTGCTCTGACTGTGAATACACCCATCCCTGCCACCCACTCATCTAAGTGCAGGATGGAATAGAAACAGAAACTAGTGTGGGTGCAGATAGGCCTAAAACAGGTCTGCTTAGTTAATGTGGTGCATGCCACTCCAGCAATTTCCTTCACCAGTTTTCTGACACAGGAAGCTACAGCGGAACTAAAGGCAGTAATATTTACCTCTCTTCCAACAGTCCAACCCCTGCAAGGTCTCTGGCACTATCAGAAATGTAAACAGAGCTGTCTAAGTGCAGCTCCATTTACATTCTGCAGAGGGTTACAAACAGGCAGGTAATTTTTTTTTTTTTTATTGCAGAAGAGACATTACATGTCTTTTATACAATAAAGAGCCTGCCTGATAGAAAAAAAATGTATTAAGTGTTGTCCGCAATACTTTCTTTATTTGCATACAATTTTTCAGGACAAGCTTTCAGGGTATGTCCCCTTCTTCAAGGTCTTAGTAGTACTAATTTATCAGAATGTTAAAAAAAAGACAATCCCTGAAAGCTTGTCCTGAAAAATTGTATGTTAGTGAAAATAAAAAAAAGTATCTCGGACGGTGCTCAATTGTTTCTGTCGCAAGTGAACTAATACGGCTACAATCACCTCAAGCAAGAAAAAAAATTAAAACTTGCATTTGGATCCACTTTAAATCCCCAGAATAAATCTACCTAGCAGGACTGCAGACGGCAATAAAAGCTTGATAGGGGTTTTAACCTTTTCCTATTCATCGGAAACTAAAAAAAATGGCTATCCATATACTTTAAAGCGCATGTCTGGGTAGAAATAAAATAGAAATAAACAAAAATGCAGAGCTCAATGGGACCAGTAGTAAAGAACTATTGCTGATGGTATAATCAATAAAGTTCATTTATTGGATGCATGCTGAGATTTGAAATTAAAAACTACTGTCAATTAAAAAATGAAGTGCACCTTAGAAAGCGGTATCTCTCCACCTCTATTTTTCTCCCTGCACATTGAGCCATTGGGTCTGACAATTAGGATCGGAGCTTGGAGCACACTTGCTGATATTAACCCCTTGTCATCTGGAAGTCATGGTGGTATCGTATATACTAATTTTCGGATTACTTCAACCATGATAATGAGTTGTGTTTATGAAGTCTAATCATTTTATCATCTCATTTTTTCATTGACAGTTGTTTTTAATTTCAAGTCTCAGCATGCATCCAATAAATGAACTTTATTGATTATACCATCAGCAATAGTTTTTTACTACTGGTCCCATTGAGCGCTGCATTTTTGTTTATTTTTGTTGTCTACTTTTCTTCCAGAAGTTGGTGTCCAGCTATTCCTTGCATAATTGTTATGACGTGACAAAAGTTTGTAATGACTACAGTTTTAGCGCTTTAGAACTCTTTTTGTTTTCTGTGAGAAATAAAATAGATATTCAGTATATCCCTGCAATAAATGCACATTTTGTTCTTCTAAAAACTGCAAGTACACAAAAATACCAGTATGTTATTGCTAAAAACCCAGTGTGCTCGTAACTTCCTTAGTGATTTGACGACACTGTCTTTGTTGCACTGGAATTCCTGCCTTGTGCAGTTCTCCTCTGCTAGACTACAGAATGCCCTCCCTTGTTCTTATAACATAAGGGAGGTACGTCACTCTATTTATGATATAGAGATAAAACAAAGTTCTAAAGGACTTTACAAAAGACAGTGGAATCCGATAAGCAAATAAGTTAGTGTGGTTGATTTGCTAAAGGCAAATAGACTGTGCACTTGGCAAAGTGCAATTGCTCTAGAGCTTATTAAATGAGCAGAAACTCTGCTGACTTCCATCATCCAATGCAGTTTTTTTTTATTTTCCTTGCATGTGATTGGGTATTCTTTGCAAAGTGAATCTTTACCTCATTTACTAAGCGTTGGAGCAATTGCAATTGCAGAGTGCACAGTCTATTTGCCTATAGTAAATCAACCTAAGTTTGTCCCTTTCTCACAAAGTGAAGCTTCTTTTTCATATACTTCATAAGCATATCAGAGTGACTTCTTATGAACTCAACATTTCTTCAGTTTCAGGTGATAAAAAGTAGACAAAAAAAAAAGTAGCAGCCTGGGAATACTATATAATCTGTTGGACTGTTGTAATTGCCATGAAGCCAAGTAAAGATGTTTCTTGCACCATACTGTCTTCTTTCTGTGTCACACACAGTAATGAAAGTAGACCTCATTAGGCCTTAGCATGGTCTATAGTATAAACTGTGGGTTAAAAATGTAGCACGCAGCCAGCTCAAAACAGGAGTGGTGGTGGCAAGATAACGGTTGGTTTTAGTGATGGAGTGGTCTAAATGGCCTATGATGCACCCCGCCTGGGTGGCTGGACTACTGTAACCAGGCCTGTAACCATGCTGGACTACATTCAGGAAAAAGGCCTGTACCTACAACACTAGCAAGACCTTGCAGAGTGACTTTTGAATTATATAGCTCCTGTCCATGTCTCAGGGCAAGTGTATGATGGACCTAAAGAATTGCCACATCTACCTCGGATTGCTAAGGGTTGCTTACATATGGCTAAGGACCTCCACACATACCATATATCAGTGCTTGGGCTTGGCAATTAGCAACAAGTAATTCCAAGGACTAAGGCTGGCAAATGAGGCAGTGGGGTAGTGTAGGGAAGGTAAGTGTTAGAACTGAGGAGGTGTGTTTGATTGCTCTGAATAAAAAACATGACAAGTTTACTTTAAGATCTCTTGCAATTTTAGAGGCATATGCACTGATAGTAACACATAATTCAGATGCTTTTTTTTACAGTAATGGGACCCTCTTGTCTGTACAACCACACTAAAAATTTGGTAAATATTTTTCCCCCAGTCAATCTTTATATCCAGACAAGTAAAATAAAAGCAGAACTCAAAGATTTGAAATAATTCCCTACACAAGTCACCACAAGACTGGGTCAAGAGTACAAGTTTGGATGTGAAAAGTTGAAAGTAAGAGTGTGTATGTCCACAGTGTATACCAGCGGCCAATTTCAACAAGAGCAGTTGCTCGATCAGCTTCTATTGACAACTTCACACAGCACTGCTTACACTGAATCTTTTCCAGGCTTCATACGCCAGGGGAATAATGAACAAGGTTCATTCCAATAGTTCTACTGATTTGTGAATTGAACTTGGAACTACGGAAAAAAAACCTTCTGCCTAATCTTAACAATAATAACTGATACTAGTATGATTTTCCGCTTTTTATTTAACAACATATTGTATAGCTTAAAATCAAAGTTTATCTCAAAAATGTCTAAGTCATTATGAAAATAATATAAAAATCACATGAAAAAAAAAAAAAAAATAATAATAAAAAGAAACAGAAAAAATATTCATGTATCCATCTAACAAAGAACTAGAGTAGTATCTGAAATGGCAAAAAAGAGCTGCATTTTAAGAGGAAGGTTCAAGATTTTTACAGTGCTAACTGTAAAGAAAAGAATAAATACCTGTCCTCCCTTGACCGTTCTTTGCTCTCTTGAAGAGCTATGCCACCTGAAGAATCTTCATCATCTGACATGACATGCCTGGTCCCTCTGTGTTCACTTCTTCCATCCACATGTCCCTACACCACTATGCTGGTGTAGACTTCCCTAACTTTGAATATTGTTATCTAGCTTCTCACTTGATAGCAATCAATGTACCAATCCCTGTACTGAAGTAGCTGCTATAAGCTCCTTCAAAGATTTTTGCAATTTGATTTACAGAAACCAGGTCAAGCCTGCTCAGGGCATGGTGATCATTAAAGCAATGCTTAAAATATTAAAATATTTTAAAAATTTAAATATGTTTCCAAACCCAGATAACTGGACTGTGTCCCTGAATAACCCTATGTTGTTTTCTGTTCAGTCTTTTTTATAGATTTTGTTTCATGAATTATAAACATATTACAAGTTCTAGAGAAAACATGGAAAAATGGAACTGAGATACAGAACATATCATAATTTAAAGAATAAGTTCACCTTTATTAACATGTGTAGAGATGAGCTTTATGTTCAGGTCGAACATGCGTTAGACTCGAACATTGGCTGTTCGCCCGTTTGCCGAATAGCGAACAATTTGGGGTGTTCGCGGCAAATTCGAAAGCCACAGAACTCGGCGTGAGGGTCTCCCTCAAGATCCATACCAGACGAAGGGTGACACGGCTCTTTATTTAAAAAAATGTCCCACGTAGTCCATTCTTCTTCTTCTCTCGCTCCACCGACGGTCCGAAAAAAAAAAAAGCCGCACCGACCGACCCTCCATGTGACTTGTCCTCGCAAGGGACAGTTCTTTTTAACTGAGGGCGGGGCCACCCACTGATGTTACCGGGTGACCCCGCCCCCCTCTGATGCTACGGGAAAGCCATAGGGATGTCCCCGTGCATCAGAGGGGGTGGGGTCACCCGGGAACGTCTACGGGTGGCCCCACCCCCCTCTGACGCTACGGGAAAGCCATAGGGATATCCCCGTGCGTCAGAGGGGGTGGGGTCACCCGGGGACGTCAGTGGGTGGCCCCGCCCTCAGTTATAAAAGAACTGTCACCTGCGAGGAGGCGTCATGCGGTGGGTGCCTCCCATGGCGACAGGTCAGTGCGGCTTTTTTTTTCTGCTCCGTCGGCGGAGCAAGAGAAGAAGAAGAATGGACTACGTGGGACATTTTTATTTTTTTATTATTTAATAAAGGAATTGTCCCAAGCCGTGTCTTGTCATTTTTAACATTTTCACACTTTTTTTGTGAAATGGTAGGGATACATTTGTTACCATTTCACACAGGGAGGGAGGCCGGGATCTGGGGGTCCCTTGTTAAAGGGGACTTCCAGATTCTGATAAGACCCCCGCCCACAGACCCCCACAAACACCGGGCAAGGGTTGTGGGGATGAGGCCCTTGTCCCCATCTACATGGGGACAAGGTGCTTTGGGGGGCATGTGGCCTGGTATGATTCAGGAGGGGGGCGCTCTCTCGTCCCCCCTCTTTTCCTGCAGCCTGCTAGGTTGCGTGCTCGGATAAGGGTCTGGTATAGGTTTTTGGGGGGACCCCCACGCCATTTTTTTAAAATTTTGGCACGGGGTTCCCCTTAAAATCCATACCAGACCTGAAGGGACTGGTATGGATTTTGAGGGGGATCCCCACTGCATTTTTTTTTTAAATTTTGGTTCGGGGTTCCCCTTAATATTCATACCAGACCCAAAGGGCCTGGTAATGGACTGTGGGGGAATCCCATGCCTTTTTTTTAAATGGCTTTTATGTGAGACCCAACAATTCATTATAGCTGCGAGTAGTTTTAAATGACTTTTTTCCTTTAGAAATGCCATTTTGTGCAGGGACTGTTCTAAATACAGTAAACATGCGTTACTTTACAGGTATACTATAGACACCCCCTCAGGTACGAAATTTAAAGGAATTTTTCAGTTTTATTGTTTCACTTTAAGCATTATTAAAATCATTGCTCCCAAAACGTTTTTAAAACTTTTTTTGTATTGATACATGTCCCCTGGGGCAGGACCCAGGTCCCCAAACACTTTTTATGACAATAACTTGCATATAAGACTTTAAATTTAGCACTTTTGATTATTCATGTTCATGTCCCATAGACTTTAACAGTGTTCGCGTGTTCAAACAAATTTTTTGCCTGTTCGCATGTTCTGCTGCGAACAGGGGGGTGTTCAGCTCATCCCTAAACATGTTACATGATACACTCGTATTCAGGGTGTAACATGTAACATGCTACTAAAGCAGAATCCCCTGCACCCCCCTGATCCCTCATTGTGACAGCAGGTGGGGGATTTTCCCCCTGATGTCACAATTTGAAAACAGCGCGACTGCTTCATTCATTCATAGAGTTCTGCACGGCAGACGGCTTGTAGTTCTTAATGAAATTCGAGGGTGCTGGTGAGCGTCCCCATAGTTTATTGATTCTTCCTGCAATTCAGTAACTGTCTGCCTGTATGAGAGGTACAGGCAGACAACTATACTGAGAGTTTGTAGTAGCCTGCAGTAGCATGCGGATTGAGGATGCAATGCTTTACAGGCTGCTGTGTAAAAAAATAATAAATGCACATTTTTTTACCTGCAAAGTGATATACATTTATTATTTTTTACAAAAGGTGAACTTATCCTTTAATTATAGGCTTTTCAGATACTTTACAATTGTCTTGGTATGCAAAATATAAAACAGCAGGAAGTTAAAAGTAATAATCATAAAAAAATAATCAAAGAGAAACCCAAGAAGAGGTCTTACAGTGTTCTATGGGCAAATTATTGCAGAATCAGAGGGTACGTGGGTAGGAAAGGTTGGGAATCAAGTAGGTAAGGATCTGGTGGGGGCAGGGATAGGAGTTGGAAAAGGTTTGGCCAGCAAGTGTTTATACCCCTAAAGAGTCAGGAGGTCTTTGTTTAATCCTGCAGGGAGAAAATGAGAGGTCCAGGGATGTCAGATGAACAGGTATGTATCCATTTTGTCAGTGAGTTGAGCTTTCTTTTTCTCGCTGAGTGTATTTTAGATTTGGTTTCAGCCAGCGAAAGGGTAGATGTTTTCTAGGATTTTGCAATCATCTGTTTGGCTGCTGTTAAAAAATGTAATAGCAATTTGAAGATTTTGTTTGATAGGCCTGGGGATCCAAGGTTTAAGAGAGCACATTGGGCTAGGAAGGGATAAGCAAACCCCTTTAGTTCAGAGATCATCTGGAATAACACTTCTCAAAACTGATATGCCATAGGACAGGTCCATCATATGTGAAAAAAGGTTCCCACCTGACAGCATCCTAGGAAGCCAAGGGCAGAGTTACTAGGTACATAGTGATCCTAGTGGGTAGTAAGTACCATCACGTCATGACCTTGTAATTGGTTTCAATCACCAACACATTAGGCTAGCAGGACTTGGTTGTCTCTTAGATTTGAGATGAGACTTGTGCATCCAACTCTAGACCTAGATCAGCGGACAATGTTTAAGAGCATAAAATATAGTAAGAAAATCATCCCTGCACCATGGGGAATTTTCTTACATTTAGAGTCAATGGAAGAACCAGGACACCCTCGGGTTTGTTTAAAGGAAATGTTTTATCTGTGGGTAACAGAAAAATTTATGGTTTGAGAGTTATTTTTCCTGTTGTAGGATTGAAAAAGGTTTGACCCCCATCTTTGGTGATCAGGTGTTGTACTTGGATAAGGTCTCTAGAGATCCAACCCCATATTGTTTAACAATTTCTCCAACATTACCTAATGTGTCAGGCTGGAGCAAACTGGTATTAAATACTTACATCAATTCTTACAAGATGGTAGCTAGATGCCCAATCCATTTTCCCTAATGTATTTTCTATATATACAATCCCTGCATGCAACTAAGACACAGGTAGGCCTTACCAATGTCAGTCTTGGTTGTACGTTCCTGAACAAAATCCTGTTTGAGCCAGATCCTTCAAAGCTCCTATCTAGAGATTATTCCATGCTCAGGCATGTAAATCCATGCTTGCCGTGAATTTGATGAGACGTACATGTCTTCCATTAACTGAATGACACAGCTTAAGCTCTTTATTACATCCCTACTAAACTTGGCCTGAAATCTGAATCTGTTTCATTTAAGGGTTGCCCAGAAACTGCAGATTGTTATTGCATGCTAGGACAATGCAGACACTTGGCTGACTTTTTGAACAAAATCATTCATTTTATAGCTATCTTCTTCATGCTGCCTGTATGCTTGCTGGGAATCCTGGAAGATTTTTATTCTATTCAAAAAAGTATCCTTAAATGGAAACACTCTTATCCCCTTACTTTGTTGTTAGCAATACAAACTAAATTGGCACAGCTTTTGTATTAATTTAATGTATGAGCCCAGAGGCCACCGATATCTATTTGATATGCATGGATTTTCCAGTGTTCCTAACCCTTTTTAGCCACATATATGATAAGAACAAACGTCTACAGTAATTGCATAGCTTGGTGATGTAATTGATATTACATTTACTGTATATTTTTTGATAACTGCATGACTTAATATTACTATTTTCTGTAGCAGATGAACACACAACTGCCCAATGAATTCACCTTACAACACCTAATTTATAAAAAAAAAATACATTTAAAGACTTTAAAAGATTTTAAAGACTCATCTGAATTTATAAATATTTACAACTTTCAGTCTGTGATCTGGGGATCTAAAGATAGGCAATTATGAACTAATAGGCAATAGTGAATCAGCTAGTAACAGTGTAATTAGAGTAAATACAGTTCTGCTCATTAGGGAAATAGTGACAACAGATATAGCACTGTTCAAAGATTTTGTCCCATGGCACACAGATAAATGTGATGTGAGCATTCCAACATGCACTGAGAAAGCTGGATTAGAGAATAAATGTTATGTCTGAAGGTAAAAGCTGATTAAAATATTTTTGTGAAATCAGTGGTGGGCTAGGACTCTGGGGCCCACAGGGGGAAGTTATATCTGGGGCCCACCTCATCAATTTGCAAAATGTTTCAACATGACACAACTTCAGTCTTCATCCAACAAAATTGTGTTTATTTCTGGAGCCACAATTTACCACACATTTAGTAATTTGCATTGTATGTATAACAAAAGTTTGCATATGTCATCAGACAAATATATCAGTTAACATATGTTATCAGTGGAGCACCCTCCTAGTATAGGATGCTAGGTAAATTTAATTTATGTCTTGCTCTCTAATCAGAGGAGCAGTGATTATTTGCCTTGGTCTGCTCATGGTTTCACAGGCTAGGAATTTAATTGTTTTCCCATGCCTCTGGGAAAAGCTTCCAGAGCATAGTGATTCAAATGATTGGTCAGAAAATGTACTGTACTAATGTCCTGGCCGATCCCTGGGCAAGTGTACCCAGACGGTGGTCTGAGAGGTGGTGATGAATATCTTGAAGCCTGGAGAAGGTTGTCTTTTTCCACCATGAGGGATGGATCAGTAAGGGTGCTTGCCCCTGAGGCATTTCAGGACTGGCTGCTGAGCTTCACTATCAATGGACCAAGCCTGAGATGATGTCTGTTCTGGGACTTGTGAGTAGAGACTTCAACTGTTCTGCAAGGTATCTCACTGTCCCCAGCTGTGAGAACTATACTGTGCTATCTTTACTGAGAGAAGAGAGTCCTCTACCACTGTTCTTAAGCGTTTTGGAGTATCCCATGTCTCTACCCCTCTCCTCAAAGTTTGTAAGCAATAAATTACAAAAAACATTCACCTAGACTGTTTATTGGAGCCAGAGTAAATTGACTGTTGCCTGTGTGTTTGGCAGCCTCTGCAGTGTGTGGGGAAGTACTAGCTAAACTCAGCAGTTCCTGCAGGGGTGGTTCTACACATTTTTGTGCTCAGTGAACACAAAGATTTATACAGTCTTGATCCCCCTCAGTCTGGATTTCATCCACAGCACTCCACAGAAACTGCTCTCCTAAAAATCACAAACAACTTATTAACAGCTAAAACCAAAAGTAATTATTCCATACTCTTACTCTTGGACCTCTCTGCTGCCTTTGATACAGTTGATCACCCCCTCCTCCTCAAAAAACTAAATTTTCTTGGAATCCATGGCTGTGCTCTCCGTTGGTTCGAATCTTACCTATCTCACTGCACCTTCAGTGTCACTTACATCTCCACTTCCTCCTCTGCAACACCTCCTACCTTTGGGGTCCCCCCAAGGTTCTGTCCTTGGACCTCTACTATTCTCAATCTACACGTCCTCCCTGGGTCAGCTGATAGCCTCCCATGACTTCCGCTACCATTTATATGCCGATGACACCCAAATCTATCTCTCTACCCTAAGCTCACCCCATCAGTCTCCTCACACATCACTGATTTACTAACAGACATATCAGCCTGGATGTCACACCACTTCCTCAAACTGAATCTATCTAAAACCAAGCTCATAATATTTCCTCCCCCACGTGCCCCTTCCCCTGACTTCTCTGTCAAGATCAGTGGTACAACTATCAGTCCATCCCCACATGCCAGGCTGCTAGGGGTAACCCTAGACTCCGAACTGTTCTTTCAGGCCCACATCCAATCCCTGTCTAAATCATCCCACAACATTTCTAGAATACACCCCTTTTTTAACCAATGACACCACCAAGCTTCTATTTCACTCCCTGGTTATCTCTCGCTTTGACTACTGCAACTCACTCCTCATTGGATTACCTTTACATACAGTCCATAATGGGGGGATTACCCCCCTTCAGTCCATAATGAATGCTGCTGTAAGCTCTAACAAGCGGGGCCCTCTGATTCCTCTTGCACCAAATTGTAACATAACTGTAATGTTTGCCTTCATTTTGTTAAGCGCTGCGCAAACTGTTGCCGCTATATAAATCCTGTATAATAATGATAATAATAATAATAAAGTATGATGGGGATGATGAACAATGGTACAGAGCTAAGACTATTGTATTTGTCAGTCCTCAATATCCCGACACAGTTAAACTTTAGCCATGTCTCTGTAATGAGAGTAAAAAAGAATAAGCAAAATGTAACAAGGTTGTCAGCAAAAATTAATATTTTTCTGATCACCCTCTGCATTTTTTCAATTTTCTATAAAAAAAAAAAAACTTTCACAAGACACTTTAGTGTATACGGGTGTAAGCAACGCTTTATATACTGCCAAAAGGTTTTTATATGCAGAACACTGAATGTCACAATCGTACAGAATCCAATAGCAACAAGTAATGCCGCGTACACATGATCGGATTTCTCGTTAGAAAAAGATATGACGGCTTTTCCGACGGGATTCCGCTCAAGTTTGCCTTGCATGCACAAAGTCACGCAAAAGTTCGCTGAACTTACGACCGTTAAGAACGTGGTGACGTACAACACTACCACGAGCCGAGAAAATGAAGTTCAATGCTTCCGAGCATGCGTCAAATTGTTTCCGAGCATGCATAGCAATTTTGCGCGTCAGAATTACCACAGACGATTGCATTTTCGGATAGGAATTTTTCCCGACCGAAAAATTGAGAGCATGCTCTCAATCTTTTGCTGGCTGGAATTCGGCCAGCAAAAGTCCGATGGAGCATACACACGGTCGCATTTTCTGATGAAAAACTCTCATTGGTCTTTTGCGGGCCGAAATTCTGATCGTGTGTACGCGGCATTAGACAGTTCTCACATACTATTCATGTCTCACCAAAAAGTTCTTCATTCTCAATTAAATTATCATTTATATATTTTGAGTTGAACATTTTTTTGGTTCACTTACTAAAGAAGATGGCCACCCAAACCCCAGCATTAGCAATTTAGAAAAGAGTGATTGACCCCCACCCACTCCAAAAGAAAAAAAGGATAGCATTCTTTCCATGCCACAGGATATACTTTTTCAATTTCGATTAAGTCAAATTTTGAGATTAGTTTTGGCTTTTCTGGTGCACTTTCTAAAGAAGATGTCCCCTAAATCCCACAAATCCCAGCATTAGCAGTGTATAAGTAAGTGTGACTGGCCCAAAAATAAACTATAGCATTTTTCCTTTGCCACAGTATAAAGGTTTTTTGTAATTTTTAGTTCCAGGCTGGTTTTTACCTGATTAATAACAACATAGAAGATGTGATATTAAAGCCTTTCAAGGGGGTTAGAAATGGGTTCATCCTCTTACAATTCTCATGATATTTTTTTTCTTGTGAACCTTTTCCAAGGTAATTGGCTTATCAATTGCAGAATTAACAAAATGTTTATCAAGGGTACTGCTTGCAATTTTGACAAATGATTTTACCAGTGTTGTTAGATATGAGGGCCAGTTCACACTGGCCCAACATGCGTTCTGATTTCCAGAGAAAAAGTCACATGACATGTCAAAATCAATGGTTCCCTATGAGAGCCATCTTAACTGGTCCAACTTGTGTCGGTCTGACTTTTAAAAAAGGTTCCTGCGCTACTTTGGTCCGACTTGGGCATGATTTCAGCCCATTGATTTGAATGTAAGTCACATCCAAGTCAGATCATCATCTTAACTGGCATGCGACTTGTGCTCTGAAGATCTTGAGGGAAAACTCAGAGCCAAAAAAAAAAAAGACGACGTGGGGTCACTGCCTCAGATACATATCAGGTACTTCAGTCTGGTATGGATTTTAAGGAGAACCCTCATGTCAAAAAAAAAAAAAACAGCCTGACCCCCCCCAGATCCATACCAGGCCCTTTGGGAACCCCACGCTAAAATAAAAAAATAAACTGAGTGGGGGTCCCCCCAAAAATCCATACCAGACCCTTTTCTGAGCATGCAGCCCGGAAGGTCAGGAAAGGAGGGGGACAAGCGAGCCCCCCCCCTCCTGGACCATACCAGGCTACATGCCCTCAACATTGGGGTGGGTGCTCTGGGTCAGGGGAGGCTCTGCACCCCCACCCCAAAGCACCTTGTCCCCATGTTGATGGGGACAGGGGCCTCTTCACAAAAACCCTTGCCGGTGGTTTTGGGGTCTGCAGGCAGGGGGCTTATTGGAATTTGGAAGCCCCCTTTAACGAGGGGGCCCCCAGATCCCAGCCCCCCCATGTGAATAAATATGGGGTATATTGTAACCCTACCCATTCACACAAAAAAGTGTCACAAGGGGGTGGGGTCTCTGTGTGACATCCCCCAGATGGCCACGCCCCATGGCTATATAAGAAATGGCAGACACTGAACCTGACATAACAGCGGGAGGCAGCATCGGAGGAAGACCGGGTCAGCAGAGGAAGAAGTCATCAGCAGAGGGAGAAGAACAGGGAGAAGAAGCTGAGGGAGAAGAACAGTGAGAAGAAGCTGAGGGAGAAGAACAGTGAGAAGAAGCTGAGGGAGAAGAACTGGGAGAAGAAGTGGAGGGAGAAGACATGGAGCTACGATGGGGGACAATCTTCATTATTAATAATGGACTTTTCCAAAACTGTCTCTTGTTTTTTTGTAACATTCCGCTTTTTTTGGGTGAATGGGTAGGAGTACAATGTACCCCATACTTATTCACATGGGGGGTGGGATCTGGAGACCCACTTGTTAAAGGGGGTTTCTAGATTCCGATAAGCCCCCTTGCCCACAGACCACCACAACCACCGGCCAGGGTTGTCGGGAAGAGGCCCTTGTCCCCATCACCATGTTGAGGGCATGTCGCCTGGTATGGTTCAGGAGGGGAGGGGCGCATAAGGGTCTGGTATGGATTTTGGGGGAGGGGCACACTGTTTTTTAAATTTTTTTTTATTTTGGCGCGTGGTTCCCCCTCAAGATTCATACCAGACTTAAAGTCGGATCCCGTTCATTGAAGTCGCATGGAAGTCGGACATGAAGTCGCAGGGCAAAGTCGGATCAGAAGAAGTAATACTTTTGTGTCAGATCAGTGTGAACATAGCCTGAAACTGAATCAGTGAGTTCCAGTATCTAACCTGTTTTCTACAAATAGATATGCATTTGTTAAAGCAGGGGTTCACCCACACCGCCAAAAAAAAAAAATATTAAAAGCCAGCAGCTACAAATACTGCAGCTGCTGACTTTTAATACATGGCCACTTACCTGTCCCAGGGTCCAGCGATGTCGGCAGGGGACGCCGAGAACCCGCTTGGTTCTCGGCAGCTACCGCCGCCATCCTAGGTGAGGGAATCGGGAAGTGAAGCGTTGCGGCTTCACTCCCTGGTTCCCTACTGCGCATGCGCAAGTCGCGCTGCGCGTCCCTAGTGGTCCCCGCTCTCTCCTGGGAGCTGTGTGTTCCCAGCAGACAGCGCGGTGGGGACGGGAAAAGGCATAGACTCCCATGGGAGTCTATGCCGGAAGTGGGTGCAAATACCTGTCATAGACAGGTATCTGCACCCCCCTCCCCCCTGAAAGGTGCCAAATGTGACACCGGAGGGGGGGAGGGTTCCAAAAAGCGGAAGTTCCATTTTTGTGTGGAACTCCGCTTTAATGCCTGATATTTTGCACATACCTTATGTTCCCTGAGATATACAGTCTTGGACTGGCCTACCATAGCGCTGGAGGTTCCTATGTTGGGCCATGACTAGGGATCTGTCATTTCAATGTTATGCCTTCCTCTCTGCGCCTACTGCTGTATGCTCAAGAGCCCCTAGTCATGTCATTCCCATAAATTTTCACTATTCACAGCAACTTCAGCAAGTCACTAACCTGCCTTGTGGTTGTGAAGCACCATTTCTCCCTCTTCGACTGTGCTTGTGTTCTGCACATGTATAAATGTACTTTTTCAGCACTACCACCACAAAGGAAAGGACTAAACATCTGGTCTCTGTTTCATGAGGCTCAGATCAGTCAAATAATCTTATCTTAATCATAATTGTTGTGTAATCTTTATTGAAACACACAAATATAGTTAGCCTGACTGACTGCAGTGCTTGTAAATTACTGCAAGTAGCAAGTAAGTGAAAAATGCTTGGCTGCCGCACCTAAAAAGAAAAGATGTTAAATGTCAAAGTCTTTATAGCTTACAGGTGTCCTGATAACTCTAATGCCGCGCCATCTTCTATAGTTTCCAGTTCTGATTCATTTGGTAATGTGTTGTCTGATATGTTATTAGCTGGACTGGAATTTGGTGGGTTTGCTTAGTGGTGTCTGTACCACTTGTCTCCTCTGTTGTTTCAAGAAATATCCTTTTTCTTCTGTACAAATGTCCACCTGCCTCCACTATGTATGAGCATGGAGTAGCCCTCTCCACACATGTACCTTTTCACCATAGTCCATCTACTGATGAAGCAAGGGTTGTTTGTGCACTTTTCAATCTACATTCACCTTGGGGAGCGCCTTGGCATTTCATTTAGAGCTGGTCTATTACCCCTTTCAGTCTCTTCTGCTCTATTTACCTCTTGGATATGTGATTTTATCGTGGATATACAATAAAGGTGCTTTAGCTGTGTGCAGGGCCGGTACAAGGGCAGCAGGAGGGGCGGCTGCCCTGGGCATCTGTAGCATAGGAGGTGGAGGGGGCGCTGCATGGAGAGTTTCTGCGACCATTAGCTGACAGAAGTAGTGACAGCGGCATCACTACTTCTGTCAGCTTAGTGTTGTATAATATATACCAAATATGGAAAGGAGGAGAGAGTGGGCTGTGCTCTCTCTATCCTCTCCAGCTTCACACTCCTCTCACTGTAGCGCTCTTCCATCCGGACTGTAAAATGAGGGCTTTACAGTTTGCTTACCCATCTTACCATCTCCTCCCAGCAAACAATGTGTGTAGGGGGGGTTAACAAACTCTGTATAGTCCCGAGCTGACATCCAGTGACATCCCTTAACCGCGATCCCAGTCCCCTTCAGCAGCAGCATATCTCCCACCAGGTCTCTGTGCAAAGGCTTAGAAATTGGCTCCCCCGCAGGCTCTTTCTCAGCTCTGACAGGACAACATGAGGAGGAGCATCGGAAGAAGGGATCACAAAGTGATGTGCCGCACTGTATCTGAGGTCTGTGTGCTTACTTGAAACAAAAATGCAGCCAGATCGAGTTAAGGGAGGACTGCACTGGGGACACAAGGGGGTGAATGAGAGTATTTGTAGGGAGAAGATGATTACTTCTAGATGGGATCGATATGGAGGGGCAGTGTATTTGTGTTATTGTGCTAGGAAGGGAAATATGGGGGGGGGATTTTAGGGGTGGCAGGATAATATTTTTTCCAGTAGGGGTATTTTGGGGGGGTGTGCTAGGGATGATTTGTGTTGGGGGGGTGGGAGGAAGATGATTTGGGCTAGGAGGAGGGATTTGTGCTGGGAGAATGAGGATTTGTGCCAGGAGGGGGGATTTGTGCCGTTTGTGGGAAGCCATGTGGGGGATACAGCAAACATGTGGAAGACGGTGCTCTGGTCAGATGAGACTAAAATTTAACTTTTTGGCCTAAAAACAAAATGCTATGTGTCCCAGAAAACTAACAATGCACATCATCTTGAACACACCACCGGGAAACATGGCAGCATCATGTTGTGGGGATGCTTTTCTTCAGCAGGGACAGGGAAGCTGGTCAGAGTTGATGGGAAGATGGATGGAGCCAAATACAGGGCAATCTTAGAAAAAAACCTGTTAGAGTTTGCAAAAGACTTGAGACTGGGACAGAGGTTCATCTTCCAGCAGGACAACGACCCTAAACATACAGCCAGAGCTACAATGGAATGGTTTAGATCAAAGAATATTCATATGTTAGAATGGCCCAGTCAAAGTCCAGACCTAAATAATTGAGAATCTGTGGCAAGACTTGAAAATTGCTGTTCACAGACGTTCTCCAGTTCTCCTTCCAATCTTGAGCTATTTTGCAAAGAAGAATGGGCAAAAAAGTCACTCTCTAGATGTGAAAAGCTGGTAAAGACATCCCAAAAAGATTTGCAGCTGTAATTGAAGTGAATAGTGGTTATACAAAGTATTGACTCCGGGGGGCTAAATACAAATCCACGCCACACTTTTCACATATTTATTCATCAAAAAATGTTGAAAACCGTTGACCATTTTCCTTCCACCTTACAATTATGTGCCACTTTGTTTTGGTCTATCGCATAAGATCTCAACAAAAATACATTTACGTTTTTGGTTGTAACATGACAAAATGTGAAAAATTTCAATGGGGTGTGAAAACTTTTTCAAGGCATGGTACATTCAACCTATTGCATGCTCTGACTTTACACTGTACTTTTTTATAAAAAAAAGGATAGTCAGGGATGTTTGGAACAAAATTCTCAAAATGTTTAAAGCCAGGAAGAGAGAAAACTAAGGAGTTATGGGGAACAACTTAGGACCTAAATAGTATATGATTATAAAAGAAGAAAAAGAAGGGGGTACTACTTTAGCTCTAAGGGGAGGTGGGGTATGGAGAAAGAGATAAAGGAGAGGCGATAAGGGACGGAAAGAAAGTGTTGGTTGGGAAGAGAAAAAAAAAAAACAAAGTATATTAGGGAGGGGAAGTAGAAAAAAGTATTGAAAAAGAAGTGTAATTGCCGGCAGCATCTTAGACATTCAGTTAAATTATATGTTTTGTTAATCTGTGAATTGCTCTAATTATTTCCAATAAAGTTATGTTAATATACTGTATTCTTCTATCTTGTATTTTAAGGGATGAAGTAAGGTTCTTTTGAACAAAGGTGTTAGGTTCAGGTGGATAACTGCAGGGTTGTCAGATGGAGAGATGCCAGTATTACTATTATACAGGATTTATATGGTGCTAAAAGTTTGCGCAGCGCTTTACAACATGAGGGCAGACAGTACACTTACAATACAATTCAATACAGGAGGAATCAGAGGGCCCTGCTTGTTAGAGCTTACAATCTTGGAGGTATACTGTGTTATATATATATATATATATATTTTTACATAACACAGTGAATGATAACTTAAAAAGACCTTGTGCTCACGCGTTCTCTCCTGAATCTCATTTTAACTGCTACCTGTAAGTTAACAAACTTACTTTTATAGATAGCTTGCCCTGTAATGGTGGGTTTATCCTGTGTGAAAAAAACATGTGCCATTTGTCACTGAGCGCCACCATCCTGGCTCTGACATCAGTGGTCCAGCAGCCACAATACTGTTACATTTTTCCACATTTTAAACATATGTTTTTCATTTTAAAATAATGAAAAATATCAAATCTATCATCATCTGCAGTAAAAGCTGCATGTGTCCCCAAAAAACTGTATTTTATATGTTATTAGACTAAGCCAATAAATCACAAATTATTTTGGGAGAAAATTCAGATTTCTTTAAAAGTGATTTTGTATAGGAAAGGGTTATTAAAGGGCCAGTCTGCTTAAAAGTGTTATTTTATTTAAAGGTGGAGCTGCACAGTCTGAATCAGCCTCGGACTTCTAATATGTCTTTGACATGCCAAGATCAAGATCTTATCCTAATTTCCATCTTTATGTCTTCCTGCCCACCTTAGTTTGCTCCAGTGCCTCCTGCTGTAATTGTATTACAGTCGAGGAACCACTTCCACATACGGTATACTGTATAGTATAAATATTTTTTCCTTCATAAAACGATTTAATAATTTGATATAGGTTCATTTAAAAAATGAAGTATGTTAATGCAATGAGTAATAGTACCAAATGATTCGTTACGCTAATATGGTGCCTATTCAATTTGAATGCTAGCAGGGCACCCTAATGCACATGGTATTAACATAAGGCACCACAACACACAGTGAGGTTAATTTACTAAAATTGGAGAGTGCAAAATCTGATGCAGCTGTGCATGGTAGCCAATCAGCTTCTAACTTCATCTTGTTCAAGCTTTGACAATAAAACCTGGAAGCTGATTGGTTTCTATGCAGAGCTGCACCACATTTGCACTCTCCAGTTTTAGTAAATCAACCTCAGTCTCATGTATATGCTTTGTGGTGCACTGCAGTGCTAATGATTTATTCATTACAGTAATAGTATATTGGGCTGCCATTTAAAATTAACACAATGGGGGGTTATTTACTAAAGGCAAATCCACTTTGCACTACAAGTGCACTGCAAGTAGATCCGAGGGGGACATGCAAGGAAGATAAAAAACAGCATTTTAGCTTGTATATGATTGGATGATAAAATCAGCAGAGCTTCTCCTCATTGCAGATCTTCCCCTCAGATTTACAGCGACTGCACCTCCAAGTGCTTTTGTAGTGCACTTGTAAGTGCAAAGTAAATTTGCCTTTGGTAAATAACCCCCAATGTGTTTCTTGTATTACCGTAACATATACGTGTGAATGGGTCATAAACACCTGTAGCCTCACACACAGCTAAACCAATGTTTAGGAAATATCAGATATCTTAAACAACCTGCATGTTTAATAAGGCAGGAATTCACACTATCCAATTAGATTGTGATTTAAGGAAGGCAATCAGAGAAAGGTGATTTCCAATCAGTTGTTAAGGCTTACAGAACCTAGCTATGACTATTACACTTTAAGTACATAAAAGTGCATTACTGAAATATGTCCAGTAGAGGGCAGTAGAAACGCATTGTTCTACATTCTAACCAGACTGTCAGTCTTTAGAAGTAATTGAGAAATTTCTACATATGGCTCTCAAACCAACAGCATGATGGGATGAATAGTTAGGAATGCTATAAAAATATACAATGTGATAAAAAACAATTCACTTTTTTGTAGTAAACAAATATTCTATTCATGATTCTGGCATTATTCTCAAACTCAGTATTCAGTGGTGACTCGCTAATCATTAAGGAATCCAATTTTAATTAAGTTATTATGTCTACTGTGAGTAGGCAATTTTAAAAGGTCAGGAAACTTTTTGTTAGTCATGATATTTATTTTATAGATCCAAAAATAGAATAATAAAATGTGCTAACTTTATTATAGTAGCACCCAATTTCTGTTAAAATTTTGAAAAATTGTGTTTTCACTGTATAAATGAGTAAATAAATAAGAAATAAAAAGTGTTACCTCCTTTTTTTAAAGTTCTTTATGAGAACATAAAAAGATCCTGTTAAACTGGTGAGTTATAATCCCATATAAGTTCATACTTTTTCACCCACTTTAGGAATATTCATGCAGAGGCATTTTACCATGATTTGTTTGTTTTTTTGCAAGTAAGTACAGTCACCTAGAAGTGGAAATTTCTGCAGCAGCCTCCTAAACCCTCCTATTATGACTAAATTCAAGCTTTTCTGACAACAAGAAATCCAGAAGCACCAAAGCTTGCACCCCCTTCTTTATCCCTGCACAATTTTCTTGGCCAGGGAGGCTGCAGCTATATCATTTCAGATATTGGATTAATACCAAATAAACTGTAAGCGAATACACATGAAACTACAGTGGAACACACAAAGCACACACACAGTATGCACAATACAAAACATACACAACACAGAACATACACTAAAGCACATACATAACACACAGGGTTCACTACAAATTCTGGCTGTTCGGTGTTCCCCAAGCAAGCAAACTAAATGGCTTGTTCAATTCTTCAGCTGTTCAGGAAGTCATTCATTTAGTGGTGGTATTGTTCTAAATGGCAGCTGAATGTAAACAAAGGACCCAGGAATGCTGGCTAACATCATTGATCAAATATGGCCAATTGATTTTCAAACAACACAAAGCATAAGAACGCGTAAGAAGCCTCCTGCATGCTTGCAATCCAATTACAAGAGGGCACTGGTGCTCACTTTGACTCCTGCAGGCCATTCCACAGCTTAGACAATGGAAAAAATGTCAGCACTTGGTAACTGATCTTTCATCAATATTTTATTATAACATGGCTAAGATCTGGGCAGGACCCCTAATGAATTTTCAGTCAATTACTTCAATGGGGTTTGCAATAAAGTTCCCAATTTAAGGATTGTTGGACAGGTTCATTGAATCCAATGAAATTCACCCATCAATACACACAACATATAAAGCATACATAAAATCCAAATCTTTTTGGGCAGGTAAGCATATGAAGTATGGTGTTTAGTGTACTTACTTTAAATGTGTATTTAAAAATATACTGTATGAAGAGCCTCCTTTGTTCTTTTTCCTGATTGGTGATTTCCTTCACTGCCATGAATATGACTTGCTGATTTATCGGGGGGGGGGGGGTGAAGATGACAGATGTGCCATACTTTTCAGATGATGGACAACTCCATATGGTCATACTAACTTTACCTTTATGGCATCTTCTCAGTGAGAATACCCCTGCGGGAAAGCAGGGTTATTGCATTGCTGAGAGGTTTTTTTGTATCTACACTCATAGCTGTTTGAAAAAGAGCTGCTTGTGGTACCACTGTCTCTCTCCACTTGCTCTCCCTCCCCTGTTCTTTTTCCTCTCTCTCTGATCCCCTTCGCTCCTTTCCCCCAGTTCTTTATCCTCCTCTGTTTTTCCTACCTCCTCTGCTGTTTCCCACTTTGCTCTCTGCCTCCCCTGCTCTCTCTTCTCCTCTGCTCTCTCTCCTCCTCTGCTTCTTTTCCCTCCTCTGCTCACTCTCCTCACTCTACTCTCTCTCCTCTCTCTCCCTTCTCCTCTGCCCCCCCCCCCCTCTGCTCCCTCTCCTCACTCTGCTCTCTCTCCTCTCTCTCTCCCACACTCCCTTCTTCTCTGCTTCCTTTCCCTCCTCTTCTCACTCTCCTCACTCTACTCTCTCTCCTCTCTCTCCCTTCTCCTCTGCCCCCCCCCCCCTCTGCTCCCTCTCCTCACTCTGCTCTCTCTCCTCTCTCTCTCCCACACTCCCTTCTCCTCTGCTTCCTTTCCCTCCTCTGCTCACTCTCCTCACTCTACTCTCTCTCCTCTCTCTCCCTTCTCCTCTGCCCCCCCTTCTGCTCCCTCTCCTCACTCTGCTCTCTCTCCTCTCTCTCTCCCACACTCCCTTCTCCTCTGCTTCCTTTCCCTCCTTTGCTCCCTCTCCTCACTCTACTCCCTCTCCTCTCTCTCCCTTCTCCTCTGCCCCCCCCTGCTCCCTCTCCTCACTCTGCTCTCTCTCCTCTCTCTCTCCCACACTCCCTTCTCCTCTGCTGCCTTTCCCTCCTCTGCTCCCTCTCCTCACTCTACTCCCTCTCCTCACTCTGCTCCCTCTCCTCTCTCTCCCACTCTCCCTTCTCCTCTGCTTCCTCTCCCCCGCTCCCTCTCCTCCTTCTGCTCTTTCTCCTCTCTCTCCCCCAATCTCCCTTCTCCTCTGTATCCTCTCCTTCCTCTGCTCCCCTCCTCACTCTGCTCTCTGTCCTCTCTCTCCCACACTTCCTTCTCCTCTGCTCTCTCCCTCCTCTGCTCCCTCTCCTCACTCTGCTCTCTCTCCTATCTCTCTCACATTCCCTTCTACTCTGCTTCCTCACCCTCTTCTGCTCCCTCTCCTCACTCTGCTCTCTCCCCCTCTTCCTTCTCCTTTGCGCTCTCCCTCTCTGCTCCCTCACTTTGCTCTCTCTCCTCTCTCTCTCTCTTCCTCTCTCTCCTCTCTTTCTCCTACTCTCACTTCTCCTCTGCTCCCTCTCTCCCCTTTGCGCCCTCTTCTCACTCTACTCTCTCTATTCTCTCTCTCTCCCACTCTCCCTTCTCCTCTTCTTCCTCTCCCTCCTCTGCTCCTCTCATCACTCTGCTCTCTCTCCACTCTCTCCCTTCTCCTCTGCTTCCTCTCCCCCCTCTGCTCACTCTCCTCACTCTGCTCTCTCTCCCACTCTCCCTTCTCCTCTGCTTCCTCTCCCCCCTCTGCTCCCTCTCCTCACTCTACTCTCTCTATTCTCTCTCTCTCCCACTCTCCCTTCTCCTCTGCTTCCTCTCCCTCCTCTGCTCCCTCTCATCACTCTGCTCAGTCTCCACTCTCTCCCTTCTCCTCCCCCCCCCTCTGCTCCCTCCTCTCACTCTGCTCTCTCTCCCACTCTCCCTTCTCCTCTCTTCCCCACTCTCCCTTCCCCTGTGATTCCTCTCCCCCCTCTGCTCCCTCTCCTCACTTTGCTTTCTCTCCTCTCTTCCTCACTCTCCCATTTCCTCTGCTTCCTCTCCTCACTTTGCTCAATCTCCTCTCTCTCTCCCACTCTCCCACCTCCCCTGCTTCCTCTCCTCCCTCTGCTCCCTCTCTCCTCTCTCTCCCACTCTCCATTCTCCCCTGCTCCCTCTCCTCACTTTGCTATCTCTCCCACTCTCCCCTCTCCCCCCACCCTCCTTTCTCCTCTGTTCTCTCTCTGTCCTCTCTGCTATCCACCCCTTCCTGTTCTCTAACCCCCACTCTTCTCTTTGCTCTCTCTTCATCCTCTCTCTCTCTCTCTCTCTCTCTCTCTCTCTCTCTCTCTCTCTCTCTCTCTCTCTCTTCATTTGCTCTCTTTTACCATTCTCTTTCCCACTCCCATTGTTCTCCTAATCTCTCTCCTTTCTCTGCTCTGTCAGTGATATATTTAATAAGTAATAGAGCAAATACAAGAAATTCATTGTTTGGGTTTACATACACTTTAAAGGCTGAGGATTAGACAGCAATTTGTGTTTTATGTTATACCAAAAAAACATGATACAAGCCCAACTCCTTTCACATCTTTCATTTTCCTTGCAACAAACAAATTGTAGAACAATATGGTTCTCATAACCACTAACATTAATGTTTACATATTCCTGTATTCTCCGTGTTTATATTTCAGCAACATAAAGAAAGGCATTTGTTCTTCTCTCACATTGGATACAAGACATTTTGAGGATAAATTGATTAACTTTGATTGAGATACAGATGACTTTGTGAGTCACACAAAAAATGCTTTTAATCTCCAAGAACTTAAAGTGGTTGTAAAAGCAAAGAAGAATTACTGCAAGCCCCTCAGCTCTACCTAGCTATATTACACTGTGTAAATGTTTGTATAAAATTATGCCGCTAAATACCTTATTTCAGATTGTTTTTGTGTGGTCACATGACCTCCGGCAGCTCTCCTCCCCTGATCTAATGGCTACAGCCTGAGAGGACAGCACAGTGGTCACGTGACCTCCCGGCTGACGTCAGAGGTGGGTTTCAGCCCCTCCATCTGTAGCCCTTAGATCAGGGGAGGAGAGCGGCCGAAGATTACAAACTTTCTAAAATATAAACTGATATGAAAAATAAATTAGAACGGCAAATTGTAGAACGTTGTGTAATACTGAGATATGATTATTTAAATGATAACCTGTCAGGGCTGGGCTCAGCCCTTCCTTCTCTGAGCTGGCCGCTCAGCTATCGGCTAAGTGCCAGCTCCTATCTCTCCACAGTGACTCACCTATTGATGATATCCTGCTCGTCAATGCTGCTTACTTAAGCCATCCAGCCCAGATGATCTCTGCCTTCACCTTGGTCAACATTGCAAAGACTTTCTCCCGCACTCCTGTTAAAAACTTGCTTGGCTGACATTCCTTCTGGCTCCAGATCCTGCTTGCTGTTCCACTGCGCTGATTCCTGGCTTCATGACTTTCTGCTTTTCTGACTATCTGTTCCGGTTACCAAACTTTGGCTATGTTTTGACTACGTTTGTTCTATTTACTTTTATTATTAAACAAGTGTGATTTAACTGTACTTCTGTCTCGGTCTGATTCATGGTTTCTGACATAACCATACTTTCTGTTGAGATGCTTTAGCTGTCATTGTCTCTGTGGGCTGCATTAAAATTGAAATGGGACACAACATTATTGGGTTCCCCCATCACGGCCTTCAACCTCCTGTGTACACTCTTTCTATCCTGCGTAGCCTCCCTGGCTGTTTTCCCGAGTGTGGCTCAGGGTTAAAATTCAGGACCATTAGCGGTAACCCCGAGCCACACTCGGGATTACATCGCAGGATCCTGGTGTGGCTTTACTTACCTTGTCCCCGGGATCCTGCGATGTCCCCCGCAGTGTCCGTGGGCTCCGTCCTCCTCCGAAGCCTCTCCTTGCCAGGCTCCGTTCCCTGCGAGCGTCGCAATGCACGGGGCAGGGCCTGGCGGGAAATTAAAAAAAAAGTAAAAATCATAACACATACAGTACTGTAATCTTACAGATTACAGTACTGTATGAAATTATTTCACATCCCTTTTGTCCCCAGTGCTTTGGCCCATGCCCTGCATGCAGTTTTATGTGATATATACTGTTCTTTCTGCCTGGAAACTGGAGATTGTCCATAGCAACCAAAAAGTGTCCCTTTATGTCAAAAGTGGCTTTAGACCAACTAGAAAACAGCGATGGTAAATTAGAACACTTGCAGAATTGAGCGATAATGAATCGTAAGGAAATTTATTTTATTACTATTTATTTGTATTTTTTTATTATTTATTTTTATTTATTATATTATAATTTATGTTTTTTCAAACTTTATCATACCCGGGATATCTACTAGACTCCTGTTTGGACAGATTTAAGTGTGTTATTGTTAAGAATTACAGACCTACAATATAAAACGCCAAATTTCCATGCAAAATAATTGAACCCCTTTCAGAACCTAAAATCCGAAATAATCATACCGCCAGGGAGGTTAAAGTGGAACATAACCTAAAAATGAGCCTTTCCTCCCCTCCAATCCTGTCCACCTCCAATACACAAAAATACCCTATTTTTCTGCCTAGGCCAGAATGACGTGCTGCAATCCTGAAGCATTGTGGGATATGCATGTCAGATATCTCGAGATCCATCAGCTCCCAATAATGAAATGAGCATGGGAAGGGGGGCTGTGCCTGGCAGCACATCATCGGGAGGCTGCCTAAACCCAGAAGAGACAGTCTCCTCCTGATGATGTCATGGAGAAAGATGGCAGAGCAGGACCTGAATGGTGGCAGTGGATCACAGCAGGAAAATCTTGGATCCACTGGGTGGATAAGTATCTAAATTAAGGACAACCCAGCATCAGGTAAGTGAGAGTTAAAAGGAGGGTGGTCTACAGTGAAGTTCCTCTTCTCTTTAACCCCCTTCATGACCAGAGCATTATTTGCTATTCAGCACTGCACTATTTTAACTGGCAGTTGTGCAGTCATGCGACTGTACGTAAATGAAATTTATATAATTACTTTCACACAAACAAAGCTTTCTTTTGATGGTATTTAATCACCACTGTTTTTTTTTTTCCTATTTAAATGAAAAACCAGCCTGGAATGGAGCTTCTCACCTGTAGGAACTATGTTGTGAACTGGGACTGTAGAACTGGAATTCAGAGTCAATCTATCTGCTCTGTACCTTAGTCCCTCCCTAATAGAGTCTAATCTGACATACATGGACATCATGATGTGGCCACTGGAAGCCTAAATTGGCTCTAGCCTGTGCTGGTTATCAAGTCCTAAGCTAAAATTACATGTAGCTATAGAATCCTAGCCTAGAAGGGACTGGGTTACCTAAGAACAAGAGCTGTATATGAACTCTATTGTAATAAACGGCTTCACCTACTAATATACTGCAATGTGGCCACTACATATGCAGTGGCACAGACCTAGATACCTGGCACTGTGCTTGTAAAATAATAGCAAGAACAGGGCAGAGAGATTCAGCCACAAGGATTTCGATATACTGTACACTCAGAAGCTGCAATTAAACTATTAGATCATAGGAATATGTGCATAATAGTCACTTCTGGCTTGGGGTTTAGCTGCATGAACGTGGCTGGGACTTTCTTTTTCTCTCCATTTCCTTTTTGTGGTGTTCCAAAGCCAACAACCCATAGACAGGATGTGCATACCCAAAATATTTACAGGAATTTAAAAATTCAGACAGTAGAGGGCAGCAGATCTCTACAATAGTGACTCAGAAGACAATGGGGGTTATTTATGAAAGGCAAATCCACTTTGCACTACAAGTGCACTGCAAGTGCACTTGGAAGTGCAGTTGCTGTAGATCTAGGTGCAAGATCTGAAATTAGGGGAAGCTCTGCTGATTTTATCATCCAATCATGTGCAATCTAAAATGCTGTTTTTTATTTTCCTTGCATGACCCCCTTTCAGTGCACTTTCAGTGCAAAGTGGATTTGCCTTTCATAAATAACCCCTAATAGGTCAGCAGCAGCAGAAGTATTCAGTCCAGACCACTACTTTACTGCTAAGCAGTAGTATTTCCTAAAGACTTGAGTCCCAAGTGCCTTTTCAAAACAGCACCACCTTAGAACTTATTTATCCCAAGGCTATTGTATAAGAAACATGGTTTTACACCCTGCTGCATCTGATGATCTGTTTGCAGGTCTGTGAGTAAAACAAAAATGGCAACCACTTATAATTCATTAGTAACTTTTAAACGTAAGGTGCACATAGACAGGCTATGGATGGATAGAATTATACAGTCAGCAAAAAAATAAATAAATCTACACTGGTTTGGGGGAGTACAACTGGGGGAATCAATGGTGGGGAAGAATCTGTGGGTTTTGGTAGATCATAAGCTTAATAATAGCATGCAATGCCAAGCTGTGGTTTCCAAAGCGAGCAAAGTCCTTTCTTGTATTAAGAGAGGTGTGGACTCCAGAGAGTGAGATATAATTTTGCCTCTGTACAAATCATTAGTAAGACCTCATCTGGAATTTGCAGTTCAGTTTTGGGCACCAGTTCTCAAAAAGGATATTTGGGAACTGGAGAAAGTGCAGAGAAGGGCAACCAAACTGATAAAAGGCATGGAGGAGCTCAGCTATGAGGAAAGATTAGAGGAACTGAATTTATTCTCTCATGAGAAGAGGAGATTAAGGGGGATGTGATCAACATGTACAAATACATACTGTAAGTGATCCATATAGTGGTCACTTTAAGGTCATCACAGTGGACAAGGGGGCCATCTTTACGTCTGGAGAAAAATAGATTTAATCTCCAAATACAGAAAGGTTTCTTCACAGTAAGAGCTGTAAAAATGTGGAATAGACTCCCTCAAGAGCTGGTTCTGGCCAGTTCAGTAGATTGCTTTAAAAAAGGCCTGGAATGAAAACCAGACCCTGCCTTAGCCATACTCAACATTGGAATAGACCTATACCCAGCAGAGTTCCAATCCGTGGTTACCCATATTTGCTCGCAGTCCGTCTCTTATGCCGCGTACACACGGTCGGACTTTTCAGCTACAAAAGTCCGACAGCCTGTCCAACAGACTTCCGGAGGACTTTCGGCAGACTTGCGGCGGACTTGTGGCAGACTTTCTAACGAACGGACTTGCCTACACACGACCACACAAAAGTCCGATGGATTCGTACGTGATGACGTACACCAGACTAAAATAAGGAAGTTCATAGCCAGTAGCCAATAGCTGCCCTAGCGTGGGTTTTTGTCCGTCGGACTAGCACACAGACGAGCGGATTTCGGGGTCCGTCGTAGTTACGACGTAAAGATTTGAAGCATGTTTCAAATCTAAAGTACGTCGGATTTGAGGCTAAAAAAGTACGTTGAAAGTCCGGAGAAGCCCACACACGATCGGATTACCAGCCAGCTTTAGTCCGTCAGCGTCCGTTGGACTTTTGTAGACGAAAAGTCCGACCGTGTGTACGCGGCTTTAGTGGTACGTAATTGGAAATCGAATCTATCCGCCAACCTTTCTCACGTGGTGAAGATGGTGGACCAAAACTATACTTTTGAATGCCTCCTGGCAATCAATGCCTTGCAATACCCCACCTTCGCCAAGTGATGGAGTATATGGAATAATGTGAAGTTTTTACCACTCGGTTATGTAATGTAGTTGTTTAACTTTGAACATGATGATCTCTTCGGTTTCTAAGCTGTACTGGAATTTTTGTACTCTGTATTTTGTATTTCGTATCTTGCATCAAATGTTTGTTCTTTCGTGCAACTTTTGATAAACTAATAAAAATTACTGAAAAAAAACAAAAAGGCCTGGAATCTTTCCTAAATGTACATAATATAACTGGATACTAAAGTAAAATTGATCCAGAGAATATCTGATTGCTTCTCAAGGATCAGGAAGGATTTTTTTCCCCTGCTGGATGAAATTGGATCCTGCTTTGATGGGTTTTTTTTGCCTTCCTCTGGATCAACTGTGGGTATAGGATTGTGTATCTGGAATTGTATGATTTTTTTTCTCTTATTGGTTGAACTAGATGGACAATTTATGATAAAAAAAGTGGTATTAAACCCAAAACCAAAAATGTAATATATTTCAGCTTACTAATCATTAGATCTGGTGGCTGCATCAGTTTGTTTTTTTTTTGTTTTTTTTTTTTTTCTTTAGGCCTTTTTTCCTTTATTTGACCTGTTGACCCTGTAAGCAGCATGCTTCCTGTCTTGGGACGTCTGCATTCTGGATGAAGTAGTAAAGCAGACACTTTTGGACAGCAGCACTATCAACCTGGAGGTTGGTAGGGTTTAGGCTTTTTTTTCTCTGTTTCCACCTGGTGATCTGGCCAGTAACATACCCCCTGTATTAGACTGCCTACACAGGTAATGGATAATGGAGCACAAGGGTCACGTTTGGACAGCAGCATTGTCAGTCTGGGGGAGGGGAGTGTTAGATGGACTAGCACTAACAAATTGAAGTCAAACTCCAGCTTATACTTTTATAATAAGTATCAGCATTTTTTTGTGATAAAGGTTTTAGATAAATTTAAAAAAAAACTGATCATTGTAAGCACCCCTGTCAGTGGGAAATAGTTTCTTTCATCTCTGTTTCAACAGGTACAGTACATTCTGCTGGAGAGCTTGTTTTGTTGAAAAACAACAGACTTACTGACTAGATCACTAGATGAAAATAGAAGAAAGAAAGCCCCAAAAAATAAATCTAATGCAGCCATCACATCTAAGAATTGGTAAGCTGCAATATATTAAATGTTTGCTTTTGGGTTTTATACCGCTTGAATTGCATACATTTGCAAATACAAGTGGAAACTACTCTGTGAAGCGTGGTACCTAATGCTAGCCATATATGCATAGATTTGTCTCATTCAACTGAGGGCTGAACAAGAGAAACCTTTTAGATTTTTATATGCATGCTAAACAAGAATAAATGTATTAAAGCATTTGTTAACCCAAAAAAATAAAAATGGATCCTGCTCCTTTAAAGCATGTTATATGACACAGTGCTTGTCCTGTGTCATTTGGCCCCCTGTAACGTCTGAAATACCTGGCTGATCCTGGCAGTTTCTCCCCACTGCTCTGTTAACTGACCACGGTGTATCATGGCTGCTGAGCCCTGACACCGTGGTCAGTTTACATGCCTCTGTCATCAGCAGCCTGCTATCTGCTCTCCTCTCTGCTCCTGTGTCCTCCTCCCCCTCCCCTCTCTGTCTGCTCCGTCTGTGTGTGAGCTGCCCCTCCCCCCTCCTGCTGCTCTCATAACACTAATCTGTATACAGGGCATATGTATCATGTATCAGGAAGTCAGATTTACATGCAGCAGTGGTGGGGGGATCCGTCCAATGCAGCTGTGGTGGTAAGGGGGGGTTCAGTCAAAGACAGATGTGGTGGTGGGGAGGGGGGGGGTTCAGTCAGAGGCAGTGGTGATGGGGAGGAGGGGTTCAGTCAGAGGCAGATGTGGGGATGGGGGATGTTTAGTCAGAGGCAGTGGTCATGGGGAGGAGGGGTTCAGTCAGAGGCAGATGTAGTGGTGGGGGGGTTTAGTCAGAAGCAGTGGTGATGGGGAGGGGGGGTTCAGTCAGAGGCAGATATGGGGGTGGGGTGGGGGTTTAGTCAGAGGCAGTGGTGGTAGGGAAGGGATCAATAGTGCTGGCTCTTGCTTGCTTACAGTGTCAGTCGTGCCTCCAGCAATGCCTTTTCCAAAATGGGGTCTCTGCTCACAGCATAAACCTCCTCCCCTTTACGCTGTTGGCCATCAGCTGACTTTCTCCTGCAGTTTCTGCCTCTTCTCCCGACATAGCATTTGTCTGCAGCAATAGGGGGAGCCGTGGAGAGGATGGGTGGGCAGTCTGCTGTGTGGATATGGCAGTGAGTGCTCTGCCCAGGGCTGGCCGGGGAAAAAAATTTGTTCCTGGACTTCATCCAGACCAGCCCACTTTACTTCAGACATCTGGGGTTGGCGCTTCAATCATCCCGGCACCATGGTTGTTATGGTGTCAGGATTATTGAAGCACATTATTTCTATTATTACATTGTAATATAATAATGAAATAGTTCAACTCACCATAATGCGGAATCAGTGGAAGCCTGAGCGTGTCACTTGCCACGTCACTTGTCAGCTGATGCAGCATGTCACTTTCCACGTCACTTGTCAGTGGATGCGTGTCACTTGCCACGTCACTTGTCAGCGGATGCGTGTCACTTGCCACGTCACTTGTCAGGGGATGCGTGTCACTTGCCAGCAGATGCGTGTTGCTTGCCATGTCACTTGTCAGCAGATGCAGCTTGTCACTTGCCACGTCACTTGCCACTAGATGCAGTTTGTCACTTGCCACGTCACTTGCCACCAGATGCAGCTTGTCAATTGCCATGTCACTTGTCAGTGGATGCGTGTCACTTGGAAAGGCCCTTGTCGGCGGATGCGTGTCACTTGCCACGTCACTTGTCAGCTGATGCAACTTGTCACTTGCCACATAACTTGTCAGCAGATGCGTGTCACTTGCCACGTCACTTGACAGCAGATGTGTCTTGCTTGCCACGGCACTTGTCAGCAGATGCAGCTTGTCACTTGCCACATCACTTGTCAGCAGATGCAGCTTATAAATATAAAATGGAAAGTGCAGCGCTGGACATATGACATAAATTTATGTGAACAGTGATAAGTTAATAAATCAAATGACAAACAACAGTGAATAGCATCAAATCATTGATAACAGATCAACAAATATATTTCAATTAAGTGCTCAAAATATTTGCAAGGAAATAAATAATTATTAAAAAAATTAATTAATTCATTTGATCAAAGTGAAAGTGAAATAAAGTCCAAAAATTATTATATGTTTGGTATTCAATGCGAGGCCCAGGGTCAATATTCCACCGCTAGTGCTGCCCACCACCTGGTGAAGAAGTAATGGAGGCTTACCGCAAAGCCTGCGACCGCCCTTATTCAGGGGGGTCAAAACAGGCTTAGTAGAAAGATGTAGATCACAGAGGGTGTGCTCCAGGAGACACTGCTGAGAAAAACACCAACCTCCTTCATGGACAACTGGTTAGCAACAACTTGAAGCACTTCACAAGGTGTAGTCCCAGGATCGCTTCACATAGAGCAGTTAATAATTGCTTCCACGAATCCAGCAAAGGTGAGCCATGAGTGCTAAAAGAGAAAAAGAGACTCCACTAGTGTAGAAAATCTTTGGCTGGTTTATTCAAAGTTAAAAACATAAACATGTGGTTCTTAGCAAAGATAATGCAAGAAAAAGATTTCACCGCCGTTTAAAATGAAATCGTGCATGCGCGATGCGTGTTTGCGTTGTGACCCTACGGCTGTTTCGTCACAACTGACGTCATCAGGGGTACTCAACGGCGCATGCGCCTTATAAGCCTAAGTGGCGCATTAAGAAGCTCCCCAATTGGCTTACTAAAAACAGAACTAAAAACTGATTGGTCACAGTGATCATGACTACAATCTAGTAGAACAGTCAATCAAAGGGAAAAATAAGGAACCTATCTAATTAACATGGAGATAGCATTCCTGTTAGTTACAAATAGAGCAGTATACATATAAAAGACTAAGGAGATGTTAACTGTGACCAGTGCCATCTAGTGGATTTTTTTGAGATAATACCCAAAAAAATAAAATCAATCCTTTCAAAGGAAATATAAACATAAATAAATATAACATAGCAATGAATACAAATAAGAAAACTGATAATTAAAAATCACACTACCAATAACATTTCCATGATAGTGATAAAAATAAAAAACAAAAACGAAAGGGTGGGTATTCTGTATAGCTTCCAAAATGTAAAAAAAATAATTGCTTTAGGGCATGAAAATGCCTGATGTGAACCCAAAAGTTTAATAAAAAATTGGGACTAGGAAATTCCCAATAGCAATAAGTGCAAGAAAGATGTGGGTATAAGGTGCGAAATTACCATAACAAATATGGCAAACACCAACCAAGACCATATACATCAACATTATAATGATTTGTTGTAGAGAACAAAATTAAAAAAAAAATAAAATAAAAGATAAGAAATTTGGGAGAAGCATAACCGGGCCACCAACCAGAGCAATATACACTGAAATTACGAAGATTTGTCGAGGGGGACATCAACTGTTATTGATAAAACAGCTGATGTCCCACTCTATGTTCAAGCCATTGGGGGCATGAGAGCCAAGCTTATAGATCCAGTTTGTTTCTGATCTGGAAATGGCTCTCCTGCCATTACTGCCACGCCAATGGGGAACATACTTTTCTATGCCAATAAAGATGGTGCCCTTGGGGTCCCTGTTGTGCACAAGGTCATAGTGTCTAGAGACACTATGCTTATCAAAGCCTTGCCTTATGTTGGTGATATGTTCACCCACCCTGATGTGCAACATCCTAATAGTTCGTCCCACATATTTCAAACCACATGGACACCTAAGGAGGTATACAACACATTTAGTGGTGCATGTTATAAGTAACTCAATAGGGTAAGTAACTCCTGTACCCTCCAATGTGAATTCGGTCAATCTCCTTTCAGTAGCGCATTCACCCTGCAGACTTTGCACTTCCTGCAAGGAGAAAAACCTTTTAAGTCCCCAAAAAAAGTTAAACGCGGGGGAGGGTCTGGAACATTGGGTGCCAGTATGTGTCTAAAACTGGTGGCTCCCCTGAATAGAACACAGGGTTTATCAGATAACAGGGGGCCAAGGATATGGTCATTTTTAATGAACTGCCAGTGTTTTTTAATGATTCTTTTAATGGCCCAATGCTGACTGGAATAAGTTGTGAGGAAGGCCAGTCCAAAGTCCTCTCTTTTTTCGACCTGAGGGGGTTTCTCCCCCAATAGGTCCTTCCGGTCCCTGTTCCCTACCTCGATGATCAGGGAATCCAGGGCTGCCTTATCATAGCCTTTACTTAGAAATCTAGATTTCAGAGTTGAGGCCTCCTTAAAAAACTCGTCCAAATTGGAACAATTCCACCTTAGGCGCAAAAATTGGAGGGGGATCGATCAGGCCAGTAGATGCAGAGCACCAGTGTGTGAACTTCTACTTCCTGGTAGCGGTGGAGCGCATGATGGGGCGGATGTGATGTCACCAGCCGGAAATGAAGCAAGACGTGGGAGGCAACGTGGCCATTATTTCCGGCTGACGTCATCACATCCACCCCATTGTGTGTTCCACTGTCACCAGGAAGTAGAAGTACACACCGGTGCTCTACTGGCCTGATCGCTTCCCGTAAAATAAGTAGTGGAGCGGGCGGAATGGGCTGGCTGGCGGGCGGGAGTTTGCCATCCCCTGAAATCGACGCCCAGGACCCATGGTCGGGCCGGCCCTGCCTGTATACACCATCAGCACTGCCTTCTATTGCAGTGTCCCCCTCTGTGAATGATTTATAAATATAAATGCTCTCTCCTCCTCCTCCCCTCCAGACTGACATCAGCAGAGGAATCTCATCCCCGCCCACTGCATCTCTCAGAGGAGGAAGAGAGAAAGCTGGCTGGTCATGTGATCGCAATCTCGGCAGTGAAATTAGGTATTTGCAGCATTTATTTTTATAAATCACACACAGAGGTAATAGGTAATAGGAGGCAGTCCTGATTGTGTATACAGGTTAGAGTGGCTTAAAAAACACTTTAAGGTTTGCAAGCTAAATGTATTAAGATAGCTATAGCACTCATGACTGTCTGATCAGATGCAGTTATTGATTGGTTAACAATTTTGCACACGGCCCCTATGATCTTTCAAAGTTTGTCAAGTTGGGTGGTGCCAAAAAGGCAAACCACAGCTCAGCTCACATTTGAGCTGTGAATTGCCAGCTTAATTCTAGTCTAACAAAGCTCCCGTCTTGGGAAATTAAGTGCCGGTTCACACTATGCTGTGCGGGAACCACATATGATTTTGAACAGAAATCGCACCGTAAATTCAGAAGCTTTGAGCCATTATTCTGTATGGCTCAAATTGCATGTGACCATAGGACCTGATTCTGCAAATTGCACTGTCATTAACTTTTTTAGCACACACACCCGCAGTGGTTCGTATGAATGCGGTGCGATTTGGGTGCAGTGCCGAATCCACACAGAATTTGCAGAGCATAATTGTGAACTGGCACTTATAGTAACAAATATATTAAAGGCAGGTGCGCCTGCTGGTAACTAGAGGTTAACCATCCAATCAGCTTGCTTCTGGTTGCTGAAATATCCAGTGACAGGGGGTCATGTTTTACATTGTATCACAAATTGTAATACTATTGCTTGCACATGAACTTTAATGGCATCCCAGTCTTATGCTGTGTACACACGAGCGGACTTTTCAACCGGACTGGTCCGACGGACTATCTGACGGACTTTCGGCGGACTTCCAACGGACTTTCCCAACGAACGGACTTGCCTACACACGATCACACCAAAGTCCGAGGGATTCGTACGTGATGACGTACGACCGGACTAAAATAAGGAAGTTGATAGCCAGTAGCCAATAGCTGCCCTAGCATTGGTTTTCGCCCATCAGACTAGCATACAGATGAGTGGACTTTTCGATAGGAACTGGGTCCGGCAGAGTTCCGATGTAAAGATTTTATACATGTTCCAAATCTGAAGTCTGTCAGATTTTCGACTGAAAAAGTCCGCTGCAGGTCCGATGAAGCCCACACACGGTCGAATTGTCCGCCGGACTCGGTCCGTCGGACCAGTCCGGTCAAAAGTCTGCTCGTGTGTACGCGGCATTAGTCCATAGGGTTCAATATTAAGTTGGCCCACCCTTTGCAGCTATAACAGCTTCAAATCTTCTGGGAAGGCTGTCCACAAGGTTTAGGAGTGTGTCTATGGGAATGTTTGACCATTCTTCTAGAAGCACATTTGTGAGGTCAGGCACTGATGTTAGATGAGAAGGCCTGGCTCGCTGTCTCCGGTCTAATTCATCCCAATGGTGTTCTATCGGGTTGAGGTCAGCATTCTGTGCAAGCCAGTCAAGTTCCTCCACCCCAAACTCACTTATACATTTCTTTATGGAGCTTGCTTTGTTTACTATCCCATATTATGAATTCAGAGGCTGAGCAAGAAAAACTGTATCAGCGCCAATGGATCACTATGAGTTTCACCAATAGCTTCCAGGGGTTCCAAATTTATGCTTACGAGGATCATCAGTAGACAGAAAAATTTACATACCAGTATAAATGATAGTCAGATAGAAAGCTGCTGGATCTGGCTAGCCTTCATGAATCGCAGCCTGATACAGGCTGTCCAAAAAGAGCTTCCCCAGAAAGGGAATATAGAGAGCAGACAGTGAGTCCTTTGTAGAACAAGTCTGGCCAAAGCGCCGGTCCTGCTCTGTGTCACAGGTTCCACAACATGCAAGACAGAAGGTATTGCTCATTCATAAAATTTTTTTTTTTTGTTTAGCTAGCCACCATTTTTAGGACAGTCTAGTTATAGTGTAGCAAGCTAACAGCATTTGCAGAGAATACAGTGATAAACATCAATTACACTTCAAACACATTTGGCATAAAATATTTAGAAAACATAATTTGACACTGACCTTTCTGCTGAGTACTCTACACCTGTTGAGCATTCCAACTGTATACACAACACACATATACTTTGGTCCTTTTATTATTATTATTATTATTATTATTATACGAGATTTATATAGCGCCAACAGTTTACTCAGCGCTTTACAATGTATAAGGGGGACAACACAATTACAGTACAGTTCAATACAAAAGGTACAGGAGGGCCCTGCTCGTAGAGCTTACATTCTAAAGGGAGGGGGTGGTGGTACAAAAGGTAATAGCTGCAAACAATGATTTGATGGGGGTGGCTCAGGGACAGTTATGTGGGTGTGGTATAGGCTTCCCTGAATAAATGAGTTTTCAAGGATCTCCTAAAGGTGGACAGGGTGGGGGCTGATCGGACATACTGGGGCAGGGAATTCCAGAGGATGGGAGAGGCTCTGGAGAAGTCCTGAAGGCGAGCATGGGAGGAGGTAACAAGGGAGCTAGAGAGCAGGAGGTCCTGGGAGGAGCGGAGGGGGCGATTTGGGCGATATCTGCAGATGAGGTTGGTGATGTAGATGGGGGCGATGTTATGAATGGCCTTGTATGTTATGGTTAGCATTTTGAATTTTATACGGTGGGGGAGGGGAAGCCAGTGAAGGGATTGGCAGAGAGGAGCAGCAGTCACGGATCGATTAGTGAGGTATATTAGTCTAGCAGCAGCATTCATAATAGACTGAAGGGGGGATAGCCTGCTTAAGGGTAGGCCATTAAGGAGAGAGTTGCAATAGTCGAGGCGGGAAATAATCAAGGAGTGAATAAGTTGTTTTGTAGTGTCATTAGTCAGGAAGGGTCGAATTTTGGAGATGTTGCGGAGGTTAAGGCGGCAGGATTTAGCCAGTGATTGGATATGGGGGCTGAAGGAGAGGTCAGAGTCAAGGATTACACCCAGGACTCTGGCATGTGTGGAGGGACCAATGGTTGTGTTCTTTTACCCACAAAATACTGTAAGCTTAATGTCTGTGCCAAAAACAAGAGTCTAATACAACCCAAAAACCTCAGCACACTAGTTTTCAAAAAATTAAACTGTTCTGTTTCATATGCTTTTCTACACATGGCCTACCTTAACCACTTCAGCTCCGGAAGATTTGGCTGCTCAATGACCAGAGCACTTTTTACAATTTGGCACTGCTCTGCTTTAACTGGTAATTGCGCGGTCATGTAATGCTGTACTCCAAAAAAATTTGTGTCTTTTTTCCCCCCACAAATAGAGCTTTCTTTTAATGGTATTTGATTGCCTCTGCAATTTTTTATTTTTTGCGATATAAATGGAAAAAAACTGAAAATTAAAAAAAAAAGATATTTTTTACTTTTTGTTATAAAAAAATCCAATAAACTCAATTTTAGTCATACTTTTAGGCCAAAATGTATTCAGCCACATGTCTTTGGTAAAAACAATATCACTAAGCGTATATTTATTGGTTTGCGCAAAAGTTATAGCGTCTACAAACTAGGGTACATTTTCTGGAATTTACGCAGCTTTTAGTTTATGACTGCCATCTCATTTCTTGAGGTGCTAAAATGGCAGGGCAGTACAACCCCCCCCCCCCCCTCAAATGACCCCATTTTGGAAAGTAGACACACCAAGGAAATTGCTGAGAGGCATGTTGAGCCCATTGAATATTTTATTTTTTTGTCACAAGTGATTGAAAAATGACAAAAAAAATATACAAAGTTGTCACTAAATGATATATTGCTCACACATGCCATGGTTATACTGTATGTGGAATTACATCCCAAAATACATTCTGCTGCTTCTCTTGAGTATGGGGATACCACATGTGTAAGACTTTTTGGGAGCGTAGCTGCATACAGAACCCCAAAAACCAATCACCGCCTTCAGGATTTCTAAGAGCAGAAATTTTTAATTTCACTCCTCACTACCTGTCACAGTTTCAAAGGCCATAAAATGCTAGGATAGCACATTTTTGTGCTATCTTGACATTTCATGGCCTCCGAAACTTTGATAGGTAGTGAGGAAGTGAAATCACCATTTTATACCCTTAGAAAGCCTGAAGGCGGTGATTGGTTTTCAGGGTCCTGCACACGGCTAGGCTCTCAAAAAGTCTCACACTTGTGGTATCCCCGTACTCAGGAGAAGCAGCAGAATGTATTTTGGGGTGAAATTCCACATATGCCCATGGCATGTTTGAGCAATATATCATTAAGTGACAACTTTGTGCAAAAAAAAAATTTTGTCATTTTCCGCAACTTGTGGCAAAATATAAAATATTCCATGGACTCAACATGCCTATCAGCAAATAGCTTGGGATGTCTACTTTCCAAAAATGGGTCATTTGGGGGGGTTTTAACCTATCCTGGCATTTTATGCACAACATTAGAAGCTTATGTCACACATCACCCACTCTTCTAACCACTTGAAGACAAAACCCTTTCTGACACTTTGTTTACATGAAAAAATATTTTCTTATTGCTACAAAATTAATTTGAACCCCCAAACATTACATATTTTTTTTAAAGCAAAGGCCCTATAGATTAAAATGGTGGGTGTTGCAATTTTTTTTTTCACATAGTATTTGCGCAGCGATTTTTCAAACGCTAAAATTACTGCACTCGATTTGACCTTTGCGGTGATACCTTACATGCATGGTAAAATTGCTGTTTACGACACGAGACCAATGCTTGTGTTCACCTTTGCACGTAAGCACAGGGGACAGGCATGCTTTTTTTTATTATTATTTATTTTGCTTTTTTATTTTATTTTTAAACTGTTTCTTTCATTTTTTTTAAATCATTTTTATTATTATCTCAGGGAATGTAATTTTCCCCTATGATAGCAATAGATCGTGACCGGTACTCTTTTTTTAAAGAATTGGGGTCTATTAGAGCCTAGATCTCTCCTCTGCCCTCAAAGCATGTGACCACACCAAGATCGGTGTGATAAAATGCTTTCCCAATTTCCCAATGGCGCTGTTTATATCCGGCGAAACCTAAGTCATGAAATGCTCGTAGCTACTGGTTTCTTAGGCCATAGAGATGATTGGAGCCATTCTGGTCTCCGATCAGCTCTATGGTCAGCTGGCGGAACCACCGGCTGCATTCTCGGGTCCCTGGTGGGACAGGAGAGCCAGAGAAAACCATGGAAGACGGTGGGGAGGGTCTTTCCTCCCACTGCTTGTAAAAGCAGTCTAGAGCCTAATTATGTGCTAGGATTGCTTTTACATGAAAGCCAACTGCTGGCTGAAATGAATGATACCAAGATGATACCTAAACCTGCAGGCATCATTCTGGTATAACCATTTAACGTCCAGCAACATACCAGCACGTTGCTGGTCCTTGTTGGGCATATATTGTAATGTTCCTTTTTTCATGCAGCCTGTGGGTGATTGATCGGTGGGTATGCCCACCATTAGAATACCGCCCTTCATCCACCCACTTCTAATGATGGGCATACATGCACCATTTTTTTTTAACTGTGGTGGTGAAATCACCTCCTACAGCGATGGAGTCGCTGATTTATGTATCGTGAGAGCAAACGCTGTTGCTGTCAAGATAAATAAATCAGTGCTGCAGCTGAATGGCGTAACTGAAAAGCAAACAATGGCAACAATAAAACATTAACTCAATAAAACAACGTATTTTTTTATTGCAATCTGTGCTCAAAAAAATATATGCCAAAGCATGGGTGCAATACGCCCCTAATGTTAGGAGAAAATCGCCCCTCCACCCCTGCCCCCGTGTTTTGGCACATATGCTCTTTTTTTTTAACTGTGGTGGTGAAATCACCTCCCACAGTGCTGGAGTCGCAGCTTTAAGTATCGTGGGAGAAAACGCTGTTGCTGTCAGAATAAACCCGTGCTGTAGCTGAATGGTGTACCTGCTAAGCAAATGATAGTTAACAATAAACAAAGTAACATTACAGTACAACAGTAATACATACCATGCCTGCAAAGCAAATAAAATAAAACACAGTAAAAATAAAACATTACAGTTCTAAAATACAGTAACAATAGAGAGAGAACAATAGATATAGAACAATAGAGCGGACGATAGAGAGCGAACGTAAGAGAGGGAATACTAGAGAGAGAAGAAAAATAAAACGACAACTCTTTTTGGCTTTTTTATTTTTTTTGTGTTTTTTTATGTGTTACTGTAAACTGTAACTGTAATTATTCCAGATTAGGGTCTCTCAAAATGTGATGGCCAGCTCATCTTTCGAGACTCTGTGTAAGTCTGCCCTAGGACTGTGCAATACTGTACCCTATGCTAATACTCCACTAGTGTGTGGTAGCGTTTGAAACAGTCACCAATGCAGAGACCAGGTTGATCAGGACAGGAGGGACAATAAAAGAGGGTGTCATGCCTATATCCGTGTTTTCTGCAGACAGGACATCTTTTTGGGGGGTTTCTTTGGGTGTGGGGAACCAGGGAGGACATACGGAAAATGCTTCTCATGCAGTCGGCTCACTGCATTTGCATTAGGGAAGGTGGGCAACAGCACCATCTGGAAACAGAAGGGCTGAGATGATCACTTCCTGAAATTTTAGGAAGGATCCAGTTCGTCCTGAAGATTTTGTATAGCACAAAAGCATTCAGCAGAGCCAATATTCAGCAGAGCCAAAAATATACAGACACTTTTTTATACCAGCGTCTGGCCTTACGGGCAATTAAGTATGGCGCCAATAACTGGTCGTTGAGGTCCACCCCTCCATGTTAAGGTTATATTCGTGGACAGAGAGGGGTTTCTCCACAACACCAGTCGCCGTAGGAATTTGGACTGAAGGGAGGACAGAACGAAAACATTCCGTGTATGCCTCCACTTCACTGCTAACAAATTATTACTGCTCGTATCGTGTCCTGGTCACGGAGGCAGAGAACACGGGCATATGGTGAATTGGGTCAGTAAACCAATATGACCGCAACTCACTTTTATTTAACTACATCCATGATGAGGGATAGGCCCAGGAAGGTCTTAAATTCGAAGACCGTAATAGGTCTCCAATTTCTGGCAAGAGGCAACTGGGGATTAGCGGTGATGAATTGATCAGCATACAAATTGCTTTGGTCCACTACAGATCTATAAGGATCTTCAGTGAAAAACAGCGAATAAAAATCAAGTGACGTAAATTCAACGTTTCCATCTGAATTCCGGGTTGGCCAGTGAATGGGGGAAGTACGGGTGCTGCAGAAGTGGGGGACTCCCAATTCGGATTGGCAAATGCACCAGGAAGGGAACTATGGGCTCGACGGGCCTGTCTTTGTCTTCTTGGTGGCTGAGGGACACTAGTTGTGCTAGCCACCTCACCAGCTTGAACTGCACTTATGGGACTCGCCACATCACCAAGTGTTACTGCAGTGCTGGATGTACGACCAGGATGTACTAGGCCGCTGGTGCTTGCCAGTTCACCAAAAGGATGAGCGGTACTAGTACTGGCTCTCTGCTTCATATGAAAGCCCTGCGGTTCTTGCACCGCAACAACAGCAGAAGAACGGGGTTGGGTAAGCCTGACCTTGGCAGGGACCACTACTCCATTGTCAGAGCTATCTGTCAGGGTGCCGCTGCTGTCTACTAGTTTGTATTCTGAGCCAGAATCGGACAGATGGGTGACTTCTTCTTCACTCTCATCTGTCAGGCTCAGAAACGTGTAGGCCTCTTCAGTAGTGTACCTTCGATTGGACATTTTGGCCTCTAAATTTCTGGTACACTAGTATTGAGACTCACAGGCAAAAAGAGCACCTGACTGTCAGCGACTGTTTCAAACGCCACCAAAAAACTGTTAGCGTTCGCAGGGATCAGGCCTGACCCTGCGAATGCTGCAGTTATGTGTTTAATGTTTTGTAAGTGACAGTGATCAATTGATACTGCACTTGGGTGGGCTGAGCTGGGTGGAGGGGCTAAACGCAGGTGCTAGCAGGTATCTGGGCTGATCACGCTAACACTGCATTTTTGGGAACCCTAAACTACTGGGGACGCTAGTATAGATCTGCTCAGATCAGAAATTGATCCGTTCAGACACTATACTACTAAGGGAGGTGTATGGTGCATTCGTGGGTATTAGCACTACTGGCACCAATCTGACGCTGCCTGGGGCGACGCAGACCCTAATTGACGCTAAAACCTAAATGATATCCCCCGCTGGGTGATTGGGGGTTAAACCTTTTATTAGGTAATATACGGCTGGGGCCCTGATGCTATAAAAAAAATAACTAGCTAACCAGCGTCACCCGGGACACTAATATGGTGATCACTGGTGACAGGGGGTGATCAAGGGGTTAAACCTTTATTGGGGGGGTTTGGGGGTCCCTAGACCTATCTGTGGCTACTTCTAAGTACCTAACGCTGATTAGTGTCACAAATGAGGCCAGTACAGTGATCAACGAAAAATATGAACACTGCACTGGGTGACACAGTGTCAGGGAGTGAAGGGGTTAACTGGGGGGCGAACGGGGGGTGAAATATGTGCCTATGTGTACTGTGTCAGTTTAGTGTTGGTGCAACTCATGTTTGGATGTCCTCTCTCCTATCTCTGGAATGGAAAATAATTCTAGAGAGGGAGATGACATCACTTCCCCTGTCTGTGTTTACACTTACACAAGCAGGGGAGGATTTCATTTGTCAGGACCGATCAGCAGGTCCAGGCCAGAAATCATTGGCCTGGGCCTGGAGACTGATCGGTTCTGAAGCGAATCCGATCGGTGCGGCCGCCATAAGGTAACGTCGATTTGCCCAACTGAGCCAACCTGCCGCAGGAAAACTGTGGCGGCTGGTCCGGAAGTGGTTAAAGAATAACTTCAGAAGCATACAGTGGGGAAAATAAATATTTGATCCCCTGCAGATTTTGTAAGTTTGCCTACTTACAAAGAAATTAATAGTCTATTATTTATTTATCATAGGTATATTTTACATGATACAGACAGAAAATCAACCAAAAATCCAGAAAAAATACATGACACAAAGGTTATAAATTGAGTTGCAGTTCAGTGAGTAAAATAAGAATTTGATCCCCAAGCAAAACATGACTTAGTACTTGGAGAAACCCTTGTTGGCAAACACAGATGTAAGACATATCTAGTAGTTGGTGACCAGGTTTGCACACATCTCAGGAGAGATTTAGGTCCACTCTTTTTTACAGATCTTCTCTAAATCCTTAAGGTTTCTTGACTGTCGCTTGGCAACTGGAAGTTGCAGCTCCCTCCATAAATTTGACTATGACCCTAAGAACACCATCCCTACAGTCAAGCACGGGAGGTGGAAACATGATGCTTTGGGGCTATTTTTCTGCTAAAGGTACAGGCATACTTTACTGCATTGAGGAGCCAATGGACAGGGCCATGTATTGTAAAATCTTGGATGAGAACCTTCTTCCCTCAGCTAGAACACTGAAGATGGGTCATGGATGGGTCTTCCATTATGACAATGACCCAAAGCATACTCCCAGGCAACATAGGAGTGGCTCAAGAAGAAGCACATAAGGTCATGGAGTGGCCTAGTCAGTCTCCAGACCTTAATCCTATAGAACTCTCCATAACCAGGCATCTCTCGGAGACCTGATGCACCACAGGGTAGGCATAGTTTGGCTTGATTAGATGTGTCTCCCCAGATTTAACTCTTTGCATATTTGATAGAATCACGCCTCTAGAAATTCATCCTGTTGCCAAAAATCTGGGAGAAGCCATGGAACTTCTCCCAAACAGCTCTGCTGTAGATCTTGGGCCATTCTTCTTCGTGCTGTTGAAAGAGATCCTCGGGCACATAAGGAAATGTGTTCCCGTATTTATCGAACACATAGTCATCAAAGTACAGTGCCTTGAAAAAGTATTCATGCCCCTTGAAATTTTCCGCAATTTGTCATGTTGCAACCAAAAACCTAAATGTATTTTACGTCAATACTTTGTAGAACCACCTTTCGCTGCAATATCAGTTGCAAGTATTTTGGGTATGTCTCTACCAGCTTTGCAAACCTAAAGAGTGACATTTTTGCCCATTCTTCTTTGCAAAATAGCTCAAGCTCTGTCAGATTGGATGGACAGCAATTTTCAAGTCTTGCCACAGATTCTCAATTGGATTTAGGTCTGGACTTGGCCATTATAACACATGAATATATACATGAATATATTTTGATCTAAACAATTCCATTGTAGTTCTGGCTGTATGTTTGGGGTCATTGTCATGCTGGAAGGTGAACCTTCGCCCCAGTCTCTAGTCCCAGCTGTTGCAAAACTACAAGCCCCATAATGCCTCTGCCTGTGGGAGTCATGCTTCCAACTGTCAGCCTTGCAATACCTCATCGGACTTGTAGCTTCACAACAGCTGGAGGGCCACCAGTTTGAGACCCCTTTTCTAACAGGTTTTCTTCTAAGATTGCCCTGTATTTGGCTCCATCCATCTTCCCATCAACTCTCACAAGTTTCCCTGTCCCTGCAGGAGAAAAGCATCCCCACAACATGATGCTGCCACCACCATGTTTCACTGTGGGGATGGTGTGTTCAGGGTAATGTACAGTGTTAGTTTTCCGCTACATGTAGCATTTTGTTTTTAGGCCAAAAAGGTAAATTTTGGTCTCATCTGACCAGAGCACCTTCTTCCACATGTTTGCTGTGTCCCTCACATGGCTTCTTGCAAACTGCAAACAGGACTTCTTGTGGCTTTCTTTCCACAATGGCTTTCTTCTTGCCACTCTTCCATAAAGTACAAATTTGTGGAGTGCACGACTAATAGTTGTCCTGTGGACAGATTCTTCCACCTGAGCTGTGGATCTCTGCAGCTCCTCCAGAGTTACCATTGGCCTCTTAGCTGATTTTCTGATTAATGCTCTCCTTGCATGGCCTGTCAGTTTAGGTGGACGGTCTTTTCTTAGTAGGTTTGCAGTTGTGCCATACTCTTTCCATTTTGGGATGATGGATTGAACAGTGCTCCATGAGATGTTCAAAGTTTGGGATCTTTTTAATAGCCTAACCCTGCTTTAAACTTTTCCACAACTTTATCCCTGACCTGTCTGGTGTGTTCCTTGGCCTTCATGATTCATGATGCTTGTTCACTAATGTTCTTTAACAAACCCCTAAGGGCTTCATAGAATAGCTGTATTTATACTGAGATTAAATTACACACAGGTGACTTCTGAAGGCAGTTGGTTTGACTAGATTTTAGTTAGGGGTATCAGAGTAAAGGGGCTGAATACAAATGCACGCTACATTTTCAGATATTTATTTGTAAAAAAATTTGAAGACCATTTATCGCTTTCCTTTCACTTCACAATTATGTGCCACTTTGTGTTGGTTTATCACATAAAACCCCAATATAATACATTTAGGTTTCTGGTTGAAAAATGACAAAATGTGGAACATTTCAAGGGGCATGAATACTTTTTTAAGGCACTGTATCTTTTGAGCAGTGGTATTGAACACTGGTATTTGTTGATGGGAGACCCTAGGGTGTCCAAACATCTGAAACATTACCCTGAGATTACTTTCCGTAGATCCCGATCAATTAAAGACCATCTAGTCCACTATGCCCCAGCACCTACAACGCAGATCAAAAACAAAGGCACCAGACCCTGCCACAAATGTGATTTTTGCAGATACATTTATGCATCTCGCAATATCACTCTCCCGAATGGTCAGTTATACAACCCTAAGTTCCTAGCTACGTGCCAGTCCATAGACGTAGTCTATATAATGATATGCGAATGCAATGCATATTATGTGGGCAAAACCAAAAGCCCCTTTTTCCATAGGATCAGAGACCATGTCTCTCTAGTGTGTAAAAAAAAGATGGAGACCCCTATAAGTCGACATATGGGCCTCCATCACCAATTTAATGATCAGATGATGCACTTTTACGCTTTGGAACACGTCCCCCCAAATGAAAGAGGGGGCAATTATGATAAAATCTTGTTACAACGTGAAACCAAATGGATTGTCACCCTCAATGCTCTAAAACATCCAGGCCTAAATGATACTTTGAGTTACAAACCTTTTTTATAATAGTTTTTTTTTTTTATTTTTTTTTTTATGTATTATAAATTATTCATATATTAAATTAACTGATGGTTTAATTTAATTTCTCTTTTTCATACATTTATATATTTTTTTATTGAATACAATGTGGTATGAGCTCTTGCTTCGTCCTTGAGTTTCTTCCTCTACACTATTTGGCATGTACGGACACCCCGGGCACCCAGCCAGTCACTTCTTAATCAATGTCTTGATTGCTTGGTTGCCCGTTTTTTAGACACCTTGCGCTGCTGCCTTTTTTCTCCGATTTATTCGTACACACGGTATTTATCATACTATATAATCAGTGATAGTTAGTCTTTAGGCTCATTCAATTCAAGACAACAAAAAATCCCCAAATATGACTGCGTGACAGCCACGTTAATCCAGTGATCCTTGATTTTAATTAATACCGTTGTATTCACCTAGTACAATTCGGCTATATTATTACTTCTTTTTGAGCCCTGCGAGCCTTCTTACTATTATACTCAGGGCGTAGGATTTTTAAAGATGGCCGCGAGCCTACTTGCCAGTAGTTGACGCCATTTACGCTGCCCGCTGTACGGAAGTCGGATGCGTGCGCATGCGCGGTTGTCTCTCTTGGTCCGCAGCGTGACGATGAGTCAGACGTCGTCACGCTGGAGAGTTTTAAAAGCGGGGCTTTATTCCCCGCCAAGCTTCTGTCAGTTCCTGCTTGACACACGGGGCAGAGGGATCTCCCTGACGGGCCATTCTATTTAAATAGAAACCCTGATTCATCACAGTAAGTCTTCGCTTATTCGCTTTCTATAATAATTATACACTCCTAACACTGATGGTATTCTGAGACATTCCTTCATTATGTCTTTATCTTTTAGGTTCTCTGTGGTAGTTTGCAGCAATACCTCCAAGTCCAGCTTATCCATCAGCTGTGTATGGACGTATACTGCCCCCCTCTTTGTTTGCTACTCCACTGCAATATTAGAACCATCCTTTACATCCTGTCAGCAATTTTGCAATCTACTATCTTTTGGATGTAGCCTTCTTTTCATCTTGAATTGATTCTATTGAGGTATTTTTTGATTGTTTACATTCATACATAATGCCATTGAAAATTACTTTACTTACCCAGACTTACTGTTCTCCATATTTTCTCTCTCTCTTAAGAAGAGCTCATGCTTAAAGGTTTTTATTTCTCTCTGCATGCCGCCCAAAGTTGAGATGGGAACTGAGGAGGAAGCATTTTGCCATTACACAAATTCCCGTTCAAATTGTATATTTTTCCCCACAGTTAAGCTCATTTGAGCCGAATGATGATAATGCATGGAAAAAATATTATTTTTTTTTTTTTTATGATGCTTACACTTATCAAGCCATGTAGGTAGATTTATTTATCATATATACTTATTTCTTTATTTCTGTATATTGTTCATACTTTAATATCATGATTGTATGAGGTATCAGCAGACATGTATATGTATTGTTTACAGATATTTTTTCTATCTTTTCATAGTTGACTCTAATATCACAAATATATCTCCTGAAGAAGCTTATGCAAGCGAAACATGTTGAGAAAGTGGTATTAACTTCTGTATCAAAGGATTATCCTTCCCCCCTTCTGTTTTGTATATTGTCCTTTATTATGTTTGTTTCCCTTTTTATAAGATTGTTTAATAAAATATGATTTTATGATATGTTGGATATATCATTTGACTCAAGCACCGTTAAAAGTCCCTGAGGCCCACACAATGGCCTCAATGCCCCTCTCTAACATTTTGAGCAGAGATAGATGGCTAAGCTTCTGGTCCATGGGGCCTATCTCTTTCAGGAGGTATGCATCATTTGGACAGTGAGGGCGCTGTTGGACCAGACATGACAGCCTCGGATGAAGTGGGGCACTCTTCCTCACTGCTGATGAATGACAGGGTACACCAAGAGACTTTGACCAATTCCCCTGGACAGTTAGGAGAGGGCTGGGCAGACCTGGATCCCCAGATGAGGTGGTGGCTTAAACTTCTACAAGCAACAGTAATGGCACCTGCTGGTCAGTGTCTGGCATAGACAAATAACTTGTAACATCTGGAAGAGATCTGGAGGGCATTGCTGCTACTGTCAGGGCCAACTGTGCAGCAGCAGAGGTAGCTGGAAGGTCCAGTAGACAGGAGGTGGGTTGAGTTAGGTCCCCAAGCGGGTGAATCTCCTGTCGAAGGTGTGATGGTGTCAGGGCTGGGCTCAGCCCTTCCTTCTGTAAGCTGGCCGGTCAGCTGTCAGCTAATTGCCAGCTCCTATCTCTCCACAGGTACCCAGCTGTTGATGATATCCTGCTCGTCAGTCCTGCCTACTCAAGCTGTCCAGCCCAGAGGCTCTCTACCTTCGCCTTGGTCACATCACAGAAACTATCTCCTGCGATCCTGTTCAAGACTTGCTTTGCTGACATCCCTTCTGGCTCCATATCCTGCTTGCTGTTCCACTACATTGATCCCTGACATCTGGCTTGGCTGACTATCCATTCCGGTTACTGAATTTTGGCTATGTTTTGACTAGGTTTGTTTTTTTCGCTTCTATTATTAAACAAGTGTGATTTAACTATACTTCTGTCTCGGTCTGATTTTATGGTTTCTGACAGATGGTCAGCTACTCGACCCCAGGTGCTGCGGGGGAGTTCAACCTAGTTGCTTCCTGCTGGACTTTGGTGGCGAGCAGGGCAGGTGGGCTCGCACTCTTTGCAACAGCGGCGGGGCATCTAGAGGTTGGAAGTCAGTCAGGGTCAAAGTGAGAAGATTCCTCCATCCCTTCCATGCGATGGAATAGCAGGGAGCTGAAACAGGTTCAGGTAGCCTGTGGGAAGTATTTGATGCAGTGACGGCAGCATGATGGGCAGATAACTCATAGCTCGTCTCTGCCTTCTCCAGCCTGGGCTGGCTTCTGGACTAACTAATACACATTTCAACCTGCCTCCACACTGATCAAGTAAAAGTGTATTTTTTTTTGACAGGGGAGACTTACAGGGGGGGATTTAAAAAAAATGGAAATATATTCATCCAGCTGTTCATTTAAAACTGCATGTAAAGTGATTTTGTGTAGTCAGGTCAAAATCAATTGTTCTTTGGCTATATTCTTTTCCGTTTGAATGTGTGAAAGCAGAAAATGCTGCATCATGGTCACTAGATGGTGCTGAGGAACATACTTATTTTCTATGATAGTCATCAGCATCTAGTGGCCATAATGTGGAATTTTCCACATTCACACATTCGAATTAGACAGAATATAACCCAGAGAACCTTTGCTTTCACTCCTTTCACAAAGAATGGATTTACTTGCAGTTTTAATGGATGAACAACTATTTATTTATTTCAGGTACTTATATAGTGCTGTCAATTTACGCAGCGCTTTACATATGCACTATACAAATTTTTAACAAATACATCCCATAAAGTCTCTTACCAAAAAACTTCTAGCCATTTTTATGTGGCAATTTAGTTTAGCATTAAGAACGGACGATTGAAAGAGATTTTTTTTAAAATAATAATTTCATGTTTAGCATAAGCAGGAATAAAGCTGATTCCTGTTAGTTAAATTTTGTGTATGGAATTTAGCTTTCAAGTCCATTGATTTTCTGTGCCATATGGTTGTCCCTATTCGAACATACATGTGCCTAAATAGAAGCACACAGACTGACCAGAGACACCATTAAGTTCGTCTGCCTGTGCCTGCACCACAACAAAATGAAATTATTCTGAGCACATTGTGGCGTCAAAATGTAGAGCAGCAATTTTGAACACAGACATAACACCTCCACACAATATTTCCAAATTAAAGCTATTTTGGGTAATTTTTGTCATATTTTTCTTACTTTCCACTGTCAAATGTCCAGGCAGAAGCAAGTGGGAAAAATCTAATTAGAAACCTAATATTCCACATCTGTGCACAATATGAATTTAATGAATGTATTTTACCACTACGAGGCTTTATGAGTCATTTTCAGTCTGTGTATACTGAGAGTAATGAAAGCATAAACACTGCACAAACTTTCAGGATCCACATGTTAATGTAATGTCATACTTAACAGGTATGGGCAAACCGACAAGCCAGATGTTCTGGATTCATATGGAAAACTGACACAACATGCTTCAGCCTACTCTCTATAAAATTAACACCTGATCACCACCTTCCTCTTGGTGAACGCATGTGTTAGATTTTATTTTTAAGCATATGTTGTCACCCAAGAGAGAGATTTGGTATGCTGCCTATTGTATACATGTACTGCAAAATTGTTCAAATATACAAAGAGAAAGCATCACCTGTAATATGTGATATTGTTTATCTTTTCATACAGACTGTTTTCTGCCTGTAGAGGCCAGCTGTATGTATCAGCTTGCTAGCACTGAATTTTAGACTATCCCAAAATGGCCGCCACAATCTACCTCTATGGAATAGCTACAGGATTGAGAGACACCTGCCAGTCTGGAGCGGGGGTGTGACATCAGAGGGAAGAATGTTCTGCTAAGTCTGAAAAGAAGATCAGTGAGAGAACTGATTAGTGAGAGAACTCAGATTTCTGGCATTGCATTAAAGTATAACTTAGGCTCAATTCATATATATGAAAATTAGATGCAATTTGAACCGCATTCGATTCACATTACATGTGAACCAAACCTGCTTTCTATAGAGCTGGTTCACACATATGCGGTGCAGCAGCAGTGCAAATTCGCTGCAAATTTAAAAAGAGCCCTGTGTGTTTTCTGAGCACTGTGGTGATATCCCCTTGTGACATAACTGACCCACATTTGTCACAGGACAAGCACACAGAATTTTAAATATTACATATAAATGGCCATTATAGTCACTCCAGACATATATTGCCATATTCCAAATAGGGCAGCCCCACATTTGTCACATTAGGCCGAATTCCCTGGAAATTTATCTGAGCATAATATAGCCTAAATTTTAAATATTGTCAATACTGTCTGTCTACTGCATTTAGTCTAGACAATGAAAAACAGATATATTGTATCCATTCCAGTGTTCTTTGTATATCTGACGGGCTGGGATATCTAGAAATTTAAGTGTAAAGCCTCGTACACACGATCTGAGTTTGCGCTGGCAATTGTATGATGACTGACTGTTGGCTGAAAATCCGACCGCTTGTACGCTCCATCAGACAATTGTTGTCAGACTTTCCCCTGACAAATGTTGGATGGCAGGATTATAAATTTTCCTCGGACAATGATCTGTTGTCAGATTTTCCTATTGTGTGTACACAAGTCCGTCATACAAAAGTCCAAAGTCCAAACACGCATGCTCAGAATCAATGCTCACCAAACATGACATTAGCAGAAGGTGCTCAAAGGGTGGCGCTCAAGAGCTGAAATTCTTCGTAGAACGTCACTAAGTTTATTATTGTTGGCCGACAATTTCTTGCCATTTGTATGCAAGACAAGTTCCTGGTCTACGCCCTTCGGACAAAAGTCTGACGTTTTGTCTGCGGAAAATCCAATCGTGTGTACAAGGTTTTAGGCTAGCGATAAATGTTTAGTTTTCTCTCGCTCAGCCCTGTGGGATGAGTAGGAGAAATGAGTTGATTCCTCCATTCACACTAAACAGTGTGGATGGAAGAATCTCCACTGCTGGAAATGTATTCAGACAGCTGTCTGAACACCTGAACAGTGACCATATCTGATAGAATGCAGTGCCTGTTCGTGCAAAAATTTGCTGCCTGGCTCCATTGATTTGTCAGTCAACTTGTGAAGCCGGGCAGTACCAACAGTGGTTTGAATTTTGGCTGATTCAGCAGGAATTAAAGTAAACTTAAATACACTTTAATATAAAGTGTGAAACAATAGCGAAAGCCAGCTAGCAATTTCTTTGCTGGCTTTCCATCTGCAGTATAGTCTACAGGCAGCAATGAATGGAAGTGCAACTATAAATTTAGTACTGTACCAGACAGACTAATACCACAATTATAGATTTTGTAACAAGTCGCAGAAGCGCAGTGTGGAAAAACTTAATCATAGACAGACAATTACACATTTCCTAAGGCAAGTTTCCCAACTGGAGCCTTCTGCAGCCCCAGAGCTTCACATCCGTTACTGTTATATATTTTACAGACTGCTGTGTGAGCTATGGTGTTGTCTCATATGAAGAATCACCATAGTCTACATGCAACAGAATTCCATCCACTGTGCTCAACCATCAAGACTGTAACTAGTTTTCTAGAGATTTTATGAAGGTTTTAATTGCTGTCTGTGTCCTTGTTAGGGATATTGACTGCCACTAATTGTCCTGACTACTAGTGTCTACTATCTACTATTGTCCTACTACTAGTGTCAATGGGAATGAAAACCAATGGGAGTGTAAATCCAAAAATTTTTGTTGCCACCAAAACAAGAACAGAGGGGAAATATTCCAATGAAAACACTTATTCCTGTGACAACTGTGTAGGAGGGGACTTCTAACCCCAGTGTTCCCTGTATGTCTGACAGGCCAGGATATCTACAAATCTAATGCCCTGTACACATGATCGGAATTTCCGACAACAAATGTTCGATGGGAGATTGTTGTCGCAAATTCTGACCGTGTGTAGGCTCCATCGGACATTTTTTGTTGGAATTACCGACAACAAAGTTTGAGAGCTGGTTCTCAAATTTTCCGACAACAAAATCCGTTGTTGCAAATTCCGATCGTGTGTACACAATTCCGATGCACAAAATTCCACGCATGCTCGGAATTAAGCAGAAGAGCCGTACTGGCTATTGAACTCAATTTTTCTCAGCACGTCGTACGTGTTGTACGTCACCGCATTCTTGACGTTCAGAATTTCCGACAACATTTGTGTGACCATGTGCAAGTTTGAGCTAACATCCGTCAGAAATAAATCCAGGATTTTGTTGTCGGAATGTCCGATCGTGTGTACATAGCATAAGATCATCTGCAAGAACCCCAGCGGGGGGGTCCCGCGATTGGCTGCAAGTAGGCAACCGCATTGAAAGCAATGGGAGGATGCCAGCTCTCACAGTTAATCGTGCCCGCTCGCATGTAATCTCTCGAACAGCGATTACATGTGAGTGATTGGCTCTAGATGCAGACTGTTTGCATCCAAGGTGGATCAATCGTATGCAATCGCTGCTTAAGAGATTACTTGCAAATGGGGGAGATTAGTTGCAAGAGTAGCCTCCCGTTGATTTCCCGTTGATGTCTGTGCAATGTGATTTCAGCCATACAGATAGTATGGCTGAATTTGTATCGCATTCGGACCAAACTCGCACAGGACCCTTTTTTTTGGTCAGCACCAGGATCGGATCGCATGGGTGTTCACACCCATGCAAACCGATTCCTGTCTGAACTGTCAGTTCACACTGCAATATGCAAATTGAAATGGGGCTGTCATTAACTTTGTATTGACACTCCCAGCAGCTCGCATATTGCAGTGTGAACTGCCTTGCGAGTCAGGTGCGATGCGGGAACCCACAGTGGATTCACAGTGTTCCCGCATCGCACCTGTTTGAACCGGGATTAAGTGCTAAGTGCTAGCTGCCATAACCTCAGTATCCCCTTCTTCAGCGGGCGGTCCACTACAAGATAAAAGTGGTCCCTGAGGTGGATTCGCCACAAGATCACTTTTATCGGTGACAGGAGAGGGCCCCCGCCTCCTGCCGCGATCTGGTGCCCTCCGCCGCTTACCAGAGCCGTCGGCAGCGGCGGAGGCGATTGCGTCCTGTTACTTGCTGGGTATGGAGACTAGTGAGCGGAAGATTGCCCCCACCCATCTCTATACAATTGCTGGGCGGAAGCGACGTCAAAAAGTCACTTCTGCCCACAGCTCTTAAAGGGCCATTTATTTTTAATAACTTTTCGAAAATTACAATTTTTTTTTTTTTATTGCATTTTAGTCTAAATATGAGATCTGACTTATTTTTGACCCCAGATCTCATATTTAAGAGGTCCTGTCATGCTTTTTTCTATTACAAGGGATGTTTTCATTCCTTGAAATAGGAACAAAAATGACAAATAATTTTTTTTTAAACAGTGTAAAAATTAAAAATAAAAGGTAAAATAAATAAGAAAAAACATTTTTTAAACGTGCCCCGTCCCGACGAGCTTGCGCGCAGAAGCGAACGCATACGTGAGTAACGCCCGCATATGAAAACGGTGTTCAAACCACACATGTGAGAGATCGCCACGATTGGTGGAGCAAGAGCAATAATTCTAGCCCTAGACCTCCTCTGTAACTTAAAACATGCAACCTGTAGAATATTTTAAACGTCGCCTATGGAGATTTTTAAGGGTAAAGGTTTGTCGCCATTCCATGAGCGGGTGCAATTTTGAAGCGTGACATGTTGGGTATCAATTTACTCAGCATAACATTATCTTTCATAATATAAAAAAAATTGGGTTAACTTTTGTCTTATTTTTCAAAAAAGTGTATTTTTTCCAAAAAAAGTGTGCTTGTAAGACCAGTGCGCAAATACGGTGTGACAAAAGTATTGCAATGACCGCCATTTTATTCTCTAGGGTGTTAGAAAAAAAATGTATAATGTTTGGGTGTTCTAAGTAATTTTCTAGCAAAAAAAAATGTTTTTAACTTGTAAAAAACAAATCTCAGAAAGAGGCTCGGTCCTTAAGTGGTTAAAAGAGAAGTATGGGATCCTTTTTTTTTAAGAATTATACTCAGGGCCACTGTGAGAAATCAGGAGGCCCCATACAGCCTACCCAACAGGGCCCCCCTCAATCACGCCCACAACCCCACCCCTGGCTCCGCCCTGACCCCACGCTGTCACAGAGAAGGGGGATCTGAGGGACTGGTTGAGGTGGTAAAAAAGCAACTTAGCTGTGTGTTTTTACTGTCCCCCAACACACATGTAAAGTAGCATCTCATTGTGTGGTCATCATCATCATTATAACGATCACAACACAGCAGGTGCTCTTTGGCTTTGTCACTGTCACATGGCTGTTCGGTGCTGACTTTGTTATGGCTGTACTGTATTACAATCTATAACACACAATACACCCATAAATTAACAAAGTCAGCACCCAACAGCCATATGACAGTGACAAAGCCAAAGAGCACTTTCTGTGCTGTGATCATCATAATGGGGATGACTGTGAGCATACAATGGGAAGTTTGGGGATTGCACATTCTAGAATTGCCTGTGTGACATGTCAGTGTGTCACAATGTGTGCAGGGGGACTGCTTGCCTGTGCACCGACCACCACCAGGATTACTTCTGCTGCGCTGTCTCAGCCGCCTCAGAGATCAGTCTCCCTCAGGCTGCAGCGCCGGCACTTACTGAGAGAGGGGAACCGCATTACTATAGAATCCATCCGCCAGGAAAGGCATACAGTGAGTGGCCAGAACTTTCGTTTGTGCAGGTACACTGGTGCAGAGCAGCATGTGGCACGGGATTGTCTGCCTGTGCCCAAAAATGGAGAAAAGTCCCTCTCCTGCTCTCACCTCCTGTGTCCCTCTGTTAAGCTGATGGGGCCGAGGAGATTACTATATACCTTGGTAATCAAGTGGGTGCGGGTTGATAAAGTTATATCTTTTTTTTTATCTAGAAATGAACTACAAAGCTGCTTGCCCCCCCCCTGCTGAGCTGATAGGGACCAGGCCCGGTACAACAGGGCTGGTTGTACTGCCCTATCAGCGGCCCTGAGTATACGTTTTTTTTAACAGAAAAGTTTCTTTTATTGACAAATCAGCATTACAGTGAGTTCAATATTCGACATCCAAGTGATTCTCATTACATGTGCAGTCTAGAATTACACTTCAGGTATAACATTTTGCAAGTCCAGTAGAGCTTCTTCCTACCACATCTCAATCGGTGTAGTCTAAGTACGTTCTCCTCCCATATCCACCCTCAAAAAATATAAAAGGGGTGATCCACCTCTGTCCCGTAAGAGACTGTCTGATACCTAGGCAGCATGTCCGTTTCACACAATCACATCAACTTACTCTACCTTCAGCGTGGTCAGGCGAGATCCGGCGCAGAGGGAAAGGGTGGGTAACCCCCAGGCCGAGCAGGGGGGGGGAGTCCGTCACTTGGTCCCCCTCCTCCCCGGCACCTCACCCGCACGCGCCCACCCAAGCCGACCACACATTATCATATTTAGCAGGGCATTGTCTACTCTCGTAAGTGAGTTTATTTAAGGGTAGCACTAAGTTCACCGCCTTTTTCCAGGTTGCAAGAGTGGGGGGTTCAGCCGACTTCCAGTGCATCATTATTTCCCTCCTGGCATAGAACAACAAAAATGTAATGCAAAGCTTGACATATCTATCTCCCTCTACCTCCCCTAAGTAACTGAGTAGGAGAACCATTGGGTCCCCTGGGACCCTGGTTCCCCCCATGTCACCAAGCACCTTCACCACCCCCTCCCAGTATGCTCTGAGTCTGGGGCAGGCCCCGACCATATGAATGTTCCACCCTCAGTCCCACACCTGGGACAGTTTGGATCTAAGTGTGCATACATTCTGGCCAGTCTGTGCGGGGTAAAATAGGCTTTATGTAGAAATTTGAGTTGGATGAACCTGTCCTTGGCTGCTATCATAGTTGGGATGTAGGTGGAGATGCACTCCTCCCATTCGTCCTCCCCCAGAGCTGGGATGTCCTCCCTCCATTTTTCCATTGAGCGGGTGGGCTTGACGTCATGGGCTACCATCAGGTATAGGTATAGAGTGGAGAGGGGTTTCCCTATTATGCTCGAGGTCAATAGATGTTCAATTGCGTCCGGTTCTAAGGTCAAGTTGTCCGGGAATTGAGCCCTCATTGCATGCCTCAACTGCCAATAGTGAAATTGAAAGGACCTGGGCAAAGAATACAGTCTTTTCATGTCGCAGAAGGGCATAATCGTGCCGTTTGCTACTACATGTTTAAGGGTGGTAATCCCCTGTTTGGCCCCTTGTGAGGGGTCCGCTATACTCCAGAGGTGAGGCAGGGTGGGATTACCCCACAGCAGGGTAGGTGGAGATGCATGATTCGATGTAGCATAAATGGCCCTAGCTTCCCTCCATACTGTAATGGTTGTCTTCATAGGGGCTGTCAGGGGATGCGGGGTATAGAGTATATAGAGTATATAGAGTCCTCTTTACACCTGGTTTACACCAAGTTGGTCTAACCACTGGGTTCTGTCTGGGCTGTGAGAACCACCAGCATACCGTAACCAGGACTGCTGCCCAGTAGTACAGTAAAAAGTTTGGGAGAGCTAGGCCTCCTCCCGAAAGGGGAAGATATAGTATCTTTTTTGCCACCCTAGGTGGTTTCCCAGCCCAGATAAATGTGGTCAGCACTCGCTCCAAGCGCCTAAAGAAGGATCTGGGTATGTGTGGGGGGGTGTTGCCAAAAAAAGTAGAGAAATTTAGGTAGGAATACCATTTTTAGAAGATTGACTCTTCCCACTGGTGTGAGCGGGAGAGAGCGCCAGACTGTTGCACGTTCATGTGTGGTGTTGCTGATTTTAATGCCCAGATAGGTGAATTACCCCACTCACTGGAGCGGGGTTCCAGTGTCTGTTCTGGGGAGTGAGGGATGTAACGGAAACAGGACCTACTTGCTCCAGTTTATGCGGATGCCAGAGAATCTGCCGAAGTCTTCAAACAATTCAAATGCCTTTTGCAGCGCTTGTGAGGGATCCGCAAGGTAAAGTAGAGTATCATCGGCATATAGGGATACTTTATCCTCTATTTCCCCAACCACTATGCCCCTCACCCCTGTCTCAGCCCTCAGTGCAACGGCAAGAGGCTCCACCGCCAGGGCAAACAGTCCCAGCAATAGAGGGCAGCCCTGACGAGTATCCCTTCCCAAAGGAAAGGCGCTGGAGAGAGCGCCGTTTGTGCAGACCCTCGCTGTCGGGCTGGCATAGAGCATCCTCAGCCATGACATAAATTTTGGTCCAAATTCGAACTTCAAAAGTTCCCCCCCCCAGAGAATCCCACTCCACTGAGTCAAAGGCTTTTTCTGCGTCAAGTAACTCACCACCCCCGCTGACCCCAGCTTTGCCCTGTCCATGTGTGTGAAAAGCCTTCTTATGTTGATGTCTGTTCCCCTCCCCAGCATAAATCAACTTTGGTCTGGATGCACCAGAGCAGTTATAACCCTGTTAGGTCGCATGGCTCACACTTTGGCTAGGAGTTTTGCATCGACATTAATCAATGAAATAGGACGGTATGAGGAACATAGGGACGGATCCTTGCCGGGTTTGGGGATAACCACCACCACCGCCTCACTCAGGGAGTTTGGGAGCTCCTCCTGCTTCTGTGCTTCAGATAACATGGCATGCAATTTGCCCGTCAATTCTTCAGCATATTGTTTGTAAAATTGCACTGGTATGCCGTCGGTGCCCGGGGACTTACCCGATTGGAGAGTTTAAGAGCTTTTAATATTTCGTCTGTGGTTATAGGGACGTCCAGCGTCTCACAGTATTTTTCTGTCAGGACCGGGATGTCGATTGGGTCTAGATAGGAGTTTAATTCATCAGGGGTGAATACAGTCCTGGAGCTGCATAGATTACTGTAAAAAGAGGCAAAGCAGTTGTTTATTTCGTCAGGGGCGTACAGTAAATCTACGGTCGGGCACTGTATACAGGGCACACACAACCCTCCTGCTCCCGCGCCAGCCAAGCCAGCAGCTTCCCAGACCCCTCCCCTTGTTCAAATATATGTTGCGCTTGTGCTAATAGTCGCTTCCGAGTAAGAGAGGTGCGAATTCGCAAAACCTCTCCAGTCAGAGACTTAAGTGTGTTATAATCTCTGGGGTCCCTGGACCTGACAAATTGTGCTTCCTGCAGGTCAGCCTCCCTCTCCGCTTTAACCAAGTCAGCTCTTCTCTCCCTACGGACCCTTGCTATGATAGATTGGTATCTTCCCCTAGTAAAGGCTTTGGGGGCATCCCATACTGTCAGAGCGTTAGCCGATCCAGGGTTGACCCCCCAGTATTTCTGCAGTGCCCCTTGGAAATGTCCATCCACTGCCTCATCAGACACCCAGAATCTAGACAACCTCCACAGGAAACTTTCTGGAGCTGAGGAGAGTTCCAGTGTCAGGAGAAGCGGCGCATGATCTGACACACCCCTGGGGAGTATCTTGATGTCCGCCACCCTAGACAGAGCTAGGCTACTCAAATATGTTAGATCTATCCTCGAGAAGCATCTATGAGATGCGGAGTGACAGATGTATGTCCTGGAGTGAGGATTGATATCCGATCCATGGTTTTTTAAGGGCCAGTATTTTGCTACCCACTAGGTGGATCTCCTGGATAATGCAGGTGTGTGGATTGTGTTTGATAAATTGGAACACCAGTGACCTCTTAACCGGGGAGGCCCCTGGTGTTCCACGACAGTATGTTAAGGGACGCCATATATGCGTCTTGTAGAAGCAATAATTGCATTGGAGGGAAGTCCTCCCCCTAAGACCACTAGACTGACTCGTACAGGGCTATAAGAACAGATGCATAGTACTGACATTTGTAATGCTATCTCAGAACATGTTAACAGCTTCATTTCCTTAATCCTAAAAATAACCAGAAACCAAAAACCAGCCCGTATAGGGCAACCCTTCCCCCCTCCCCCACCCCACCCAACCCCTTAGAACTGAGCCAGGTTTCCATCCCAAAAAGAAAAATCAGCAAAGGGGGGTCCTGTGCAAGAGGCGCTCCCAACCCCCCGGAAGTTCTGCGGGGTCAAGGAGTGAGCCGAGCTGCCTCCTCGCGGCTGAGACATCCGCCGGGACATAACTTGAACTGATGAGGACAAGAATCAGGGGGGGGAAGTAGAACGTTTAGCTGGATCTGTCCCTTCAGTGGAAGGCAAGGAGAATTGATCAACCATCGATAGGAGTATGTAGCCATTAGGTTCCCTTGAGATCCCCAGGAGAAGGAATATACGGCCATTTTGGCCTTGAGGGTCTCCTGGATCTCCTGTCCAGGGACACTATCTTATCAGTCCTTAATGGGGTGTTCCTGGGTGCCCTGTGTTAGCAGTCTTAGCGTGAACAGGCACAACGGGTGCAACATACGCCATCAGACATTAAGGGTTAAATCAGTCAGTGTAAGGTTCACCGAAACAGGTGTCTTTCCAGGGACCCATGTGTTGCAGTCATGAATAAAGAGTACTCACTTATCAGTCTCTTGGTTGTCACTCACGGGGCAGCGACTCCAGACATGCAGATGCCTCTCTGGGGGGAGGTGAAGAAGCGAATCGTCTCTCCATCCTGAACCCTCAGGCGAGCCGGAAATAGGATACTATATCGAATGTTGCGTGCCCTCATTGCAGCCTTCACGTGATCAAACAATGTTCTCAGTTTTTGCGTTTCTACTGAGTAATCTGGAAATATCATTAGTTTATTGTTTTGGTGTCTCAATTCCCCCACTGATCTGGATGCAAGAAGGATCTCATCCCTGTCCCGAAAATTAAGGAGCCTTAGAATGAATGTGGGGGGGGCCAGGCTTAGGCGGGATTCTGTGTGCCTGTTCCACCACATAGTGAGGAGACAGCCGGGCATCAGGTAGAAGGTTGCATAGCATGTCCTCCACATAGCCCGTGGGATTGTTGTCCTCCATGCCCTCCGCCATGCCAACTACGCGCAGGTTGTTACGCCTGTTTCTATTCTCGGCGTCTTCTGCTCTGTACTCCAGGGCTTTAACCTTAGTCTGAAGTGTGTGGAGAGCTGCACTGTGTTCAGCAACCGTGTCCTCTGTGTTACGGACCCTCTGCTCTGTTTCTGCTATCCTGGATCTGAGCTTATTCATATCCTGTCTCAGGAGGCCCACGTCCATTTGCACTGCCTCGATCTTAGCTGTAAGTGTGGATTGACAAGTGGCTATGGCTGCCATGACCTCTGCTAGCCAGGCGGCCCTTGCTTCCTCTGCTGCCATTGGGGCTGTCTGTGATGCCCTGTGCGTGCTGTGGGTGACCCAGGGGTCTGTTGGGGGGGTCTGGTGGTGGAAGGGGGATCTCTGAGGGGGAAGGGAATTTGTATTTTTTTCCCTTACCGGCCATTGCACCCCACTGGCAGCGCCTCATCCAGGTAGTTCTGTGGCCACTCTGAGGGCTTGTTGCTGACCAGGGTCCGTGAGCTGTGCCTCGTGGGGGGGAGACAGGAGGAACTGCGGTGACCATAGTTATTGGGGGGGGCCTGAGCAGAGTCTGCTGTGTGGTGCCCCGGGTCTGCTGGTTCCTGGGTCCTCTCACTCTGGTGTGCAGGCAGGGAACACAGTGCCGCCAAGTGCTCCGTGCCTGTCAGCCTCTCAGGATCTATGAGGAGGAGGTCCGGTCGGAAGGGGCAGAGGTGTCCGGCCGCCGCTCGGATCCTGGATGGTGTCCTTCAGGTTTCTGCCCAGGCTAACAGTGCCCTGTAAGCCCCGGTCTACAAGCTGAGCCCGAGTCTCCGGATGCCTCGTGTGTGCCGACTCCGGCGCCTCGTGGAGCGGGCCGAGCGGGAGGAGAAGGGGACAATACCGCCTGTCTCAGACCCAGTGCAGACCTGCCACCGGTTCCCCGAGCTATCCGTGCTGTGGGCTACCTCCGGCTGCAGTGTAATAGGGGAATTTGGTGACGATGGGAAGGATGGCTGCTCAGGGTCCGGCGGAGCTCAGAGGAGAACGTCCACTCACAGTGCCATCTTGGACACGCCCAGACCCTGATTATACTTACCTAGGTGGATGCAGCATTGGTCTGATGCTTCATCTGTCCCCCGTCAGCTTTAACACTGAGAACTGAGTGATCAAAGATTGCTGATTGCTCAGTTCTCAGAGCCCCAAGAGCAAAGAGCCATGACTGTCAGTCAGCAGCTCTCTGCTCTATCCCCCATGCTCACTGTAGTGCTGGGCGGTGAAGGGGGTGGAAGCAGGCGGCTCAGCTTCTCAGCAGCTCGCTGGGAGGCTGAGCCAAGTGCTAGTCCAGGCATGTGGGCAGATCCTGACCATATTATCTTGACCTTGCCCCAGCTTGGACTGGCTCTGTGATGTCAGCTGACAGCAAGCTTCACCCCACTGTCTGCCGAAAACAGATCACAGGAGTGCAGAGCAAACTGCACTCCTGTGATCCACAAGAGAAGTATAGACAAACGAGCAGCTCGCTGGGAGGCTGAGCCAAGTGCTAGTCCAGGCATGTGGGCAGATCCCGACCATATTATCTTGACCTTGCCCCAGCTTGGACTGGCTCTGTGATGTCAGCTGACAGCAAGCTTCACCCCACTGTCTGCCGAAAACAGATCACAGGAGTGCAGAGCAAACTGCACTCCTGTGATCCACAAGAGAAGTATAGACAAACGAGCTTTGGCTGTACTTTTCCTTTAAACATTTTGCAAATGCTAAGTGCAGGAAGAAAGACTGTTTGTAAATATTGTAGTGTGATGCATAAGGGTAGATTTAGACATGCATGTCTAAACAAGGCCTGATGTATGACTTGCCAGTTCCAATTACCTGTGTAATGTGTGTTCTTATAGTCAATAAAATTATGAAAGAAAGCCAGACAAGTGTCTTCTTCGGAACCTAACATATTTTTTTTAGAACAAATGCAGTTAACCATTCATTTCAATTCACTTTTTTTTTGTCATATAATTTAATCTCTATGTTAAAGGACCCCCCGAACTAGAAGGGACCCAGGCCCCCCGAGGTCTAAATCCGGCACTGCCTGCTAGGGTTCTTTCAGATAATCGTGGCCCGTGTGTATTCACAAGTATGAATTCACCATAAGGCTAGTGATATGCTTTGAGTTATTATTGCAGCGATTAACTTAAAGGGTACGTATATTTCTTTTTTGTGCATAATTTTTTTGAGGAAAAAAAAAGGTTTTAGTTTTTTGTCAGAAAAATATTAAATATAATAATATTTTGCCATCCTTATTCTAGCCAGCATGTAGAGCTTTAGGCTATATTTTACATTTTCGACTCTTAGTTTGCTTCATTGATATAAACCTGTTATTTACAGTTCTGCAAACATGTGAATGTAAAAACATGTGAATTAGAGCAGTGACTCATTCCAGCATCCATCTCCTATGAGATGGCTCAGTCCAAAGATTCAATCAGACAGAACATAGCTTCGAAGCCTCTGCTATATTGTCTGTTTTTTTTAACCCATTGAGCTCTGAGAATCCTCTGTCTTTCTTGTATTACAAGTTTAATTGCAAAACAAATAGTGTATGTGCCTGTGTATGTACAGTATATATATATATATATATATATATATATATATATATATATACACATGGGTGTCCACAGAACTTTTTTCAGGCGGGGGCATCATTTTAAGGTCACCCATGCTCTGACCATTTTCAACAATGTTTTTTTCACATTATCACGGTCAGAGACTGCAGACGTAGTACAGGAGATGGTCAGAGACTGCATGCATGGCACAAGAGACTGTCAGTGACTGCATACATGGCTCAAGAGACTGTCAGAGACTGCATACATGGCACAAGAGACTGTCAGAGACTGCAGACATGGCACTAGAGACTGTCAGAGACTGCGGACATGGCCCAAGAGACTGTAAGAGACTGCATACATGGCACAAGAGACTGTCAGTGACTGCATACATGGCTCAAGAGACTGCAAGAGACTGCGGACATGGCACAAGAGATGACCAGAGACTGCATACATGGCCCAAGAAACTGTCAGAAACTGTATACATGGCTCAAGAGACTATAAGACACTGCAGACATGGCACAAGAGACTCTAAGAGACTACATACATGTGGGGGGTGACAGAGAGAGACAGGGGGTGACAGAGATAGAGAGGGGGTGACAGAGAGAGAGGGGGTGACAGAAAGAGACAGAGGGGGGTGACAGAGAAAGACAGAGAGGGTGACAGAGAGAGACAGAGGGGGGTGACAGAGAGAGGGGGTGACAGAGAGAGACAGAGGGGGTGACAGAGAGAGACAGAGGGGGGTGACAGAGAGAGAGGGGGTGACAGAGAGAGATGGGGTGACAGAGAGAGACAGAGGGGGGTGACAGAGAGAGGGGGTGACAGAGAGAGAGGGGGTGACAGAGAGAGACAGAGGGGGTGACAGAGAGAGAGGAGTGTGACAGAGAGAGACAGGGGGGTGAAAAAGACAGAGGGGTGACAGAGAGAGAGAGAGAGAGGGAATGATAGAGAGGGGTGATGGGGGATCAGAGAGAGGGACCCCCTAGCCCTATATGCAGTCCTTCAAGTGCCCCTATGTCCCAGTGGTGTGTGTAATGCTCAGTACAGTACCTTGCATGCCAGTAGGACGTCCATGATGGCCAGCAGCTGGCAAGACCCGTTTTCATTCTGGGTGAGGACAGGAGGTGCTCTGTTCCTTCCATTGGATCTATGATGTGACATGGAGCAGTCCCTGGCTGCTTGCATTTCCTGCCTGTCCTTGTTCTCTGAACCCCCAGTCAGTCTGTCCTCCAGGCCTGGGAGCAGTGAGGAGGTTTAAGGAGTCCAGGGGTTCCAGGCTCTGGGAAGCGCCAGGGATGTTGTGCCCACTGTTCCTGGCGTGTTGCTGCTCACTTTTCCCGTGGCTTCCGTCTCCTGGGCCACTCGCTTGCACTATGTAGACTGGGTGATGTCATCCTGCCCACCCCTTGAGGCCTTCGCTATCCCGCTCCTCGCACAAGCTGTCACCGGCCCTACTAAACTGTGTACAGGTGCGAGTAGGGCCGGCCGCCGGTGCTAGGATAAAGACCGCGTGGGGAACTCCTGATCCGATCCCTGATTCCCCTACCTACGGACGCCCATGTATATATATATATATATATATATATATATATATATATATATATATATATATATATATATATATATTTTTTTTTTTTTTTTTTTCATATATACACATATAAGCAAAAATGTATAAATTTTTTAAATAAAATAGACCCAACACTCCTATAAGCTTTCAATTAATTTCTCATGTGATTTTTACTTGCTTACCATTCTATAGTTGTTTGTACTAAATAGGTAGAATTGTCGATTAGTCACTAAAGGGAGCTCTGTATTTCACTGTAACTACTCGATCTCTCAGGGTAAAGTAAAACGGTCAATTAACTTCCCATCCCCAACAGCATGTACTCTCCTTTCTTTGTGAGGTCATCACTCCTGCCCATGTACACAGGACAAAGAAGGGGTACCGTAAATGTACACTAAGCTGTACACCTGGGCACCTTAAACGCTGACAGGCAGGGAGAAGAGTTTATGACAGAACAGACCGATAGGGTCTTTTCTGTCTTAAAATTCCTACCTGTCTTTGTTTTTTTATTAGTTCAATTCTACCATTAAAAATTGTACTAATGCCGCGTACACACGAGCAGACTTTTCGACGGACTAGGTCTTACAGTCTTTCCGACGGACTTTGCAGCGTAGGTCCGCCCGACTTTCAAACGAACGGGCTTGGGCACACACGATCACACCAAAGTCTGACGGATACGTATGTGATGACGTACGTCTGGACTAAAATAAGGAAGTTGATAGCCAGTAGCCAATAGCTGCCCTAGCGTCTGTTTTAGTCTGTCGGACTAGCATACAGACGAGCGGATTTTTCGACTTGAGTCCATCGGAAAGATTTGAAACATGTTTTATTTCTAGGTCTGCAGACTTTTGGGAAAAAAAAAGTCAGCTGGAGCCCACACACGATCGAATTGACCGACGGAGTCCGGCCCGCCAGGCCAAGTTTGCCGGAAAGTCCGCTCGTGTGTATGCGGCATAAGACAAATATGAGAAATGGCATTACTGATCTTTTTTTTAAATGCTATTTGTCTGACTGTCTCCTTACATCCCAAGTCACTATCCTGGAACTTACAATTTGTGAAGTCAGAATTCCTTATCTGCACACTCATTTAGGGTCAATACTGAGGCCTTTGGATCAGAATAAAAGCCCGGGAATTAGCAATAAATTGTGCGACTATTCACTGTTTATTCAACCACATGAAAAGAAAATCCCTGATTACTTATTTTATCCACATATGATTGGGTATAAAGTGGGTATAAAGTGTTTTTAACACATCAGTCCATGTCAGTCCATCTATTGTGTAGCCAGGCAAATCAGAAAGTCTATGTAATATATGGCTGCCCCTATATACATGCAGTAATTTACCGGCCTCCTGGCCCAGCGTCAAGCTTTCTTGACAAATTCTCCGCATGGCTACCCTACTTTATTTCCTCTGAAGTACTCTGTGAATTTAACATTCCAATCAATGTTAACACCTCAGCCACTTTTCAAATACTCAACTTAACCTCCTTTTTTGACCTAACACAATAGACACAAACCACCACTCACTCCAATGGCAATACTCTGAACCTTGTATTCTCCCACCTCTGTACTCCCTGCAACCTCTCTAACACCCCCTTTCCTCTCTCCAATCACAACCTTACCTACTTCACACTCTCCACGTCTCCTACTTCCCATGCTGTCAACCTGCAAAAAGTTACTCGTAGAAACCTTTGCCACCTCAACCCTTCCATTCTTCATTCTGCTACTGACTGCCTTTACTGTATGATAAAATCACACCCCTGTCCTGTCCAGACCTGATTATTCGATCTACAACAACATACTGTCAACCTCCCTGGACACACTCGCTCTTCTATCCACACACAGAACTAGGCCTCATCTGCTACAACCCTGGCAAACAGACAACACCAGAAGTCTCAAGAGATGCAGCTGTGCTTTTGAGTGAGCGTGGCCTAAAACTAAATCTCTGCAAGACTTCAGCCTCTACATCTGCCCTTCTCAAATACAACTCCTACCTCCATACTGCTAAACACACCTTTTATACCACTCACATCAAAATCTTTTCATCCAAACCTTGTCAACTGTTTTCTATCCTTAGTTCCTTACTTCACCCTCACTGCCTCCATCCATCAGCTTGCTTACTGCCCAGGACATTGCCAATCATTTCAAATAAAAAACATTAAAAAAAATCAAACAAAATCAACACAATTTGTGATAAGATATCCAGCGCCCAGCTTCCTCCCCAAACCAACACACAAGGTCCAAAACCCCACTCAATACATTCCTCCTTCAGCCCTGTTACCACTAAGGAAGTTGCCAAACTCCTTTCTACAGCCCACCTCACCACCTGTCCCCTGGACCCTGTCCCCTTACAGTTACTGCGACCACCTTCCTGCTCTATCCTAAACTCTTTCTCTAATCCACATCTTCAACCTCTCCCTATCCTCCGACACCTTTACCTCCCTGCCTAAACATGCACTGGTTACCCCCATACTGAACCCCACCTGTTTAAATAACTTAAAGAGGAAGTAAACCCTGATGTTTTTTTTCTTCTTCCCTGCAAAGTAAAGGCATAATGTGCTAGTATGCATAGCAAACTAGCACATTATGTGACATTTACCTGCAATTGAAGCCCGCATCTTCCCCGCTGGAGGCCACTTCCATCTTTGCCCAGGTTCTGAAAAAATGGCACAGATGACAACGGCACACGTTTAGGAGATATTTACAGTACATATAGGTAAGCCTTATTCTAAGCTTACCTATAGGTACAAAGAATACAGGAAGGTTTACTTCCTCTTTGAGACCCATCTCCCTGCTCCTGTTTGTCTCCAAGCTTCCTGAACGCCTTGTCCACAACCGTATGAGCTCCTACCTCACTGAAAACAACCTTCTCGATCCGATACAGTCCAGCTCCTGCCCAAAACATTCCACAAACTGCCCTACTAAAACTCACCAACGACCTACTAACTGCTAAAATCAACGGTCAGTACTCCATACACATACTCTTGGACCTTTCTGCTGCCTTCGACATTATTGACCACCCTCTCCTCCTCAGCAAACTCCACTTCCTTGGCCTTCATGATTCTGCTCTTTCCTGGTTCTCCTCCTACCCATCTCAGCGCACTTTCAGTATCACAAACAAGTCAAAACCAAAGAGAGGGGGGAGGCGCCAACTAGATATATAAAAAAGTTTAGCAAAAAAGTGTACAAAAAGAACACTTACAAATTCCAAACAGGGGAAGATGCCCATCAAAATGTGATCAGTCCTGGAGTGATCCGATATCGCTCTGTGGGCTCGGCCGCCGGTACCCCTGGTTGTTGGGAATGTAGGTCTTGTCTCTGGCTGTGTGTATATCCCAGGAAGCAGAAAGCTCCACGCTGACCAGTCTGGCCAGTAGAAGGAGCTGTGAGCTCAGAGCGGGTAGCCTGTGGTATTTTCAGATTGACAGCCCTCAGCTCTGATGTCTGCCCTGTTCCGGTGACGTCACATTAGCCACCGCATTCCAGGCTGGTCAGTGTGGAGCTTTCTGCTTCCTGGGATATACACACAGCCAGTGACAAGACCTACATTCCTGACAACCAGGGGACCAGCGGCGGAGCCCATGGAGCGACACTTCAGGACTGATCACATCTTGATGGGCATCTTCCGCTTTTTTATGTTCTGGGTGCCATTTAGAATAAATTAATATGCATTGCACTAATGTTACTGGAAAAAATATTGCGTGAACAGACCCACAAGTCAACAAACAATTGTGCAAATAAAACACAGAAGTATAGATTGATACTTCTACTCTCTGATGATCCTCATGACCATATAGCTACAGGTGTGAGGGGGGACCTCTGCAATGGAGTTCCCTGGTCTGCACACTTATGACACCAATTACAGAGGAGCAATTATAGGAAGCAGAATGTATTTTATATTATAGAGACCATAACTGTTGGACATTCTATGCTGCTGAGGACTTTTGTCTCAAGATTGACACTATAATTTAAAAATTGAGTAAATATATGCTTACAAAAAGTGTCAAATCATATGTTTTCAGCATTACATGTTCAGACAATATTAACTATTAACGTATCAATGTTATTGCAGGGACAAATTTGACGGCAGGATCTACAGCTTCCCTGGTCTTCTGCTTCCCTAGACTGGACAAAAAAATCTACACTCATTCAAAAAAAACCCCAACAAAAATCTCTCTCTTTCTATTTCTTTTTCTCTCTCTCTCTCTCTTTCTTTTTTTTTCTCTCTCTTTCTTTCTCTCTCTCTCTCTCTCTCTCTCTCTCTCTCTCTCTCTCTCTCTCTCTTTTTTTTTCTCTCTTTTTTTTCTCCTAGGTTTTCTATGTTCCTATTAATGTATTATTTTTTATTGCAAGAAAAGATTGGGCAATAACATCTAAAGCTCCCCTGATCTTCTGGAACCCTGGAAGACGAGACTGACGCCCAACAAAAAAAGTATATACAGCTCTGTTTTCTGATTTTCTCTGTTTCTATTAATGTATTCATTGTTGTTGCAGGAATTGGGCAACAAGATCTAGAGATTCCCCGATCTTCATCACCCCTGCATTGCTGGACGTCAATCTGCTTCGCTGGATGATGTGACTGACGATGGAGTTCCAACGAGGGACATTTTTCGGATTTGCATTTTTTAACAGTTGCTGTTCAGGGTTTTTTTTTTTCACACACAGCTAGAAAATTAGTTACAACTAGGGATGAGCCAAACACTCCCCTGTTCGGTTTGCACCAGAACATGCGAACAGACAAAAAATTTGTTCGAAAACGCAAACACCGTTAAAGTCTATGGGACAAGAACATGAATAATCAAAAGTGCTAATTTTAAAGGCTTATATGCAAGTTATTGTCATAAAAAGTGTTTGGGGACCTGGGTCCTGCCCCAGGGGACATGGATCAATGCAAAAAAAGTTTTAAAAATTTGCGTTTTTTCGGGAGCAGTGATTTTAATAATGCTTAAAGTGAAACAATAAAAGTATAATATTCCTTAAAATTTCGTACCTGGGGGGTGTCTATAGTATGCCTGTAAAGGGGCTCATGTTTCCCATGTTTAGAACTGACATATCAAAGGAAAAAAAGTAATTTAAAACTACTTGCGGCTATTAATGAATTGCCAGTCTGATAATACACATAAAAGTTCACTGATAAAAACGGCATGGGAATTCCCCACAGGGGAACCCTGAACCAAATTTTTTTTTTTAAATGGCGTGGGGGTCCCCCTAAATTCCATACCAGGCCCTTCAAGTCTGGTATGGATAGGGGTACCAGAAGTACCCCTACCATTTCACAAAAAAAGTGTCAAAAATGTTAAAAATGACAAGAGAGTTTTTGACAATTCCTTTATTTAAATGCTTCTTCTTTCTTCTATCTTCTTTCTTCTATCTTACGTAACGGGTGACCCCGCTCCCCTCTGACGTCACGGGGAATGCCACAGGGAATTCCTCGTCAAGTCCCCGTGCGTCAGAGGGGGGCGGGGTCACCGGATGGCCCCACCCTCCGTTATTTAAGAACCGTCAGAAGACAAGAAGCATCACACAGCGGGAGCCTCCCATCATGGTGGATGCAGAGCGGCCCGAGAAGAAGAAGGGAAGAAGACGCCGTGGAGGAAGATGCCGGATGAGAACACCGGAGGAAGAACCAGAAGAACCAGAAGAAGAAGAAGATGGAGGAAGAAACCGAAGTAAGATAGAAGATAGAAGATAGAAGAAAGAAGATAGAAGATAGAAGAAAGAAGAAGCATTTAAATAAAGGAATTGTCAAAAACTGTCTCTTGTCATTTTTAACATTTTTGACACTTTTTTTGTGAAATGGTAGGGGTACCCCCTTACCATTTTACACAGGGGGGAGGGCCGGGATCTGGGGGTCCCCTTGTTAAGCCCCCTGCCCGCAGACCCCCACAACTACCGGTCAAGGGTTGTGGGGATGAGGCCCTTGTCCCCATCAACATGGGGATAAGATGTTTTGGGGGGCTACCCCAAAGCACCCTCCCAATGTTGAGGGCATGTGGCCTGGTACGGTTCGGGAGGGGGATGCTCTCTCGCCCCCCCTCTTTTCCTGCAGCCTGCCAGGTTGCGTGCTCGGATTAGGGTCTGGTATAGATTTTTGGGGGGACCCCACGCCATTTTTAAAAAAATTTTGGCGCGGGGTTCCCCTTAAAATCCATACCAGACCTGAAGGGTGCAGAGTGTAGTGTAGAGTAGGATACATTAGTTTGTATTATGTACTGTAGTGTAGTGTAGAGTAGTGTAGTGTAGGGCCAGAAAGGGATTACTTTGATGCAGTTGGCCAGTTTAAGCATGCATTACAATGCATGTGAACCAAAAATCTCTGTCTTTGTGCAAAGTTTGATAGAAATGTTTATACGGTGTATAGCAGTGTGCAGAGGGTTGATTCGGATTTTTTGGTATTCATGTGCTCACCCCTCTTTGGCACAAGATGGGTTAAACAGAATAGACATATTTTATTCTATTGCATCTTTGTGAATGTGCAGGTGGACAGGGGTGACTTTAATTTTTTTTTCTTTATTATTTTTGTTTTTATTTAAATTATATTTTTTCACTTTTTCCCTTTAAAGTGATTGTAAATGAGTTTTTTTTTAACTTGTTTTACTTCCCTGCTCTGGGCAACAGCCATGGAATGACTGCTCTGAAACTGAAAATGACAAAATCTTCGTCACTTTCAGCTTCATTCATCACAGAGGAGCTCTGGGAATGGATGTTCCTCCATCTCCTCTGTGGCAAGCTGTCCTGACTGCTTATCTCAGGCCCAGGAGAAACAGAGAGTCCAGCAACCTCTGTGGGTGATGGCGGGAACGGGCCTAGATCACCTTTACATAAAAGCTAATCATTAGCTGAATAAAATAGCACAAAGACCACGGCTGTAGCTGCAATTTTATGTCCAGTGAGGATAGAGGGTGGAGAGAGACGCTGCTCTCAGGCACAGTGCTAGATCAAGATTGGGCTCAGGTAAGTATTTAGGGGGATTGTGGGGATCCGATGCATAGAAAGTTTTTTACCTTAATCCCTTTTCCTTACAGAGGAATTCTGAGGATGGATGTTCCTCCATCTCCTCTGTGGGAAGTCGTCTTGACTGCTTATCTCAGTCCCAGGCCTATTGGAGGAATGGGAGAGTCCATAAACCTATGCAGGTGGGGGGGGGGGCTGGATCACTTTTACAAAACAGCTGTTCTCTAGCTGAATAGAGCAGTACCAAGACCATGGCTGCAGCTGCAATTTTAAACACTTTTCTCCTTTGTAAATATCAGTGTGGCTGCAGTGCTTTCTGTACATCACCAAGATCTGCCCTTTCACAGGTAGGGTTAGGGCACCCCCAGGCATGTTATTTAAAAGAATTAGGCATTTTTATTGTTTGACTTTAACACCTTCAGATCCGCGCTATAGGCAAATGACGGCAACAGCGTGGACCTACTTTGCCAGGAGGCCCTCAATAGATGTCCTCCCCTTTGCACGCTCCCCGCTGACAGCATGAGGAGAAAAAAAAGCCCATCACTGGCTTCTGTGCAAGGGACATCGGTCCCAACGAGAAAGATGCACAGCCATCTCATCTGTGCCCACCAGTGCCACCTGCCAGTGCCCACAGTGCCACGAATCAGTGCCCACCAGTGCATAACAGTGCCAGCAATCAGTGCCACCTATCAATGCCCACGAGTGCCACCTATTAATGTCCAGCAGTGGTGCCAATTAGTTCCTGATCAGTGCCACCTAGCAGTGCTGCCTATCGGTGTCACCTACCAGTGCCGATCAGTGCCCATCACTGCCACCCATCAGTGCCCATCCCTGCCACCCATCAATGCCCATCACTGCCACCCAGCAGTGCCCATCAGTGCCAGCTATCAGTGCCAGCTATCAGTGCCCTTCAGTGCCACATATCAATGCCCTTCAGTGCCACCCCTCAGTGCCCACAAATGTCACCTAACAGTGCTCACAAGTGCCACCTCATTAGTGCCCACCAGTGCCGCCTATCAGTGCCCATCAGTGCTGCCTTATCAGTGCCCATCATTGCAGCCTATCGGTGCCCATAAGTACAGCATATCAGTGCCCATCAGTGCAGCCTTATCAGTGCCCATCAATGCAGCCTATCAGTGCCCATCAGTGCAGCCTATCAGTGCCCATCAGCATACATCAATGAAGGAGAAAAATGACCTGTTTGCAAAATTTAATAACAAAATATAAAACAGTTTTGTATATATTTTTTTTAAATTCAGTCTTTTAAAAAATTTTTAACAAAAAATAAAAAACCCAGAGGTGATCAAATACCACCAAAAGAAAGCTCAATTTCTGGGAAAAAAATGATAAACATTTAATTTGGGTAGAGTGTTGCATGACCGCGCAATTATCATTCAAAGAGTGACAGCACTAAAAGCTGAAAATTGGTCTGGGCAGGAGGTGGGTTTAAGTAAGCAAGTGGTTAAGCATTTAAAAAATACACCCAAAAACTGAAACACTGCTATCTGCTTTTCTTATGTGTCTCTAATAATGCTGGTATGTGCTAACTGAACCATCTCCACCCAAAAACTGAAACACTGCTATCTGCTTTTCTTATGTGTCTCTAATAATGCTGGTATGTGCTAACTGAACCATCTCCACCCAAAAATTGAAACACTGCTATCTGCTTTTCTTATGTGTCTCTAATAATGCTGGTATGCTATTTTTACTTAGCCATGTGTAGACCTGTCCACATTACAATGCTTTATTATCTCCCTAGTCTTACCCAAAATTATGGCCCGTTTAACTTTAGTGCCCTCTTGCTAGTCTGTTTCTGAATTAGGAATTTTGCCCTGTTAACCAGACAAGCTTTATTACCTCCTGAGTGATAATTGAAATCCACCCACACCCCACCCCTATCAGTAAAAATATAAGCTTCTCTTGGGGGAAGCATTTGCAGGGGGCATACATTTGCAACTGGGCTCTTTCTCAAAGTGGGCGATTTCTATATGTGAAAGCACTTCTGACTCTGCACTTCAGCGAATGCACAAAGCGAAGGGATACAAGATAAACACTTTGAAAAACACCACACAGACACCAGGTGACCTAGTTTACCCCTTTAGCTCTTTCTCCTTGTAACATGCATTCCCTACCACTCCTTTTGACAGCTCTGTCCTCTATCCTAAAACTATCTCTCCTTCACCCCTCTTCTCCCCCCACAGCATATATATATCACCCTCACTTCTGTCCTCTCCTTATTACTGCATCCACCAACTCCTGCTAATTCTAAATACACACAAACTAAAAATCTCCAAGACCCTGGGTCATGTCCCTTCATATAAATCCCAATCCCATATTACCTCCCTCACCCTCTTGCTTCTCCTAACCTCTGGAGATATATCCCAAAAACCTTTGGCCTCCATCATTTAACTGTACCCCATGCACCCATCATCCTGCACCCTCTGGTAGCAGCCGCAATCGACACAATTTAGTTCCCATTTTTATTCTTCCCAAGACAAGACTCCCTTTCTCTTGTGCCCTTTGGAACTCCCGCTCTGTCTGCAACAAACTCACCTCTCTCCATGACCTCTTTATCGCCAACTCATTTAACCTACTCGCCAACCTGGCTCCACGAATCCGACACTGTCTTCTGCTGCCCTATCCCATGGTGGTCTTCTCTGGACTCACTCCCCCAGATCCAGTGGACATAAGGGAGGAGGTGTCGGAATCCTTCTAGCCCCACATAGCACCTTTTAGGTACTTCAGCCACCTACCTCTCTGTTACTCTACTCTTTCGAAGCACACTGTATTCGTCTTTTCACTCCAATTTCTCTAAGGATAGCTGTGATCTACAAGCCCCCTGGACCAGTATCAACTTTTCTTCATGACTTCTCTGCCTGGCTACCCTACTTTCTTTCCTCTGAAATCCCCACAATCATTCTCGGGGACTTCAACATCCCTATTAATACTAACACTCCTGCCCCTTCCAAACTTCTCAGCCTAACCTCCTCCTTTGACCTGAAGCAGTGGATACATGCTCCTACTCACTCTGAAGGCAATATCCTTGACCTCGTTTTCTCTCACCTTTGCACTCCATGCAACCTCTCTAACTATCCATTCCCTCTCTCTGATCACCACCTTATTAGTTTCACTCTCTCCCTCTCGTTGACCTCCTCTCCCTCCAACCGCCTTAAAGTTACCCGCAGAAACCTAAGTCATCTCAACCCTTCTCTTCTTTACTCTGCTATCGACAACCTCTACGACAAAACCTCACCCCTCTCCTGCACCAACCTAGCTACTTCTGTCTACACGATTCACTTCTAGCCTCACTGGACTCACTGGCCCCCCTCACTACACACAGAATCAAGCCCTGACCCCTTCAACCTTGGCAAACAGATGATACTAGAAGTCTGAAAAAACGTAGTCATGCTCATGAGCGCCTTTGGACTAAGACCAAGTCTCAGAGAGATTTCAACCAATATAAATCTGCCTCCAAAAATACAATTGCCTACTCTCTGCCAAGCAGACCTATTTTACCACTCTAATTATCAACGTATCATCCCGTCCCCGTCAACTCTTCTCTACCTTCAACTCTTTACTTCGTCCTCCACCGCCTCCACCCGCCAACTCACTCACTGCCCAGGAGATCGCTAATCACTTCAAACAGAAGATTGATACAATTCATGCGGAGATCTCTACTGTTCCTATACCCTCCACACTTTACACTTCATGCCCACAGGCACAATCATTACTTCCCTCTTTCAACCCCACCACTACAGAAGAAGTTGCCAAACTACTTGCTAATGTCGCCCGTACCACCTGCCCTCTGGATCCTGTTCCCTCACAAATGCTACGTTCACCCTCTGGCTCTATGCTACACTCTCTAACCCACATCTTCAATCTCTCCCTCTCTTCTGGCATCTTCCCCACCTCTCTAAAACATGCACTTGTCAGACCCATACTTAAAAAGCCCTCACTGGACCCATCCAATCTTAACAACCTACGCCCCATCTCCTTGCTCCCCTTCTTATCCAAACTCCTCGAACGTCTGGTCTACAACCGACTGAGCGTCCACCTTGCTGATAGTAGCCTTCTTGATCCCCTTCAGTCTGGATTTCGTCCTCAACACTCCACAGAAACTGCTCTCCTAAATCTAACAAATGATCTACTAACGGCCAAAACCAATTGACATTATTCTGTACTCCTACTCCTGGATCTCTCTGCTGCCTTTGATACGGTTGACCACCCCCTCCTCCTCAAAAAAACTCCATGCCTTTGGTCTCTGTGACTGTACTCTTCGCTGGTTCTCTTCCTACTTATCCAACCACACCTTTAGCGTTTCTTACAACTCTACTTCCTCCTCTCCTCTTCCTTTCTCTGTTGAGATCCCCCAAGGTTATGTTCTTGGACCTCTCCTATTTTCAATATACACCGCCTCCCTGGGTCAACTGATAGCCTCCCATGGCTTCCAATACCATCTCTATGCTGACGACACCCAAATCTATTTCTCTACCCTTCAGCTCACTCCCTCTGTCTCCTCACGTATCACTAATTTACTATCCGATATATCAGTCTGGATGTCACACCACTTCCTCAAACTCAATCTATCAAAAACCATACTTATAATTTTTCCTCCCCCATATGCCCCTTCCCCTGATCTCTCTGTCAAAATCGATGGCACAACTATAAGCCCATCCCCACATGCCAAGGTTCTAGGTGTAGTCCTGGACTCTGAACTCTCCTTCAAGCAACACATTCAATCACTGTCCAAATCCTGCCGCCTCAACCTCCGCAACATCTCCAAAATACGCCCCTTTCTAACCAATGACACAACAAAGCTCTTAATTCACTCGCTGGTCATCTCTCGCCTCGACTACTGCAACTCCCTTCTCATTGGCTTGCCTCTACATAGTCTATCACCTCTTCAATCCATCATGAATGCTGCTGCCAGACTCATCCACCTTACCAATCGCTCTGTGTCTGCCACTCCTCTCTGTCAAAATACTGTCAAGAATTAAATTCCAAATACTAACAACTACGTACAAAGCCATCCACAATTTTGCCCCCAGATACATCACTAGCTTAGTCTCTAAATACCAACCTACTCGTTCTCTTCGTTTCTCTCAAGACCTCCTGCTCTCTAGCTCCCTTGTCACCTCCTCCCATGCTCGCCTCCAGGACTTTTCCAAAGCCTCTCCAATCCTGTGGAATGCCCTACCCCAATCTGTCCGCTTATCTCATACTTTATTGGCTTTTAGACGATCCCTGAAAACCCTTCTCTTCAGAGAAGCCTACCCTACCCACACCTAACAACTGTATTTTCATTTTTTCCATCAGCTCATTCCCCACAGTTATTACCTTTTGTTTCCACTTGACCCTTCCTTCTAGATTGCAAGCTCTAACGAGCAGAGCCCTCTGATCCCTCCTGTATTGATTTGTATTGTAATGCCCCGTACACACGGTCAGATTTTCTGACGGAAAATGTGTGATAGGACCTTGTTGTCAGATATTCCGACCGTGTGTAGGCTCCATCACACATTTTCCATTGGATTTTCCGACACACAAAGTTTGAGAGCAGGATATAAAATTTTTCCGACAACAAAATCTGTTGTCGGAAATTCCGATCGTATGTACACAAATCCGACGAACAAAGTGCCACGCATGCTCACAATAAATAAAGAGATGAAAGCTATTGGCCAATGCCCCGTTTATAGTCCCGACGTACGTGTTTTACGTCACCGCGTTTTCCGACAACTTCGTGTGACCGTGTGTATGCAAGACAAGTTTGAGCCAACATCCGTCGGAAAAAATCCTAGGATTTTGTTGTCGAAATGTCCGAACAAAGTCCGACCGTGTGTACGGGGCAATAGTGTACTGTCTGCCCTCATGTGTAAAGCGCTGCACAAACTGTTGGTGCTATATAAATCCTGTATATTAATAATAACAGTAATAATAATATTTGCAGCTGGCCAAATGAAATGTTAATGTTTTGCAGTGGTATATGTAGTTACCCCCTTCCCCTTCCCCCTTGCCTCTTAGCCCAGAAAATAGACATTTTTATTTTGACAGATTCAGCTCCAATTGATTTCAGCAGGGTTCAGGTTCAGCATCCAAACATCTTTGAAGTTCGCTGAACCCTTTTCGAACTGAACCCAGTCTGGTTCGGCTCATCACTAGCAGACGCTTGTCAATGAAAAGTGGAATATTCATTGATTTTGGGAGATATGGTTATTGCATACTCTATTAAGGGGCAGAGGTCAGAATTAAAAGGCTGATCCACTTAGAGATTCCTTTATGACTTGGAACAGCAGGGGAGTACTGGAAGGTGAGTATTATTGGATCAGGCAGCCCCTTTGCACAGACACTGTCACTTTGTCCTGAATGGGTAAGGTGACATTGGGGGAGATTTACTAAAGTTGGTGCACTGTAGCCAATAAACTTTTAATTCCAGCTTGTTCAATTAAGCTTTGACAATTAAACCTGGAAGCTGATTGATTTCTTTGCAGAACTGCACCAAACTGCACTAAATTAACTCGGCACAGTGGTGTAGTGGGTAGCACTCTCGCTTGGCAGTAAGAAGGGTCGCTGGTTCGAATCCCAACCACGACACTACCTGCCTGGAGTTTGCATGTTCTCCCTGTGCCTGCGTGGGTTTCCTCCGGGTACTCCGGTTTCCTCCCACACTCCAAAGACATGCTGGTAGGTTAATTGGATCCTGTCTAAATTGTCCCTAGTATGTATGAATGTGAGTTAGGGACCTTAGATTGTAAGCTCCTTGAGGGTAGAGACTGATGTGAATGTACAATGTATATGTAAAGCGCTGTGTAAATTGACGGCGCTATATAAGTACCTGAAATAAATAAAAATAACTAAATAAAAACAGTCATTCGTAACCAGGATTCTATGCATGGAACATTAGGGTTCCCCTAATATTTTTATTTTGCACATAATTGAAATATTAACACAGTTTACCTTATTTTCTAAGCTAAGTAAACCTTTGGAAAGAGAATTTTCACTTTGCTAGTTGAACAATTCCTGTTACTTTAGGGAATCAATCCCATTGATACTAAGCAACCACAATAATTTAGTAATAAATATTGGTTCAAGTGAAATGAGAATGGGTCCACTTTGATACCGGTGTTACCTTGGCTTATTTCCACCAAGAACTCATACCGTATCTGCACCAGTGTAACACTCATCATTTCTCAATAAACTTGACAAGGCATACAGCTGGGCAAACAGTTTCTGCTGTGTCCTCCCTTTACAAATAATACATATAAAGCTCCAAGGGACCAGTGTCATGAATTTATCCTGTAGTCCTGTATTTTTTTTCCAAAAAAAATATTATATATAAATATTAAAGAAGATAAAAAAAATCTGCTTATAATTGTATCCCCTTTAAATAAATTGCAAATGCAATTGACAAAAAAAATTATTGTTTGCTTATAACGATATATTCCATTCAACTATTTTCAGTTAAAAATGTTTTAATATGTTTCTTGAATTTACACATGACTAAACCTTGAGAGTCAGCTAGGGACATACAGAGATTCATATATTTATGTTGAATGTTTAAAAAAAACAAAATTTCAAGCAGGTAATAATTTGTGTTTAAAATGACAAATACTTATATACCATCCAGACCACAGGACCCCTATCCTGTTATGAATAGTAGGACATGAAGCAACAAATCATATAATATTGCACTTTACAGACTACACACAGCCAGTTCTTGTGCACATTCCTCAATTCCATGATGGCAGCTGAAGTGTTCAGAATGATAAGGGAAGATTATATTTATGGTGTTGACATTGGCTTTCATGCTGACAGATAAAGGTAGTGGAATTCCAAGACAAGTTGCAGGGTTCTAAATTTAACTATTCAGGAATGTGTTGACATTGAAAGAAAAATCAGAGGTGTCATTATGGAGTCTGTCATTCATCACACAAGAAGCATAGACTAACAATTATTCTATGGAACCCAGACAAATGCAAGATCCACATTCCATAAACTGGATTATTGTTGGTTTATTGGTATTTTGCTGTTCTTGGATGCACAGTAGATCATCACAAAATGGCCAGCACTTTTGTATGTAGTATGTCTATTGTAGAATGTTAGTAATTTCCTCTAGTATAGCGTGTTCCACATGCTTCTAAACTGTCCATACTCTACACTAGTTTTAGAACTCTGGATGAAAAGGATTCAGTTAACACCCATACAGCTTTAGCTCAATGTTGGGTTTCCATTTCTGCCTTTGTCCTATTTTTTATTTTATTGAAAGGAGTTGTGTCCATTTTCAGAGGTAACTTGCAGTCCTCCAATATTAAAGGAAAAGTACAGCCAAAGTTTGTTTGGCTGTACTTCTCCTGTGGATTACAGGAGTACAGTCCATTCTGCACTCCTTTGACCTGTTTTCAGATGTTTTCAGAGGCCTGGACTGACACAGCGAGCCACTGAGAGCCTGAGCCAGCCACTCCCATCCCCTGCATAGCCCAGCGCTCCAGTAAGCACAGGTAGGCAGAGCAGAGAGCTGCTGACTGACAGTTATCAGCTCTCTGCTCACGAAACACTGAGAAGTGACCGATTAGCAGTCTTTGATTCCACCTAGGTAAGTATGATTTAAAAAGAAAAAAAAAGTATCTTTTAACTAGAAGCCCTCCTGACCACAATATAAACAAGTCAAGGAATGTAAGAAATACTGTAGAATACACCCCAACCACCTATAGTGAAATAAGGTGCAAATCTACAAATTCTGTATATCCTAAACAGAAACAACATACAAAAAAGTCCCAGTGTAACAAAGTATAAGTCCTTCTTATAACCAGTGAATCTACAGAGAGAGCACATCTTCATATTATTACATTTTAAAGTTAGCGCACGCCCTCCTAAAAACTCACAAGGCATTTTTTTTTTACCTCTGAAAGAAAATAAAAGTATTACAGTCATCTTAGGAGTCCGGTTAAGGATGGGAGGTGTAGGACACTTTCTTGTTCACACAGGAAGCATACAGTTGCAATTTTTTGGCTAGTCCAAGTATTTGGTGAATGATCTTCTAAAAATAATGCTCTACTCATGCATGTTTTAATTCAGTTTTCCATATTTTAATCACAATTTACAGCTATTCACTTGAGCCTCTATAGAGGATATTCTAATAATATTTTCTAAGCATTTTACCTTTTTTCTGTGTTCAATATAAGAGTATGCAATTTAAAATACTGTTATTGTAACTATCCTAAATGTATCTTTATTTTATTGTCCTACATGTATCATATTCTGGCATAGTCTGGCAAAACAGAAATCATACTGTGAGTTGGGATCTTTTGTATTGCACAGTGGTGCAAATTGGAGGTGTTTTTAGGTATTGAACTATATTTTATTGAGTATTTTGAATAAGAAAGAGGATACAATATGTTACAAACAACACATTTAACAAATGAAGTAAGAGACCAAAGGCCATCAAATACATTCAAGCTGTGTAATTGTTTTCCAATAAGCAAAAACTATTCTAACACAGAATGGGGAAGTTATATTTCAACCTGACATGACACTATTTAACATATAAACACAAAATACAAAACACTTTTTCCCATCTAGATCAAGTGACATTTTTAAAGTTTCAATACATAAACGGGGATGGATAAAGAAAAGAAAAGAAAGTGATACAAGAGAGAACAAATGAAACATTGAAACCTATAGCTTCCCGAGCCTAACAGGGGACTAGGAGCTCAAATAGTGGTCAATGTATTAGACTACACAATTAGAAATAGGTAACCATAATGACTGATGGTGGAATAAACTTGTCACCTATGAGGTATTTGCTGTGTGAACTGTAGTATAAATGGCTGCATAGATGAAAGGAGTCTGTAATGAGGATTGTTCCAAAGCCGTAAGGCTTTTGTTGATGAAAGAGCAACACCTGGATTAAAAACGTTTGGTAGACAAATCATTTTGCAGTGTAATGTCCAATTTTACACCAAGGACAAGTGGCAGCTAGGGGCATAGTTTATTTAGTAGAGAACTGAGCATATTCTCTGTGGAGGAGCTTAAATTGTTTCCCCCAGGTTTCATTTGTTACTAGTTTCTGGATGATATTATAACCTTCCAGAATATTATTTAGAATATTCTCTTCATGTATATCTTTGCTCCAGGATTGTACCAAGGTGCGGTGTAGTGGTTTCGTAAAGAAGGAATTTAGTGGTATATAAATGTCTGTAATTGAATATTGTTGCTCACTGAGCAGTCGGTCTATCAAGGACGGTTGGAATCTTTAAAGCTTTTTTGGGCAGGTTTTACTAAAAAAAGTCTGAGAATTGTAATACGTGGAGGAAGTGATGGAATTCCTCGGCCAAGGATGTGAAGGGCTTAAGAGATCCAGTGTCCAGTTCATATAGGGAGGCTGTGGAAACCAGCCCCTTATCTTTCCAGTCAGAGAATGCCTCATAGTGAAAACTCTGGGGAAAGATTTACCAGTTAACCACACTTCTATTGCTTTTGACAAACCTGACTTACAATCCATACATTATTCAGAAGAAGCAAATCCCATAACAAGGTTCTCTACATTATTACAGCAAGAATAATTTAAAGCTTGCAATACTATAACTGAAAACATTAAACAGGATTTTCTAAATATTGGAAATAGACTGGATACGATTGAATCCAAGATGGATTTAACCATCTCTAAAGTGAATCAAAATTCTTCCTTAATTTCAGAACTTCATTCCAGATTGGAAGACGCTTATACCAAAATTGAGGCATTGGAAAACAGGTCCCGTCGTTATAATGTCATAAGGGGTCCGCCAGAATCCATCATTGATCTAGAAAAAGCAGTTCATACACTAATGAAAGACCTCATTCCAGATATTTTACCTCATCAGTTGGAAATTTTCGCATAAAGGAAAAAATGATGACTGCTTCACGATTCAGACCTGAAATGTTTTTTAATGGTTCAGCCATTCAACTTTTTGCAGATCTCGCTCCTTCAACGATCCAGCCTCATAGGAACCTAAGACCACTACTACAACACCTAATACATCAACAAATTAAATATTGATAGTCTTTTCCATTTAATCTTTCCTTCTCCTGTAAAGGCAAACCATACTCATTCACTACATTCCAGGAAGGTGAAAATATCATATTGCATTTGGGCATCTTATCCAGTAATTCCTCAACATAGACTCGATAGGCTGTTATTATCCATTTGGTCCAGTCAGCAAAAATCAAGAAAATCTTCATCATTTACTTGAATAGTTGACTAACATTTTATAGAAGAAAAATTCTTACTGCCTTATCTCTTAAATATGAGATTTTTGAGGCCTAATTCCTTACAAGTAATTTTCTACAACTAGATGTATTTGTTTGTGTGTATGTATATATATATATATATATATGTGTATGTATGTATGTATGTTTATATGTGTATATATGCGAATGCAAAACAAAAAAAAAATTCCCCCATTTAAAGATTTAAAGGTGCTTCTATATATGTCAAAGTTTAATATGATTTATCACCTCTAATATTAGAGTATTTGTTTGCACTTTTTAAACAAATATATTTCTATTTTATCTACTTTCAGCTTGTACCTCTGGGACCTCTGTGTCTTTTAGATACAATTTATTTTTTAAAACCTCTACCTACTCATTACTATTCCTAATATAGTGATTGCTTACTAGCTTGATATTTCTCTCATTTCTCTTAGCTGACCTCATCTATATTCACTTTACCAAATTTGAGTCGAGGTGGATACTCATACCACTTCTAGTGATTTTTGCCTCCAAAAATTTAATGGAGACAACATCACATACTATAGATTGGGATTGGTTCTCAGTCTGGGTTTTTATCCATATTTGTTTGCTTAATTGTATACAATGCTTACAAAATATTTATGGCCTTGAGCCATATTGTTGGTACTTCTTGGTTCCTTTTTCCTTCCTTCATTCACTTTTTTCTTTTCTCTTTAAGTCCAGTGCTGACTCCCTTATATGGATTAGGGAATATGTACTCCTCTGATTTTTTTCACCAATGGCTTACAATACTGATACAACCTAATTTAGAAGAGTTTATTTTGCCTTTACCATGATACCAAAAATGTATTCCATTAAATACTCAATTATATTTCACAATGTGCATGGATTCAATTCCATATTCAAACACACCAAAGCCTTTCAATATTAGACAAGGACTTGATATACTATTTCTACAAGAAACACATTTTTCCAAAGATTCCACACCTAAATACCTTAGTGCCAAATATCCACAATGTTATCTATCAACTAGTTCTGACAAAAAAGGGCAGTAGCTATATGCTTTTCAAAAAAGTCCCATTTACATCCTCTACAATAGTAAAAGATATAGAGGATAGATACGTTATGGTAGCAGGGAAAATTCATGAACAATTGGTTTCCTTTATAACATATTACGCTCTGACTGTTAAACAGGTCAAATTTTTCGGCAATTTGTTTTGGGACATGTGATATTGGGAGGAGACAGTAATATTCCATTAGATCATATTCTTGATAAATCCAACCCATCTAAAACGGTTCTTAAACATTTACCAAAACAAAGCTGTAATATGGCAAGACTGTTAAAACAATATGACCTAATAGATTCCTGCAGGGAAAACAACCCTTGAACTAGGAATTACACCCACTACACCCACTATTTAAATGTTCAAGGCACATACTCACGTATTGATCATATTTTTACTCACACATCGTTACTTTCATTTATTACTTTGGTCAAAATTCCAACTACTCCCTGGTCTGATCATTCCCCAGTAAAATTAACCCTATCTGATTTATGGACAAAACCTCCATGTTACACATGGCGATTAAATGCATCTATGCTTAGAGATCCGGTTTTGTTGCGGGAGGTTGTATCAGAACTGTGCAGTTTCTTCTGTGACAATTTAACATACGTCTCGTAATAATTGATATAATTATTAATACTATATCTGTGTATTAATTTATCTAGTCCCTATAATTAGTTGGTCTATTAAACTCTGACCACATGCTATTGTTAATATCACAATAATACCAGGTTAGCTATGAAACCAAACACACGGTGCTGCTAGTAAAACAACATCTTATTTTATTTCCCAAGGAGTTAGGAAACTATCATAAAAGTACTAAAAGGGTATTACAATGTTACATAGCTTACAATCAGAACACACTTTACTAACAGCACATCTCTACAACATATAACAATGAAATATCAAAGATACTTATCACACATGGTTTCCTCTGTGGGTTCTGGATGATAAAAGGGGTCTGGGCCTCATGGAATATAGGCCCAAGCCCTCGGTCAGAGCAAGGTCCCAAAATAGCAGAGGGACAACCTTACAGCAGCTTCTTAGCAACCAAGAGAGATAACAAAAAGCTTGTGTGCTCCTTTCATTCAAACATACACGCCCACTCGTAGCCACCCCCATTTGCCTTTATCCAATATACATTGCCGAGAGGTATCCCTCCCAGGGCCAGTGTCTCTATTAGCCCTGTGTCAGATCTTTAATAGACATCTTGGCAGCAGTGGTCTCTTTGAAACTTTGTACTCACACATGTCACAGCAGGTGGGCTTGAGCCAAGGCATTGTTCTTCTGATCACAAAGCTTTGATGTGTTTCATTCCTACCTGGCTGTGTCAAACAGGAAGTGAAATACCAGAAGTAAGATATTAAACCATGTTGCTATCCAACATATTCCGCTTTGCGCCTAAAGGGCGCATACTACCCTTCTTCAGACATGGCTCCTATTGAACAGTCCATAACTGTTTCCTCCCCAACATGTGTTTCCAAGCCAGTACCTATAGAACAGTCTTTAACCGTCTTAACGTGTTGTGTTGTCAACATGTGCAGAAACAGCCCCTATGGAACAGTCCATAAATGTCTTAACGCATGTTGCGCCTCTCAACATAGGCCTCAGAACCAGCTCCTGTGGAACAGTCAATAACGGTATTAACGTGCTGTGTTTCCCAACACGTGCCGCTTTGTTACTGTGTGACACACCAACATCATTCTTCCGTGACAGCTCCCATGTCACCATTCTGTAGCTTCTTCTTTCTAACATCTTCATGAAGGGGTATAAAACAGGCAAGGGGTATCCATACACTCATCATTCACCAGCACACATCCAGAGCAGCATCTTAACCAGCTTTCAGATATAGAGTCTCGAGGAGGGCCTTTTGCCCATGTTACTAGCTTAAAATATACCTTTATCATACTATACCATGACATAAATCACCCATTACCATAATATATACATATATACCTATGACCCATCAGATTTCGGGCATGTCAGTGGTATTGCAGGGCTCTGACTTGGCAGCAAAGTCTCTAACTTGTACGCAGAGACCCTACCGTCACTTCGTTCCCCAGCTTGCATAGATAACTGGGCGACCCTTCTATATAAATATCAAGTCCAACAACACATATAAATCTGCAACAATGACAAAACCTACACAATTCCATCCCTGTGCCTGGATTTAAGAGACCATGCCCAGGGTATACCATGCACCCCTACCTATTGTTAGGTTCAAAGAACCATCTAGTTCCATGACTAACGTTACATCGGCATTCTTTAGGACAAGAAACAAACTCGTCTATGTCCCAAATAATACCCAGGTGCTTCCTTCCCAGCAATGATCCTTCCATCCCAAATACAGAATGAAATATCTTCCCAACATTTTATTGTTCACCACCATGTATTGACCTGGCATACAAAGGACATCATGGTCATGCTTCTGACCAAGGGAAGTATCAACCTGCCTCCATCTTCCAGCTTCTTTGATCATTTGTGGGCAATTAGCCTCAAACGCAAGAAGATAGAATCCCCAGTCAGTAAGCCCATTAATGCCACCAAATATACAGACCGAGTCTGCACTTCTGTATTTGAGATCATACAGCATAACACCTTTCACAATCCAAACTGGTACAGCCCATCCAGGCAATCGACCACCACTTTGAATCAGTGTAAGTGACGTGTTTGGCAAAGTCTTACTGAGCGGTGATGCTAACTCATAAGGCCTCTGTCCCTCATATGGAGACTGTACAATCAGCTCAATGCTGGTTGACACTTCCACCTGCCACTTTGTGCACGCAAGAGCCAATGACAGGTTCCTGTCCTATACCATCACATTCTCTACCAACCTCTCAACATGGTTGACAAAATCTTGAGCCACTTTAACCTGGGTATTTATGTGACTTTGTTGAATGTTATTAAGGATGCCACCAATCTCTCTGAGTAACAAAGCCCCGCTTATTCTCTGAAGCTATGGCTGCGAGTTTGTTCCTCAGGAGGCCGATGTCCACCCCATTAACAACACCCATCCCAGCTCCTATTCCCCCAATATAGTGCTGAATACATCCCTCCTCTTTCGGGTTACTCCTCAGAAATACGCGCCCTGCATGAACCTCATTCTGTGTCCGCACATCTCTGGGAGCAAGTCACTGGTATACTGACCGCACTTGATTCAGTTTGTATATTCAGCACATATAGGGTAATGGAATTTTACCAACCATTGGGAGACATTGAAGTGCCATGTGGTGAAGGTATACTGTACCCTGGTAGCCAACGTTTTGTTCCCTTTATCTAACGGAGCATGCTCCTGTGTGTATTCACTGGCCTTCCCTGTGCCGGGTTTCAACCTCTCAGGTGAAACATCAGCCAGGCGTATTTCCCCATACAAGGAAATTTTCACCCCATTGATGTGTCATCTGGCCAACCGACACCTTATTATGTATAAGCGCCAGTCTCCTGGGTACCTGCACCATATTACTTCCATTATAATACATGTCATACATTAAAAACATTTTCTTTCAATTCCTCCCTTCAACAAAAAAACATATTTTACATTTCAGGTTCTGACAGATTGGATGTGTATATTCCTTCCCCAACCTCCAACCCATCGCACATGTATTAATAGCACGTTTGTATTCATCAGGAGTGAACCCGGCAAAAATGTCTCACAAGTGTCGTTGATAGGCACAGTCCTTCAGATTCAGGATTAGGATTAAATTGTCCATAAGCAAAAACAAGTATTAAACTGAATCTTTTTGTTTGTCCTTTCTCTCCTGATGTTTATCAGAACAAATTTGCAGTGTGGTACGGCACAGTCAAACTGCCAACCAGATGAACATCTGTCATCCATGTTCCAGAGACCCCTCCAATCTCACTTCACCAGGACCCTGGAATTGAAACACAAGAGCAGAATCAAATTCTTATCCATAATATCTGCTCGCTTACTACGTTTACTTATAGTTCCTTCCTTGGAACCCAGGAACTTAGTGTTCCTGGTTTCTGCAACTCTGACCAACCTATCAAAACAACCATGACCTCTTTAGACTGAACCCACTCTAAAATGGATCCCCATGGTATGATCAAAAATTTTAAAAACATGAACTTGAACGTTGCTTCTCAAAAATACAAAATTTTAAGCATTAAAAAGACAATGCATTATCTGTACTTTCAGACCTATGCACCAACCCTCTTTCAGATGGACAAAGCGTACTGTACACCTTGTAACTTTTCCCACCTGAATAAACATAAAACAAAGAGAAAAAAAAAACGAACTCTAGAAGCTAGAATAGCCTCCTACCAACAACTCTTGTCTTAAATCAACAAAATGTATTCAGCTGCAGGACATATGCCATGACCATCTATTCAGCTGCTAATTGACGGAATGGCCAATTACCCCCCTTTCAGGTGGACTAAACAATAATTTCTCCACCTGAACAAACAAAAATAAAATGGATGACTAAATAAATACCAAAAATATTAAAAACTTAACAAAAAAATTAAAATTCTGGCCATTATTACACAAAAACAACATGACAAGACAACCACCATAAGACAATGACAAACACTCAACTTTTAACTAAAGACATCCATGGATTTTCCTCCTGAGAAGAGTAAGTGCTCCTTTCCATCTGAAAGACAATTAATTAATGGGAAAAACAAAAAAACAAAATATCTGTACCTCATCACAACATTTGTAACTTCACTTGTAACACTTGAAACCCTTAATGCCTGACCATTGTTTATCTTATTTTTTTCATTGTTTGCAAACAATTACTAATTAATGAGCTCATGGTACCATTTGATAATCGATTATGCCTTTACCATAACCTAACCCCGGTTTTGCTAAATGTGCCCACTGTTGTTCTCTCTTTGAAGAACCTGCAACCAAACACAGACATTAGTATCCAAACCAGTTTTATCTTCTTCCAAGGTCTCTGAAAAAGGAACACAAAGACAGTGATTACACACAATTATCATGACAATTTACTTTTTGAGTCCCCCAAGCCTTTTCCCATTAATTGCAATGCCAGGGGAACAATTGTTATGAATACGGTTTAGATGTGAGCGTCATATTTAAATAAAATATGGCAAGGAAACATTGACCATAAAATTCTTAGCAACCATGCAGCTCACTAAGTGCTGCTAACATTGTTTTCCCCAGTGCTACATTTGCATAACCATGCAGCTACCTCCATTTTGACTTTACGTAACTGTTCTACATACCGGCTATTTTCCGTTTGTAGTCTCCGCATTTGGGTCTTTAAAGGGAAATGGGTTTGATTACTACGGCCTCCATGCTTTGGGTTGCTACCCCATCGGGCAGAATACACTTCATAATGCCTTGGGGTCGTTTTGGGGTACTGCGATCTTCTTTTGATACCATTATTCGCCGCCCAACAATATGTAGCGATATGACCCCCCCTTTTACACAAAAAACATTTGAGGGCTGGTCTCTCTGTATAGGCCCTTCCTTGAGCATACAACAGTGGAAACTCACATTGCTGGACATTATTACTACGATTACTATGCTTGGAATAAGCAGGCTTTACACTTTCATCGTTTGAGAAGTCATCAGAAGTTTTAACTCCTGAATCACTTTCAAGCACAGTTATCGCACTTTTATTTACCTCTCCACCATTGATTTCTGTCATAGCAACATCACTTGCAGCAATAAGAGCGTCTGTTTTTTCTGCATGCTCCACTTCTATTTTTGCTGAGCACTGCGCATGTGTGGAGGGTACCTTCACCATTGCACATTCAGCTTTTGCATGTTTGGAGGATAACTCCATTATGGCTGCCTGTGCACCCTGTAATTCTGGGGTTTCCTGCTCCATGTTAGCAATGTTAAGGGCTTTACAAAATCTATGTCCATGCCTATTCCATTTAGGACGTCTGAACTCTCTCTGCCTTCCTGTACCTCTGCTTATTACGGATACACCTGCCTTTGACCCATATTCCCTATCAGTGGACTCTTGACAGAAGTCTCGCAGGATATTGACAAAATTTTGGTAGGATCTAGCATTCCTCAGAGCCATTCTAGTGGGATAGCTTACATAACACTTATTGGCCATTGAGTATATGAAACTTGTATCATCCTCCAATAAGTCAGGACAGTTGAACACTTTCGTATACAATGCAAGATACTCACTGCAGAACAAAATTGGGTCATCTCCTCTCCTAAATCTCATTCGTTGTAAATCACTCATACCATTATCACGACTGTCCACAATACGCTGCAACTCTTTCCTCCGCACCTCTGCATCTGCTAAGTTATCATTAACCTGTGCAAATAACTGCCTGCCAAAGGTCCTGGTAGCCATGCTCTCAGAAGAGAACATGCATCCTCATTACTCAAATGAAATTTAAGGACTAGAGCCTCAAATTTATTGGACAGACTCACTGGTGATTCCAGGGCATTAAATTCACCCAGAATCTGGCACAAAGTAAGTCTCTCTTGGATTGTAATCAAACTGTTATTCTGCTTCGAAGCTATGGGTGCAATAGCAGACTGTGTTTCATCACAGCCCTTCTCCTCATTGACTGTGCAGATATTGGCCAATTGGCATGTTCCTTTGTGCTCATTGAGCGATACTATACATTGCTCTTTAGTAAGAAGCTGGGAGTGTGCATTTGCTAACTTTCTTTCTAAAGACATAACCAACTCTTCCATCTCTGACAACTTTATTCGCAATGAATCTAAAAGTTTGCTCTTCATATCACAGTCCATGCTGCACCTCTGAAGCTGTTCTTGTAGCTCACTGTTTCTTTCTGACAAATTGCCTGCTGTAGTCCACAATTCATCCATCTCACTACTGGAGTCTGTTGCAATCTTTAGAAGGTTTTCACTAATTTTCTCTATGTCCTCCCCGAGACGTCTCCTCTCTGCTTCCCACTTCCCCTCCATTTGCTCAGATATAAATTTAATTCTGAGCAATACTGCAATTTCATTTGCCAACCTTTCTTTTTTAACTTTCTTTTTTAGCTGTTTACCCAATAATCTGCTATTATGTTGGTGACACTGAGACAATAATACATTACACTGGCTTTTAAGAGGTTCATCTGCACATGAATGATAATTGGCAGAAGCGTACTTTTTAACATATGTATACACCAGTTCCATTTCACAACCATACAATCCACACAATACACAATTTTATTTGTACTAGCGTTCCAACACTGCACTGAGTAATAAACCAAACTCAATTATCTTTAGCTCTTACAACTCACGAAAAAAAAAACTGAATCACTCTTCTAGCATTCAATATTCTTCATTCATTACCACTTTTACCTGATATCCTTCAAAACCATTAAACTTTTGCATATCCATGGAAAAGACCCACCACACTTACTGTGGTATTATCGGCTGCCTTGTATATGAGCACTTCTGTCCTGTAGGTTCTATGTGGCTTTTAGAATTACCACATGCTTACTGGGGAATATCCATTGATATACTAATTAGCCTACCCCACTGAAGCTCCTCTGACCTGCTTTTACCAGAGTTGCTTATCTTGCAAAGACAAACAAAAAAAAAAACCTGATACAAAGCCATTTAAACCTAACCGTGACTTGTAGTTCTACAGCCTACCAGACGCAAGGCACATTCTAAGACACAAGGCAGACTCTCAATCAATGCCTTCCCGTTAGGTTTCAGGCCACATTAATCTCCTATTGGAACCAAGCTATTTCACTCTCACGTGGGTAAAAAAAAAAATTTAAAAAATTAAAAATTTAGAATAACAATCTATATTTCTCCCACTTTTTCCTCAAAGATGTATGGTAATTCCTGTCAATCTCTAACCAAGGGTGATCAGCCCTTTTACCCGCCAGCACCTTTGGCTGGTTACAGGCCTAAAGCATAATAATGATACAAACATTTTACATATATACATATATCAGCGAAAGATCTCACCAGTATCTACGTTTCCCTGATGAAATATTTCACAGAATCTTCATGACCATCCAAGCCTGGTTTCAGAATTCGCGAGCCAGCACCAATCTTGTCCACACTAGAGATGATTTTGAGTTCTGGGTGTAGTTGAGGATTTATCCTTACAGGGACTCAAAACAAAAATACATTAGGTTTTTGTGGATTCTGTGTAAAAATAAAATTCACACTCTCTCTGGGTGCCAATTGTAATAATCGATATAATTATTAATATTCTATCTGTGTATTAATTTATCTAGTCCCTATAATTAGTTGGTCTATTAAACTCTGAGCACATGCTATTGTTAATATCACAATAATACCAGGTTAGCTATGAAACCAAACACACGGTGCTGCTAGTAAAACAATATCTTATTTTATTTCCCAAGGAGTTAGGAAACTATCATAAAAGTACTAAAAGGGTATTACAATGTTACATAGCTTGCAATCAGAACACACTTTACTAACAGCACATCTCTACAACATATAACAATGAAATATCAAAGATACTTATCACACATGGTTTCCTCTGCGGGTTCTGGATGATAAAAGGGGTCTGGGCCTTATGGAATACAGACCCAAGCCCTCGGTCAGAGCAAGGTCCCAAAATAGCAGAGGGACAACCTTACAGCAGCTTCTTAGCAACCAAGAGAGATAACAAAAAGCCTTTGTGCTCCTTTCATTCAAACATACACGCCCACTCGTAGCCACCCCCGTTTGCCTTTATCCAATATACATTGCCAAGAGGTATCCCTCCGTGGGCCAGCGTCTCTATTAGCCCTGTGTCAGATCTTTAATAGACATCTTGGCAGCAGTGGTCTCTTTGAAACTTTGTACTCACACATGTCTCCACAGGTGGGCTTGAGCCAAGGCATTGTTCTTCTGATCACAAAGCTTTGATGTGTTTCATTCCTACCTGGCTGTGTCAAACAGGAAGTGAAATACCAGAAGTAAGATATTAAACCATGTTGCTATCCAACATGTCTCCTGTCATCAATTGGGCGGCTCATAAAGCCACTATTCGAGGTAAACTGATTCAGATATCAACACGAATAAAACGTAATAGTGAAATCAAGATTAAACAACAAGAGACGGATCTTAATAATCTTCTGCTAGAACAGCACATGAACCCCTTAGTTGATATAAGACATAAAATTGATAAGGCACCTATTGCTTTGAATTTGAGTCTAACTACCCAAGTAGAAAAATATATGCGTTGGTCAAAACATAAATATTTTACGATGGCTGATAAACCTTCTATGCTTCTCGCCAGGAAATTCATTCCTCCTGTATTTACACCCACGTTACCAAAACTACGCTTAAAAAATGTCCAACCAACACAAAATCCGCAATTAGTAATAATTTTTTTTTTTATTCTTATTCAAACTTGTATAATAAGCCTGTATCTTTTCAGAAAGACCAGGCAGATAGATTTTTTTTACGATATAGCCATACCTAAATGACAAAAGACCCATGTGGATTTGATGGAAAAAGAATTCATAGAATCTGAAATCAGACTAGCAATAAAGCATCTCAATCCATCAAAAGCCCTAGGCCCAGATGGCTTTTCTGGTCATTAGTATAAAAAAATGTCATGAAATTTTGATCCCTCATTTATGCTCCTTCTTTAAGCTATACAACGAGGCTCATACATTCCCAATCAGGAAAATAAGGCATTTTTCCACGTGATACCTAAACAGGGAAAAGACCATGGAGATTGTGCAAATTATCGACAATTTCCCCAATTAATTTGGATCTGAAGATCGTGACAAAGGTTATGGCAGTAAATATAAATTCATTCCTAACCCATTATATCCATCCAGATCAAGGAGGTTTTATCCCTCATCATCAAACCTCCAATCAAACACAGAGAATTATAAATGTCATCTCTGCAATCCATTCTAACTGGGATAAAAGGGAAAATAGACGGGCAATGTTATTATCACTAGATATACACAAGGCCTTTGATTCCTTGTCCTGGGATTACCTCTTTTCTTCATGTTTTAAAACTCTACGATTTTGGTCCATGATTTCTATCAATACCATGTATGCTCTATGATTCTCCTACTGCATCCATACTACTTAAAGTATACTCTTTCAAACCTCTCAATGTTCATCGGGGAACCAGATAAGGATGTCCCCTTTCCCCACTCATGTTTACTATAGCTATAGAACCCTTAGCAATTAAAATCCGAAGCCATATAAATATACAAGGCATTGAATTTGGAGATAGAGAGCACAAATGTGCTCTCTTCGCAGATGACATCCTATTGATGCTATCATCTCTTACTACTTCCATCCCTAATATTCTAGCGATAATACATCCTTTCTCTCAGATATCTAGTCTCACCATAAATCATTCCAAATCTCAAGCCTTAAACTTATCATTAGATTGCCATATGGTTCAAAGTCTTCAACAGACATATGTCTTCCAATGGCAACCAGAAGCTCCCCCATATTTGGGTATTTTTATTACACCTACATCATCCCTCAAATTTTCCAAGCGTCTACTCGCATTTTATGAGTGGAAAATTAGGGCTGGCGAGTGTGGGCTGCCTCGAAGCGGGGGGGGGGGGGCTATGCCCCACAGTAAACTGTTTTTGGAATAGAGTTTATGATCTTATTTCTTATCGCACTAGTCTTGATTCAAACAAATCCTCAAAACAAGAACAACTTTGCAGCCAAATGGAAAAGATCCCTAAACACTACAGAAGATTGATAAATTATATATTTATAGCAGCAAAAGTCACTATAGCCAGATCTTGGAAAACAACAACCCTACCCTTTGACATCCTAAACACAAAATTGTCCTGGATTATGATTAATGAACATCTTTCAGCCACATTAAATGATAAGGTTCAATTATTTGAGAAATCCTGGGATCCATGGGCTAAATAGCAAATTGATGGTTCTAGAACTGTTTCCACTTGAAATTACTTCCAAAATAGAAAAGTCGGCACAAGATACTTTGTATCTTTAAACTTTTTCCTTTCTTATCTTTTTTTCTCTCTTTTCTTTCCTTTTTTTATTTTGGCCACATAAGTTCTCTGTTGGACCTATTGTAATATTCACCTGCAATATTAGGATGACAAACTCATCCTCATTTGTTTACAAAAGCTTATTAGAATTCATGTAAATTTAAGGGTACTTTTCTTTAACAGAGCTTGCAAACTTATATCTTATATAAAATATATCTGTTAGATTTCCATGTTACAGTATATTATTTTACTTTTGAAATCAAAATTTTTTTGTGTGTTTACAATATATTTGTATAAACTTGGAATTTGTACCCTTGCTGTACTATTTAATGAATTTCATTATTTATACATTCTTTATATGAACAAATCTGAAAAAAATCTTTAAAAAAGAAAACTCTGGGGAAACATTGGGTTCCCTTGAATGGGCAGATATTTTGAAATAAAAGGGGAAAGGCCCAGTTTCTTTCACGTTTCTCTCCAGGCGATAACTGTATCTCGAATCAGGAGGTTTTGTTTTAGTTGAGCAAGGCTTGTTTTCAGTGAACTGTGGAAAAGTGTAGTTAATTTATACAGTGATATGTTTGTTGTTTGTGGGGAAGGTAGAGGAATGTACTAATTTAAGAGATTTGCTTGGGCTCAAGGGAAGTTCCTCACCTTTAGCTAAGTTTATTTTTACGCCAGAGCAGAGAGGAAATTAGTTAAAAATCTGTTGTATACTGCCACCCGAAAGCTAATGGAAACTTACATTATCAATATCTTTCTCTGCGTCTAATTTATTGTTGGCTAAACCTTCCAAAGATTGAAGGAGGATGAGTGTCCTTTGGTAAAACATGCTTGTGCTGGGTGAATCAAATGTTTGCTATTTGGAATGCTTCAACTTTCGAGAGGATCTTGGTGTCTACATTTAAAAGGGAGATAGGACGGTATGATTTAGGTTCAGTTTATCTTTGCCTTTTTTCTAGATCAATTTTATATGGGCCCGATGTCCCAATGGTAATTAAGGGCCACCTTCCCAAATCCCATTTTAAACCGCTAATAATGTGGTGGACAACATGTCAGCAGTCAATTTAAAAATTCTGGGGTGTAGCCATCTGGCCCTGGAGCTTTTCTGTTTGGCAGCTTTTTTAAAAGCCACAAGGAGACTTCATGTGGATTATTGAGGAATGTAGTAGTTTCAATTGCTCCAAATCTATTTTTGGTAAGTTTATGGAATCTAGAAATCTGGAAGCTTCATCTGGGTTAATGGGTTAGTCGGCATAGAGAGCAGAGTAGTATGTTTCTAGGATTTTATTAATGTCTTTGGGGAAACATGAAAGAATGCCACGTGCATCCTTCAAGGAAGTGATATGAGTCGGATGATAAGTACCCCTAAATAACCTTCCTAGCAATTTTCCCACTTTGTTTCCATGTTTGTGGAATTGAAGGTCTGCATGCGAGAGTGTCACATGTTCTTGATTGTCTGCTCATTAGTCAAATAGTCGCTTGGCTTCACGCCAAAGTTTCTTATTGTCTTGGGTATTCTATTGGTTCAAAAGAATTTTCGGCCAAACGTAGTTTGTCACTGGCTTCCCGATATTGTTTCAGAGAATTTTTCTTATAAGAGGTCACATAGAATATGATCTTGCCTCATATAAAGGCCTAGCCCACTTCCCAAACGAGATGAGGGTTTTCCCTGTGAGGGGCATTAGCATCAGCATATTCTGACCAAGCGTTGCTAAGCATGTGTTTAAAGGGTTGATTTTGTACTAGGTAAGATGGAAAATGCCATTGTTTTGTACTAGGTAAGATGGGTAATGGCATTGCCTGGCAGTGTCTCAAACCCCAGATCAGGCCCAATTTCTGCACCTTCACACCTCAGATCAGGCCCAAGTTCTGCACCATCACACCTCAGATCAGCCCCAATCTCGAGAGATGAAATTGTCTAGAGTCACGGAGATAGGGCTATGGTCTGAATTGACTGGGTCATGTATAGTAGATACTCGGACACAGTGCAACAGGGAGGTGGTACAGATGAGGTAGTTCAATCTGGCGAAAGAGTCACGTGCATGGGAATAGAAGGTGTTCTCTCTGTCAGTTGGGGGCAATAGCCACCAAGGGTCGATAAATTGAGGGGCAGTAGTCCTCTGGTGTAAAGGGGTGTCATGGCCTTGGGCGGTAGGTGTGACCCTAGCCTGTTTCAGGGATCTATCTTCACTATTACACATAGCCATGTTAAAATCTCCCCCTACTAGGTATGGGGTCTCTGAGGCAAGAGCCATTCCGATAACTTAGTGAAATATGGTTTATCAGGGGAGATTGCTGCATATACATTTGTTATCACAAGCTCTTTAGTGGGACATTTAAGGCATGCTATAATTATTCTACCTGTGTCATTTTTATCCACTGAAACAAATTCATAAGATAGGCTTTTGTAGAGAAGTATCTGCACTCCAGCCTTCCATCCCCTGGATGCTGAACCTAATACTCGACCCACCCACAGTTTCTGCATGTGGAAGAAATCATCTTCTGCCAGATGTCAGTAGTAGCGCAATGTCTGTTTTAAGTCTTTTCAAGTGCCTTAGGATTTTCATGCATTTGGCTGGGGATCGTAATCCCTAAACGTTCAATAAGACTACTCGCATAGCATGTGCGGGATAGTATATAGTGATAGGACTCCCTATCAATTATCCTCAATACTTGGAGGAGAGTCTGGCAGTTATACCTGTAGATTACATAAAAAATATAAGGGCAAGTTAGCCCAAGGTTATCCCTCAGAAAAAAAGGTAAGAAGAAAAGAAGCTGTTGAAAGAGTAAAACCGCGTGACTCCACTTTTTCCGCATGTATATTCCACCTCCAGCAAGACCACTAGCCTTTGAACACGTATAGAGGGAGAAATCTGGGCTGCAACTCCTCTTGATAACAGGCAGTTGGGGATGTGAGGATTCACTAACCTAGTCAAGGCACTCCTCAAGCTTGCAGTGGAATTGTTCAAAGCCAAATTTAAATCACAGTAAACATGACAACCGGAACTGGAAGTTTTTAATGTATTGGGAGCTGAAGGAGAATGTGTTTCGGTAACTTCTAGGAGGGAGCAGAGAAAGACCTTACCAATGCAACAAGGCACTAAAGGAGGGGTGTCCAACCTTTTGAAGAGCGAGGGCCACTTTAGCGACTTGGCAGCTGGTCGTGGGCCACAATGAGCAGAGCGGGCAGATGACAGGTCTGTGTCCACTCTGCATATGCAGAGTAGACAGGGACACATCCCGCTCTACTCTATGGGCCCTTCGGTCAGTTTAAATCTGCTGCTCTATAGAGGTGATCATGTGAAAGGAGCCTAAGGCTGCATTCACACTGATGCACTGCGGTAAACCTGTACCTTAACTGACCTCAATCTTCACTTCTTCCTAAAAATTCCTGCAGGTATCACTGGCTGCTGCTGTCTCCTAGGTGGGTATGGCTGGTGGCTGCTGCTGGCTGTCCTTCAGGGCGGGTACGGCTGGTGTGTCTTGCTGGCTGGTACTGTTGGCTGGTATTGGCTGGTACTGATGGCTGATACTGGTGGGTACTGCTTTCTGGTATTGGTGGGTACCACTGGCTGGTACTGCTGGGTACTGCTGGAAAGTACTGCTGACTGGTACTGGCAAGTACTGATGGCGAGTACTGGTCGGTACTGCTGGCATGTACTGCTGGCATGTACTAGGAAGTACTGCTGGCGAGTACTGGTGGGTGCTGCTGGCAAGTACTGGTGGGTACTGCTGGCTGGTACTAGTGGGTACTGCTGGGTGGTACCGCTGGGTACTGGTGGGCACTGCTGGCTGGTACTGCTGGCTAATACTGGTGGGTACTGCTGGCTGGTACTTCTGGGTACTACTTGCTGGTACTGGTGGGTACTTCTGGCTGGTACTTCTGGGTACTGGTGAGTACTGCTGGCTGGTACTTCTGGGTACTGCTGGCTGGTACTTCTGGGTACTGGTGGATAATTTTTGGTACTGCTAGGTGGTGCTTGTGGGTACTGCTAGCTGGTACTTCTGGGTACTGGTAGCTGTTACTTCTGGGTACTGGTGGTTGGTACTTCTGGATGGCACTTTTGGGTACTGGTGGGTGGTACTTTTGGGTACTGGTGGGTGGTACTTCTGGGTACTGGTGAGTACTGCTGGCTGGTGCTTCTGGGTACTGCTGGCTGGTACTTCTGGGTACTGCTGGCTGGTACTGGTGGGTACTGCTGGGTACTGGTGGCTGGTACTTTTGGGTACTGCTGGGTGGTAGTTCTGGGTACTGCTGGCTGCTACTTCTGTGTACTGGTGTGTACTGCTGGGTACTGGTGGCTGGTACTTCTGGGAACTGCTGGGTGGTACTTCTGGGTACTGTTGGGTGGTATTTCTGGGTACTGCTGGCTGGTTCTTGATCCCTAATACCTGCCATCAGTGTACAGGAGTAGCGCTGGAGGAAGCATACGGCTGCAGTAGAGAGCAGAGCTGATGCTTCCTGTATCACGCTGGGAACTGTCACAGGCGGAGCACATTTGGTATAACTCCGCCTGAGACAGAAGCCAGTGCTATACGGGAAGCATCGGCTCTGCTTTCTCTAGTGCCGGCTAGGATAATCCCACTGATGCTTGGGGATGGCGGGTCGGGAACCTGCAATCTGGCCTTGCTGACCCACCATCCCAGAGCGGGAGGTGGCGAGCCACATCAGAGGATGCCACGGGCCACATCTGGCTGGCGGGCCAGTGGTTGGACACTCATGCTCTAAAGTACTTTACTGCAGGTATCTATATCCTGTGAAATGTGGTTCTTTCTTCCTATTAGCTGCAGGCTCCAGTGACACTATAATTCCTTATAGAGAAAAAGACAATGCCAAACTCAGGATCTTTTTTGGTTGGATACGTTCATTAATTTACTCATCATTCACTTGATAGATATTTTGTGACTTTAAAATAGGAATTGAACTAGAAGATGTAGAGCTCAATTAACTCCCCTTCACTCCCACCATCACTGCTGTATGAAGTCTATTTACAGATTTGCAGCGAGGACCAGGTTTTTGCATAGCCAGCATTTAGTAGAGCTGCAGGGTGTGGTACACATATATCATGGTTGTATGGTGTAATTCGACTGTATAGTTTACGCACTCTGGGTCAGTAAATCTAAAACCAAATGTCTATCAGAGTAAACAAGCACCCACTTTCCCCAGACCACATTGTGTACAAGAGAACTACTATGGCACCTGTTACAGCACTGTTTGGCTTGCATGATTGAAAAAGTTAGCAATCTTTCATCAAATAAATTCTTAAACTTGTAAAGGCAGTGCTCACAATCACTGCCAGCCCTTCTGCTAGGATAATATGTAGTATACAATGTATGCCGTTTTTTTAAATTCTCCTTCTAAATACCTTATTGCTCCTCGCTGATCAGCGGTCACGTGACTGCCTGTCGCTCTCTTCCTCCGATGTATGTACTACAGAGGGAGGGGCTGAGATCTCCCTCTGACATCCGCCAGGCAGTCACGTGACCTCCCTCTGTAGTGCATACATTGGAGGAAGACAGCATAACGGCACACACTGTATACTACATATTATCCTAGCAGATGGGCTAGCAGTGATTGTGAGCAGTATTTTTTACGCTGCTCAGAATGGCGCTCACACAAAGGAGCTGACCGGCAGGGAGGGAAGGGGGGAGAGCAGAGAGGAGAGCTGCGGATGATGGAGGCACGCAAACTGATCATGGTGTCAGGGCTCAGCAGCCATGATAAACCATAGGCAGTTTACAGGGGGGAGGGCAGAACCAGGCAGGATCAGCCAGGTATTTTAGTAACAGGATCCTTTTTCTTTTTGGGTAACAAACGCTTTAAAGCCCAAATAGAGTTGAAAAATAGATTACAGGAACCTCCACTTCCCTGTTACAAATATTGTGCAGGGTGTCTAAATATGTCTATACAGACCCCATCTGAGTCATGATTCTTTTTCTCAGCATTACATGTCTGTGTGGGGACACTTGTGTTGAGGAGTATGACTGTTTCTTTGGTACACCAGTACAGAACACCTGGGTGAGATGGTAGGCAGTAGAATTTTCACTAAGAGAAAAAGATATTTTAAAGCATTTCATGGAAAAAAGATTAAGTCACAAATCATAACATGTGGGTTGAAAGGACTATAAACAGGTAGGAGACCTCAAATGGGTTTTGATCTGACATAAGTGAATGTGTTAGCACGGTAATGCCCTGTACACACGGTCGAATTTTCCGATGGAAAATGTGCGATTGGAGCGTGTTGTCGGACATTCCGACCGTGTGTGGGCTCTATCGGACATTTTCCAACGGATTTTCCGACACACAAAGTTTGAGAGAAGGCTATAAAATTTTCCGACAACAAAATCTGAACGCGTCAATTCCGACCGTGTGTGGCCAGTTCCAACGCACAAAGTGCCACGCATGCTCAGAAGAAATTCCGAGACGGAACAGCTCGGTCTGGTAAAATGAGCATTCGGAATGGATACAGCACTTTCGTCACGCTGCCATGTTTTAAATAGTTTAATACAGCGCACTCTGTTCATCTTTATAATGTGAGAAGAATGAAGTAGTTTTGCTGCTCATATTCACACAGACTTCTCACAAACTTCTTTCTTTATTCTTTATCGGGATTCCCTCAATATATTTTGATTTGGCACATCTGACCAAATTTTTTTTTGGTTGTTTTTAATTTTTTAACATTTTTTTTCAAGGCTGTTTATTTTTATTTTTTTGGAGGGGGTTGTATTTTTTTCAAGGCTGTTTAATTTTTTGGGGGGGTTGTAATTTTTTCGAAGGCTGTTTTTTTTTTTTTTTTACTGCAGAATATTTTTGTGTGTGTTTTGTGTGTCAAGTTACCACAACACCATTGATATCTTGTATTATTTAATCTCAAGGAGGTTGCTTGGTGTTGGTGTCTCTTGTTAATTTCACATTGTAGTTTTGAAATGTACCTGCCTCCTCACAAACAAACTGTCCTTTTTGAAGGAAAACACACATAGGTGAGTTTAATTGAAACAAAAAATTACCTTTATTAAGGGCTCAGAACCAGATAAAGAGGGAGGCAATGCTGGAGAAACAGCAGAAATTGGCGAAGCCTTTGACCCCCAGGGCACACATCAATTCTTTTCCAGCAAAATTGGTGGCCTGAGGAGTCCATATCTAGGGGAGTGCAGTCTGGTCCAGAAGTCCCAGAGATCCGGAAAGCAGCAGATGACATGTATGTTCCCAGGCTGTGGTACTACAAGAGGCTGCATATTTTTCCAGACCAGACTGAACCCAGGGCCATCCCTCTCTGGTCTTCCTTAGACGCTTCCTTCCACGCTGTGGCTCTGGTGTTGGAGATGTGGCAGGAGGAGGGGTAGGACCTGGAGGAGGAGGAGGAGGAGTAGGACCTGGAGGAGGAGGAGGAGTAGGACCTGGAGGAGGAGGAGGAGGACCATGTGTGAGGCCACAAATGTGGGTAGCACATGTTATTTGGCCCCTCAACCCCTTATTGAGAGCTTCCAAAATTAGGAACTCACACAGGAGTCGTTGGCCCTCCTCCATCTGCATCGTTTTGCAGGCAGTTATGCAAGCAAAGTCCTCCTCCACAGTGTGGGGGGTTGCCAGGGCCTCTGTAGCCTTCCAAAAGAGGCCTATGGCAGCCTTCTTCAGGTTACTCCTCTTCCTGGCACTTTGTCTTTGCAGGTGTAGGGGAGGGACGTAGATATCAGGCAGCCTGCTTGGCTCGGCCACCTCCTGGCTGAGACTTCCCTGTGTATGAAAAAGGGACATGGTTTTAGTTTTTGCATCATCAATCACAATCATAAATTAGTACTCCTAACTAACATCTAGTTAACATCATTGATTGGACAACCAGAATTATTTAGAAGAATGCTATACCTGGCTCAAGCTGGGCTTCTCCACATGTTGCTGCCTGGAAGGCCCAGGTTGGGCGTCAGAAGCCTCAGCTGGGGGAAAGGAAGTGTGGAAGGAAGATTGCAGAGTGCTGGCCTGGGTTCAGTCTGACCTGCCAGAAAATGCAGTCTGCCAAAGTACCACAGCCTGGGGACATAAATGTCATCTGCAGCTTCTGATCTCTGGGAATCCTGGACCTTCTTGTGCTCCCTTAGATAAGTGCTCCTCAGGCCACAAATTAGGATCTTCAAATAGGTGATGTCTGCCGTGGGGATCGCCGTCTTCACAAATTCCAACAAATTATCCTGGGCTGCCTTCCTCTTTGTTTGGTTCTTATATTCCGGGTGGTTTATCTGCCATAGACAGGGCAGCTCCCTGAACATATCTATGAAGATTGGCATAAAGTCCTTATCTTTCAAGATATCCATTTTCACTGCAAGACACAACAGAAGACAAACCCTAATGTCAGCCTAAAGTCTTCTAAACTTGTGCAAATACAGGCCTCAATCTAGAAGCAGTATAGGCCCAATGTTAAATCTTACCTTCGCTATCACGATTGGCGCCTCCGTTACTCCTTCCTCCGCTCACAAATCGTACGTACTACGCACGCGTGTTACGCTTTCTAGACACTGCGCATGCATGAATCTCCGCCCGCCCCTGACGTTCTTTCTAGTCTATTCCCCGCCCCTTCCCTTCTCGTTCGGCGCAGTGGGGGAAGAGCACATGGCGTAGACACAGCAGGTGTCAGATAATTACACCAACGAGGAGGAAGAGGAGGAAAGCCCGGAGCCTGAAACGTCCCGATCCAGAAGGAGACAATTTAAGGCCTCAAATATGTCCTTTGGGGAGATGTTGGAGATGGTCGACATAATGAAGAGGGCCGACTATGATGGAAAGTTTGAACCTTACCCCAACCCCAATGACCGAAAGGCCAAGATCATGGCAAAAGTGGTCAAAAGTCTGAATTTTGGGGTACGACGATCGAAAGATCAGCTCAGGAAGCGGTGGTCGGACCTGAAATTAAGTGAGCACGAGCAGTACAGAAAGATCCGGAGAGTGCTGCAAAAAAGTAAGTAGTTGTGCTGTGTTCCTATTCTTTATTTTTATTATGTTCGTGTTGCTCCATGTGCTTTTCTTAACTGTTGTCCAGTTTAAAATGGCTACTTTCATGTTCATGGGCACATTATTCGTTCGTATCAAACATTGTTTGTTCGGCCTAGAAAACACCATGGTTTTGTCCATAAGCATTTGGCCACATTTTTTAGGGCCTACTTGTCTGAAACTAATTTGGTTGGGTAGATGGGTTTGTAACTAGAATGAAATGCAAACTAGATTCTGTGTAAGGAGAGGACACTCAGCAGCAGTTTTCACATCTGGACGCTGGAGGACTAGTGTGGGACACAAGAACACCCTTTTTATTAGGGGGCCCACACAGGTGCTCCAGTGTATACTATAGGGGTGTCTCAATCTGTGAAGCTTGTACAAGACAGGTAAAGTATTCAAGCTTGACAAAGGACAAGAAAAATGGAACTCTGGCCGCAAAAATATTGTACCCCATTTACAAACAATGTTTCATATTTATAGTTCTGCCATCAAATATCTGTGTGCTAAGTATACCATTTTTTTTCCATAGGGTAGAAAAGACTCGGAGGACACCCCTCATCCGAGGAGACCAGAGACCCCCACCTCTGGAAGAAGGGGAAATCCACCCAAGACAAACAGAGCAGGAGGAGGAAGACGTGGTGGCACCACAACAGGTGAGTGTCTGCGACCACAGGCTCAGGTAAGAGATGGATGCCGGCATATTTATAATACATGTTTTTTTTTGTTTCTATCTTTTTAGGTGATCGTGATGTTGTGGATCCAGATCTTTTCACCTCGGAAAGTGCACAGATCCTGATCGGGTAGATCATGGGGTGTAATAGGGACTTGGAAAACATCAAGAAAAACATCAATGATGTTCTTCAAAAAAAATAAGAACATCATTGATGTTTTGGGGAGAGTTTAAAACCCCTCCAAATCCCTTTGTTTTTTGATGTGCTACAATTTTGTAACATTTTTTGTCAAATTGTAGAAAAGCCAAATTTTGAAGAGGCACACAGTGTGTCAACATGTGCTATGTGCCATCACGGGAGATCAATGGACGCGTTTTGGGGGTACAACCCCTTCCTCAATAATAAAGTAGCTGTGAGGAAGGGGTTGCACCCCAAAAACACGTCCCTTGATCCCCCGTGATGGCAGGTAGCACATGTTGACATTCGGCTAATTGTGTGCATCTTCAAAATTTGGCTTTTCTTGGGGTGACTTCACCCCATCTGAACGCAATATCAAACACAGTTTGTAAATACTCATGTCTGATATTGCCTTCAAGTTCTACCAAATGTGAACTTTGTAAGTTCAAGATTTGTGTCTTTCTTGTTGGTTTTAAACATGCCTGTTTTATCTTAAATGGACATTGCTACTTTTTCTAATGTGACCCCAAAAATTTTTATACAACAAACATGTTGGTTTGTTTTAAAAACCTTTTCTAAATGCACATGTGATTGTACTGGGATTAAAAAGATTGTTAATCAAGAATGTGTGGATTATTGTCTCAACGCTACAACACTTTTGTGGTGCTCTAATGGCTGTTTTCTGTGACAATGGCAGTTATTTCCTAAGGGCTAATCCACTTTGCACTACAAGTACAGTTTCAAGTGCACTTGTAGTGCAAAGTGTCTTTGCCTTTAGTAAATAACACCCAACAGTGCTTTGTAATGTTACACAATCACGCCATTTTCAGGACTCATCACATTTCTCTCAGGGTCAGCTAAAACAAACACAAGCAGTAAATGTCATCAAAGATTAGATTTTTTTTTTTTATTTGAAAAAGGTTTTAGACATTGTCTGGCATATTGATAGCCCCCTACCCGCAAAGAATTCAAGGTATCTTAGCCGGACACCACGGGCACTCAGGGGGGGCAAGCCAGGACGGCCACTTTCAAGCACCATCAGGGTTGGTTAATTTTGAATTCCGGCCTCGGGCCCAACTGAGCCAGCATAGTTGGCAGAATGTTGCCAAAAAAAGTTGTGTAGAACACAGCATGCCAGGATAATGTGATTCAGTTTGTACTCCGCCATATGTATGGGTGCAAGAAATAAGCAGAAACAGCTGGCCATGATTCCAAACGTGTTCTCCACCACTCTTCTGGCTTTGGCAAGCCGGTAATTAAAAACCCTCTGGTCCGGGGTGAGGGTCCTCATCGGTAATGGCCGCATAAGATGGTCCCCCAGCGCAAATGCTTCATCCGCAACGAAGACGAATGGGAGTCCTTCCACATTGTCTTCTGGAGGTGGCAAGTCCAAGCTGCCATTCTGTAGATGCCTGTAGAACACTGTCTGGGCGATGACTCTACCATCGGACATCCGGCCATTCTTCCCCACGTTCACATACAGGAACTCATAAGTAGCCGACACCACCGCCAACACCACAATACTATTGAACCCCTTGTAGTTGTAACAGTACAACCCCGAGTTGGGTGGTGGGACGATGTGGACGTTTTTCCCATCAATTGCCCCTCCGCAGTTAGGAAAGTCCCACAGCTGGGCAAAGTGGGAGGCCACAGTCTGCCATTCCTGTGGTGTGGAAGGAAACTGTGAAGTCAAAACAAAAAAAAATTAGTCATTTTGCACATAAACAGGGAAAGCAGATTACACACAAACATTCTTGGCCAACATCAAGATAACATTTTTTGGAGGGAGTTTTGAAAGACCAAAGTATAAGGTACACCTATCATATTCCCCCTCCCCCCTCACCCTCTCATGGACCATTTCTAACATTATAGGGGGGGAGCTCTTGGACAGGTAACCCTCTCCACTTCATTGGGAGATGAATGCCTAAATAATGGGTATTACTTTGGCCCCTCCTTAGTTACACTATTGACAGCCCACTGGACAGGTAAGAAGTGTCATAATACAAAGATATAAATACACACTGTACACATTTGAGCACATTTGGAAATTCTGCTATTACCTATCAAGATAATAATAGTATACAAAAATTTTAAACAGTACCATTTGAAAGTATACAGGCAGGCCCTTGCACTACATGCTTTGGGGAATTCATCCATAAATCTGACCACTAAAGAGATGGGTATAGTGTATTTGGGTTTGGCAAAGTCAGCAGATAGATGATTGAGGATAGATAGAGAATTATTATTAGCTGACTTAGCAGTTGGGGGGAGGGAGTGTTCCAAATGATTTGGGGAACCCCAAAAAAGCCTATGGCACTCTGCCTGAATTTAAAGCACAAATCACATTTAAAAACATTTTAGGGGGTGTTTGGGGTAAAGCACTACTAAGGAGCTGATAAAATACATTGTTAAGTGACTACATGAGGTGAATATAGGGCCAGGAGAGCATGCTGGGGAGGTAAGTGAAGGCAAATATGCATGAAGGACCAAAAAAAATTAGATAAAAATCCAGCATGCATGAGAACAAATGGGACATTCACAGCATATTACAATCATGGTAATTAGTGAATGAGGAAAGAAATACAATATATTATCAAACATTAAATACAATAAAATGTGATATTAAAGGATAAAAATCTTACCTTAATATACTCCTTCTGCAGGACCTGGATGATGGCAGAACAGGTCTCTTGGATAATGATACCCAGAGCCTGGGGGGAGATGCCTGTCGAGAACTTCAAGTCCTGCAGGCTTCTCCCCGTCGCCAAGTACCGCAGGGTGGCAACGAGCCTCTGCTTCGGAGTGATGGCTTGCCTCATGCAGGTATCATGCCTGCTGATACAGGGGGTCAGCAAAGCCAACAAACGGTGAAATACGGGGTCCGTCATCCAGAGAAAGTTCCTGAAATCATCAGGATTATTCTCACGGATCTCACGGAGCAAAGGCATATGACAGAACTGGTCACGCTGAAGCAACCAATTCTTGGTCCATGAACTCCTCCCCACCCTGTTCATGGACTGGGCTTGTGTCAAGGTAAGGACCCCAACACCAAGCCTCTGCACAGCACGAACTCTACGAGGAGTACGGATACGCAACATGGCTAGAAAACGGTCTGCTTCTCAGAACGTAGTAACAGAACGCACTGAAGAACAGCAAGGCCTGTGAAGAGCGACCTGAAAAACAGTAAAGAGCGGACAAGATCGCACTGAATAGTACAGTATGAACTGACTGCACGCATTGAAGAACAGATACAAACCCACAAGCACAAACTGAACAGCAGAAAATGATCTGAAAACCACGAGTCTGAAAAAGCGCAAATCGTCTCTCACCAAACTTTTACTAACACGAGATTAGCAAAAGGACCCCAAAGGGTGCCGCCCTTGGTTCTGGCCTTTTCTAGTCTCGTCGTACGTGGTGTACGTCATCGCGTTCTTAGCGAGCGGAAATTCTGACAACTTTGTGCGGCCGTGTGTACGCAAAACAAGTTTGAGCCAACATCCGTCGGAAAAAATCCTAGGATTTTGTTGTTGGAATGTCCAATCCATGTCTGATCGTGTGTACGGCCATAAATCACATAAAATAATTTGAATTTCTCTACAACTGCACATAATTTCCAATTCTCTGTGGTCCACCATGGGAGGCCTAAATGCAATAAAGACAATAGTAAACAGCTGCCATCAGCTGTGGCCTACTCCCTCCCACCTCTTATTGCTGCTATTGGCCCTCCACTTTGATGGACAGCCTCCCTTACGTAGTAGCAAATCACAAAAGTGGGAAATCACTGGTCAAAGGTGGTGAACAGAGGTGGTGACCACATTAGTTGGCCATTGTATATAGGAGTATCAGAGTATTATGGATTCCTGGAGGCGCCTAAAAGTTCTTTGAGTACAAAGAAAAACAAGTTTTGATAAGTTATATCTACCCTCTACAACAGTCACACAGTAATAAATGTATAAAAAAAAATATGTACAAAAGATTTTCAACAAGGACAAAAGCTTTACATCAGACACAGCCAAGCGGAACAAATCTGAATTTCACAAACCAGCTTATTCTCTTTCATCTACGAGGTTAGCCAGTGTCACCAGAGACTTGAAAAGAGAAACTGTTTATACCCTCTAACAAAGGAGAAGTACACAGTGTACGTTACAAAATAAATAGGGTGTCACACAAATCCTATAGCACACCACTTTTTCTAATTACATGCACTATAAATGTTTGTGTACAGTTTTTAGTTAAGTGCTTCTGGCTTTTCCTTTTAATGTTTTGCAGACAACATTTTACATACATTTCAAAAACTACTCCACTTGCTAAACAGCATTCAGATAAGTAAGCTGGCTTATCTTTGCATTTGGCTGTGTGCTAAAATCCACATTGTCCATTGTAATTGGTATTAATGTTATTTTTTCATTATCATAGAAATACAGTAACCCGTGATCAAATGTCTTTCTTCTGGGCAAACAGAGAAACAAAAGTTAAAAGAAAATAGAAGGGTACAAGGAAAACTTCTAGGATAATGTATTTGTATAGTTTTGTTTTCTCTATCATATTACCAGAATTTAGATACTGCTTTTCAACAAGACTACAAAAAAAATATGAAATATGAGCTAAGTCAAGCAATACATTTTTAACCCAGGTTTTATTTTTGTTATGATCTAATGAGATCTAATCTTGTTGGCTCTTGTTATGCTTACAGGGATTTTATTCTAATTGATTTCAATATAAATAAGGGACACGATAGAAAGAAAAAGGAAGAGTTCATAAACCAACGATAAAACAAGCAATGTTACTTTTTATTGCAACTGTAATTACATTTAATTTTTTCCCAGGACCTCCAAAAAGTATGTGAACCCTTTTGGAATGATATGGATTTCTGCACAAATTGGTCATAAAATGTGATCTGATCTTCATCTAAGTCACAACAATAGACAATCACAGTCTGCTTAAACTAATAACACACAAAGAATTAAATGTTACCATATTTTTATTGAACACACCATGTAAACATTTACAGTGCAGGTGGAAAAAGTATGTGAACCTTTGGATTTAATAACTGGTTGAACCTCCTTTGGCAGCAATAACTTCAACCAAACGTTTCCTGTAGTTGCAGATCAGACGTGCACAACGGTCAGGAGTAATTCTTGACCATTCCTCTTCACAGAACTGTTTCAGTTCAGCAATATTCTTGGGATGTCTGGTGTGAATCGCTTTCTTGAGGTCATGCCACAGCATCTCAATCGGGTTGAGGTCAGGACTCTGACTGGGCCACTCCAGAAGGCATATTTTCTTCTGTTTAAGCCATTCTGTTGTTGATTTACTTCAATGCTTTGGGTCGTTGACCTGTTGCAACACCCATCTATCCATCAAACAGAATAAGAGAACTGTTGCCGATTACGCCATTGAATTACGTACTATGGCAGCAGAGGTTGCTTAGAACAATGAGGCCCTCGTGGCTGCTTATTCTCATGGTCTCTCAGATACCATCAAGGATGAGATAGCAGCCCGTGATATACCCACTGAGCTGGAGAGGTTGATCACGTTTGCCATCCTCATTGACTCCAGACTCAGAGAAAGACTCCCTTTTAAGGAGCGCTTGCAGAAGTCTCCTGTACATTTGTCTTCAAACTTTGCAGTCCCACCCCGCCTCCCTCACCTCCCATGCCTCCTGAGTCGGTCTGTGAAGATGAATCCATGCACTTGGGCTTCACGTGTCTCTCTGCGGATGAGAGAACCCTTAGGAGGAGGGAGAGATTGTGCCTTTATTGTGGCCAGGCTGGTCACTTTTGTAAGTCTTGTCCTACCCGTCCAGGGAATGCCTGAACCTTGAGGTCCTGTCACGGACAGACCTTAGGTGGCGTTGTTTCACCCCCATTTATCCAGAAGGATAAGCCCCTGGTTTCCCTTACCCTTTCTTGGGCTGAGTCGTCCATCGAGATACAGGCTCTAATCGACTCTGGGGCTACAGGCCTGTTCATTGATGCTGCCTTTGTATCGAAGCACTAGATTCCACTGCAGCTGCGTGACACTCCACTTGCCATTGAGGCTCTTGACGGAGGACATCTACAGCCTGACCACATGACCCAAGAGACTGTTCCATTGTCCATGGCCGTAGGGGCTCTTCACATGAGATAATCCAATTCCAATTTATTTCCACACCACAAGTTTCCGCTGGTTATTGGTTATCCTTGGTTACAAAGGCACAACCCCTTTTTTGATTGGCTCTGTGCTGAGGTTCTCTCCTGGTCGCCACAATGCAGTAAGACATGCTTCCAGAAGGTAGCCAAGGTCCTGTGCACCTCTTCACTCTCTTCCCTGCCGGAGGAGTATATATTATGCCCATCTGACCACCTATAATTTAGTCGTCCATTATCTTTAGTAAGAGGCCCGGTGTGCTGGTGTTCGGTGGAGGATAAATTTAATTCACCCTATTTTGTCCTATATACACCGTGGGTGGTTCCAGTTTGTTCTGAACACTGACTCTTTATGTCACATTATAGTGGACTTTTTATTTGCATATTTTCATGTTTTAGCGCTGCATATACCTACCCTTCTGTATTTTTATTGTTGCCAACAATTTATGTCAGCTGCTTCATAATTGTTATAGCGCAGTGATTAACCTTTATTTTATAGTGTAACAGTATAGTTTGTGAACTATACTTTTATACACTATACTGTTATACAGAACTATACAGAACTATAAGCATACCTTACAACTTTCTGAGATGGGAATGAGGGACACCTATTAGCAAAAGAATGTAGGCAATAGAACACACCCCCTGCCATACCCCCTTAAAGGAGAATTGTACAAAAAATGTAATTGGGTAAACCCACAAGTGTTTTTTTACCACTACTATTCCTTTATACTGGATTTTGGATTTTACACAAATGCAGCATTTTAGAAATTGGATGAAAGGTTTAGCACTGTTTGCGGGTTTTCTTGTGCATCATCTTTAGAAGAGGCTTCCTTCTGGGACGACAGCCATGCAGACCAATTTGATGCAGTATGCGGCGTATGGTCCAAGCACTGACAGGCTGACCCCCACCCCTTCAACCTTTGCAGCAATGCTGGCAGCACTCATATGTCTATTTCCCGAAGACAACCTCTGGATATGATGCTAAGCACATGCACTCAACCTCTTCGGGCGACCATGACAAGGCCTGTTCTGAGTGGAACCTGTCCTGTTAAACCGCTGTATGGTTTTGGCTACCGTGCTGGAGCTCCGTTTTAGGGTCTTGGCAATCTTCTTATAGGCTAGGCAATCTTTATGTAGAGCGACAATTCTTTTTTTCAGATCTTCAGAGAGTTCATTCCGATAACACCAAATTATTATTATTATTATACAGTATTTATATAGCGCCAACAGTTTACGTAGCGCTTTACAACTTGAGGGTAGACAGTACAAATACAATACAATTTGATACAGTAGGAATCAGAGGGCCCTGCTCCTTAGAGCTTACAATCTAAGAGGGGAGGTCAAGAGATACAAGAGGTAGTAACTGTGGGTGATGTGCTGATTGAGAAGATAAATGTACAGTTGTTAGGTGGGGGCCAGATAGGCTTCTCTGAAGAGATGAGTTTTCAGGGATCGTCTGAAAGTGGATAAAGTAGGAGAAAAACGGACGGATTGGGGTAGAGCATTCCAGAGGATGGGGGAGGCTCTGGAGAAGTCCTGAAGGCGAGCATGGGATGAGGTGACAAGGGAGTTTGAGAGCAGGAGGTCTTGGGAGGAGCGAACAGAACGATTAGGTTGGTATTTTGTGACTAGGTTAGAGATGTAGCTAGGGGCCAAGTTGTGGATGGCTTTGTAAGTTATAGTTAGTATCTTGAATTTAATTCGGTGACTGAGTGGCAGCCAATGGAGGGATTGGCAGAGGGGTGTAGCAGACGCTGAGCGGTTTGTGTGGTGGATGAGCCTGGCCGCAGCGTTCATGATGGACTGAAGTGGGGATAGCCTATTTAGAGGTAAACCAATGAGGAGGGAGTTACAGTAGTCAAGGCGGGAGATGACCAGGGAGTGGATTAGAAGCTTTGTGGTGTCGATGGTTAGGAAGGGGCGTATCTTGGAGATGTTGCGAAGACAGAGGCGGCAAGCTTTGGATAGTGATAGAATGTGGGGTCGAAAGGTTAGTTCAGAGTCCAGGATTACACCTAGGACCTTGGCGTGGGGAGATGGGTTGATAGTTGAGCCGTTGATCTTGACAGGGAGATCAGGGGAAGTGGCACCTGAGGGAGGAAATATCATGAGCTCGGTTTTGGATAGGTTGAGTTTGAGAAAGTGATGTGACATCCAGGCTGATATGTCTGCTAATAAGTTGGTAATGCGTGAGGAGACAGGTGGAGAGAGCTGGGGGGTGGAGAGATAGATTTGGGTGTCATCAGCGTAGAGATGATATTTAAAGCCGTGGGAGGCAATCAACTGACCCAAGGAGGTGGTGTAGATTGAGAAAAGGAGAGGTCCGAGAACAGAACCTTGGGGGACCCCAACGGAAAAAGGAAGAGGAGAGGAGGAAGTAGAGTTGTAAGTGACACTGAAGGAGCGGTGGGATAGGTAGGATGAGAACCAGCAAAGAGTACAGTCACGGAGACCAAAGGAGTGGAGTTTTTCGAGGAGGAGGGGGTGGTCCACTGTGTCAAAGGCAGCAGAGAGATCCAGGAGAAGTAGTACAGAATAGTGTCCATTGGCTTTGGCCATTAGTAGGTCATTTGAGAGTTTAAGGAGAGCAGTTTCCGTGGAGTGTTGAGGGCGAAAACCGGACTGAAGGGGATCAAGAAGTTTATTCATGGTCAGATGGTCGCTTAGTCGGTTGTAGACCAGTCTTTCAAGAAGTTTGGAGGAGAAGGAGAGTAAGGAGATGGGACGTAAGTTGTTGAGATTGGTGGGATCCAGTGAGGGCTTTTTTAGTATGGGGGTGACTAGCGCATGTTTTAGAGAGTTTGGGAAGATGCCACAAGAGAGGGAGAGGTTGAAAATGTGAGTTAGAGAGCGTAGAATCGAGTCAGAGGGTGAGCGTAGCATTTGCGAGGGGACAGGATCCAGGGGGCAAGTGGTTAGATGAGTGCTAGATAAAAGTTTAGCAACCTCAGTAGTAGTAGCAGGGTTGAATGAGGGAAGTAATGACTGTATCTGTGGACATGGGGTGTTGCATGGGGGAGGTTTTTGCGCATTGGCGATCTCCTCATGAATTGTATCAATCTTAGTTTTGAAGTGATTGGCAATCTCCTGGGCGGTGATTGAGTTGGTGGGTGGAGGCAGTGGAGGACAGAGTAGAGTGTTGAAGGTAGAGAAGAGTTGACGTGGACTGGATGAGAAGGTGTTGATGAGTGTGATAAAGTAGGTCTGTTTGGCAGTGTGAAGGCAGGAGTAGTATTTTAGGAGGGCAGATTTATATTGTGTGAAGTTCAACACACCTGCTCCCCATTCACACCTGAGACCTTGTAACACTAATGAGTCTGGAGAGGGAAAATGGCTAATTGGGTGCAATTTGGAAATTTTCTCTCATTTTCTCTTTGTACTCACTTTTGTAGCAAGAGTGTCATTTCTTCAGTCTGACACATAAAAAGATAGAATAAAATATTTACAAAAATGTGAGGGGTGTACTCACTTTTGTGAGATACTGTAGATACGTAGTGCATTTTATATACAACTATATAGATCAGACCAAAATAAGGGACAAATGAGGAGGAAAGAGGGACAGAGGGACTTTGTTCCAAATGAGGGGCAGTCTCTCGAAATGAGGGACAGTTGGGAGCTATGCTATACGGCATTGAGTAAAAAATGTAATCAGATATCAAAACAATGTGCTCAGAAACACTTCGAAACCACAAACCTAGGTTCAACAACCCCCCCCCCATCTTTGTATTCCCAGTTATTAGCCAAATATTCACAATATAGACTTCAGGTATGTGTTTCATAGAAATTGGCTAGTGTCAGGACAGTACACAACACATGACATGACAGTGCACTTGAATAGGCACCAAATAAAAAAGACAAGGCATGCTTTATCTTGCAATAAAAATTAGATTGTTTTATCTGAGATACAATAGCCACACATATTGTTCAGAGGCTGCAGCTTGGTTAACCCACAATATAAGAGGCACAAATTAAGCAGGTCTTACCTTGCAAACCTTGTGTATTATTTAAGAGGCAATTACCGCAAGTATTTTTGACTGCCAGGAGTTGCACTGCAGCAAACATTAAAAATATGTCAACTGAGATGGAGCTGTGGAAACATTGTGTGGCACGTTTACAGTTCCTGCACACTTGAACAGACTACAAGCTTTAAGACCAAAGGAAGAATTTGCCCTTCAGCTCACAGCATATATTTGGCAGCTTAAGCCTCATACACACAACTAGTTTTTTTTTTGTTCAACCCAGTGGGTTGAACCCCCATGGTATGGTAAGAGGATATTAGCTATTTTATCTAATAGTCCGGCTACTCAATATTGGTTAATAACCTGAATCCTTAGGAAATTGCATAGGCATTTGAGCATGAAAATCTCAAATCACCACAAACTATCTACAGCAAAAAAAACCCTGGTCTGTTGTTTGAGTTGCTGTGTTGACAGTCCTCAACAATATCACCCCACCTACATACAGCTCCTGGGTTTTGGGAGGGGTGAAATGTCTATTCTGAAGCTTTCCCCATTTTCTGACCTTGCCTAGCTAAAGATGGCATGGGGTCAGATACTTTATGACCTGGGCCTGGGGAGCTGCCAGCAGTTCTGAAACACTGTGACTCCTGCCCTCTAGGGAAACAAGCTGCAAAACAGCATGGCAACATTTAGCTTGTAATGATGTCTATATGATGATGATATGCTTTGGGTGCTTGGTTGCAGAGGCGGCTCTCTAATTAGGCATATTAGGCGGCCGCCTAAGGGCCTCGCACTGACAGGGCCTCGCGCTCACAGCCGTCTAATCTACCTAGTTAAAGAGCCGCCTCTGAGGCTGGCAGCAAGGATCTCCCCGCCATCAAAAAAGTGCCGAATCCCAGCTGGTCTACAATGCACTCATCGGAGAGATCACAGGACTGCATGTAAGACCAGCTCAGGGGGCGGGGGACAGGAGCTGACAGCTCCAGATAGCATAAGGTAGTGACCTTAGGGGGCGGTACTGAAGCAGACGGTCCCTCAAGTGCACAGCAGACATCAGACAGGTAACGTGCAGCGCCGGGCACTGTGAGCTTCAGCTTCTGCCTCCATACTAACTTCCACCAGCTTCCGTGCCCCTCCTCCTCCTCCTCCCACATGAAAGGCAGACGGGAGACGATGGCCTTTCATTTCAGCACATCGATCAGTTGCTGCTTCTCTCCAATAGAATCTCCTCCCACGTGGGCGGTACCAGAACCTCCTCCATTCCAGCATACTTGTTGGTGAACGGGAGGTAAGTGAGAGGAGGGGGGAGGGGCCGAGTGAGACCAGGGGTAGGGGCCAGCAGGAACAGTAGCAGGAATGGCATGGATCCTCAGAGAAAGGTAAGGTGATGTATCATGTGTGACTGTAACCATTACACAGCTGTACATAACAAGGACCATCTAGAGATAGAGGAGGGATAGATGGGGCAGAAAAGGGGAAATAAGGACAGAGCAAGGGAATAAGAGAGATGGGGCAGTTAGAGAATAAATGGGGGCAGACAGAGCAAAGGTGATGGGACAAAACATCAATGAGGCCCCTTTCACATGGGACAGACTCTGCTTTTCTCAGCAGGGCTACTGACCGCCCACTGAGCACAGCAAGAGGTTAACAGGTTCACGTTTGCTCCGCTTATACCAAGCAGACACAGCCCACACTGCTCTATGGGCAGTCAGGTGTAAACGGACCACCTGTCTGTTTATACCCGACTGGCATTTGTCCTGATCCACCCAGACAGAGGGTAATGGATCCCCCTTCAGTTTATTTTTGTTGGGCCAAATTGAAGGTAGGCGGGTGTAAACAGACAAAAGTCCATTTACATTCACCGCTCCATAGAGGAGAATGGAGGGTCCGATCAGGTCTGCCTGAAAAACTGACAGGTGGACCCCATTGGACCCTTCATGTGAAAGTGCCTAAAGTGTGTGTGATAGATGTCAAGAATTATTATATTTTTTATATATATATATATATATATATATATATATATACACACACCAATTATGCTGTGATAATCTTGTGCAGATCCACTGCAAGCTGTTTGCAAAGACTTCGGTGTACCATCACCAAGACAAAGCACATACCATTTGCTTACCAAAAAATTTGATTCCTTAAATTTATAAGTTACATGCACTTGTCATCTGCTGGATATTTACAACCACTTCACTCAAAAAGTGACAACGCATTGATAGTAGCATTCTCCCAGGAGCAGCCTTTCACCACTCTGCCTGGTCAGGTACCAACCACAGTAACCCTGTGTATGCAAAGAATAAAATATACTGTATGCATTACCAGGACTTTACTAGCATAAAGCAACACAGTGTTTAATTGTCCTGGTGTTGCTTTATTTTTTGCATTTACAGGGTTCCCTGTGGTTGGTACCGGACCAAGCTACTCTACCTGCAGTGGTGTTGTTTGAGTGAAGTGGTTGTAAATATCCAGCAGATGACAAGTGCATGTGACCTCATAAGTTTAGGGAGTCAATTTTTTTTTGGTAAGCAAATGGTGTGTGCTTTGTTTTGGTGATGGTACACTGAAGTCTGAGCAAATAGTTTGCAGTGGATCTGCACAAGTTTATCACAGCACAGCTTTGTTCGATTTTTTTGTGTGCGACATGTATGTTTTATGCTTATTATTTATTGTACCAGCACTTTGGAATGTACATATATTAACTATTCTTGATATCTATCACACTATAGCATTTTATTGTGGTACACACTTATATGATGGATGTTCTTTTCATTTTCTTTCTTATATAGTTATATAGAATAGTAAGGATTTGTGAGAGCAGCTCTGTATTATACATTACTGACCCTATACTGTACCCTCCTGCCCCCCGTACTGTCCACTTACCCCCCCCTATACTGTACCCTCCTGCCCCTGTACTGTGTCCACTTACCCTCCCCCTGTACTGTGCCATCCTGCCCCCTATAATCTGTCCACTTACCCTCCCCTGTACTGTGCCCTCCTGCTCCCCCCTGTATTGTAATCTCCTGCACCCTGTACTATGTCCACATACCCTCCCCCTGTACTGTGCCCTCCTGACCCCTATAATCTGTCCACTTACCCTCCCCCTGTACTGGGTCATCCTGCCCCCTATAATCTGTCCACTTACCCTCCCCTGTACTGTGCCATCCTGCTCCCCCTGTACTGTCCCCTCCTGTCCCCTGTACTGTGCCCTCCTTTACTCTGTACTGTGCCCACTTACCCTCCCCTGTACCCTCCTTATACAGTTCATTTTTATCGCTTGAACTATTTTTCCTATTATGGGCGTTAGTGGGGCCTCATGTCTAAGTTTTGCCTAAGGCCTCACAAAGCCTAGAGCCGCCTCTGCTTGGTTGGGATTGTTGGTTCCAAGGAGTCAGGATTAGATCAGTAAGGCAGAGGATGGAGATCATAACAGTGCTGTTGGCAGCAGATAGGTTAAAAAGGATTAAAGTAGACCTACATTGCAGAGTGAGGATAGACGTAGCCTGTACCTGTGGTGCTACCAGATGAATTAGGACAGATGTTCTCCCCAGTCCTCTGCAAGCTATCTCTGCCTCTGTAAGCTGCCTCTACCCCAGAACTTTCATCCCCTTCAATAGGTGGCACCCATGGGAAGTCTGCCACCTCCTCATTTATCCCCTCCCCTTCTTGGCTGGAGCGCACTGCTTCATCATCACTGCCTTTTGCTACTCTCTGCTTGATGTCCCCTCTAGCTATGGTCCTGGTGATAACAGAAGAATAACTAAGATCACCCGCCTGCAGCAAGTCAGTATTTGTGTGGTCAAATAATTCTGCCAACTCCTCATTGACCAATTTTCTGTGCTATGGCGGAAAAATCAGTAAAGGAGGAGGAAGAAGAAAAGGGCGCAGTTGCAGACATCTGGCTGCTTTGTGGCTAGGAAGAGAAAGATGAGGAAGGCTTTGGCAGTGACTTAACTACCTCCTGTGTGTGCCTTGGCTGTACAGCACTGTCACTGAGATAAAAAAGGCAGACCTACCCTGCCTCTACATGGTGTGGCCCTAACTACTGAACATGCACACCAGCTACTACCTAGTGTGCAGTACCTCTGCCTCTCACTTTAGGCCTTGCTGTATAGCAAGCACCCCATTTTCTAACAAATGCATGAAAGGTGCATGCCCCAAATGATGGAAGAGCTCCAAAAAGCTTGTACGCTGTGCTCTCAGCACAAAAAAGGCACCATAAGCATAGGTATTTATCATTACAACATGCATTTCTAAGCAGCGGTGTATGAATGACTTCATGATCTCCAAGATACACCAACTATGTAACTTCAGTGCCTTGCAAAAGTATTCACCCCCCTGGCTTTTTACCTATTTTGTTACATTACAGCCTTTAGTTGAATGTCTTTTTAATCTGAATTATATGTGATGGATCAGAACACAATAGTCTAGGTTGATGAAGTCAAATTTGAAAAATAAATACATAAAACTATTTTTCAGAAATAAAAAACTGATAATTGGAATGCACGTATGCATTCACCCTCTTTGTTATGAAGCCTATAAAAAGTTCTGGTGCAACCAATTACCTTCAGAAGTCACTTAATTAGTGTAATGATGTCCCCCTGTGTGCAATCTAAGTGTCACATGATCTGTCATTACATATACACATCTTTTTGAAAGGTCCCAGAGGCTGCAACACCTAAGCAAGAGGCACCACTAACCAAACACTGCCATGAAGACCAAGGAACTCTCCAAACAAGTAAGGGACAATGTTGTTGAGAAGTACAAGTCAGAGTTAGGTTATAAAAAAAAAAAAACAAAAACAAATCTTTGATCATTCCTAGGAGCACCATCAAATCTAGCATAACCAAATGGAAAGAATATGGCACAAAAGCAAACCTGCCAAGAGATGGCCGCACACCAAAACTCATGGACCGGGCAAGGAGGGAATTCATCAGAGAGGCAGCACAGAGACCTAAGGTAACCCTGGAGGAGCTGAAGAGTTCCACAGCAGAGACTGAAGTATCTGTACATAGGATGACAATAAGCCGTATGCTCCATAGAGTCGGGCTTTATGGCAGAGTGGCCAGAAGAAAGCCATTACTTTCAGCAAAAAACAAAATGGCATGTTTTAAGTTTGCGAAAAGGCATGTGGGAGACTCCCAAAATGTATGGAGGAAGGTGCTCTGGTCTGATGAGACTAAAATTTAACTTTTTGGCCATCAAAGAAAACGCTGTCTGGCGCAAATCCAACACATCACATCACCCAAAGAACACCATCCCCACAGTGAAACATGGTGGTGGCAGCATCATGCTGTGGGGATGTTTTTCAGCAGTCGGGACTGGGAAACTGGTCAGGGTTGAGGGAAAGATGGATGGTACTAAATACAGGGATATTCTTAAGCAAAACCTGTACCACTATGTGTGTGTGATTTGAAGTTAGGACGGAGGGTCACCTTCCAGCAGGACAATGACCCGAAACACACTGCTAAAGCAACACTTGAGTGGTTTAAGGGGAAACATGTAAATGTGTTGGAATGGTCTAGTCAAAGCCCAGACCTCAATCCAATAGAAAATCTGTGGTCAGACTTAAAGATTGCTGTTCACAAGCGCAAACCATCCAACTTGAAGAGGAAGCTACACAATTTTGTCTTGTGAAACGCGTTGACGTCACTCCATCCAGACGTCACGCTCGCTGTCATCCCCCGTTGGGGCTAGCCGGCTCACGCACTGAGGGAATGTTCTGACCGTGTACGGAACAACCGTGCTGGAGGAAATAGGCGCACCTTGATGGCCGGCCATCCATCCACTTAAGGAATGCCCCTTGGAATACGAAAATTCCGCAGAAAGTACCCGATACTTTATGTAGTGGCGAGCGGCAACGATCAGAGCACAGGTGACATACGCTTCGATAGTACCTGAGGACTTACATACAGGACCCGGAAGTGGTAACGTACATGATCACCTGTACTGCTTAGTTTTCTGTTCAGCAAACAACACGCCAGCCACTTTTTCAATTATCGCATCAGTTTCTATCTGGTTATATCCAGAGCATAATCTTGCTCACTGCAGCAATTTTTGCCACATATGTACCTGGACTTCCTGCCTCTCCATCTCCATCCTTACATGTTCATGGCCATTATTTTCCATCCATAGGTTGATTGGGGTCTATTGCAGGACCCACAATAGCGCCCCGCGCCATGGTTCCTTACTCTCTCATTTGTCCAACTCTGTCCCCCCCTTTTCTTCACTTCTTTCACCCCACCCCCTTTTTTTTTGCCTTCCCCCCTCCCTTCCCTTCCCCATCATCCCAGGTTCGAGCCACCCCCCGGGGGGATTGATGTCTATCCAGCAGCCTCACTCAGCATTGCTGAATACTTCTCATTGTTAGCAGGCCGCACAGACATGCCTAGACGTCTGGACGTTTTGTTTTGTTTGTTTGTATTTTGATTATATGTTATATGTCCTCCCTGTCTGTGTAGTTACATTGGTCAGATTCATGTTTCCGATCAATTTTATTAGGGCTTATTGAATATTGGTATATGCTCTTCTATCCCCATGTATCACATGTTTTTGTACCACAATAAACACCAATTTGGTTACACATACATTAGTGGATCTGCCTTTCATTTGAGCCCCACTTTTCTTTGGTCCCCCTCCTGTTTGGGACAATTTTTGTATTGAAGGAGCTGGAGCAGTTTTGCAAGGAGAAATGGGCAAAAATCCCAGTGGTAAGATGAGGCAAGCTCATAGAGACTTATCCAAAGCGACTTGGAGCTGTGATAGCCGCAAAAGATGGCTCTACAAAGTATTGACTTTAGAGGGGTGAATAGTTACACATTGACTTTTTCTGTTATTTTGTCCTATTTGTTGTTGCTTTATTATAAAAAAAAAAATCTTCAAAGTTGTGGGCATGTTCTGTAAATTAAATGATGCAAATCCTCAAACAATACATGTTAATTCCAGGTTGTGAGGCAACAAAACACAAAAAATGCCAAGGCGGGTGAGAACTTTTGGAAGGCACTGTATGTGACTGGGAAACAATTTTGTATGAAACTTAGAAAGGGAATATTATCAGGGTCCAAGAAAAGAAGAGTAATTGTTCCAAAAGTACAATAGTTCTTACAATTTCCTATCTATACAATTTTATGCACACAAACACATTATATTATAAATGCACTATACATGCCTGTAAATGACCACCAATGCAAAACAAGATTCTCAAGTGTTATAACATTTAAACTCTAAACACTTCATTTTTATACTAGTAATGTGCCTGCAGATACCACATCTTTCTCTGCACCTAAATATATTCAGGAATTAAAGCAGAACTACAGCTAAAAAATAACATGCTACAAATAATTGGCCCATTTATGTATAAAATAACAAAATCCATTTTACTGAAATATTCAAATTCAGTCCAAAGATTTCTCCCACAATACTTTTTTTTCTGTTACTTGATGGCCAGCATCATACAACTCACTTTCTCTGAGCCCAGGTCATCCTGATCTGCCCCTCGTCTGTGACTGGACAGTGAAAGGAGAACCAGCACAGTGATGAGCCCATCTCTCTGTCACTCTAACTTTTCTCTTATCAACATGTTTCTTTTCAGTACAAGAACTGATTGGCTCCTTGTAAAACTTCTTCTTTGCAGACTCCAGATCTACTCTACATGTAGCAAGATGTTAATACCATGTCAAGTTCAGGTACTTACACTGCTTTTATTTAAAGCCAAACTCCAACCTTTTTTAAGAACTGTATGTGTAATTTTTTAAGAACTGTATGTGATCGGCATAGCTCTGTACCATGTTGCTCTGTTGCCTGCAGATCCCCTGATATTCTGGGTTTAGTTGTGGCTTTGTATCATGTGACACACTGTATATCCTGCTGATAGACTTTGTCACTCCCACTGCCACTTCCTGCAGCAGCTAGAGTCTATAAAACACCCCTCTGTAGTCTTTCAGACTCTGTAAATGATGTAACTTCCTTCACAGCTCTGATGGTGGGTGGGATTGCAAACATTCTAATTAGCATTCAGTCCCGCCCAGTCACACCTACAGAAAGAGCCCAAACCTTTCAAGTCCCTTCTCACAGATCACAGCATCATTCAGGAAGGAAACCCCTTCATACACAGTCTGTTCTGAAGGCTAGCTGTGCTGCTGCTGGGGAGGATTGAATGGATCATAATTAGAATTCAATCCTGCCCAGTTAAATATGCTGACCAGTGTGAACAGGGAGAGTCTCGTCCCTCAGATATCACCCTTCCAGTGCCCAGCTCTCTGGGAAGTGATTTATCACTTGAAGGAAACACCATAATAACCTCCCATAGCCCTTCCTCTGTAGTCTTACAGTAAGCCATTATTCTTTGGCATGCTGCAAGACAGAGATGACAAAGGAGGAGGTATGACACATTTACACCTTTCATCACTGATGTGAAGGCCCAGAACTGGTACAATGGCTCCCATAGCCTGTCTGAAGCTACAGAGGCTCAAGGGATTATGGGACATGTAGTATCAGGGCTGGTAGAGGAAGGAAACGGGAAGTCAGAGAACTTTGAAATTCAGCCAGGAGAAGGAGTGACATCACAGACAGAGAAACCTTCTGTATACAGCTAAAGGAGGTAATTTACACATAAACTGACAGTGGGTATGTAATTCATTTACATGCACAATGCACCTATTGTTTTGGGGAGAAAAAGCTGAAGCTCTTTTTTAAAACATATATGTAATGTATTCATTATTACATAGCTGCATTAATATGTATCCTTTATATCTACCTACAGTTCATCTTTAAGATAATTGTGGTATGTGACGGGAGGGCCCGTGGAACCCAGAATCCCTTGGAAAGTATGGGATGCCCTTGTTTCAGCTCCCCATACACCTCTTATGTCTAAGTCACCCTGTGCTATCCTGGCACAGGGTGAGTGAGAAAATATATCTTGGACTACTTAAAATGGGACAGTGATATTTGTCCACAATATCTCCTGGGATGTATGTAGAGACTATTCTTGGTTTGTTTGATTCTGAACTCAACATGTTAGTTAATTGAGAGAGCTGATCACATTGTCCTCTGTACAATGTAGGAGACGGGTCAACTCCTAGTGGAGCTCCTGCTATTGTGAGAAAATGTCCTGTGGTTGTACTTATGATAATGTATAATGTACTGTGTGAAGCTCAGGGACAACAAATCTGACCTGTAGTGAAATTCTGACGGGCACAGAGTCACATCAGCTGCTTAAAGAGATTAGTTAATTAGCTCATGTTAATTTGTTACAGGTGTATTGTTAGAGTAATATGAGCAGGAGGGGGGAACCTCCTCTTCTACTGTATAAAAAGACTTGTATTCTGGTTCTAATAAAAGATTTCATGTTAGCAGCTAAGCAAGTCTTGTCTTGTTTTGTGCTTTTGAGCGGTTGGAATATCTGATATCTATATCCAGACTGGGAGGAAGTGGTATACTGACGGAAGCACTCAAGCGGAGTGTGTGACGTTCCGTGACATGGTAATTCAAGGATTTTGTTTCTCTCTGTAACAAGAGGAAAAGTAGAAAAACATTTTAAGTTTATAAAGTGCGCAGGTTTTTTGTTGCTTTAATCATTCATGTCCTCATCAACATTCTAATTTAAAACTTAAATTTACTAATTTCATGTTTATTTTTATTTTATTATGACACAGTTATATTTTTTGCTGTCCTACAAAAGTTTGGTGTTATGACTTAAAGCTCCAAAATTGCATTATGACTAAGGCCCCTTTCACACTTGTACGACCTGAAAGTCACATGACTTTGACGTGACTTTGATGCGACTTGCCTGTGTAATCTTGAGGTCTATGGGCCTAAAGTTGCATCAAAGTCAGACCAAAGTAGTGCAGGGACTATTCTGAAATAGCTGCAACTGGAAGTCGCACAGATATGAACGATACTCATTGGAAATCATGGGGTACGACTTGTCATGCGACTTTGCAGTCCCAAAATGTCCTTGCGACTTTGCAGTCACAAATGTGAAAGGGGTCTAAGCCACAAGTTTAACCACTTCAGCCCCGGAAGATTTGGCTGCTGAATGACCAGGCTATTTTTTGTGATTCGGCACTGCGTCGCTTTAACTGAAAATTGTGCGGTCGTGCGGCCCTGCACCCAAACAAAATTGACATTCTTTTTTTTCCACAAATAGAACTTTCTTTTGGTGGTATTTGATCATCTCTGCAGTTTTTATTTTTGCTCTATAAACAAAAAAAGAGCGACAATTTTGAAAAAAACACAATATTTTGTACTTTTTGCTATAATAAACATCCCCATTTTTTAAAAAAAAAAGTCAATTTTTTTTCAGTTTATGCTGATATGAATTCTTCTACATATTTTTGGCAATAAAAATCGCAATAAGCGTATATTGATTGGTTTGCGCAAAAGTTATAGCGTCTACAAAATAGGGGATAGATTTATAGCATTGCTATTATTATTATTATTTTTACTAGTAATGGCGGCGATCTGCGATTTTTATCGGGACTGCGACATTATGGAGGACACATCGGACACTTTTGACACATTTTTGGGACCACTGGTATTTATACAGCGATCAGTGCTATAAAAATGCACTGATTAGAGTAAAAATGTCACTGGCAGGGAAGGGGTTAACACTAGGGGGGATCATTAATTGTGTTCCTTGTGTGTGTTTTTAACTGTGGGGAGAGGGGACTGACCTAGAGGAAATGACAGATCACAATTCCTAGCTATTAGGCACCCACGATCTGTCTCTCCTCACAGAACAGGGATTTGTGCGTTTATACGCACACGTCCCTGTTCTGCCTCTCGTGCCCGCGATCGCTCGGGGCCGGCGGTCATCGCGACCATCGGCCACGAGCATTGGCACCCTCGCAGTGCAGCAGGCGCGCGCGCCTGCTATCCCGCTTAAAGGAGCTGATGTATAGCTACGATGGCTCGTGGGATCGTGCTGACCTGCCACAGTATAATGACGACGGCTGGTCGGCAAGCAGTTAATGTTCAAAACAGGAAAAGTAGCCAGCAAAACAGGAGTTTTGCTGACTACAGGGACTGGCAGACTCAAACTAGCAGTCAAAGTCAGCAATGCCTTAAAACTCAGACAGCAGATATACAGCTATGAGCCTGTAGGCTTGACAAAGGGGTGATAGCTCTGAAACACATTGCCACATTGACTCCACTGACATCTTTCCTCCATGTGTATCATCAGCTTCTGCAGACGCTGCTTTTTTTGACAGCTGAGTGGGACTCCAGCGCACCAGTGCCAGCTTCAAGGTTAACAACACCTCCCCGGCTTCATACAAATTTCGGAACTGTTCCCTTGCAGTGCTGTTTCCTGGAAAATCGTGCCTACTTCCAGATGCTTACTATGCAATGATTAACTCTTTCCTGTGCCCTTCTGTTTGTTTAGACTACCTGTAGATACAGGAGTACCTAGGCACTTTTCACATACTAGGAAATGCACTACTATATTTCAGGAGGAATTCAAAACATGTTTAACATTGTTTAGAGAACTGCTTTGCCACAATTAACATTTTCAAATGTTCCTTATAAAACCTTCATTTTTGAATTCAGTTTCCATTTAAGTTGTCTTCAGCTGTATTTTAGTTCAAGTAAAATGAGAAGTCCAATTGGTAATTGGTTTAAAAAAAAACAAGACTGCCTCAAGAGCCTACTTTAAGGATGAAAGGCATGATTTACCAAAGCTTATGCACATAGCAGTTCATCCATCATGCCCAGACAACCAAATTTTATCTTTATGGTATTTACTGTGACAGTACGGTATAAAGTTGTTTTTTGACTTGCTGCTTTGATTGGTGCATACAAATACAATTTCTCATCAAGCTAGTCATTTTATTTATTTACTTATTTTAAAGAAATTTCTGGCATGTACATTTCATGCATAGGAAGAGAATTTACTAAAGCAGAAGTATCCATATTTTTAGCATGCATGGCAGACTAGGACTCTATACATTGACCTTCAGTGCATGATTTTTTTTGGCCAGGATCAGGGGTTATGTCAGCTACACACGTATATACTGATCCAGCAATGAAAATGTATCCTAGCATTTTATCCTCCTCTAGATTTTAATGTATATATTTTCCCTGCACAGGAAACTCTTCAGGAAAAAGAGAGGCTGAAATTTGATTTGAGACTTGGAAATCATTCACTCATTTTGACTACTGACCACAAATGTAATTGTTACAATGAAACATTAGCTCATAATCCTGCATGTGAAATAAGGATTTGCTATGGAAACAAGATAAACATATTTAAAACAAATCAAATTCAAACAGTAAACAATCTAGGTCATACAATAACTATGTTTTTTTAGGTCAAAGTCCATTGTTCAAGCAGAGTTCTTTATATACAGCAGTAGATCCGTAATTGCTCAACATGGACAGTCCATTGAATTTACCAACCATGTTGATAATAGCATCCCTAAATGTTTTTGGATAATGGGAATGTTTACTCTTGTCAGCAATTTTAGGACCTTCCTGACAACTGCCAGTGGCCCTTTAGATTAAAAAAAATACAAAAGTCACGTTTGCCAAATAAAGAGGATTAAGTATACAATAAAGATACTAATCTAATGCATAGTGTAAAATACAAAATGTTGAAAATTGTGCAAAGTCAAGTGAACACTATAAAAACACAAAAACAATGTATCAAAAATTGTAATAAAGATTCTGAAAAATAAGTGAATGTTCTTGAAGTACATGAAAGAAAGGATCCAGTGGGATGATTTGATTCAAGGGATTCCACCACCAAGGAAAAAACCGATCCTCCTGTGAAAGTCACTCTATAAGTGGAAATTCTTACCGGATAGTGGACCTTCTATTGCTAGTGAGGTCACATATACATGCAGATATAGCCCTCTGCGGGGAAAGGTGATCCACGTCTCTGGAACCGGCTGAGGGTCGGGAAAGTTTATCCAGGGCATCCAACACACATCTGGGAGTCTCAATCTCACCAAATACCGTGGGACATGTATATAAAAAGAAGGGGCTCCAATAGTGTGATAAAAAGAAGGGGCTCCAATAGTGTGATAAAGTCTAAAAAACACTTTATTGATAAAAGCCAAAACAGGATGGATACTCGCACACATATAAAAACCACGTGTAATGCACAAGTAAGTTTGCCGAAAAACACCATTTCAATAAACACCCGCACTTCAAGAGTCACTTGGGGCATAATGACATCAGCGTGTAGCTCCGCCCGACACATTTTGTCATACCTGACGTCTTCCTGGGGCACCAGAAAGACGTCACGTATGACAAAACATGTCGGGTGAAGCTACGCACTGACACCATATGACCCTGGAAGTGCGGGTGTTTTTTGAAATTGTGTTTGCCGGCAAACTTACTTGCACATTACTCGCATTTTTATATGATTGCGAGTATCCATCCTGTTTTGGCTTTTATCAATAAAGTGGTTTTTAGAAAAATGCTCCTGCTGTGAGAGCCATAAATGGCCAAAGGCAGGGTGCTTTTGGCCAATCATGGCTCAGGGGGCTGAGTCCATGCCCCACACTATGTAAAGCTTCTTACACGGCAGCCGTACATAGTTTTATGAATGAGAGCAGCAAAATTACATTTGTAAAGGAAAAAATGTAATCTAAAACTGCTCACAGCTGTCCCCTTGTTAAAGGGGGCTTCCAGATTCCGATAAGACCCCCACCTGCAGACCCCCACAAACACCAGGCAAGGGTAGTGGGGAAGAGGCCCTTGTCCCCATCAACATGGGGAAAGGTGTTTTGAGTGGACCCCAAAACACCCTCCCCATGTTGAAGGCATGTGGCCTGGTATGGTTCAGGAGGGAGGGCGCTCTCTCGCCCCCCTCCTTTTCCTGTGGCCTGCCAGGTTGCGTGCTCGGATAAGGGTCTGGTATGGATTTTGGGGGGGACCCCACACCATTTTTTTTTTTATTTTGGCACAGGGTTCCCCCTAAAATCCATACCAGATCTGAAGGGTCTGGTATGGATTTTGGGGGGACCCCCGTGCAATTTTTTACATTTTGGTGCGGGTTCCTCTTAATATTCATACCAGATCCAAAGGGTCCCCCCCAGTAATGGACTGGGGGGGACCCATGCCATTTTTTTTCAATGATTTTTATCTATATTGCTGGGATCCGACAATTGATTACAGCCGCGAGCAGTTTTAAATGACATTTTTTCCTTTAGAAATGTCATTTTTCTGTGGTATTGTTCTAAACACAAGAAAGATGCGATTCTTTACAGGCATACTAAGGACACCCCCCAGGCATGATATTTAAAGGAATATTTCATTTTTATTGTTTCATTTTAAGCATTATTAAGATCACTGCAGTTTTTATAAAAAAATTTTTGCATTGATACATGTCCCCTGGGGCAGGACCCGGGTCCCCAAACACTTTTTATGGCAATAACATGCATATAAGCCTTTAAAATGAGCACTTTTGATTTTTCATGTTCGTGTCCCATAAACTTTAACGGTGTTCACGTGTTCGCACAAATTTTTTGCCTGTTCGCAAGTTCTGGTGCGAACTGAACCATCTCATCTCTACTGGTGATATAAGTGGCAGTTAGTCAGTTCACCCCCAGCCTCAGTTAGTATCAGATTTCTCGCTGCACTATTGCAGTCCCATTATAAGTTGCTGATCACCACCATTAGTAGTATAAAAAAAATGATTAAATATTCCAGTATATATATCATAGTTTGTAAGTGCTATAGCTTTCACACAAACCAATATTGCCTATCAATATACACTTATTGGGATTTATTTTATTTTTTTATTGGATTTGTTTTGTAACAGAAAGTAAAAAATATTGGGTTTTTTTTCCAAAATTTGAATTTTTTTAAATTTTTATAGCAAAAAATTAAAAAACAAGTGATGATCAAATACCACCAAAAGAAAACTCTATTTGTATGAAAAAATGGTATAAAGTTTGTTTTGGTACAGAATCACATGATCGTGCAATTACCAGTTAAAATAGTGGAGTGCTAAAAAGCAAAAAATGGCCTGGTCACGAAGTGGGTAAATTCTTCCAAGTGGCAAGTGGTTAAAGTATCTCACAAATAAACAAAAAAATGAATTCCAATTTTTCCTAATTAACCTCTTGCCTTAGTTAAAATGTATTTAAATACAAGAACAATATGTTACATAATGGAGCTCACCGGTAGTTAGACGTAGTGGATGCAATAAATTGCAGTTGATTTCTTATGCCCTGTACACACGACCGGTTTTCCCGTGGGAATAAACTCTGAAGGTTTTTACGAGTTCTGACGGAATTCTGCTCAAGCTGTCTTGCATACACACGGTCACACCAAATTCCGACCGTCCAGAACACGGTGACGTACAACACGTACGACGGGACTAGAAAACGGAAGTTCAATAGCCAAAGGCTTCTGTCTCGTACTTGCTTCAGAGCATGCATCGTTTTTCGTACGTCGGAACAGCATACAGACAAGTAGTTTTCCCGATAGGAATTGGTTCTGTCGGAAAAATTTAGAACATGTTCTCTTTCTAGGTCCATCAGAATTTTCGACATAAAAAGTCTGATAGGGCATACACACGATCAAAATATACGATGAAAAGCTCTCGTCAGACTTTTTCTGTCGGACATTCCGCTCGTGTGTACACGGCATACGATTCCATGACCTCAAGATGAATGGAAGTTGAACCTGGTCATGAGCTTTTTTGATGGTGTCCATCTGTAGAGAGTTAGGAACTTCTTATACATAGCACTGCAATTTTTTGGTGTATAGTTAATGACCCATATAATGGTCTAAAGTTATGCCATTTAACAGACCAGATGGTTTTGTCAGATGGTCTCTGCAAGCAGGGACATTACATGACAGTTTAAGGCACTAAGCGGCTCTTACAAGCCTGGCGATCTGCTCAATGTGAAACTCCCCCCTCCTCTATCAGTGCCAATTAATGTCACTTGTCAGTGTCAATCAGTGCCAACCAATGACACCTATCAGTGCCACTTGTCAGTGCCAATCAGTGCCAGCCAATGCCACCTATAAGTACTAAGTGCCATCTGTCAGTTCCAATCAGTGACACCTGTCAGTGCCAAGTGGTGCCAATCAATGCCACCTATCAGTGCCAATCAGTGCCAACCAATGCCACCTATCAGTGCCACCTGTCAGTGATAATCAGTGCCAACCAATGCCACCTGTCAGTGCAAATCAGTGGTGCCAACCAGTGCCAACCAAGGCCACCTATCAGTGCCAATCAGTGCTTCCAATCAGTGCCACCTATCATTGCCAATCAATGTCTATCAGAGCTGCCTGTCAGTGCCCTTCAGTGTTGCCTATCAGTGCGTCCTATCAGTGCCAACCAGTGCCACCAATCAGTGCCCATCAGTGCTGCCTATCAATGCTGCCAATCAGTACTGCCTATCAGTGCCAACCAATGACACATATCAGTGCTGTCTATCAGTGCCAATCAGTGATTCCACTCAGTGCCACCTATCAATGCTAATCAGTGCCCATCAGTGCTACCTATCAGTGCCATTCAGTGTAAGGAAGTGCCAACAAGATAGAAGGATTATTCTTCGTCCCATCGAAATATAAACAAAGAGAGAGCGAGGCTATATTCGGATTTTAGTGGCACCGTATAATTGGCAGTTAATAAACAGTCAATTGGCTGAATAATTTTATTATCGACTGTTTATTAACAGCCAATTATACGGTACCACTATAGTCCGAATATAGACTCTCTCTCACTTTGTTTACAGTGCCATTCAGTGGCCATCAGTGCTGCCTATCAGTGCCCATCAGTGCTGCCTATCAGTGCTGCCCATCAGTGCTGCCAAACAGTGCCACTAAATGCTGCCTATCAGTGCCAATCAGTGCTGTCTATCAGTGCCGCCCATCACTGCCACCCATCAGTGCTGCCTATCCGTGCTTCCAATTAGTGCCAATCAGAACCCCCAAGCAGTGCCTGTCAACCAGTGCAGCCTATCAGTGGCCATCAGTGCTGCCAAACAGTGCCAATCAGTGGTACCTATCAGCACCCATCAGTGCTGCCAATCCATATCACCTATCAGTGCCAATCAGTGCCCATGAGTGCTGCCTATCAGTGCTGCCAATCAGTTCTCATCAGTGCTGTCAATCAGTGCCCATGAGTGCAAGCAGGCACATTGTCCATAGGGGACCGGCCTGGTGGGGCACAACTGAAATCTGTTGATGTTTATTAATGCCACATGCCAATCTTTAGTATAATAGGTAATCACCACACTACTATTTACAATAAACTACTGGAGGTAAAATAAAAAAAAAAACAATAATGGTGGAATCTCTATTGTATGAAAATCTCAATAAACTTCAATATTACCACAATACCCGTGATATGTAACTTCACATATAATACACATCAAACTGAAAAAAGACATAACAAAATGAAACTTAGCAGGGATGGTGGAAATATTATTTTAAATTATTTTTTTAGATTGTTACATTTATTTTATATGTTTTAGTTATTATTATAATATGAATTTTTGCACTTGAAGTTAATTTTCCACCACCCTTGCCAAGTCCATATCTTTATGGACATTGCTTTGTGCACTGGTGAAGTCATGTTGGAACAGGAAGGGGCCATCCCCAAACTGTTCCCACAAAGTTGGGAGCATGAAATTGTCCAAAATGTCTTGGTATGCTGACGCCTTAAGCGTTCCCTTCACTGGAACTAAGGGGCCACTCCAACCCCTGAAAAACAACCCCACACCATAAGCCCCCCTCCACCAAATGATTTGGACCAGTGCACAAAGCAAATTCTGTAAAGAAGACATGGATGAGCGAGTTTGGGGTGGAGGAACATGACTGGCCTTCACATTAGAATGGAGACTGTGAGCCAGGCTTTCTCGTCCACATCAGTGTCTGACCTTACAAATGAGCTTCTGGAAGAATGGTCAAACATTCCCATGGACACATTCCTAAACCTTGTGGACAGCCTTCCCAGAAGAGTTGAAGCTGTTATAGAGGCAAAGGGTGAGCCAACTCAATATTGAACCCTACAGACTAAGACTGGGATACCAATGAAGTTCATGTGCGGGTAAAGTCAGGCAACCCAATACTTTTAGTAATATAGTGTAAATAAATATATATATATATATATATATATATATATATATATATATATATATATACACACACGCAACTTTGGGGTGCACACCCTAATGCAAAAGGCTGCGCAGGCCTATGACCATTCTGAATATTTACCATGAAAAAAATATGTCCATTTTAAAGGCGATACATGTTCAGATCACTCTGACAGGCAGGGGTTCACAAATGATGTAATAATAACCTGTCATGTCCAGAAGTGTCCATATAATATTTTGTAAATTAATTCCAAATTTATGGTGGTTGATGCCAGTTTGAATAATTAGTTCCAGTGCCCAGGCACACAGCAATGATGAGAGCTTTTGACCTAATAACCATCATTATATATCTTCTTAGAAAACTGAATGTTTAACCACTTCAGCTCCGGAAGGATTTACCCCCTTAATGACCAGGCCATTTTTTGTGATATGGCACTGCATTACTTTAACTGACAATTTTGCAGTCGCATGACGCTGTACCCAAACAAAATTGAGGTCCTTTTTTTCCCACAAATAGAGCTTTCTTTTGGTGGTATTTGATCACCTTTGCAGTTTTTATTTTTTGCGCTATAAACAAAAAAACTATAATAAATATTCAAAAAAATAAACACATTTCTTTATCAGTTTAGGCCAATATGTATTCTTCTACATATTTATGGTAAAAAAAAACAAAAAAACGCAATAAGCGTATCTTGATTGGTTTACGCAAAAGTTATACCATCTACAAAATAGGGGATAGATTTATGGCATTTTTATTATAAATTTTCATTTTACTAGTAATGGCGGTGATCATCATCATGGACTGTGACACTGCGGCAGACAGATCTGACACTTTTGACACTTTTTTGGGACCAGTGACATTTATACAGCCATCAGTGCTATAAAAATGCACGGATTACTGTATAAATTACATTGGCAGGGAAGGGGTTAACACTAGGGGGCAATCAAGGGGTTAAATGTGTTCCCTGGGAGGTGTTTGTAACTGTGGGGGGAATGGACTGACTGGAGGAGGAGAGAGATCGCTGTTCCTGATCACTAGGAACAGACGACCACTCTCTACTCCCCTGTCAGAACGGGGATGTGTTTGTTTACATTGACAGATCCCCGTTCTGACTCTCTGTGGAGCGATGGTGGGTGGTCGCATACCGCGCACCTGCTATTGCCATTAAAAGGACCACTGTACCGGTACGGCGTTTCGCGCAGCCGAGCCAACCTGCCGCAGTATAACTGCGGCGGCTGGTCAGAAAGCAGTTAAATATTCCATATAATATTCCATATAATAATGTCACCCAAGGACTCTGAGAAATTGACATTCTGCACTCTCACTCTTTGGATTAGCCCCAATTCATGCACCTTCACACCTCAGATCACTGCCCCCCCCCTGCAAATCTGTCCCACCACTGTACCCCCCTGCACATCTGCCCCACCACTGTAACCCCATGCACATCTGCCCCACCACTGTACTACCCTACAGATCTGCCCCACCACTGTCCCCTCTGCAAATCTGCCCCACCACTGTAACCCCCTGTACATATGCCCCACCACTGTACCACCCTGCTCATCTGCCCCACCAATATACCCCCTTTCTCATCTGCCCCACCAATGTAACCCCTTTCTCATCTGCCTCACCACTGTAACCCCCTGCACGTCTGCCCCACCTCTGTAACCCCCTGCACATCTGCCCCACCTCTGTACCCCCCTGATCTTCTGTCCCACCACTGTACCACCCTGCTCTTCTGTCCCACCACTGTAACTCCCTGCTTATTTGCCCCACCAATGTCCCCCCTTTCTCAACTGCCCCATCACTGTCCCTCCCAGTACATCTGCTCCACCACCGTACCCCCATGCTCTTCTGCTTCACCTCTGAACCATCTTCTCATCTGTCCTAACACTGAATTTATCCGCTCATCTGCCCCACCACTGTAACCCTCTTTTTCAACCTTCCCCACCACTGTACCTCTTGCACACCTGTCCCACCACTGTACCCCATGCTCTGTTGCCCCACCACTGTAACCCCCTGCTGATGTGTTCCACCGAGGTACCTCCTTTCTCCTTTGCCCCAACACTGAACCCCCCGCTCATCTGCCCCACCACTGTAACCCCCTGTACATCTGCCACACCACTGTACCACCCTGCTCATCTACCTTACCAATGTACCCCCTCTCACATCTGCCCCACCAAGGTACCCCCTTTCTCATCTGCCCCACCAATGTACCCCCTTTCTCATCTGCTCCACCACTGTAACCCCCTGCACATCTGCCCCACCACTGTAACCCCCTGCACATCTGCCCCACCTCTGTACCACCTGCTCTTCTTTCCCACCAACGTACCCCCTTTTTTGTACAAATGGGTTTATTGAGCAGAAATATCAACATATCAGTACAGGTAAATAATGAAAGACACATTATGTGAACATACTGAAACAGCTTATGACATCACAGACATAATAGTGAACGACAATAGGGTCTGTATCAGATCTCCAGACTACAATTGGCTTCTTGGGGTAACAACAATGAATATTTCTATATCGAGACATTAGATTCCGCCACTGTTATAAAACTAAATGCCAAATTTTTTATAATAATAGTGGTGAGAATTATAAATAGAAATGATTATGTTTGAAATATAGCAAATTATAATAAAAAAAAAATATAGATAAAAATATTTCCAAATTGGCTCACAATATGTGTCAATGGCCCACAAAACATATCTTGTGGGCTATAGAAACTGAGTAAAGGGGAAAGGAAAAAAGAAAAGGTAACAAGGGGAAGGACCAGAGAAAGAATGAAACAGAAGGATAGGTTATAAGAAAAAAATATAGGTAGTTGCAAAAGAAGAAAAAAGGAAAAGGGGGAAATCCACGGGGTGGGGAGGATGGAGCTGTGCTAGAGAGAGAGTAAGTTGGAATCAAACCGAGATGGATGGGAGTACACTACCCACGGCTGCCAAACTCGGAGGAATTTGTCATGTGTATCGGATGCCACGGCCGTCAGTTTCTCATTAACCATAATATCATTTACCCGATTTTTGACAGCCTCGAAACTGAGGGCTGGGGTCTTCCAGGCCCTTGCTATGGTTAACTTAGTTGCAGTAAAGATATGGGATGCCAAATGGCGTTCTGGCCTTAATAATTCAGCTATCGGTTTCCTTAATATAGCTTCAAAGGGATCCCTCTTTATATTTGTATTGAAGAGGTTACGAAGCAATGCATAAACTCTGACCCATAGCCTACAAACCTTGGGGCACTGCCACCAGATGTGTGCCATTGTACCTTCATGAGAGCACCCACGAAAGCACAGCGGGGAATATGTTGGGATAAAACTCGCCAGTCTAGCTGGAGTGTAATAGCATCTATAAAGTACTTTATAGGCATTCTCCAAAAAGAGTACATTTTGTGAGCATTTGGAGAGTGAGGTGGTCATGATCTGCCAGTCCTCCGGGTCCAATCTCCTCCCCAACTCCGCCTCCCAGTGAAGGTGATAGGTTCTCAGGGGTGGTCTCTTGGAGCCTATTATAGCCGTATATATTAAGGAAATCAAACCCGAGGACTGGGGCCGCGATCTGCAAATGCTTTCAAACGGAGTTAACGTATAGGGGATTGGTTGATACCACCGTACCCCCTTTCTTATCTGCGCCACCAATGTACCACCCTGCTATTCTGTCCCACCACTATACCACCCTGCTCCTCTGTCCCACCACTGTACCTCCCTGCACATCTGCTCCACCGCCATACCCCCATGCTCTTATGTCTCACTGCTGAACCATATTCTCTTCTGTCCTAACACTGAACTTATCTGCTCATCTGCCCCACCACTGTACCTTCTGCACATCTGTTCCACCACTGTACCCCCTGCTCTTCTGCCCCACCACTGTAACCCCCTGCTCATGTGTTCTACTGATGTACCTCCTTTCTTCTCTACACATCTGCCCCACCTCTGTACCCCCCCCCGCTCCTCTGCCCCACTGC